>CM052800.1:117112843-117191980 GCA_028533885.1 Nasua narica | reverse complement strand
TAGAACACTCATGAAAGAAATTGAAGAAGACACAAAAAGGTGGAAAAGCATTTCATGCTCATGGATTGGAAGAATAAACATTGTTAAAATGTCTATACTGCCCAGAGCAATCTATACTTTCAATGCCATACTGATCAAAATTCCACCAGTTTTTTTCAAAGAGCTGGAACAAACAATCCTAAAATTTGTATGGAGCCAGAAAAGACCCTGAATTGCTAAGGAAATGTTGAAAAAGAAAAACAAAGCTGGGGGCATCACATTGCCTGATTTTGAGTTAATCTTTTCTAATTTGAGCTCTTTAACAGTTTCTTAACCTCCCCCTTTACCACCATTCTTTTGCGCATTTATTCTCCGGAAAGTTACCTTTTAAAAGATTAAGCAATCATGTCTTTCTCCTGCTTAAGGCCTATCTTGACGTTGAATTAAAACTTCCTAGCTTTGCACATAATCTTTGCACATAATCTCTTTCACAAATTGATCCCTTTTCAACGTCTGGAGTCATTCGCTGCCTTTGGATTGCCCTGAATTTTGCACTGGCATCAGAAAACCAGATCCTTTAACGAGTCCGTGCCTTTACACATACTGCCTAGAAGTGTTCCCTTTATCCTTTCGGATACCACTCCATCCTGTTCCTTCTGTAAACCCTTCCCTAAAGCCAACCGGAGGACAATAGAGCCAGGAATTTTTCTCTGGGCTCTCAGAGTTCTTGTTTCTATCCCCAAAATAACAGTGGATCCCTATCTCTAACATAGTTATTTATGTCATTAAGTTAGGTGTACTCCTTTAGGCCAGAACTCAGTTACATAGTGTTTCCTGCCCTATGTAATGTCTCAGCCACCCTAGAATTCTACAGATCAGTTTTTAAAGTTTCTTCAAATATTTTCATTGTTTTTTTCTTTTACATTTAAATATTTAATTAACCTAGAATTTATTTTAACATGTTACAGAGAAGGTCTACTTTTATTTTCTTGTGGATGGATACCCAGTTATGCTGGGATCAGCTATTAAAGTATTCTTTGCGAGTGGGATCAAAATGCCAATTTTGATAGATATTTGCCAATATCTATACATATGCTCTCTCCTATGCTTATATCACTTCACTCATTTTTAGCTTTTCAGTGACCAATTCTCCCTCTTACCCTCCACTTTTTTTTTTTTAAGCCAAAAAAATTTCCCTTTCAGTTTTCACTTCTTTTGTTTGTTCCATGAGCTTTGGAAAGGTCTTTCTTAATTTTGAATTAATTCATTTTTTAGGGGTTTAAGGTGAGTCATCTTTCTTTTTTCTACAACCTTGACCTCATGTGGAATTAGTGAGTCATCTTTTAATTATTAATTTCCAAGTATTTCATTATATAATGTCCCCCCCCCTTTTTTTTTTACTGATTTCATGCTTTTGGAAATGAATTCTACCTTGTCAGATATGTTAGTGCCATCACTTCCAGTTTCTTTCTTTCTTTCTTTCTTTCTTTCTTTCTTTCTTTCTTTCTTTCTTTCTTTCTTTCTTTTTTTGCGTTTACCTACTTATCTTTACATGTCACTTTGTTTAGAAGGCTTTCCTGAAATAATGGGTGAATTCTGAAACACGATTTTATTTTAAATTTACTTTTTGTTTTGGGGCACCTGGGTGGCTCAGTGGATTAAAGACTCTGCCTTCGGCTTGGGTCGTGATCTTGGAGTCCTGGGATCGAGCCTCACATAGGGATCTCTGCTCGGCGGGGAGCCTGCTCTCTCTCTCTCTGCCTGCATCTCTGCTGACTTGTGATTTCTCTCCCACTGTCAAATAAATAAATAAAATCTCGAAAAAAAATAAAAATAAAAAATTTACTTTTTGTTTTATTGTAGTTTCTCCTTTCTTTAACTCTTTTCCTGTGGTTCTTTCACTTGTAAACTATACTTCTTAATTAAGGCTATGTTCTTATAAATAATTTACTTTTTAAAAACTATTTTTATTTTATATTTACCTTTAAATTTTTTTGTTTCTTCTTTCCTTAATTTCTGCTGACCTCCTCATGATGCTTTTCTTCATCTAATCCAAGCTTTATTGCATTAGATGCTTATTGAAAGATTAGATGCTTTAATGAAAGCTTATTCTGCAAGCTTTAATTAGGTTAGACATTTCAACATAACCCCTCTTTGGATGATCGAATAGGTAAATGAAGGTGTAAAATGGACACGAATCGGAAAGTTTTGCCACAAAAGCACATGGTTTTTAAATGTTTCTGCCAGGGGCACCTGGGTGGCTCAGTCCTTAAATGTCTGCCTTCAGCTCACGTCATGATCACAGGGTCCTGGGATTAAGCCCCACATCAGGCTCCCTGCTCGGTGGGAAGCTGGCTTCTCCCTCTCCCACTCCCCCTGCTTGTGTTCCCTCTCTCGAGTCTCTCTGTCAAATAAATAAAATCTTTAATAAATAAATAAATACATATTTCTTATTTCTGCCAAGAGGAAAATGATTAATTTGGGATTTTGATTCTGAGTAAGGAATGGAATAAATGTCCAACTGCATTTAAATTTGACATCAAGATGGATGGGTCTTCATCATTTAGCCCGTAGCTGTCCTTGATGCCGTCCTCAGCACGCCATGGTACATGAAGAACTTAATTAATTGCCCTTTTCTTAACTGAAATTACTATATTTTATTTCTACCACTTCACATAAGGTCTGACACAAAGTGATGACCCAATAAGATGTTTGCGAATTAAGGGATGTAAGTGTTTAGTGAAACTTTAAAGGTCATCCAGTTCAACCTCCTTCTGCTAAATGCGTAAATCCCTTCTATATCTTTTGATGTTGTGTTCAATTTTTATTAAAAGAGATTATTCACATTTCAATTCATGTGTTCTGTTTATGTATTTGCTGTTAGTTTCTGGAAACCCTTTAGAATAAAGTATTACATTTCCAGGAAAAATTATTAGAATACTTTTGATCCATGATTACTAGAGTTTCTGTAACAAAGACAAGGACATTTTATAGGTTGATTTTTCTAGTGAGAAAATAGCAGCTTAGGAAGGTTAAATAATGTGGTGATAAGGAACACATCTGGGGATGAAGCCCACAGCTTCTTATATTCTTACAGGCTCAAGCCCTGTAAGTTCCACGCATCACTTATTATGAGTTCTAGGATGATGATACCATAGTTTAGATGAATGGGAGAGAACAGTGGACCCCTGAACAATACTGATTCGGACTGAGCAGCTCCACTTATATGCAGATCTTTTACAGTACTGTAAATGTATTTTCTTTTTGTTATGATTTTCTTAGTAATATTTTCATCAGCTTACTTTATTGTAATAATACAGCATATAACACATATAATATACCAAATATGTGCTAATTGACTGTTTATGTTATCAGTAAGGCTTTTGGTTAGCGGTAGGCTATTAGTAATTCAGTTTCTGGGGAGTCAAAAGTTAAACTTGGATTTTCTATTGTGTGGAGGTCTGGACTCCTAACCCCTACATTGTTCAAGAATCAATGGTATTCCACATACCATTTAATTTTAATTATTTTCCCAGTGTTATTGTTGACCTAATTCTGTCATGGGTTCTCTTTAGAACCAATAAAACACATTTCCGGTTTAGTTGGCAGACAATAGGGATGTATGTGGTGAATCAGAATAAGATCCATCCAGGGAACTTCACTAACGTCAAATTGTATCTGGAAAAGTCTGAAAGAATAAGTACATGCAGAATGCAAAAATCGTAAACCAAATATTTTTTATACTTGAGTCAAGTAGTGTAACATTTATTCTTTGCTGAAACAGCTTGAGAAGTAGCAAAATTTAGATTTTTGGTAGCCATGAATATTGTAAAACTTGCCTGTAGGTAACAAAATTTGCACAGAAAGCAGGTTGGGGTTATCATATTTTATCTATTTGTTCATATGGTTTTTTGTTCATATGTTTATTAATTAATCTATATCCTGTTTTTAATTGAATTTCGAGTGCTCTGTAAATCTCATTTATGGAGAAAAATCCTCAATTAATTGAGGGTGAGGATGGCAAGGGCCTTAAACATCATAGAAGGGAGCAGTATAGTGAGGAATTTGTACCTGGGGAAGAGATACAAATTAATTCTTACACAAAAGCTGGACATTATGTCCTCCATTCCCACATAGTAAAAGCAACTCTTCATGACCATGGAGGAAAGAAAAGTTAAGATAACATGCCAAGTTTGAGCTAAGAAATACTGTTACTAAACGATGATCAGTCTATTCTTCACCTCATTGCTGAAGGTGGCTACATGCTGGTTGCAACATAGGGCTCTGAAAAATATTTGCTAAATCCACCTTTGATTCTGTCTACAATAGGTCTATGACCTCAAGATTAGAGGCCTACATAAGCTCTTACAAAACTGCTTAAAAGTATCTCCTTTTGAGAGATAAAGCAAATGTAGCAAACAATTGGTGAATCTAGGTGAAGGACATAGAGGTATTCATTAAACTATTCTGGCAGTTTCTCTGTTAGACTGGAACTTTTCAAAATACAAAAATTGGGGGGAAAATGACTATAATTCAGTCAAAAAAACAAAACAAAAACTTACCGCCTATTGGTCACAGCTTGGTTGGGAGGAGAGAAAAGGGTATGTATAGTGGTTAATATTGGTTCCGGTATAAGCATATGTATAAGTATAAGCATTTGTATAAGCATATGACTCTTTGAGTCTAATCACTTAGGAAATAAAATATTTGAATAAATAGAGGGTAATATCATGTTCCTAATTGCTATCCTACATATGTAAAGAATGGTTAAGAATTCACGTAAACGATGATTTATGCTAAAAGAAAAATAGCTGTAGGGAAAGGACATGAAAAGTAACTCTCAAAAGAAGATAGACAAATGGTCATTAAACATTTTAAAAATCTATTACTTGCACAAGTAATTAAGATGTGACAATTAAAGCAACTATCAAGATTTTAATTACAACATTTAGCATTAGTGAGGGAGAATAAAAATAAAAACAAACACCTGTAATTCTGTCTGCCAAAGGTAAATTGATACCATTTTTCTTGAGAGTTACTTGGCATTATATAGATTTTAAAAACCTTCAGAACACCAATCCCTTTATTCCTCCAGATATTTTGCTTCTAAAAATTTATTCTAGAAAACATAGATAAGATAACAATATATATTTTATATAATACAGATTATATATATATATACAAAAAGGTTATGTAGAAGAATGATCTGTATTAGAAGATCAGAAAAATCTAAAATTTAAAAAGTGACAGGACTTGCTTAAAAATTAGAGTACATTCACGTGATGGAAAATTATGTAGCCATTAAAAAGAACATTATAGAAAATAACATTAAAGAAAAATATTTAGTAACACAGAAGCATTTCCATGACACAATGTGAAAAATTCAAATGCTAACACATGTACAGAATGACACAAAAAACATAAACGAGGAAGGGAGCTGCTCTTCTGTTAACGTTGAAATTATAAGCAGTTCTACTTTTCTATATTTCCCTCAAAATGTCTGCAAATAATGTGTACTACTTTAATTACTTAAAACCACAATTAATGTTGTTAAAATAAACAGAAATTATTCCATTTGCTAGTTTGACTGTAATTATGCACCAACACGTTGTGGTCTTAGTGCTGAGTTGATCGACATTGTAAGGTCAATTAGGGAGCATCCAGCCACATGCCCCAGTAGGGGGAGGGATGGAATACAGAAATCAATTTCAGCTCAATGGACAAATGGTAGGTGGCATTTTTAAGTTGTTTCTGCACTGAAAAACACTAAAAGTCCAACCTTGAGAAGAACATGAGCTCAGAGACAAGAGAGTAGAAAAAATAGTTTCAGCTTTTGGAGACCGTGTTGTTTAAACCCAAGTTAAGTTTTAAACAGGAGGTGGTCCCTATGAAATCTATCATTTCGAAGATGAGCACTTTGCCTCAAACAGGAGACTCAGGCAAATGCAAATGTAGCTTGTATCAGTCATTCTAAAATCTAGCCTCTTATAGCTGGTGAATCAGAACAAGATCCATCCAGAGAACTTCAGTAACTTCAAATCAGATCAGAGTCTCTTGGGGACAGATCAGAGTCTCTTGGGGACATCTATTTAAAAATGCAGATTCTGAGGCTTCTCCCATGTAGAGCCTCTGATGTAATAAATCTGAGTTGATAGCAGGATATCTGTATTGTAAATAAACTCTGCAGGTTTAGACAGTCAACATACATGATGTCTAGCATGCAATGGTTAAACCACAATGTCAGCTAAGTTACTGCAGTTGGTGGTATGTCACATACCCTACATTTCTGTCCCATGTGGAAAAATCTGTGTCCAGTTTAAAAGACAATTCCTTAGTCACGTTGGTTAGCTGGTTTCCTTGGTTCCTAAATGCAGAGGAACTGGAAGATTACATCCCAAGTACATATATCCGCTCTAGTTTTTTTTACAGTCTTAATCATATAATAAAATATATTATGATTCTCATGCCAGTGTGGGATTTATAGTTTCCAACTAATCTTTTTATTATCTTCATAAAAGTCACGAGTTAATGTTTTTGACATTGTTTTATGTATCCTATTTTTTTTTAAGATTTTCATTTATTTATTTGACAGGGAGAAAGAGATCACAAGCAGGCACAGAGGCAGGCAGAGAGAGAGGGAGCAGCAGACTCCCTGCTGAGCAGAAAGCCTGATGCTGGGCTCGATCCCAGGACCCTGAGATCATGACCTGAGCTGAAGGCAGAGGCTTTAACCCACTGAGCCACCCAGGAGCCCGTTTTATGTATTCTAATTCAGGGACACTTCCTTTATATTATATTCAAAATTGTGATGCTTGAATGGGCCAAATCAGATATGTAGGATTACTCACCAAATGATAACTTAAGAAAGCTTACTTCTTTCTAGGTATATTTAGATATTGTCTAAGTCTAGATTAGCATGCAGGAATGGTCTCTGTGTTTCTGCACGTTACCGAAGAATTGACCATCAGACTGACTACTTTAACATTTTTTGTCATTGTTGTTATCTGCCGCTTTATTTTAAGCTCATTAGATCTTCTGAGTCCCTAAGGGTTGAGCAAAGGTCTGAGGAATACTGCCCTTGGATTGGGCTCCTTCTCTCTTCCCATCCTTTATTCCATGGGCTTTTGCTATATTCAGTTTTTTTTTTAAAGATTTATTTATTTATTTATTTATTTATTTATTTATTTATTTATTTATTTGAGATAGAGACAGTGAGAGAGAGCATGAGAGGGGAGAAGGTCAGAGGGAGAAGCAGACTCCCTGTAGAGCTGGGAGCCTGATGTGGGACTCGATCCTAGGACTCCGGGATCATGACCTGAGCCGAAGGCAGTCGCTTAACCAACTTAGCCACCCAGGCGTCCTCAGTCTTTTTTTTTAAAGATTTGATTTGATTCAATTTGATTTGATTTGGTTTGATTTGATAGAGAGCAAAAGCAAGAGAAATCACAGAGGGATTCTCTGCTGAGTGGAGAGCCTGATACGGGGCTCTAGCCCCGGACCCTGAGATCATGACCTGAGCCAAAGGCAGAGGCTTAACCATCTGAGCCACTCAGCTGCTATACTCAGCTTGCTGCAAAGGTTCTACTTTCGGGTATTTAGTGTGTTAAGTTTCTGTGTATGACTTTATTAGAAAATGGGTTCTATACAAAAGAAGTGGGGGGGATGTTTCCAAGATCTTGATAATCACTGGATTTAGTCATCCAATATTTATGAACATATGAAAATCACATTTTCTGACAGGCTGATAATTCTGGAATCAAAGATGAGTAAGAGCTCATCATTAGTAAAGGAGAAATGTATGTAAAACAGAGAAACTGCAGTTAAACTGAGGCTTAAAAATGAAAATTTATCAGATAGTGTTGGGGGGAAAATGCTACTAACAATGGAAGCATCATATAAAAGGGCCTAACCTCCAGAATGGAGGAAAACTCACTGTGACAAGAATGGAGATGTGTAGTGAAGGGGGCAGGAGACATTGTTGGGACCAAGTAGCAAATCATTTTCACTCTTAGTCAAGGAAACTGGATTTTAGCATTTAGGTAACAAAAGCTCCCATTAAACAGGAAGGTACCTTGGTCAGAATGTCCAATTTTTAGGACCATGTATGTGATGGCAGATTAACAGAGTATAGGTAGGGGTGAGACAGAACTTATGGCAGGGATACCAGATGAAAATTGAAGTTGTATTTGATGAGGAATTAAGAGAGTGACAGTGTTTCTATATAGAAATTAATAACCTCTGCTTAGATGGGAAGGTAAGAAGATGAGCTTTGAGACAATAAGTTTCTGTGAAAATCAGTGGCAATGATGCTACATTAGGGAAAGAGAGTCTGGAAGTATAGGGTTGCCCAGGGCAGTAGGAGTGAAATGATGGGAGAACAGAAGAGAAAGGAAATATTGAACTGATATACTCGTTACTTGGGGCGAAGTGGGAAGAACAGAAAACCCACTTTTACTTTAGTTCTGGTGTTATCATGTAAAAAACAAAGATCCAATTGAGGTCAATAGGCCTAACTTCCAGGGGCAATAGGCAACTGTTGCTTCCTACCCCGCTCTTCCTTCCAAAAAAACAAATGATGAAGACTGGACCCTCACTGTTCTATTGAGATTTCTGATCCCGAAGTCTAGCTAAATGGCAGAGTAGTAGTTTTCCCATGGTGCAGAGTGAGATTTTCAATCTTCATATGTGCAGTGCCAGTTTCTTAGCTACTTAGAGTTGTGATTAGTCCCCTTTTCTCACAAGTTCAAAGCTTAACTCATTGGTCACGTAGATGACAAAATATGTTAATTTTTTGTAATAGAGACTGGCTTAATTAATGAATCTTTTCAAAAGATTTGTGTGTGTGTGACAGATCTTATATAAATAAATAATCTTTAAAGTGAACTTTTGAACACGGATAGAAAATTCCTCTTCCTAATTTCAAACTTTCTACAATCAACTGAAACTGAAATTACGAACACTGTCCACAATTATTGTTTCAGTTAGTTCTCAGTGAGATAATACAAATGAAGAATGCAAAAGAAATTCATGTGCCATTTTTAATGTCATGTAGCCTAAATACTTTTCCCACAAAGTCATACTCACAACCTTTTGACAGTTCTAGAGGGACACAATGTGTGAAAGAATATTCCAATGACATAATATACAAAAAAATGTGTTACATATAGAAGAATAAAAATTTATGTTTGGGGGGTTATTGCCGTGGGAAGAAGGGTCTAATCTTCATAGACATCTTCTTCATTGAATACCAGGACCCCTTCCAGTTCATCCATACCACTCCATCGTCTGTGCCATGTTTTGCCATGTCCCAGCTGTAATGTCCACCCCAGTAGTATCTGCCATTTGGATTGGCTGCATGACACCTATTATACCACCATCCACCGCCATCTTCTTTAGAACACTGTTTTCTGGGATCTGCAGTTACCCTGAAAGGAAGTGTTTGTGGTTACTAGAATTGCAGTGCTGTTGAGTTAATTCTTCGCAAAATACCCACAGATGAGTGTGGTGCACAGTACTCTTTCACTTTGGTTTTATAAGTAAAATCAAACTAAAACACAAAAGGCCTTCTCTGCCCTACAGTAAGAAAGAGAGAGAACTGGGCCTGGTGACAAATTCATCAGCATTTGTTTCTTTAAACTGACATGTCAGCTTTTAGCTCCCTTAGTATCAGAGAACCCTGAAAAACGAAATGAAGGTTCCAATATACACATAAGAATATACAGATAGAGAAACTTATCTAAATGTTCACTATTCAGAAGGTAACTGTGCTCTAGTTCCAGTTCCATCTTTTATCATTGAATGACCTTGGGTTAGTTACTTTGTCTCTCTAAACTTCATCTGTCGAGTGAGGATAATAATGACAACCTTATAGCAGAAATGGTTTAGAGTAACACATGAAGAGCTTAGTATGGTGGCTAAGGCCCAGGAAGCACCCAAGAAATGATCGTTATGAATAACATGAGCTCCCATTAAGGATCCCAGTCACAACATTTGTAGTAGCTTTTAAAGCAGGGGAAAAGACATCATACATACCAGCCATCATTGTCTCTGTCGTATGTGCTGAAGTACATGCTGTTGTGAATGGTCATAGTTTGATTTTCTCCAACCAGTTGAGAAGCTCCTTCTATGAGGGCATTGCCAGCCGTTCCCTTATATTTGCTCACGGAGAGCTGGTATTTGTTGGCCTCATTCTGTACAGTGAATCCACCATAAAGGGCCTTCACCTTGTCACCTTTCCAGTCCTCCATTTCGATCAAAAGTTCCGTGGGCCCCATGTTGGTAAGCTGGCTAATTTTATCATTTCCAAGCCAATACTCCCCTAAAGGAAAAATAAAATAAAACGTCACCAAAAGTAACACCTTTGGAAATTAAAAACTGCCTTCCTTCCTTCCTTCATTCCCTTATCTTTGGTTTTTACAATCTTCTTTGTAAACTCTCCTTAACCTCCTAGAAACAGACTCTTAGCACTATGGTTTTTAAATGGAAATAAAAAAAATTTTCAACATGATGATTTATTTTGTACTCCCAGTTTTTACCTGGTAGACCACAGTATTTTTTCCCATCGGCATTGGTTGCAATATTTCCAAATCCTTGCTTATATGGATCCCATTTCCTGCCAAAGTCAACACTACCATCTTGACGGTTCTGAATTACTGTCCATCCTTTGGTTCAAAGAAAAAAAAAAAAGGCACATATTAACCAATAACAAATAGTCTCACTTTGGGAAGAATGTCTGAATTTCTCACCTATTTAATTTATTTTATGCCCACCTATGTTTAGTGCTTTAAAATGGATACAATAAGGAAATAAATATGAAAGGAAAACTTAAAATCTTTGGAGACCTTAAGTGCTTTATCTTACCTCAAACTGTGAATCATAGATATTTTATAACCTTTAAAATATCAGGTTAAGTTCCAAGTCAAATGGCTCATTGTTAGTATGTTAAAACTGAGTCTTATTTTTGGCATTCTATGGTGTCAAAATAATTACAGCATAATAGGTGAACAACTATTGAATATTTACCTCCATTCTCTGTGGTCATATCACAGTATACTCTGTATGGTGTGATCGAACTGTGAGGCTGAATGAGATACATTTCAGATGTTTCACCTCCATTCCTGATAATTTCCTCACATTCTGCAAACATAAGATAACATATATTCAGGGAGCTGCAACATAACTCCTTGGTCTTTAGTCATCAATTTTATCAGATAACACAGGTTACTGAGGAATGTTTTAGACATTTGAGAGTAAATTACAGAAACTGAATCGTCTTTTTACTGAAAATCAAACTCAGTTTTGAGTTCTATTTCCCAAGGGGATGAAACAAGCCCTTCTTCACCTTTTATGTCCTAGGATATACATAACCTGCCAAAACACAAGGGACGGAGAAACTCCTATGTCCCCCCATGCTTCTGCCACCTATCCAAGCAAATATGTGCGTTAGGCGGGTGGAGCTACCACCATCATTACATTACACCCTAGTCATCAAAAACTAGCCAAATACATTAGGCTAAGTCAGAATACAGTAGGCTACAGATATGTTCATGATGTGCTCTTATGTCATTAGGATTGATGGGGGTAGAGCCACTAAGCTTTTTGAAGTTCTCTTATTTTTAGAGAGTATTTGTTCTGGAACCCTGTAGAAATATGTTTATTAACTAGTTACCTTTGCCAGACACCACAGGAATATTGCAACTGACTGTGCATGGGGTGCGGCAGTATTCCATCTGAGCGGAGACATCAGATTCTAATTTTTGTATTTTGCTTCTCAAGTTTTCCAGGATTGAACGGAGCACACGAAGGTTAGTTGGGACATTGCTGTTCACAGTTTCATCTATATATAATAGGTACTTTTCTAGCTCTGAGGAGTACTCGTTTATTGCATTTTCATTATCTGGAAACATGAAATTATGAAGGAATGGTAAGTTTTTTTCTCCCAATAAAAAAACTACAGGTATACAATCATACAGTTCCGATTTTGATTTTCTGAGAATAAGTTAATAGACACAGAGTTACTGTCAGGCAATCAAAATATGTACTTGTATGAGAGAAAATCATTTTGCCCTTGACATATACAAGTTAACATAAACTCTAGCTACTATACTAGTAATTTACCTTAGGCGTAAGCTAAAAATTATGCCTAATAATAAATACAAAATGTTCTTTATTTCACTGGTGAGGAAAAGAGGAGAAAGCAGTATTTAGGCCTTCCTTCTTAGAAGTTTAACATCGTATGGATTGGATACACTTGATTTACTTACTCATCTCATCTAAATACAGTAGAGCCTTGAAATTTACAAGAATGTCATGATACCTTTGAAAAATGTCCAAATTTGGATAAGCTACTCACTGAGATGCCTATGCCATGCTTACTCACTAGCTGATTCCTAATCACCCAGCTGATAGCACTCAACATTCATATCTCAAGAATCAAAGATTTGGTAGTGCTATCTGCAATACAGTTGAGTACATCATAGATTACCCTCTTATATTCAAAACCAGAAGTATTAAATGTATAAATGCTAAATTTGACTCTGAATATTGTCTTCTGATTCACAAATTTCTTATAGAATGAAAATAGGGTCTCATGGTGAATTTTTCATAGAATGATTCTAGCTGAGAAGAAGTGCTAAATAGTGCTTATATGGCAAACTGCAGGTAAAGGTGGCTAAGTGAGAACCTTAGGGTAATCAGGCTCATACTGAAAGCAGTAGGATGCTATTTAGGTTAATCTAGAAATGTCAATCTTCTCAGAATCATGCATTCCCATGGCAGTTCAAGAAGTTCCAATTTTATAGTAGTAGCAAACATAAAACACAGATATCTACCTAGTATTTGTTTCTGCCTGTTTTTCCACATCTCTTTTAGCAGAGTTACATACTGAAAGGTGCTAGAAGAGGACTGGGACACAGACTCCACATTGTTATTTAACTCTTCTACACTTTTTCTGATTGGTCTTTCCTGTTTTACCAAAGTATCTTGCAACTGACATCCTGTAGGACACAACACTCCCTGCAAACAAAGAAAGTAGCAGGCATTAGATAAAGGATTCAGATTATGGGTATTCGTGAAAATAGTACACAGTGAAAATTCAATGAAATCCTTATCCAATGTAAAAACTTGTAATTTGATTTTCTGTATGTAAGTCCAGAAATTCTAGAGTCCTCAAGATCTTCCTGTGAAAATTAAAATTAGTCCTTACCATAAAATAAATATAACTGGACTATGAAAATCTTGCCACCTAAACAAATGAGGTAGGCAAAATACAAAACACAAAATTAAGAACAATTTTTACAATCTTGGGCTCAGACTAAAGAAGACTAGAAAGGAACGCTTAACCCAAGGCCCAGTAAGTTTTGTAGTTATTTCCAAAATAAACAAACAAAATGATAATGATGTGAGTCAAAGCAACATTAGGAAGCCATGAGGAAGATAGGCATTCTCTGCATGAGAGACCCATCACGACAAGAAACAGTGCACCCACCAGGTCTGTGTCAGCGTGAAGACAGCCCCCAGCATCAGGAGCTTTTCTTTCTTCTTTCTTTTGCCCAGCAGCTATTTTGATTGGACGAGCCTGATAGCCACCTCTACTGATGGGAGGTGAGACAGGTCTCAAACTGGGAGCCTCTTCCCTCTTCTTGTCACGAGGCCGGTGACTTCGGGCATCCGCAGTCCCCTTCAGGGAACCAGACAGAAATAAAATGTAAAGTGTTATCAAAGATTTGACATATAACTATTCCAATACACTCAATTTACAACTTAGGTTATCACATGATTAACGGTTTGCTTAAGGTCCATCAACTAGCTAGTTGTTGGTAAATCAATAAGCTGCTTAGGTCTCTTCAATAAAGACAGAAAGAAAAACTGCATGAAAAGCTATTGTCCCAGGGGTGCCTGGGATCGAGCCCCCCCCCCCCACGTCAGGCTTTCCGCTCAGCAGGGAGCCTGCTTCCCCCTCTCTCTCTGCCTGCTTCCCTGCCTACTTGTGATCTCTCTCCCTGTCAAATAAATAAATAAAAAAAGAAAAGCTACTGTCCCAGAGGGAATTGTTTTTAGAAAATTCCTGATATCTATACATTGGAATACATAAAATAGTACTAGGCATCTACACTGTCAGGAGGAATAAATATTCTCAAACCATCCAGATTACTAAATTCCTGTAATCATTGTTCATTATTTTCCCACTTTCAGTTTTTATGAATTGATTATTTTGCCTGACTCCTATATAACAATATTTGTGAGGCAATACAGATTTATTCAAAGTGAAATTTAAATCAATTTATTTTATAAATCGATTTATTCAAAGTGAAATTTAAAGTGGGATTTATTTGTAGTAAGATGATCTTTGACTCTAGCATGTTTGAAGAGGAATAAGGTACTCTGGAGCTGGACTGCTAGGATTCAAATCTTGACCCTACCACCTACTAGCTACAAAATCTTGGGCAAGTTCTGGTATCTGTTCTCCAGTTTCCTTATCTGTAAAATAGGGTTAATAATAGTATCTGCTGTATAAGATGATTGTAAGGATTAAAGGACTTTGCATGTGACACCCTCAGAAGAGCACCTGACGCACAGTAAATACTATTTCCATTACAATAAAACATAATAGATACTACAGCTCAAAAGGTTTCTCTTCTCTGCTACTAATTCCAATCTTATTCTTATTTTATATCCACGAACTTATTTCTTAAACCATTCTCTTGAAATTTCCTACATGATTTCTTTATCAAACACCATAATTTTCTCATATCTAAAATAATTCTCAAGGTATGTGGTTAAAATTATTTTCTAAATTAAAAAATATTACATTAAAAGATAATGAAGTAGAAAATATGCAATGCAATATAAAAATGTTGGCTTGGATTAACTATATTGTCATTTGGTCTTTGTCAGCAATTACACTTTTTTTAAAATTAATTACAAATTAACAAATGACTAGATGTAAAACAGAGGCAAAGCTTTTCAGCCATTCTGTGAGCCCAGAAGTCATACAATGACTCTATTTTGAATTTACTGTCACGTATTCATTAAGTTATAATAATATTTAACATTTAGTGAGAATGTGCAAGGCTTTCAATCCAGGCAAGTTGGCTCCAGATCTCCCCGCTTAATCACTATAGTATTGGGGTTTGTGTGATTGTAATAAAAATAACAACGTGTGAGAATTTGGGGAAAATATATATGTTTCATTTGGTCCTGGTCTGTTTTACCAGGAATTTTATGAAATGTGACTTGCTTTTTATTGCAAATCAAATTATAATAGAAGAAAATATTTTCTTTCTATTTCATAGTGCCATTAGAGAGGCAGCATTGATGATCTAGCTTTACCAGAGAAAGGGAAATTAAAAATATTTAAAGAAATTCTATGGATATTTAGGTTCATGTAAAGATCACTTGGTGAAATTAAAAAAAAAAACTAGAAAATCCACTTGGGAACCTAAACTAGTAAACTATCTCTGTAAGGATTAGCTGGTGAGTAAAATGTAAAAGTGCTTAGCCAAGTGTTTACAAAAGTTTACTCTTACACATTCTTTACGTTCTTCTTACCTAATGCAATTAACCAATTATCTTTTTATCTGTATGGTTTGATAATTAAAACAACTTAGCTTCCCTTCAAATTCAACAAATGATCTGAACAAATCACTTCCTTTAAGTATTATTATATACACTCTAATTTCTAGTGTAACAGACTATGTTACAGACAAGAAATCTGATCATGATTCGTTTGAGAATAAAATTAAAATCCCCTATTTTTCTCCCTAAATGTATTTCTATATTTTTGTTATCTTCAAACCAAGAGAAATAAATCAGCAAAGATAGTAGTTGAGGAAAAACTGTTCTACAAATGAATAAATTTTACTGAGCTATGTGTTTCATAACTATTAATAGTAACAATAAATACTACTTATGATTTAGATTTTCTCACTTGAAAAAAACAAATTATTTCATTTTCTATCACTGTACTTGGTCTGTTCTGCTTTTAGATTGCTTTATTCTTTTCATTCATAAGTTACCAGTAATTTCAGGAGCTATATATTACTCTCCTTCACCAAAGAGTAATCCACCACAGCTTTTTTCTCTTAAAATACCGCTTTTTCATTATTTTATAGTCTGCAAAATTCTCAGATTTGTCCTCATAATTGTAATAACATATTGACAGAATTAAATGAAAATCACAGTACTTAGGATAACAAGTGAGAAAAACAATCTTACCGCAGCTCTCTCTCCATCCTGGGAAAATAAAGGTAAGAAACAAGAAAATAAGAAATTATTATTTTGTTTTTATGTAAGAAATACTATGTAACAGTCTTTAAATAAAATGGGTCCCTGAGATTAAGAATTCAATTTCATAAGTAAAATCAAGGTTAACACCATTAAAATATTCATATGATTACACTGTCATATTTTATATTAATAATATTAGTAATAGTATAATAAGTTTAAAATAATCACCAAATAGTCATCATATTGAGCTTGTGACTTAACAATAAAAACACACAATAGTAGCAATAATAGATTCTTCATGGTTTTAAATTTTTGGAAGTTCCAAGAGACTGTCCTTTGCTTATGGACTTCACTGAGAGATCTTCAATCCTATATATAGCTGAGTCCTTTGTTACATATCACTTTAGAAATGGTATCTTCCTTAGTTAATATTTAACCTTTTGCTTCACTTGTTGGCTGAACCATTTTATCACTTAAGCAACATCTTCCCAGCAAGACTTATTTACTTGTCATACTATTCTCTGTTAGCTGAATTTAGAAACACCACAGTTCTTAATTGGACAATACGAGGGAAAATTAGGACATTCCTCAAAGAAATGTGTATCACCTTTCCAGTAAATTAGTGTAGATGCTGCATAGGCTCATAGAAAATATGTGAAGAAATAAACATTTCTCATCTAAGCACAAAAATTTGGACCTCCTCACAAAGGATCCACTAAAACCGAGCGTTTACAAAAAGTATAGCACAAATGTTGATGCTTTGAGGCAATCATATAATTAAGTTTTAAGAGTCCAATATATTAAGAATAGTATTATATCACCATGTGTTTATCCTTTCTTTTAGACATTAGTCAGAGTAGGAAAATTACAACTCATGCCTTATGCTCTGATAGACAAACATCAAAAAGAAAATGTCAACTTCTCACTTCTCTCCACAGTTTGTCCTTTAGCGATATAAGTTAAATTTTTCAAAAAACTGTTCCAAACACTGTTAAAATAATTAAGAAAGTACAGATTCCTAAATCAAAATCATTATTATTGTGATTGGACACATAATTAACATTTTATTTTTATACATTATACATAAATGTTATACATAACATTTTTTACATTATATATAGTTTACAGTATATTATGTTGTTTATAAAGACAATGTTATTTCGCCATTAGTAAAGCCTTCATACATCTATTTCAAATAAAGGCCCAGACATTTCCTGTCATTTGGAATATGGTCCATTTCCTATCATTATTTCCTGTAAGTCACAAAACCCTGTCTCCCATCTTTTTATTTATTTGTTGCAATCAGGATTACCAACTCCTACAAGAATCAATGGGGAACTCAAAGTCAACAACACAAATCCCAGAAAGTGAGCTGCTTTATACCATTTTCTGTGTGTACATGTATATGTGTGTGTGTTTAGTATGGGAAGTAAAACATTCGCATAACATTTAAAAATAATTTTTTGAAAGATACCAGGTTATCCAGGTTTAAATCAGGAGAGTATGTTTTTAATTGAAGTAGAGTTGACATACAATACTATATTAGTTTCAGGTATACACATAGTGATTCTACAATTATATGCATGTTAGGAAATGCTCACTGAGGAAACCACTTGTCACCATACACGGTCATTACAATTTTATCGACCTACACTGTACTTTTCATCCTCGTGACGTAGTTTTATAACACAAATTTGTACCTCTTAATCTCATCACCTATAAATCATGCTTGGAAACAGACTCTTGAGAATGTTATGAGACCCACTGAATTACTTTCTTCTCTGGGCAGCAGAGATTGCATCCCCAAATTCTTTTAACTCAAATTTAGAAAAGCAAAGTATTGAGTTTAAATTAAATAAAATACCTCACTACGTTTTTCCAAATTTGTGTCCCTTTAATCAGTACTGAGTAAGTATTGCTTATTTTCAGACTAGCCTAGTTTTAATTTTTCTTAGAAGAATACACATCTGACTACAAAAGCAAATACATATGTGTATTAATTTAAAAAAGATGTAAGAACATTTCTCTTTGAAATGTAACTGAGAAAAAGTTCATTTTAATAATCTGGACAGGGTCTTATGTTAATGATGTCAGATACTTGCTGATTTGAAAAGACTATCTGATAAGAAGACTAAAACATTTTTTTTTCTTTTAAGGTAACATTTTCAGACTACTTCATTTTCAAGCACTGAAACTAGCAATAGAATCATTATTTAATTTCAGAAGTTTGTTGATTTTCAAGTTTCTTCTCGTATTTAACAGGATCTTGTACGACATTAAAATGAAAATTCCTTTAAATTCTCACCTTTTTCTACTCTGACTGGCATTCCTGCCATCAATAGGAAGTTGGAGGATGGAAACTACTAGAATGTTTGTTCCATAGGAGCAGAGACTTAATGTTCATTTCACAAATAGTTCTTGAAAGCCTCCTACATGATCAGTAGTAGTATGGTAGTATGGTAGAGGCTGGGGACACATTTGTGAGTAAGCTTGACATAGAAGGGGGCGCCCGGGTGGCTCAGTGGGTTAAAGCCTCTGCCTTTGGCTCAGATCATGATCTCAGGGTCCTGGGAAAAAACCCCACATTGGGCTCAGAGAGCCTGCTTCCCCCTCTCTCTCTGCCTGCCTCTCTGCCTATTTGTGATCTCTCTCTCTCTCTGTCGAATAAATAAATAAAATCTTCAAAAAAATTGACATAGAAGGCATTCAATAATTGAGAAGGGCAAGTATTGCATGGAGCACTGGGTGTGGTGCATGAACAATCAATCTTGTAACACTGAAAAATCAAAATAAACATATATGGGGAGAAAAAAATAAAAATTAAAAAATTAAAATAAATAAATAAATAAACCTTTTTAAAAAATTGGAGAATTAATGAGTGAACTAGCTTTTCCTTAAACATGCCTCAGAAGCCAGTTCCTGATAATCATTTATTGTACGTAATTCTTAAAACCACTAAGTTCTTTTATGATGAAACTGAGGTTCTGAGAGGTTAACCAAACTACCCAAGGCATTCAGGTTGTAAATACAGGAACCAGGACTGGACCCAGGACTGTCTGAGCCTATAGTCCATGCCCTCTTCCCATTATGCCATATTGTCCCATAAAATATAAGCATTATAAAGAATTTGCCAGCAGCTTTTTGGTTTGTTTGTTCGTTGTTTTTATTTTGGCCAGCCCATGTTTTGGGGCTATACTGTCTCAGACCAGCTCACTCATTCTTAGCCTTTATTTGTACCTTGATATATGGGTGTGGGTGTGACTAATCTTGTTTGTGTGAAAAGCCATGACCAATGTAATGATAATAACTATGAGTTTTTTAGATTCCAATTTTTGTTAAATATTTTTTCCTACTGAGTTATATACAAGTATGCTAACACTCTAAAGTATCTGATATTACAAAGTAAACTACCATATTTTCAAAAAGAAAAAATATATTTGCAGATATTCTGATTATAAAAATACTTAAATTTTTTAAAATGTTGATGCTATTGGTAGAGGAGGGAGTACTATTTGTTCAGTTATATTTTCAGGTCAATAGTGCAGTGTTCTTCCTATCCTGATACCATTACATAAGTCAAGGGCAGTAAATCAGTGACAGAGATTACAGATGATCTGTCCTGCCCGGCAGCTCTCTGGCATGAGGGACAGTCGTGTGGGCACTGATTGTCAATGCACTTGTTGATACCTTTACAATTCATGTCAGGCCCAGTCTACAGAACACAAGGCAATCTGTGTTCATCAAATATTTATAGAGCACTTACTGTGTGGGAAGTAGTACGCTGGGAGTGAAGGATATTTTGGTGAACAAGATAGACAAGTACCCTCTAATCATGAAGCTTTATGTCTACAGTGGAAGACAGAAAATGAGAACTACTTGTAAAAACATGCGTTAAGCCTAAGTCATGGAAAGATGAGGCATAGTAACTTAGGGACTTAACCTCCTTCAGAGGGAAAAGGGACTTGAAAGGACAAGGCATTTGGGCTTGAAACTTATTGTTTGAATGACTGTATGGTTTATGTCACACACTTGGCGCATGGTAGGTATTTTATAAATATCTGTGGAACAAGTTTATGAATGTATGAATGAGTGAATGATTAAATGAATAAAATAATTCTCTTTGTCTAAATAGCCATAGCATTTGAGAAACTATACCAAATCATTATTAGTCTCTATGTATTCTTCTTGTCTTATTCTGAGCTATAGTTTGAGTACTACTATCCAAGAGGAAATTAATACGCAAGAGCTGGAGGCTAACTTGGACCAGAGCTTTAATGGGCAAGCCTGAGACCTGTACTGCAATGACAGTTGTAATTGGTTAGCCATTTGCAATGGGAAAGCATATTGCAGGCAAGAAGAGCAGGGGCCTGCACTGTATCTTGTAGAGAGTCTCCCTCTGTTGACTTGAAAGACATCAGTTTGCTTTCCTGAAGGAAGCTGGTAGAGAGCACGGCAATAGGGGGCAACCAGCACATTTTCTTCATCCCATGCCAATCATAAGAGCCAGAGAAAAGACAGAGATGCTCTTCTGCTCCTGTCACATTGATACTCAAAACCACAAAGCTATAATGGACACCTAAGAGCGCTAATCCCTTCTCCTGGAATGACTCTTGAAACATAAGGCTCCAGTGGTCCTGTTAGCATAGTGATACCCTGACCCTCTAGCCAGACACTTGAGTTGGTGGTGGACTCCTTCCCTATCAGCTTCTCTCTCCTAATTTAATGTTTTCAGAGGAGCTAAGCAAAGAATTGGGTTGACTGACCTGATGTGCATTCATAGCAGCATTCCAGAGAGAGAGACTACCAACTTTGGCAGCAGAAGTAATCAAAACCTCTAAACTTGACCATTTAATTATTCTGTTAAATTTGTGAGACACCTGATATTCTTATAATAGTACCCATTCCCCTGTTAACTTTTGGTAAGTTCAGCTGAGGTGGCTTCAAGAGTTTGCTGAACTCATCCAAAGGGAAAATTAAAATCAAATTTTTAGGAATCAGACTATTCTTTAAGCATACATTTCACATTAGAAGGAAAAGCTGTGTTTTCAAACAATGCAATAAATCACTAAAGGTTTTTATACTTAAAAGTATATAGTACAAGCAGTAAAATCTGTAGAAAATAAAAACTTAAATTTTATTTTGGAATATTTTAGTAACATTCATTTAAAAAATCTTTCAGGGGCCCCTGGGTGGCTCAGTGGGTTAAAGCTTCTGCCTTCGGCTCAGGTCATGATCTCAGGGTCCTGGGATCCAGCCCCACATCGGGCTCTCTGCTCAGCAGGGAACCTGCTTCCCCCTCTCTCTCTGCCTGCCTCTCTGCCTACTTGTGATCGCTCTCTCTCTGTCAAATAAATCAATTAAAATATTTTTTAAAAATTAAATAATTAAAAATAAATAAAAAGTCTTTCGCTATTTAATAACCACTTCTTGAATTAAAAGTATTTTCCATAAAATGTCCTCAGGATTAGATTAATGGCATAGCAGACATTTATAATTTTGACTTTTACAATCCAAGAATAACTATCCATTTTCCTTGATTCAAATCTTTCTTGGGGGGTGTGTCCCTTAAATAATTTTCTAGGTCTTGCACATTTTTCATTTATTGCTATTATAAATAAGATGATTTCCCCCATTATATTTTAACTATATATAAGAAAGCTATTGATTTTTTTGAATATTACTTTGTACTCTTCTCTCTTTGTGAATTCTCTTGTTGTTTCCAATAGTTTTTCCACTTGATTTCTTGTTTGTTTGTTTGTTTAGGTATACGATCATGCCATTTGCAAATACGGATAGTTTTACTTCATTATTTCCCATATTACACAAGTATTTCTTCTTTTGTCTAACTTCATGACTAATATTTTCAGGAAAAAATAGGTGTGGATATAATAATAATAATAAAACAGCAGGAATTCTTTTTTGTAACTAAGAGAATGTTTTTAAAGTTTATCCACAAACATAATCTAGTTTTTGATAGTTTATCTTAAAGGAAAGCTTAAAAATGCCTAAGTTATGGTAGGAAAATATTGAAACAATCAAAATTCCTAATCTTCCTAATTAGTTATGTCAAGAAGTTTTTCTGCCAACTAAATCCATTTTTGAAAAAGGATATATTTTTACAAATAAATTAGTATCTTTTAGTTTAATGTCAGAACTATATAAATTAGATAAAATGTGGCTCTAAATATAGTAGAGAATAATTCATTTTCATAAAATTTACAATGATCAGAAAGACCGTCTTCATACAAGCAATTCTCTTCCTTACATACAGAAAAGGGTTAGGATTAAATTAATTACTGAAATAGTGCATCTTTTCAAGAGTGAGCACATAATATACACATACAATGAGACACAATATCTTTTGTTACAGATTTGACACCTGCAACCCCTCTCGAAATTAAGGTCTCAGTGCCTTCCATCCCCACATTTAAGTGTCTAAAACTTAACACCTTACTTATTGAATCATTCAACAAACACTGAAAGTCTACCAGTTGCAAGTTAACCAAATACTGGGTGTGTGATAATGAATATCACACCATACTCACCCCATATGTCTATTGAGGAACACAGATAATTAAACAAATATTACCATCAAACATGGTAGTATATGAACTCCGCTGGGAAATCTGGAAATGTCACATTGCTATTTTTTTTTCTGTGTCAGTAAAAACACTGACACACATTTTTGCAAAATAGAAACACAAGAAAAGATAAAATATGAGTCGTGATCATATTCAATTTGACACTTGTTTTTGTGACATTGGATGGGACTTAACACAGTAGGAACAAAAACTGTGATAAACAACACTTCGCTTCTCTGTCACACATACACACCCCTCGCTAAGATATTTATAACTGAGAGTGCAGCTTAATTAGGTACCAGGGCTTTCAGGCATTAATCAGAAGAATAGCTCCCTCACTGTTTCTGGTGGTTGCAGAAGCTTTCCCCTTAACTCTGTTACTAGAAATCACTTGCTATCACTACCTCAGCATTTGGTCCCATTCTCAGCATTGTAATAAACAAAGACCAAACTCCTGGAAGAAATGTTCAAATATTCTTTTTAACTGATTCTGACCTTATAAATTAAAAAAGAAATTATAACGTCCACCATTTCTCCCTTTTGAATTAGTGAAGAACTACAAATCTGAAATTCATGAGGAAAAGGACCTACTGAGTCAAACAAGTCTAAAGAATATTGTATGTAGAGAGTAGTGTCTACAGAAAGTATATACTTAACCTTGAAAACTGAGAGAAACGAGAAGAAATAATACCCATCTTTTTATGATTATAAAAATCAGAAAACATTTTCAATTAAAAAATCTGATGAAAAGATGAAAAGGACACTGAAATCTATACTCATGTGACCTCTCACTTATTTAAGGTCAAACAAAGGACACAAGTATCTGAAGAGAATGAAGGGATCTCACACACTGGTGAGTTAAAAAAATTAGATAAAGTAATAAAGAGAAGAGCTTCCATAAAATTTGTACTATAGGTTTTGCAAAGACTTCATATTTACATTAATAAATTATTCACCATAATTTAGGTGGTGAACTCCTATCCTTACAAAGAGAAAATCCTTACTAGGGAAAATCCTCCTATCATTATGAAGAGCAGCAGTGACCCCTACTGCTCAAATAAGGCAGCCCTGAGTGTCCACCAGGATAGAGATTCTAGACCTTTCCTGGTTCCTAGATCTTTTTATGAATACAAAGAAATCTACGGATTGTTTTGAAAACAAAACAAAACTCAGGTTCTGATATAAATATAAAATTTGCATACAACATAGGTAATTCACACATCCATGAACTACATAAGTGGGTCACTGAGCTCTATTTGTCTCTATAAAACTTTCAGGTGGATAATATAATTCTATCGATTCAACAGAGCTTTTTAAAAGAAGCATAATCTAATGCAATTTACCTTAACTGTTACAATGTTATTACGCATCTGGGTTTATAAAAATTTTTCTGGATGTTAACACATTAATAGGCCCAACTAGGCAGTTATTATATTGTCATAGGTATATTAGAATATTGTATGCATTTCTATAACTTTATTGCCTTTTAAAATCATATTCTTTTGCATAGTTATTACTACCTATGGGGAAATTATAATATGATGTACCTTCCCAAGTATATATTTTTACAATTATGGAATTTCTTTGCAAGTTTTACCAGCAGTGGCCACTGTTACAGAAAATTAATTTGTAGGCCAAACTCACACTCAAATTCAAAGATGATTGCATTTTCGAGTAGAAACGTGACCTTAATGTTTTTAATTAAAAAAAGAATCAATGAATTGATAATGAGATTATCAATTCATATTGCTATACTTTTGATAAGATATTTTTCCCCTCTCAAAGCATATGCTGTGTGCTCTGGGGAGAAGATCAGTGGAATTGATTAGATTAAGGAACAAGCAAGGCCAGTGAAATGTTTGTCTATCAAGTTTACAAGTGTCCATCTCTATCAATTTTTCTTTTTACATAGAAAACTAATGGAGCAGGATTGATAGAAAACTGCATTTTACGTGAGTAAAAAACAAGATAAAATACCGATACTTAGGCACCAGGATGTATATAAATAAAAATGGCTCAAGTCTGCAGTTGCGTCTTTCTTCCACCAGCTTTGAAAAGCTATACCCGGCATTGTTGACGCCACATTAATTAGCAGATAACTAGGAGACAGCCAAAAATTATGCAGTTTTGAGAGAGTTAAAAAAAAATCTATGCAGGGGCGCCTGGGTAGCTCAGTGAGTTAAAGCCTCTGCTTTAGGCTCAGGTCATGATCTCAGGGTCCTGGGATCCAGCCCCACGTTGGGCTCTCTGCTCAGAGCCCAGCAGGGAGCCTGCTTCCTCCTCTCTCTCTGCCTGCCTCTCTGCCTACCTACTTGTGATCTCTGTCAATTTAATAAAAACTCTTTAAAAAATCTATGCAGCGTAAAATAAATTTGGGGTTTTGCTATATAATGCTAAAACAAAAATCTTGGCGAACTTTCTCAAACTTTGTAATATTCCACAATATTCCCTCAACAAGTTTTAACTGGACAGTCTAGGTGAAATTGCTTTTAGGAGCTAAGGTTACAAAGGCGTCAAAATGCTTCCAGACAAGTTTAGCCAAGTAGTGGAAGCCGGCGACATAAATCACAGAAGTAAGCCCCAAAGAGAACAGAACCATTGAAGTTTTAGGGCTGACCGGGATTTGCTCTTTCCAGACTCCCCCTAGAACTGATTCCTGAGGTTTGCTCAAAAAAAAAAAAAAAGACTAAGCTTCGGGAAATACAGTGCAAACAACCACATCGCTAAACCAAACTATTTAAGTCTTACATTAAGGCAGAAAAGATTATTTCAAGACTTCTTCCGAGATGCGAATGAGATGCATCAAGTTACAGCATCAAGTTACAAGATGCTGAGAGCCTCCTACCTCAGGGCCGAGGCCACGCCCCCGAAGAAAAAGGCCCACTCCTCGATCCCAGAAGGCCGTCGGGCGACAGTACGCGTGCGCGGATTGCGTCACATCCGGCGCCAGGGCGCTCGATTCCGGAAGGGACTGCACAGTTGTGGCGGCTGTTTCTGTGTTGGTGACTTGTCTCCTGCAGCGGCGCGTTACACGGCAGCATCATGGTCGAGGTAAAGTGGCACGTGGGCGCTGAGGGGTCGTTCGCATCTGGAATGTTTTTCTTTGGCGGCTGGCGTGGGAGAACGAGGGTGTTAGGCGTTTGGGGAGGGTAGAGGCAGCGAGGGGAGGCTCTCTGGCCAAGGCCGGGTAGTCTCTTCTTAAGGTTTTCAGGAATAGAGGGAGGCCGGATGGGAGCACTACTGGAAATTTCCCCCGGGCAAAAAGCCTGAGAGAGTTTCTACAGTTCTTATTTGACTCTTGAACTCGGCATTGCTTCTGGACCCCCCCCCCCCCCCCGAATTCACCGTCTGCAGAATAGCGTCAATGGTTGGATGTTCTAAAAGACTGGAAGCCCTCTCTGGTGCTAACTTTGTGCCTGCCTTCTGCTCTTCCCCAGTACAACCTGCCATTTTTAAGTTTTGCATCAGCTGTTCTGTTAGCCAGCCTTGTCCGTCTTATCTCAGAAATAT
Organism: Nasua narica; assembly: GCA_028533885.1. NCBI lineage: Eukaryota > Metazoa > Chordata > Mammalia > Carnivora > Procyonidae > Nasua > Nasua narica. The sequence goes on along the minus strand of CM052800.1, from coordinate 117,165,683 downwards.
TTGATTCTTGTCCATATCCACTGTCTTCACCTTAATTCAGACCACCATCTTTTGTTTTTGCTCCCATTTTTGTAACACTACCCCTTCCGTAAATTGATCTGTTTAAAAATGTAAGTTGATGATTTTTTTTCTGCTTAAAATCCTTTATTAGCCCGTTGTTATTAGAGCAAAAGTGTAGACTATTGCAGTGATCAAAAAAGAAAAATTCTTAACCTGATCTGGACTTTGTCTACACTTGGAACTTCATTTCAGCATCACAGTCTACCTTCCTACGGAACATACACAGTTCTCTTGCAGCTCCTGCCATCATCGCTCCTGTGTACATGGCATTTTCTCTCTGCCTTGATTGTCCTTGCCTCTGCTCTGCACAAAGCTAACTCTCTTCTTAACTAATACCTCAGATCTTTTGTAACTATCCTAAGTTCATTCTCTGCCCCAGCCCCTTGCTTGTCCTTCATAGCCCTTATCAAAATGTGTTGCTTATTTTTGTTTTCTCTTGAGCACAAGGACCATGGCTGCCTTTGCATCATTCTTTTGTTAGCTTCTAGCACAATACCTGCTAGACATATAGTAGGAGCTCAATAAATATTTGTTGAATAAATTACTAAGTTCAGGCATCACAAATGGTATACCTGAGGCTCTGGCCAATGAGGAGTTGCCTCCTCTTCTCTGAACTTGACTCCTTAGCTTGCTACAAATAGCTATGGTGAGTGGAACAGAGCTTTTTACACATTTAAGCATGTAAAGTGTATAACCAATTTGACTTTTTTTTTTAAAGAGCATGATCTTTTTTTTTAAGGTTTTTATTTATTTATTTGACAGAGAGAGAGAGAGATCACAAGTAGGCAGAGAGGCAGGCAGAGAGAGGGGGATGCAGGCTCCCTGCTGAGCAGAGAGCCCGATGCGGGGCTTGATCCCAGGACCCTGAGATCATGACCTGAGCCGAAGGCAGAGGCTTTAACCCACTGAGCCACCCAGGTGCCCCCCAATTTGACTTTTAATTTAGGTTATGATATGTGTAATTTGTGGGTAGATATGTGATTATATTCTTTCTTTCTAGGAGGTACAGAAACATTCTGTGCACACACTTGTGTTCAGGTCATTGAAGAGAACCCATGACATGTTTGTAGCTGATAATGGAAAACCTGTGCCTTTGGACGAAGAAAGGTAGGTATTGTTCCTTTTCAGTTACTAGAGTATTTAAGCTTCTGATGTTAGGGGAAGAGAGCAGGGAGAGGGGGACTTTTAAAGATTAGTGAGTGGTACTAACATAGGATATCTATTCAATAATGAATGGTGTTTGGGCATGATTTAAGCTGATTTAACTTTTTTTTGGCCTTGTCTTTCACAGTAAAAAACCCATTAATTAATTGCATTTATAAATACCCAGTAATTAGGAGAGTCCCTTTTAGGTGTTATATTTTATAATCGATCACTTTGTATGTGCTTTCAGCTTCCCGCTGCTCTCAGAGCCTTGCTGAGCTGAAATTGTACCTGGCCAGTACCTCTACTCCCATCTTTTCTCGTTAGTATGATGAAGATTTTTGAGTGGTGGCATATTTTTGGTTCTACATCTCCAGCTCCAGTCTGGGATTGCATTATGTGCAGTGTTCCTTCTTTGTCCTTTACCCTTTTAAAATCTACTTAATTCCTAAGACAAGCATTTATATTTAATTTATAAAGTGAGCTATTCTTAAAATTAATAAGTGCATTTCTTTTAAAAAAATATTGAACTAATTAAGTACTTTGGTTAGTTCTAATTAATCTTTTTAGATACATCCAGTAAAGGTTATGATAGAAGCTTTTACTATATTTTTATATTTATACATTTGAAGGAAAGCATTTTGACTTTGAGGTTTTTAAAAGGATGTATTAGTTTCTATATATTTTTAAATCAGACCCTTGATAATTTATCATGAAAGGTTTTATATTTATTGGTTAACAAACTAAAATGTTTCTTAGACTTAATGGATGCTATGTGGTGGATTGTGAACAAAAGTGTGGAAATGCACTTTGAAGTTTTGAGCTTTTTAAAATACTGTTTAACATTGAAACTTCTTAGAATTTTTTCCTACATGATTAGGCAAACTTAGCTATTTAAGTACTTGTGTTTCTTGGCTATCTGAATATATTTCCATTGATTAATATATTTGAAGAACTCAGAGATACCTTCTTATGTTCATAATTTTTAAATAGTCACAAACGGAAAATGGCAATCAAGCTGCGTAATGAGTATGGTCCTGTGTTGCATATGCCTACTACGAAAGAAAATTTTAAAGAGAAGTGTCCTCAGAATGCATCGGATTCATATGGTCATAAACAGTATCCTGCCAATCAAGGTGAGTATGCGTTGTCAGAAACATCAGGACTTATATTTTAAAAATGGAAAAATGAAATGTTTTAGTCCCCATTATAAAAGGACTGATTAGGGCGCCTGGGTGGCTCAGTGGGTTAAAGCCTCTACCTTTGGCTCGGGTCATGATCTCGGGGTCCTGGGATCAAGCCCCATATCGGGCTCTCTGCTCGGCGGGGAGCCTGCTTCCCCCTCTCTCTCTGCCCGTCTCTCTGCCTACTTGTGACCCCTTCTCTCTGTCAAATACATAAATAAAATCTTTAAAAAAAAAAAAAAAAGGACTGATTAGAGCCGTATCCTATTGAACAACTATATCAGTATTGTAATGAAAGTCTTGATTTCTTCATTGGAGTAGTGAGTGAGATTATTGGTTGGTGGATTTTTTCTTATAGGAAATAAAAAAGTGGTAGAATAATAATGACAGAAATTCGTAGGATATAGAGAAGGTCACAGTGGAGAGTAAAGGAAAAATTTCTAACCCTTGGAAAGACCATCTATCTATTTGGGCTATCATTCATAAAGGTGATATTAAACACTGAACTTGCAGTGAATAAAGATAATCTAAGATTCCACAGAGAAGTCATTTGCTTGAAAGAAAAACCAGAGTGGGTTGTTACTTGAGAGGGCAATCTCTCTACAGGCCCATTACAATTCTATAGCTTTCTTAACATCATATTAACAAATAGTCAAGGAAATTTTCTGTGTTACATGTTCCTCAGAAGTCAAAACAAAAATCAATATATCTTGGTTCTGAGCTTTGGATTTAGTTGGGAAAATTTGAGAATTTCAGTTGGTAATTTAATATCCATTAAAAGAGATGATACTGGTATATATGATAAATTTGCCATTGATGATGATGATTCCTCTTCCTTTTTAAGGACAAGAAGTTGAATATTTAGTGACAGGTACACATCCATATCCTCCAGGACCTGGTAAGTGAGCTGTTACATACTGAAAATATCTTAGAGACATTTCCATGAATGAACCAGTAATGTGATTCTAATTGGCTGTAAAATGCAAGATAAGCTCAGTAGCCAGGCATCCAGGCATAGCTTTTTAGATGACTGTTAACTAATACTCAGTTTCATATGCATTCATTCAGCAAACATTCTTATTAAACATCTAGATTTTTTTCAGCTGCTATGCTAGGAATTCAAAGACAGTAAGACTGCTTCAGGCTAAAACATGTTTATATGGAGGCTTAAACAGACACGTTATTATCACTAAACTTACAAAAGTGATAGAAGTGTTAGTATAGAAGCAGGTGTGATAGAAATGTACACTAGATGTCTGTGTGTGTAGACAGTTGGCACATAAATGGAGTGGGTATTATAATGGTGTGATGGATGAAAAGTATATCTAGGTTCTAGTAATATATCTAGGTTCTAGTAATATATCTAGGTTAATATATCTAGGTTCTAGTAATTTAGAAGATGCGATTTACCATATTGAAAGAAGAGGCAAATTGTTGCTTCTTGTTTAGTAATTTACATTTATTCTTGAAAACATTCTGTTAGTATTTGGGAACTGCTTAATTTTTATATCTGAAGGTAAAGTCTCAAGATAATAGAAATTTAACTTTACTATCTTGGGTATGTCAATACCAAGCTGCTTGTGATTAAATCACATTTGAGTTACTTGATTTTAAGTTGTATTTATTATAAAAAAAATGTTAGAAATAAAAGACACACAAAACATAAGAGAAATTTTTGTAATAATCACCACCTGGAGATAATCACATGGTTTCTTCCAGGATTTTATTTTAAACCCATGTAAATGAAATAAAAAACGGCTACTAAAAGGAATTGATTTTTTTTAAAACAGGGGTTGCTTTGACAGCAGATACTAAGATCCAAAGAATGCCAAGTGAATCAGCTGCACAGTCCTTAGCTGTGGCATTACCTTCTTCTCAGACCAGGTATGAAGTATTACACTTAAAATTGTACAGATTTTGAAGGCGGAATTTTTTGTTTACATTTTTTTTTAATTTTAAAATTTCTTTATAATTATGTGTTATATAACATTTTCATTTATCAATGCCTACAAAAATTAAAGAGTTGGTTCTGCACAACACGTGACTGGAGACAGTTACTTAGAATGTGATATTTCTTTTGCTTCAGGGTTGATGCAAATCGTAGTGCACCTGCTGGAGGTGAATACCGACATCCAGGGGCTTCTGACCGTTCACAGCCTGCAGGGATGACACCAGTAAGTTTTTATGAGTCAAATCACACTGCAGATTTCCAACTTTTGGAACTTGTTGCCTTATTTCCCTTTATCTCAAGAGTCTTAGGTTAAATATTAAGTAAATGAAAAATTTCCTTGCTTCTCGTTAAATAACAGCTGACTGAGCCAGTTAATATTTCATATCCCTAAAATTTAAGTTGCTAGTGATTTTGCATATCTTTTAGAATTTAAAACTCTAAATTCTATGTCTGTTGCACATTGTATCTAATACTTAGGTATAGTGTGATGTTGCTCTTTATTGTTCACTATTAAAAATACATGGAATGCTATTCTGAAACGTGTATTATTATGCGTTAGAAATGAAAATCTCTTTTTTTAACTCTAAGTTGGTTTGCACAGTTTGAGTTGAGTGCTGTTGGTAATGTAATATTCACAGGCTGTGCAAGTAGTATCTTATAAATGGATATTTAGAAATATGGTAGTTTATTTGTAAGTGAAATGGCAGCTAATGTTACTGGTGAAAGTAATTATAAAAAGAATAACTGTGAAAATATCTAGTTTATCAGGCTGTCACTTGAGTAAAGTAACTGGATGCTAAATAAATGAATCTGTGGTCTTTCCACCACATTTCTTCTTTTGCCTCCATTCATAGATCTCTGCCCAGGCTTTCTGTCTCCTAAGGAGGAGGCAATATAAGTTTCTTGATGGTAGGAACTTAGGGACTTAAGTATTTTTTGGGTGGATGGATGGATGGATGTTAATAATAGATGGTACATCAACTAGAATACCTTTTAAAATATTAAACTTCTCCAAAGGCAAAAATGAGACTTTGGGCTGAAAAATGAGCCCAAAAATTGGGACTTCATTTAGATAAAAAAACTTTTGGACAGCAAAGGAAATAGTTGACAAAACCAAAAGATAGTCTACAAAATGGGAGATGATGTTTGCAAAAGTTTTATCAAATAAAGGGCTAGTATCCATTAAACTCGACACCCAAAAACCAGTCAAGAAATGTTCAGAAGACATGAATGGACATTTCTTCAAAAGAACATACAAATGGCCAACAGACACAAGAAAAAATGCTCAACATCACTCGGCATCAGGGAAATACAAATCAAAAGCACAATGAGATACCACTTCATGCCAGTCAGAATGGCTAAAATTAACCACTCAGGAAACAAATTTTGGAGAGCATGTGGAGAAAGAGGAACCCTCTTACACTGTTGGTGGGAATGCAAGGTGGTGCTGCCACTCTGGAAAACAGTATGGAGGTTCCTCAAAAGGTTGAAAATAGAGTTACCTGTGACCCACCACTTGCACTACTAGGTATTAACTCCAAAGATACAAATGTAGTGATCCGAAGGGGCACCTGCACCACAGTGTTCATAGCAGCAATGTCCACAATAGCCAAACTATGGAAGAGCCCAGATGTGCATCGACAGATGAATCAATAAAGAAGAGTGGTATATATACAATGGAATATTACTCAGGCATCAAAAAAAAAATGAAATCTTGCCGTTTGCAATGATGTGGATGGAACTAGAGAGTATGATGCTAAGCGAAGTAAGTCAGAGCAAGTTACCTGATTTCACTTGTGGAATTTAAGAAACAAGAGAGAAGAACGTAGAGGAAGGGAGGGAAAAATAAAACGATGCAATCAGAGAGGCAGACAAATGTGGGAGACTCTTAACCATAGGAAACAAACAGGGCTGCTGGAGGAGAGTGGGGTGGGGGTATGGGGTAACTCAGTGATGGGTATTAATGGGGTCACGTGATGTAATGGCACTGGGTGTTATATACAATTGATGAATCACTGAACTCTACCTCTGAAACTAATAATACACTGTATCTTAGTTGAATATAAATTAAAAAAAATAAAATACTACTTAAATGTTTTTTGGAAGATAGTTTCTCTTTTTGCTATTAAGTCGATAATGTTAAAATACAACAATGAAAGGCAGCGACATTAATCCACTTAAAATTACTCAAATCATAATAGGAGCTTACACAGAGCGCTTACAGAGTAGTTAACACTATTTTCACAGTAACTGTCTGAGGTAGGCACTGTTAATTTCCATGTTACAAAGCAGGCACAGAGGTTATATAATTTTTACTTAAAGCCAGTCAGCTAGTAATTAGCAGGGTTTATGAACCCCCACATAGTGATATGTGCCCTTAACGCTAATGTTCTGCCTCTGAGATTTTTTTAATTGACTTTTAAAATTAAAATTAACATATGGAAAATATAGTTCTCATTAGAAGTCTCAGTTATACCAACATTTTCTATTTATGCAATATTTTAATTGTCTTTTCCTCTTCAGTTAAGGGGGAAAAACTCATAAATCCCCTTTTTTAATTTTCCTTTTTTGAATGAACATGAAATGTTAGGTATGATGTCTTTAACAATAGTGTAACCTCATCTATATCTAGGCCGTTATGGAGGCTGGCAATGCCAAGAACTCTGCACTGATGGCTAAAAAAGCCCCTACAATGCCAAAACCCCAGTGGCACCCACCATGGAAACTCTACAGGGTGAGTGAATCTGTATGTTATTCCACTGCAGGAATGATTATTGCTTTTCACTTACCAAGAACTCAGGAATAGAATAAGGAAGAAAAGGAGTGAATATGAGAACTGATCAAGTGATCTGAGATGGGATGGGGGAAGGATTTTAGGCACAATCTTAAAAGACATCTTAGAAGGAGACTTCTTTAAGTAAATGCCGTGTGTATATTTCCTATAAAATACAGTATAAAATGTTGACAGAAAGCTATTAAAACATGGAGGACAGATGAAATAAATTTTCCAAGTGTTTGAAGTATTTAATATGAAGGCCAGGAGGAAGAACAACATATAATGATACTTTTTTGATTATTCTATCGATTATCTTTTCAATTATAGTAAATTAAAATGGTTCAAGGGGCGCCTGGGTGGCTCAGTCATTAAGCTCTGCCTTCAGCTCAGGTCATGGTGGTATGGCCCTGGGATCGAGCCCCATATTGGGCTCCCTGCTCAGTGGGGACTCTGCTTCTCTCTCTCCCTCTGCCTGCTGCTCCCCCTGCTTGTGTTCTCTCTCTCTCTCTGACAAATAAATAGAATCTTTAAAAGATAATAAAATAAAAATAAAATGATTCAAAATATACTAGATCTAAAATGAAACATGGGAAAACCATAGTTAGATGTAATTTAATATATGTGTTGATAAAATATATATATATGTGTGTGTGTGTGTGTGTTGAATTCTAGTTCTCTAGTTAGACTTTCTTTTGGTGTACATACCTAATAAATTTTAAGAGATGTAAATATTTGGGTAATCATTGCCATAATCAGTATATAGAAGTTCCATCAACTCAAAAAACACTCCTGTGCTATTATTTTATAGTCATACCCTTCCATACACCTGGCAACTGGTTTCCATACTGTAGTTGTGTTTTTTCAATTTTGTTATATAATGGAATTACACAGTATGTAACTTTTGAGACTGACTTCCTTCAGCTCAATGCCTTTGAGAGTCCTCCAGATTGTTGCATGTATTAATATATTCCTCTTTTTTTGCTGAGTATTCTATTGTATAGATATATCATAGTTTGTTTAGGATTGAAGGTAATTTAATATTTATAATTCTAAAATTTAACCGTCAAATAATTTTATAACGTATCTGAAGATACGAGGAAGGGCTATTCAAACTTGACTTATGTGTCATGAGTTGAAATTGAATAAACTAACTTATGTCTAATGAATCTGCCAGTTCTACCTTTTGTTTCATGCAGGTGATTAGTGGACATCTTGGCTGGGTTCGCTGTATTGCTGTAGAACCTGGAAATCAGTGGTTTGTAACTGGATCTGCTGACAGAACTATAAAGGTAATAAGAAGAAGAAAAGAAACTTATAACTTTGTATTTGCTACATTAAGTTTAATCTTTTATTTTCTTAGATGGGAATTGGAGTTCCTTTTGGAGTTTCTTTTGGATTGGCTTTTGGAGTTCCTCTGATTTCTTAGACCTGAATATGGAGTAAAACTTATTCTCTTTGTCGGTTCAGTGTTCCAAATAAATATGTTTGGAAAGTGGTATTTAAATAACATGTTTTTTTCCAAACAGTACATACTACCTACCTACTACTAATTCCTTGGTATTTAACCTTTTTTCAACCCTGGTTGAAAGATCACAGAATTCAAGCATGCTTATATATAAAAAGTGGGAAATATAGAAAAGTATAAAAGAACACAGACCCATATATAATCCAACACTGACAGATAATTTGAACGAACTTCTTTCTAGTAGTTATTTCTGTGCATATGTGTCATTACATTTCCTTCTGAGCTTTTTTCCTGTGTGTATAAATGTGTATCTTTAAAAAATCATGATAGGGGCGCCTGGGTGGCTCAGTAAGTTAAACGACCGACTCTTGGTTTCAGCTTGTGTCCTGATCTCAGAGTTGTGAGATCAGGCTCCACACTCAGCATGGAATCTGCCTGAGACTCTCCTCCCTTTGCTCTACCCATGCCTCCCCTGAAAGCACACACTCTCTCTCAAATATTAAAAAAATACATAAATAAAAAATCACAATTGATAGGTAGTTTTGTACTCTGCGTTTTTCCACTTAATATATCAGAGGCATATTTTTGTGAAACTGAACATTTTTTTAAATGGTTTAATATATAGTTTAGATATTATATAGTCTTCCTATTGTTAGACATCGAAGTTTTTAGTGTCTTGATTTTCACTATTACAAGTACTGCTGTAATTTTTATGCATAAAGCTTTTTGCTGTATTTTAAATTATTTCCTTACGATAGATTCCTAGAAATGGAATTAATACATCATACATTTTTGAAGTTGATACCCAATATATACATATATTATATGTTATTATTATATTACATAGGTGTATATATTTATATGTATGTATACACACACACACCGCATTTTTTTATCCATCTGTTAATGGACATTTAGGTTGTTTCTGTAGGGTTTTGTTTTTTTTCCTAAGGTGTTGCCATCCTTGCCTAAATTAATATGGTATTCATACTTTCATTATCTGTGATATCCTTTTATATGTTAAGGTTTTGTCACTTATTGCAAAAAATTTCCCAGTTTGAACGTGCTTTTTAATTCTGTTTTTCCCTGCGTTAACAAGGGAGGAGATTAGTGGGAGATTATTTTGTAAATTTTTGAAGTTTTATATGTTTATACCTTTCCTTTCTGAATATTTAATTTTAACATTAAGAATCTAAAAATTTGCTTTGAAATAATTAAGAAGAAAAATTAAATATTCTTTCTTTGCAGATTTGGGACTTGGCTAGTGGCAAATTAAAACTGTCATTAACTGGGCACATTAGTACAGTGCGTGGTGTGATAGTAAGCACACGGAGCCCTTACCTGTTCTCCTGTGGAGAAGACAAACAAGTGAAATGCTGGGATCTTGAGTATAATAAGGTAAGGTTGGAATTAAGGGTTTAAAACATTATGAACCATGGTTTTCTTTATAGTGATTTTAACTCTCCTACTTTATTTTTAGGTTATAAGGCACTATCATGGACATCTAAGTGCAGTGTATGGTTTGGATTTGCACCCAACTATTGATGTGCTGGTAACCTGTAGTCGGGATTCAACTGCACGGGTAAATGGAATAGAGTTTTGTGTTTCTTTGTAAATATGTTGCGTCTTAACGCTGTGCATATTTGGTCAGGGAGTCGTATATTATTTGTTGGAGAATTAAAGATAGTTGCCTTGACCAGCAACGGTCCCGTCCCTCTGTTTCTTGGCGCATATGTTTTTACACCTTCATTTTCAGTACCACGGCCTCCTCATGTTTATTATTGGGAGTTCCCTGCCTCTGAAGTGAGACACGCACATGTTCCATTCCATCCCTGCAACAGTTTCCATTAGCTGTTTCCTTCAGTAGGCTCATTATGCCCACTCTTAGACACTTTTAGTACCTTGATCTTTTAGGAGTTTTTTGTTGTTGTTGTTGTTGTTGTTTCTGTCAGCTGCCTCCTATTTACATTCCCCATCCGGCTTACAGATGATTACCTTTCTTTGAAACAATTTTTCATTCTATTCAGGCACAATTGTCTGGTAAATTCCCAGCCTTGAATTGGTCCAGTTACCTGCCTAAGATATGCATACCTGTTCTCTCTGACGGTATGTCTCTTGTGTTTTTACAGATTTGGGATGTGAGAACTAAAGCCAGTGTACATACATTATCTGGACATACAAATGCAGTTGCTACAGTGAGGTGTCAAGCTGCAGAACCACAGATTATTACTGGTATGGTTGGTACTTTCTAAGTTTACAGTTTGATCAGAATGCATTATGATTATACATAACACTTTACATGTCCACCATGACTCTTACTTTGTTACACAGTACATTGTATTTGATTGTTTTTATCTCTTACTCTTTACATATCATAGGTTATATTTACCTATCATAGAATGTGTCATTCACGGTGTCATATAATGTCTGACTAGAAAATGGTGCTGTGAGATACGTTCAGACATTGTTTCATAGTATCAGAATTACCAGTCTAGGAAACTGAAACCAAAAGACAAAATACCCAGAGACTGATAACCTTTAGAGCTGGTTTGAGTCTTCTTTTGCTAATGGTAAGATTAATAATAGACCTTTATTCTAAGAGTAGAAAATAATTTCTTGTATTAAAAAAACCTGATGGTATTTTTTAATTAAAAATCATTTTTTTCCTTCCCCTCCACAAGGAGTAACATCATGTATTTGCTGTATTTGTTACTAGCATTTGTTCTAGCTGTTCAGCTGACAGTGCTTTAAGCACTTACTGCATTTTTTTAAGCATTAAATTTAAAACCAACCTATAAGTTTGGAATTGTAAAGTAATAAACGAGGATTTGGTATGACTTTCATTTAGTATATATGTGTCTATGGAAGACTGATTCATATATTATGTTTAATTTTTGCATTATTTTTCCTGGTCTGTACTTTGTGGATGTGTGTTTTCATTATAGGAAGCCATGATACTACAATACGATTATGGGATTTGGTGGCTGGAAAAACAAGAGTCACATTAACAAATCACAAAAAATCAGTCAGGGCTGTGGTTTTACATCCAAGACAGTAAGTATATTTTCTTAATTAGCTTGTCTTTTTTTCTTCCATTTTTAGAATAAGTATGGAAATACCAACATTAGTGCTACTTTGGTAGCCGTTTAGCCACTGTCATTTCCAGGCCTGTGCCACTTAGGAACATGCATTTCTTTCATTTTTCCTATGAAGTATTTTGCTTCATGACCTATATATGACAAGGAAAATTTTCCACAAGGTGAAAAATGATAGCGTCAGATGAGACAATATAAATAAATCATGGCTAAAAGCTGCATGTCAAAGTAGAGGCTAATAGAAGATGGATTTAGTGTTTGACAGAAATATTATTGGATACTGAAATATACACAGAATACTTTAATTCTGAAGGAGGAAGTTAGTATACATAGGGAAAAAAAGAGTAGGAACCCTGAACATTATAATCAGGGTGTCCATAGACATGGAGCATGTAAGATCATGCGTTCGTTGTATCATATCACCCTGACACTTATCTGGCCTCCCTCTCCCCCTTCTCCGTTATTTCCTTCCTTTGTCTTTCTTCCTTGCTCCCTTTCTTCCTCTAGTTCACGTCCTTTTTCTCTCTCTTCCTATTGCCCTCTGTTTCTTTCCTTCCTTTCCTTTCTTTGTGCAGTCCCCTCTCTGCCTCTCTTGCTCTGTCCAGAATAGTTTTCATAACCTCTTGCCCTTAATATGAATTTAGAGGTTTGTACATTTGTTGCTTTAGCTCAGTGGAGAGCAGTGGAGAAATGAGAAGGATTAATCTAGGACTTAAAGTACATTTAAAATAGTTTGAGGATCGGATTTTACTTGGAACAAATGTCTTCGTTTTTTTACCTCTTGGTACGACAATAATATTTTGCCACAACTATATAGATCTATAACTACACATGTAGAATGCAACCATAAAAATAGCTTTTTTGAATTCACCATTTTATTTAACTTGGTTTACTTAGTTGTGAATTCTTTTTCATCTTATTTCAGTTATACATTTGCATCTGGCTCTCCAGATAATATAAAACAGTGGAAATTCCCTGATGGAAGTTTTATTCAAAATCTTTCTGGTCATAATGCTATTATTAACACATTGACAGTGAATTCTGATGGAGTGCTTGTTTCTGGAGGTAAAGTAAGATTTTAATAATAGATGTGTTTTTGTCTGTCATTTTTCCTTTTAGTAAATGAGTAAACATTTTTAAAATTTCTAAGTCATCCCACCTACGTATTATAGCAGAACTTGCCTGACTAATGTGTATTTGGATGTTCCTATGTGTGTTCAAGCATGTTTGTAATACACGTAGCATATTTCATAGTTGAGTCTTCTTTGAGTTCCCATATGATAAATCTAACCTATTCATACTGAGAATTACTTAAATTTTGGTTGTGTATTCCACAACTAGATAGCATTTTGTGATGCTTTTTGAGCTCTATAATAAATTCTGGATTCGCCACAAATGAACGTAGACAAACCAATATTAAGAGAAGCTGCAGTGCCAGTGTCTTACAACTTTATACAGTCTTTATGCTTGACTCATGGATGGTACTTAAATATTTGCCAAGCCGAATTGTTCAAAGGATACCACGTTTAATTAAGATTTTTTTCCTTTAAGCTGACAATGGCACTATGCATCTTTGGGACTGGAGAACTGGCTACAATTTCCAGAGAGTTCATGCAGCTGTGCAGCCTGGATCTTTGGACAGTGAATCAGGAATATTTGCTTGTGCTTTTGATCAGTCTGAAAGTCGGTTACTAACAGCTGAAGCTGATAAAACCATTAAAGTGTACAAAGAGGATGATACAGCAGTAAGTTTTCTATTTCACATACATTTTGAAGTAAAATAAGTCAATCATACAATTTTGCAAGTGCTTTCTCATTTTAAAGTTATTGAAATTATCAGAAGGGGAAATAATCTTTATAGTATTAAAGTATTTGTCATCTTGAATAATCTCTGCTCATAGATTTCTGTACTGGTTTCGTTGATGCCAGCGAATCCATAAATTGTTTCAATTTTATCCTTATTACAGTTACTGGGAAAATCGTACATCAAGAATAACCACAAACAAATAAATGGCTGTGCAAATTAACTTTAAAATCATAAGCTTTGGTATTACTAGAGTACCTAAATAGCAATTTTATTAGAGTTGAAAAACCGTGAACTGAATTTGTAGTGAACCCATTCATCCTTTATTAGGTTCAGATGATGCAAAAGTTTGTCAGATATTCCTAAAATTGTTAACTACTGAGTATGTAATGCCAACCAATATAATTTAGAATAGATGCCTTATCTTTGTTAGGAAGAGAGTCATTAATATAAAGCAAATTAATAATACTTTGTTTTAACTTCTTTAATTTTCTGTTTCCAGACAGAAGAAACTCATCCAGTCAGCTGGAAGCCAGAAATTATCAAGAGAAAGAGATTTTAATATGGCATTATCTTCATGGTGGCTCCTTTTTTTTTTTAAAAAAAAAAAAAAAAAAGCTTGGTGTTGATGAGAATATCCAGTCATCCTGTGCTCTGGCTAGGAATATAAAGCAGAAACTCACATGCTTAACAGATTCCTGTTTCATATTTTACAATAAACTGCCCCCTCCCGTGGTGTTATTTCCAAAATAGAGATCCTAGGAAGTAAGATGCAGGTATCAAGCATATGTAGGTTTGTTGAACATGACTATGCTAAAAGTAGAATTGTCAGTTTTATTAAAAGACACCCTTTAAAAAAAAAACAAAACTTAAACTGCTTACCATAACAAGGACTTGTTTCAAGGGGAGCAGTTGCATTTTTGGGGCGGGGGTTTGTTTTTGTTTTACTTCTTTAAGAACTAGTATCTGTGATTAATAATTGAGGATTAAAGGATTTGAAGTCTTACTTATGTATGCTTATTCCACAAACAGTTTTTGAGTGTTCTACAGAGTTCTGCACTGGATTCTGTGCGGGAGATAGTCAAGTAAGATTGATGTCCTCCATGACCCTAGTTAGCTTATTATAGAAGTGCTGTAATAGAGATGCAGGCAAAAAGCTGGAGTAGCGCAGACGAAAAGACCATCACTTTTTTTCCAGAGAACATTGTGGAAGACTTCTTAGAGTTCGGGTTATTTGAGCTGAGCCTTGAGAGGGCAGAGAGGGAAACTGGTATCCTAGGATGAGGCATATAGTGAATGAAACCAGACATGTGAAACTGAGATGTGTTCTAGGAGCAAAGAATTGTCTGCTGCAGTTGAGTAACCAACAGCTGGTTGGTGGTGGAGAAAGCTCATTTGGAGTTTGGATTTAATTCCACACGCAGTAGGATACCAATATAGATATCAAAACCTGGATGAATTAATGAGATGCCAGTGGAGATATTGGAAGTTGTGGCAAGCAAGGGCTGCAGTGTTCTTGAAGACTTTCTGGAAAAGTGTTAAGTTGCTGATGTCTATTCCTTGTGGTAAATAGTTTTTGAAACCCTGCCCTTAGGATCCTGATTCCCCATCAGTCAAGAAAATGTGTCCACCTTTACTTTCTGTAGTTAGAAAACACAGTTATAAGAACAATTGGTGAAGATTTTTCTTCAAAATAAAAAATGCACCATAATTTTGAATAAGTATTTCTAAATTATACATATCCCATCTTGCATGCTGTAGGTGGGGGTATAATTTCATAACCTTTAGGAGGGTTGTTTTTCAGAGTATTTGAAAATGCTCAAACCTTATGGCTAATTCTTTGTTAAAAATATTAGGAAACTGCCTAATACGATTAATCTGACAAGTACACAAGTTTACTGCACCTTTGTTCTTTAATTATGAAAACTAGCTCAGATGTCCTGTCAATAAGGGATGGTTTAATAGATTATGGTACTTTCATGCAACATATCTACCCATTAAGAGTGAGGAATGTCTCTGGACTAATAAGATGTCCAAACTTTTAGGTAAAAAAAAAAAAGTTATAGAAGCATTT
Organism: Nasua narica; assembly: GCA_028533885.1. Taxonomy (NCBI): domain Eukaryota; kingdom Metazoa; phylum Chordata; class Mammalia; order Carnivora; family Procyonidae; genus Nasua; species Nasua narica. Next base: position 117,150,131 of record CM052800.1, on the reverse strand, counting down.
TTTTCTAGAATAACTTGTTAATGCTATAAAAAAAAATGGGATAGTATACCACATTGTTACCAGTAGCTTTGTGAGGGAGAAAAATTATGGAAGAACTTTCATGATTGGCTTTATATATTTCTATAATGTTTTAATTTTCTATAAGCATGTATTTTGTAAGCTTAAATAAAGAAATCCACTACACTTGCATTGCTGAAAGATTCTCATATGCCTTCTAACAGGAGAAAAATAGAGGTGAATAGGGTCCCATCCCTAAAGGCCAAAAAGAAATCACTGCTAGTACAAGGAGGTGAAAAATATAACTTTTATTATCCTGCCTAGCAAAGCTTCAATTGTTTATTATGCACTAGTATCAAATTCTGAATAGCATTTAAGAAATCCATTTCCCTGCTTTATGGAAATGGATTTTCACCTTGTATTATGGTGTATTTGGATTCTCTTGCAAAAATTGCATCTACCATGTGTCTGTGAACCCCATGAAATTTTAGGCAGAATTTCATACATGTACTCTTTTTTTTCAGCCACTTAACAGAATCCCAAATCTCTTACTGTGCTTGTCTTATGTATACCCAAGCTATAGAATGTTACCAAAGGAAAACAGCTGTGCTAACTGGACTCATTTTTGATTTATGATCACATACCTCAAGTGGGCCATTAACAGTGACCACCTAGGCATTTGTATAATCCATGCCTTTTGCCTCCTGTTGGCAAAGGATGAACTCTACCCACCTAAAAACAATTCCAAATGTATCACTAGACCTAACATTTCCTTCTAGGTATGCATTCATTTCTCTATTCTCTTTGATAGACGGACTCCCTGAGTTTTCATAATTTCCTATGTTCCTTACTTCCCATTCTCTCAACTGACTGCAGTCCAAAGACAGTCAAATGTGTTAAACATTGTTCTTAAATGGAAGAAATTTTAGTATGAAAGATTTGATAGGAAATAATGAAATAGAAAAGATACAGAGTAAGTAAGCCTGAATGGTGATTTTTTTTTTTTTTTGGTACAAAAAGTAAAAACTAGATAAACCAATTAAGAAACAAATACAAGAATCATAAATATCCTAACAAAAATAAGAGGAGACAATTATGTCCAATTCCATGCCATTATATTTAAAAAGCAAAATAAAGTGGGTAGTTTTTTTAAGATTTATTTATTTTTTTTGACAGAGACACAGCGAGAGAGGGAACACACAGGGGCAAAGGGAGAGGGAGAAGCAGGCTTCATGCCGAGCAGGGAGCCTGATGCGGGGCTTGATCCCAGGACCCCAGGTCCATGACCTGAGCCAAAGGCAGACGCTTAATGACTGAGCCACCCAGGCGCCTCTAAAGTGGTTAATTTTAAAGAAAAACCTATGGCAGATTCCAGAAGATACAGAAAACCTAAATAGGTTGAGTATCATAGATGAAATAGTTCATAGAGGAATTAACCCCTACCACCTACACACATCACTAAGGGCATTACATTTCAAAGTGGAATTCTAATTTCAATGCACTATAAGTTTTTATAGGATCTAGATAGCTTTTGTGTGCTTTCAAATGTGAGTATATAAAAAATATCCAAGTCCAATGATGCACAAATGAAATTTTATCTTGCTTGTGAATATTGATGGGAAAATCCTTACTAAAGGCAAAGAATCAAGCATCACTCATCTAAGTGAAGTTTGAAAGTGCAAGGAAGTTTCATTATTAGCAAGTAATATAATTCACCTTATTGGTATATATGAGAAGAAAAAACATCTTTATAATGATATAGGGGCATTTCAATATAATTTGAAATCTATGGATTATAGATAGATCTATGGATTATACACCTGGAATTGGACAATCAGATTTTCTTCATTAAATAAAAACAAAACCAGGGGCGCCTGGGTGTCTCAGTCGTTAAGCCTCTGCCTTTGGCTCAGGCCATGGTCTCCTGGTCCTGGGATCGAGCCCTGCATCAGGCTCCCCGCTCGGCTGGGAAGCCTGCTTCTCCCTGTCACTTTGCCCCTGCTTGTGTTCCCTCTCTTACTGTGTCTCTGTCAAAAACAAACAAAAACAAACAAACAAACAAAAAATCCTATTGCTGTAGGAACAGATGGATATTTTTAAAACTTGATTGAATACAACTATGCTACAACAAGTTTTTGATTGGGAAGTACTTGGGATATTCCTATTAATATCAGAAACAAGACAAGGGATGTGATATCAGTGTCTAGCTTTTTAAAGATTTCTGGACTTTTCTAACTTTTCTGGAAATCTTTTAGATGATGTAGAGGTATAATAATTGGAAAACAGGGAAATAACATGATTGTTGATAGATAATTTGATTATACACCTGGAAAATTTAAGAGAATTGAAAGACTATTAAAAAGAATAGGCATATTCAGTAAGAACTTGGTACAGAACTGATAATTCAGAAATCAAGCAGTAAGATTAATGAAAAATTTTTAAAAATCATATAAAATGGCCAAAAGACTTGGAATAAAATTGAAGTGTGCAAGTCCTGTCTGAAAAAACTTTCAAAATCTTCCTTTAGGGATAGAAAAGAAGCCGTAGTTAAATGAAAAGCATATTACAGTCCTGGGTTAGAAACTTCATGCTGTCATTTCCCTTTAAATTCTACTAAATCAACTCAATCCCAATAAAATTACCTATTGTATTTTTTTTTTAGAATTGGACAAGCTGATTCTTAGTTCTTATAAAAAAAATTTTAAAAAGCAGCAACACCAAAGATAATCCTGAAAATACAAAAAGGGAGGGCAGGAACTAATATGGCATTGATACCTGATCAGTGGAATGGGGTAGGATCCAGAGATAGACCCAAATACAAGTGATAATTGTGTGTATGATTAAGATAGTCTAACATAAGATGCTCAATCATACTTAAACCCAAATTTAAAACTACAATAAAAACTACAGTTTTCACCAATAAGGATGTCAAAGTTAAAAAAAAATGGTAATAATATACATAGAGGTGGTATAGGAAATAATTTTCTATTGTGATGGTCCAGAAAATTCATAGGTGAGAATTTGTAAGTATTAGCAATGCTTCTTAAAATCACAAATTTTAACCTAGAAATTCTAGTTCTAATGTGCTTGTGTATGTGAGAAATGTGTATTCATTGTTTACAATAGAAAAATATTGAAAGACACATGATTACTGGACTTCAGGCTAAAGAAAAGAAGTGGATCTGATAAAGTCATAGTCTTAAGTTGATGCCTTGCTTGCTTACGTTTTACACAGAGCTGTCTTGTCTGTGATTACATATGATCCCTCAAGACTTTTGAGAAGTAAGTTGGACTAATTCTCCCATTTTACAGTTGCAGAATCAGCCTAATGGGCTCAAAGCATGGTAACAGGGGCCAGTTTTGTTTTAGTTTTAGTTTTGTTTTGTTTTAGTTTTGTTTTGAATCTCTGTTCCATTTCTCTTGCTAGGAAATGACACTGTCTTATAATTTCTTATTAATTCCCATAGGGGTTGACTTTCCATTGATTTAAAGGGCACTTTGGGGGAAGAGTAAAGCAAATATTTATGTTTCTCCGATCTGACAGCATTAAGTTAGCCAAAAGTAGCATTGGTTCTAGCAATGGCCTCAGTCCATATACCTTTCTGGCTATTCAGTGCTTAACACAAAAATTCTTAAATCTATCTATGTATCTACCTATTCATCTACCACCCATTTTTCTATCCATCACCTGTCTAAATTTACCTTGAAGTTAAGGAAATGCATATTTGTAGATTAATATCCATTACTTGGATTCTTATAAATTAAGATTTGGATTTGGAGATTTGGTAGATTTTAGGAGGAGAGAAAATTACTGATTTGAGGATGCTTGTGTATTTGTTGAGTATTTTTTTTATAGTTCATACGCGCTTAATAGGTGTTGTAGAAGATACCAAAATTATAGTGTGTGGTATCTACTCTCCTAGCTGAATTATAATCAGGGAACAAGATATTAAATTTTTTATAAGGACTGAATAAGAATATAAGAGATTTCTTTCCACCAGAATCATAAAATGAAGTGTTAAGTGGATGTTATACCCTGCAAATGCTCCAGGAGGGGGAGGATAGTGTGTTTCAGAAGGGCAATCTTTGTGAAGGAACTCAGTCTTGGACTCTACTTTGAAAAATGGGAGACTATTTAGGCAGACAGACAAGTGGGGAATGGATAGATGAACCTGGTCTTATGTTGTCCCCAGATAACTGGACTGTCATTAAATTTAGGCTTCTGTTACCTCACCTACTTCGGACTCTGGGAGATGAAAAAGGGCTTGATCTTTTAACAGGGTTGGCCCGGCACCTGAAACTGGAGAATGTCATCTAGGGTATACTGGGAAATTCTTTAAGAAGACTGCAGTTGGCTCAGACCCAGACACCGATCATTTCATCTGGGCACATACAATAGGCACATACTTGATCAAATTGGTTTCTATTACGTAGGCCCGGCTGGCTCAGTCAGAAGACCATGCTACTCTTGATCATGCTACTCATGATCTCGGGGTCATGAGTCTGAGCCCCACGTTGGGTGTAGAGATTACTTAAACTTTTAAAAAGGGGGTTTCTGTTAACTTGGGCAAGATAATTTTAATAAGACACCATTTATCTTGAGATGCCTTTGAATAATAGATCCCCACCAAAAATGAGAACCAGTCAGAGTTAAAGAAGCATGAGAAATGCCGGGAGCTTCACTACGCCTCATGGCAGAGCTAGTCTCTTACCTCAGGGAGAGCTCAAGCAGTGGCAGCCATTCCTTCTAGTCTGTGGGGACTCACATCTTGCTCACATACCCAGAGTCAAAGGCCAAACTATCACAGTGTCAGCGAAATCTTGAGCCGTGTGTGAAAAGGAAGCAAGATATGTGGAAACTTCAGATTATTTGGCTGTAAAGAAATAGGAAAAAATAAGACTTTGACCTAGTATGATTCCATTTCCAGAAGTACAGCAGTGGTTAAATGATAGGCAGCATTTTATTGCAAATAATTCAGATACACAAGATCACTGTGCTAATTATATGCAGAAAGAGCACTTGACAGGATTCAAGAAAAATGTCAGGCTAGACTTCTGAGAGAAAGAATGGGGGAGTATGTCAATAATTTCTTGCAGAATAATTATTAGGAAGAAACACTAAATCATTCTTCACAGTGGAGCATAGGCGCAGGCAACAGGAATAATTAAAGTTAGGAATGATAAGAGGGTGTCTGCATGCATTTTTAAAAATTTAGGGTGGTTCTGGGAACTAATCGAACTAATGGGATAAGAAAAAATAAGAAATAGGGAAAATCACATAATAATGATTTGTAGATCAGGCATAGAAAGCAAGCAACAGAGAAACTGTTGACATGAATGAAAGTACCCTGTAAGATGATTCCACACAAGATGGATGTAGTACATGAAAATTAATAGTTTTCCTTGGTAACAACAGTGAGCTATTGTCTACTGTCTAAAGAAACCACCACTTTCACACCATGAACACAACCTATAGCACAAACAGGAAATGTGGAAACTCTATATACATGAACAAAATAAATAAAGCTCTGTCCAAAGTCTTACTAAATGGAAAGACACACTGTGCTCCTGGAAGAAGAACACCACACAATTTTAAATATGCCATTTCCATAGCAATTAATATTTAATGTGATCCCAATCAGACTTTCAGTGACTTTTGTTGGAAGAACTTTATAAATTGATGATCAAATTTATGTGATAGAAGATATCAAAATGTTTACAAAATTTTTGAAAGCAGAATCATGAGAGGTGGGCATGTCTGTCCTACCAGGTATAAAATACATGTAGAAATAAAAAGTTAAGTCAGAACAGAATAGACAGCTCGGAAACAGATATGGTTATATGTGGAAATCTAGTATGGGCTCTGATATGGGAAAACCTCAGTATTATATTGAAATAAAAAAGCTGTGTGCTAGTCTAAGTGCAACATTTATTTAGACATCTAAATGTGAAATTTACCAATATAAACACCACTGAATGGATATATGTTGAAGGACATATAAGAAATAATATTGCTACCTCTTTGAAATGGGATAGGGTCTTGGGTAATGATAGACCCTCATTTTATTTTTTTATTTTATTTTATTATTTTATATTCATTTATTAAAACCTATGGCTAATTTTATTAAGGAAAGCATACCAGTTTTTACAGAGAATGAGTTTAACCACTACTTAGAAAAGATTCTTTGGTACCTGTATGCGATTCTCTAGGGCTAATTACGATTTAATGATTTTGGTAAAGAAAGGCCTTACAGAGTCTGATTTCTTTGTTCTAGATACTTTACCATTATTCACGTAGCTTCTATCAGATGAATTCTGGTACTAAGCTGAGAGATTATATTATTCCACAATGAGCAAATGCTATTTGGTATACAATTAGAGTTTACCACTGTTACAAAAATTTAGGTTGTGATAGGATTTTATGAAGAAAGCAAGAGTCACTCTTTTGGTATAGGTTAAAATTTTTAGATTAGGAAAACAATTTTTTTTTTTATGTTAGCCTACGATCACAGAAAACCAACCAACCAACCAACCAGTAGAACCAACTGAAATAAGTGACTACAAAATGCTACTAGGGCTAAAACTTCTGAGGCTATAGTAGCTGGCTGTGTGTGTGTCAAAAACCACTTCAGGGCACCTGGGTGGCTCAGTTGGCTGGGCAGCTGCCTTCAGCTCAGGTCATGATCCCGGAGTTTGGGGATCGAGTCCCGCATCGGGCTCCCAGCAACACAGGGAGTCTGCTTCTCCCTCTGACCTTCTCCCCTCTCGTGCTCTCTCTCTCACTTTCTCTCTCTCTCAAATAAATAAATAAAATCTAAAAAAAACCACAACAAAACACTTCAGAAAATTATTGCGCTGGGGCGCCTGGGTGGCTCAGTGGGTTAAAGCCTCTGCCTTTGGCTCAGGTGATGATCTCGGGGTCCTGGGATCGAGCCCCACCTTGGGCTCTCTGCTCAGCAGGGAGCCTGCTTCCCCCTCTCTCTGCCTGCCTCTCTTCCTACCTGTGATCTCTCTCTCTGTCAAATAAATAAATAAAATCTTAAAAAAAAGGAAATTATTGATCTAATAGTTCTTTGCGCTCTACATATATATTGGCTTCTGTAAGAAAGGTAGTATTGCATATTGGTTAAGGCACAGTCCCTGGGTTGCCAGTTACAGTCGCTATATGACTTTGTGTAAATTATTTACCCGATATATAAGGTACTTATGAGAATTAAAAGACACAGTCTATGTAAAAATCTTACTCCAGTACCCAACGAACATTAAGCACTTCCTATGTGTAAGCTATCATCGTTGTCATCATACCAGACGATAGACCGTTTTAACGTACATCCTTTGGTATAAAAGCGTCTACCCATGAATAGAAGATGGGTTAATACATGTTTTTCAGTAAAAATAAATTATATGCTTCTCTGAAAAGAATATTGTAGACACTTCATTAATGTAGAAAGATAGCACAGAATATTGGGGAAAATACTCAGAATATATAGCATCATCTTAAAAAATCCATTTTAATATAGATCGAGAAGGATGTTGATTAAAGTATAAAGGTAGAGACTAAAATAACTTTTACTTTCTGTTTCATTGGGAACTAGTAACTACTTGTGGTCGGAATAGAAAATATCACCCAGCTAATGACATCTATTAGTTATTTCCTCACCCATACATCACTGTTCCACATCCAGACACACTCATGGCGGGGAAAGCTGGTCTTTATCTTCCAGTTCTCAAACTCTGACAACAACTTATAATTCATTTAATAAAAATTAGTTTAGTAGTAAGTTATGGTGCAAGGATACTGTGGCACAGGGAATATAATATGCTGCCATTAAAAAAGCCTGGTAAAGTTGAGCATGTTGTTGTAGAAAAATGGCCAAAATAAAAAAAAGTTCACAGGAACATATTGAATGAGTAGACTTCTTTAAAGGGTTGATTGAACATACACATCTGCTTTTGTTTCTTCTCAAAACCTCATTAAAATGACAGTAGAATTGTTTTTGGTTATTGTAGCCATAAACACACAGGGACAGGAATAAGCAAAGAGAAAAAACAGGAACAAAATTTTAGAAACAAGCACACCTGAAACTGATCTTACATTATATATTAACTAACTGGCATTCAAATAAAAACTTAAAAAAAAAAAAGCCTCTGGCAGGTGGTAACCAGCACACTGGAGAAAGCTGAATCCTGAACTGTCAATGAGGGAAGTAAAAAAGCAACCTAATTTATATAGCCGAATCCTCAAAGACTCAGAAATGGCCACTATCCAGCAGAAACTGGCATAAGGGAAGGTCATTAAAATGCTGAGACCTTGTAATTAGTGTAGAATACAGGATACCCAGTTAAATGTGAATTTCAGATAAACAACAAATAACTTTTTAGTATAAATATATTCCAACTATTACATAAAATATACCTATCATGTAAAAATTATTCATTGCGTACCTTAAATTCAAAATTGAGTTGAGTGTCCTGTATTTGTTTACTAAATCTGGCTGCCTTATGTGGAATGGGCACGGGCCCCCAGGAGCACCTAAGAAGGAGGGGGAGAGAGAGGCCTAGAGAGAACAAACACTGGCTTCTCCCATCTCTCCTCCTTGTGATTTGCTAGCCGTGCGCCCTATAGCAGAATGGAACTGGGAGATGGTTGGCAAAAAAGCCTAGGAGATGGTTTTTTGACCCACAGCCACACAGCATTACAGAGTAGAGGATAGAAGGATGGGCATGGAGCTGACTGACAGTAAGTAAATAACCGGCAATTTTAGCTTGACATATTTACAACGATGGAGATGAATCTTGGTTAATTCGTATACATGCTTTGGATGGCCTATTTTGGTGCTCAAACATTTTGGGTGCTTCTTTTGGGGGTGGGAAAAAAATATCCATGATAACTGGAATGTGAAGTGTCAGAAAACAAGTACCATACTGGAGACACTTAAGGTGCGCCTAGAAATGCCACAGGAAGATGGTTAAGCGGCTGCTTTCGGCTTGGGCCTTGATCTCTGGGTCCTGGGATTGAGCCCCACATGGGGATCCCAGGGAGACTGCCTCTCCCTCTCCTCCACGCTTATGGTCTCTCTCTCTCTCTCAAATAGATAAATAAAATCTTTATTATTTATTTATTTATAAAAGATCTTATTTATTTATTTATTTGTCAGAGGGAGAGCTCACACAAGCAGGGGGAGCAGCAGAGGGAGAAGCAGGCTCCCCACTGAGCAGGGAGCCCGATGCAGGGCTGGATCCCAGGACTCCTGGATCATGACCTGAGCTGAAGGCAGCCGATTAACCGACTGAGCCAACCAGGCCTCCCAATAAATAAAATCTTTTTTAAAAAATGCCCGCAGGAGGGGTGCGTGGGTGTTTCAGTTGTTGGGCCTCTGCCTTCAGCTCAGGTCGTGATCCCAGGGTCCTGGGATCGAGCCCCGCATCGGGCTCCCTGCTTGGCGGGAAGCCTGCTTCTCCCTCTCCTGCTCCCCCTGCTTGTGTTCCCTCTCTTGCTGAGTCTCTCTCTGTCAAATAAATAAATAAAATCTTAAAAAAAAAAAAATGCTGTAGGAGTGCAGAAGAGAGATTGCTCGTTCTGTTGAGGGTGAGGGGTGGAGGGTGGGGCTTTGAACAAGTTTCATTGAATCATTTGAATGAGATTTGCATGAAAGAAGGGGAGAGGGAAAGTCAGTGCCCAATGGATGGTTAGATCAAAACTAAAGGCAAGAAAGTGTGTTGTGTGTTCTGAGAATAGCCATGGTTTGGTACTGCTTCGTAGAAAAGATGGCATATGGCGTATGGGTGGGATGGGGAAAGTTTGGTCATGTGGGAACAGCATTTTGTTGGGGGAGGTCCCTGAAGAGGGAGCTAAGAATTTAGCATTTATTCAGCCCAGTAATGCCAAGGCACTGGGGAACCATTCAAGGATACCAGAACCAAGAAAAAAGTTAGATCTATACCAGGTGTATTCGAAGCTGGATTAATGAATTAGATTTCTCAGGAAGTACAGAGCAATGGGTCTCAGATTTATAGAACTCACAGCCCCTGTTGATAAACACCCAGAGATATCTGCGGTGGGAAATCTTTATGGCACCTATTGTAAATCATTGCTTTATTCTGCTTACCCCAGTCGAAACTAATTTTGTCAAACTTTCTTTTTCCTAGTATTCTGGAAAAAAAATAATAAATTTTTCTTTCCTAGATACAAAATATATCAATTCCAAATTTTTTTTAAAGATTTCATTTAGTTATTTGACAGAGAGAGATCATAAGTAGGCAGAGAGGTAGGCAGAGAGAGAGAGAGGAAAACAGGCGCCCTGCTGAGCAGAAAGCCCGATGTAGGGCTCGATCCCAGGACCCTGAGATCATGACCTGAGCTGAAGGCAGAGGCTTAACTCACTAAGCCACCCAGGCGCCCCTACCTTTTGTTTTTAATGATATTGTATTCTATCATGTGAATATACCATAATTAATTTAAGCATTCCATTTGAAGAAATTTAATTTTCCTTTTTTAACTTGTTATTATTGACCATGTTGGAATTAATAGCCTTGATCTTAGAGTGCATAACGAATAGTTCTATAAGATAATAGCTAACAATAGAATTACTGAGTCAGCATACATAGATCACCCCTCACCATTGTTATGTATACACAAAATTGCACCAAAGCCTTCCACAATTTACCTTGATTTTTGTATCTTAATTCCTTTGAATTGTTATTCCTGCTCTATAAAGTTCATTAATGAGTTAAATGGCAACAATGTAAAAGTTCTCTCCCTCCCCAGAAAGAGCTTATGTGGAATGCCCTTTAGCATCTAACAACAGGAAAATTTTTTGGAAAATCCTAAATGTCTACAGAAGACATTTGAAACATTTCAGGAAACAGTAGAGCTAATTTTGGAGTTCTCTTTTCTTAAAAATATCAAATTGATTTTAAGACTCTTCTGCTTGTATATTGGTAATATTTTGGCCAAAAATATTTTCTCAATGATTACACATGAGGAGATTAAGGATTGGAAAAAATTAGTACGGACCTTGTGTTGGGTGAATTAACTTCTTAAAAACAACCTTGTTGAGATAAAATTTGCATAACACATATAGTTCACTAATTTAAAATATACAATTTGACGATTTTTAATATAGTCACAGAGTTGTGCAATCATCACTGTGATCAATTTTAGAACATGTTTGTCATACCCAAAAGAAGCACCATACTCACTAGCAGTCCTTCCCCTTTTCCCTCAATTCTTCATCCCTGGGCAACCACTACTGAACTTTCTAGAGATTCTGTAAATGTGCCAATTGTGGACATTTTCAATAAAGAAAATCCTATGGTACGTGGTCTTTTGTGACTGGCTTCTTTCACTGAGCACAATGTTTTCAAGGTTCGTTCATATTATAGCATGGATCAACATTTCATTCCTTTTTATTGCCGAAAAATGACTCCATTGTATGGTGTAGGGGGAGGTCATTGAGAAGATGTGACTTGTGGGTTGACCCACAAGCTGGACCTCAGCAACCCAAGGCTCCCCACCCCTCCCCGCTCCCAGAATCTGCCCCAAGAATAGGGCCTTAAGTGATGTGGTGTGGAGACTATCTGGATGTATTTGTGACTGAACTCAGTTAAGATCTCTATATAAACTTGAGATTCGGTGGTCTGGTAAAGAGATCTACTTATCTGGCTGTCACCCATGCAAGCCTCGTAAGTAAGTTCTCTGCCACCTACCAATCTCGAATGGTCTTCATCTTTCTTCAGTCTCTCCCTGCCCTCTGCATATGGGGGGAGGGGATGGGGGCAGTTTCAGGTTACAGGTTTTTGGAAGCTCCCAAAAACGTTGTGAACCAACATCTGAATATATACTTTTCCATGCATCAATCAATGAACATTTATTTGGGTGAGTACACTTTTCTACATTCAGAAACCATACCAAATACTTGCTTAAGCATAGTTAACATGTTTAGAAGAAAGATCACAAGTTATTTTAGGACCCTTAATTTGCTAAGCAAATTAAATTTCCAGTTGTTAGCCATTTGAGCCATTCTAACATTTCTGTATTACAAATGGTACACAGCAGGGATGTTTGCCTAATAAAAGTTAGAAATTAAGAAACATAATGGTAGGGGCTCCTGGGTGGCTCACCCCACTCTTGGTTTCCACTCAGGTCATGATCTCTGGGTTGTGAGATCGAGCCCCAGGTCAGGCTCCATGCTTAGTGCAGCATCTGCTTGAGAGATTCTGTTTTCCTCTCCCTCTACCTATCGTGTTCAAGCTGGCTCTCTCTCTTAATTAAATAAAGAAATATTTTTAAAAATGCCATAATGGTAAAATAAATATGTGATTTCTAGAAGATGGGCAAATGCTTGAAGTTACATAAAAAGAATATCATACTGTATCAAAATTACCATTCAAGAAATACAAATAGCTAGGAAATATGTTTATTGAAAGGCTCTTTGAAGATTTTGTTGCAGATAATATCTTTATAAACAGCATGTGGATGAATTTTATCTTTTCTAAAAGAAATTGTCTGAATGTCAGTATCTTTTAATAATGATAATGATAGGAAAAGCAAAGACTCAGAGAACATTTGCTGTTTGGCATCATTCCAGGTGATTTTATGTGTATTAACTCATAGTCCTCAAAACTAGAGTCAGCTATATAATTTGCACGGCCAAATACAAAATAAAAATGCAGAGCCTGCTGTTTAAAAACGAGAAAGAAAGTGCCATTAATAATAGGTACGAAAACGTAAGGCTTTTTTCTTTCTTCCTCGTGCGTAGTGTTTTTAAAAATTTGCTACTTAATTGTGTCCTGAGTAAAAAAATTGAAAATTAAAATTAACATGAATTAAAATTCACCTTCATCTTTATATTTTACAATGCCCATCTTAAACGAAAATATATGAGCATTTAACTCATATGACGAGACATCAAAATTGCAAGTTGTATTTCCTAAGTCACATGTGCATATACAGTCTCTTCTTCTCAGACCAATGCAAATGCAGTGCAAAACCAACTCAGTCTTTTTATTCCGTTTCTTAACGCATGCACGTCTTACCAACACTCTTGTCTTTGGTTCACCGATGAGGAAGGAAGACGTGAGAGAGAGAGGAAGCATGGATTGCCTCATCTTTCCTTTTGCTTCCCTGAATTGTCACTTTCAGTGTAAGCGATTGGTTAATATGAGAAGCAACATGAGTAAGGAAGGGTATGAACTAGGTTCCTTGAGGGTCGGTGCTTTCTATGATCCCGTTGCCTTCATAGTGTGTTCGAAGTAGATTCTGGTTTGGATGATATTTTTGTGCTTTTAGCATGTCCCAGCCCCAGGGGCCTCACCCAGTCACTTGGGGTTGTGGGATCTCTAAGAGTGGACGAATAGAAAAGGCTTCCTGAGCTCGATTTCGATCACCCGCCTTGGAAGTTACTGCCGGACACCAATATCCAAGATCCTGGAATTAGCTTAAAGCTCCCAAAACTATTGTGAAAATGTTAAGGTTAGACTTTGGGTATTACTGTTTATCAGGAGCAAGCAGGCTTGTCGCCTGTTCATATTTGTATTAAATTTGGAAGAAAGTACATTTTCAGAAATCCGTAACACGGCACAAAATTAAAAGTGCTTTCCCCGGCCGGTCTGGATTAGAGAGAGGGAAATTCGTGGTGAAAATGAATGGATGCAAAGGGTGGAGGATAGAAGGCCGATATGAACCCTAGAATTCTCGACCACACTTTCTAATGGCTTGGAATTTTAGCAAAAGAACACACCGGTGATCTTGGATGACATCAGTGCTTTGTTGTTTTGCTTTGTCGAATCGACAGTATTCTAGTTTTTGCCCATCTCAGGATTCCTTACAGTGAAAGCAGTGTTTTTAATTTTTATTTTTTATTACATTCATGAACAAGGATTCTTCAATGGCTTACTCTGTTAACATTCATGGCTGATGGAATGCCGGTGGGACTATAATTGTTACCAAGAATTTTTAAATCTCTATTTTCTCACAGAAACTAATGGATCCTTAGTAGCCCTCCCTAAATTGGTTGCACATCTACGATTTAGTGGAATGCCAAGCCTTCTCTCTTGTCTTGCTCTTTCATTTCTTTTTTCTGGTCCACTTGTAGAAATGTCAAACACTGAGAAATTTTTCTTTGATACCTCTACACTTCTGCTGTGTGCAATTTGTTGCCAGATGTGAATGGATTGCTTTCCTTTTAGGAACTACAAAAACATTCCAAACGTGTGTTCAGGTCCTTGAAAAAGACCTTGGATCGTCCTCACACACTTTGATGAAGTAGGGTATGCAAGATTTTTTGTTTGTTTGTTTGCTTTCAGTTCTTTTATACATAAATACAAGTCTGTTTTGAAAAAGTATATTGGCACTTGGTTGCCTAATTCCATTACTGTATCAAATAGAAATATTGAGGCTTAAGATTCATACATCATGGTTTAATCTGGTAAGAGTTGAAGTTTACAGAATTCCTCTGCCTTAAAATGGGGGTGCGGTGAGGGGGGTATGCTTTCTACTTGTTTTAAAGTTGTGGCTTTCCCATTTAAACCACATAACATTCCCTATCCGTCCTGTATCTTTGCTTTATTCTTCTCAGTTTTCATTTTTAATATAATTTATTCATTTTAATTGTCCATTTCCGATAATAGAATGTCAGCTTCTAACAGTCAGGATGTGGTGCTCATCACTGTGTTGCCAGCACCTGAAGCAGTGTCTGGAACATAGTAGGTTCCCAGGATGTTTTGTTAGACAATTGAAATCAGATATTCTAAGTAATTGGGAAATTGGGGTAGTCACCTTCCAGTGATCTGATTAGATTTTTTTTACCTTTGTAATAAAAATAAATGATTGAATGAATTATTAAACAATAGGGAATTGGAAGTAATTTTAATGAGGATAATTTATACTTTTATGAATTTAAAATGTAATTAACAGTTAACTCTTAGCAAACTCACGGATTTGGGAGATACTCTGATGGCATTTAGCTGAATTTAGAAAGTGCTAGTTACAATCTCACAGTCCCTGTACTGCTCAGTTTTCCAAGAAGTGGACCTCTGGACAATTGTCTTCTTTGAGCCAATTACACCCTCTGCTGCCTTTTTTGGATACAGTTTGTGGTTTAAAGATCCCACAATGATTCAAAAATGGCTCGAGAATTTTACGTCCAATGTCATCTTTCATCATGCGTACATTTCTGAGGAACTCTGAAGACTTAAAGCATGATTCTAAGTACGTTCGGGGTTACACTCTTGTCTAATTTCTGTCTTAAATTCCAAAATTCACATACGTGAGGATGGAGTGAAGGCCAGTGGTGAAAACATTTCATTTGTCTGGATACAACACTGATTCCTGTAACTTGAACCTGAGTGGAAAGCCCCCCTGGGGATAAACAGCTTTTCCCTGTGGCTTCATCATACACTGCATTTGTGGAAGGTGAGGACTGACTGGCTTCCCAGGCAGCCTTTCTTTATAGCCATCGTTTGTGGTGATTAAAAAAAGGAGCAACTGGAGGTTTCTGAGGCTGGAATAAAAATGGCCCACCACTGAGAAAAGCAATATATGGTTAGTGTCTCTGACATCATTTTAGAAGCCATGCTTATGAACTTCTTCAAAACTGCCAGACAGTTCAGTTCTTCAGCCATCAGCACTATCCTGATGATTCTCTCAGGTCATATTGTCTTTTCTCCGGATGAGCTGCCTGCCCCTCAGGAGGAGGAGAGGGTAAGGGTTCAGAGCACAGCCTATAGAACTGCCCACTCTGGTGTGATTCTCAGGGCTGGGTGCCCACTGCCGGTTACCAAACTTCTCTGTTTCTTGATTTCCTAACTCATAAACGTAGTACCAGCCCCACAGAGTCGTTGCATCTGCTAAGGAGTAAAGTGGTGATGGTAACAGTGCCAGCAAAAAGGAAATACTCGGTAAGTATTAACTGCTATTTCCCCGAATACAGTGATTTCTAGCATTCCTAGTGGCTGCTAAGCCTTCTATAACTGCCTAAAAATGTTACAGGTTCTTTACTCCCTCTTCTAGCCAGAGCTGCTAAATTAGTTCTAAGCCCCAGGACATTGATCTCATCTGAAAGCCACTGGCAAAGCAGCTCTTGTGTTTCCGTACAAATCAAGACATCAACACCATCACGGTCTTGAATGGAGCGTCTATGCTGTTTGCGGGCTTCCAGTTTCCCTTGCAAATGTGTTTTCAATATCATCCCACGCCACACAGTTTTCTTCTTCAACAGCTCTTCTTTTTATAAATGTAAACTATAGAATATACATGTAATAAACTTGAAATATTTCCCTTTGTTAATTGCTGCTTAATTTCTTAATTAAAAATACTAATGGAAGCTTATTTCCTTCGTTATTTATAATCAAACAAGGGTGAATAGTGCCCACTCTCCAGCCTCCCACCAGATATGTACCTGTGCATTCAATTCTACACCAGCTCCTTTTCAGACTCAGATTCCCACCCCTCCAGGAGAGGCATATGATAAAGATCCAATACCCTTCTCTTTTTCATTCATAGTAAGAGAACACTTATATTTTAGGGGGAGGGAGCAATGCATCCACTTAAAATGCTACATACCTCAGATGTTTTTTGCAGCTATGAGTGGCCATTGGGAAAATCCTAGCCAGTGAGATTTTATCAGAGATGTTGTGTAGGCCTGGGGGGCCTGGGTGGCTCAGTCGGTTAAGCGTCTGCCTTCGGTTCAGGTCATGATCCTGGGGTCCTGGAATGGAGCCCTACATCGGGCTCCCTGCTCAGCTGGAAGCCTGCTTCTGTCTCTCTTCCCCACCTGTGCTCTCTCTCGCTATCTCTGTCTCTCTCAAATAAATAAAATCTGAAAGAAAGAAGAAAGAAAGAAAGAAAGAAAGAAAGAAAGAAAGAAAGAAAGAAAGAAAGAAAGAAAGAAAGAAAGAAATCTGTGGGACTTCCAGAAAGATTTATCTAAAAATGTGGCCTCAGTAGGGAGGTGTGGAATTTTCATCCATTCT
This sequence comes from Nasua narica, assembly GCA_028533885.1. Lineage (NCBI taxonomy): Eukaryota > Metazoa > Chordata > Mammalia > Carnivora > Procyonidae > Nasua > Nasua narica. The sequence goes on along the minus strand of CM052800.1, from coordinate 117,133,160 downwards.
CTTGTTAGTTGTGATAGTTGGTATTCCAGCCTCCATTTTGGGTGACCTTGAAGATGGTAGCCAAAGTTGGGACAATGCCCCAGAAATACAGAAGCCTGAGGTCTTTATAACCACGAGGCTGCTATCCCAGCCCTAGACTGATCACCCCTAGACTTCAATTATATGATAGAAAAAATAAACTTCTGTCTTCATTAAGTTACTGTTACTTTGGCTTTACTATTACACACAGCCATAGAGAATCTTAATACATATAGAATTGGGTCTCCATCTGGGGCAATTCAGATGGGAGCTAATCAAAGTCTCAGGCAGGGATGGGGAGAGGAAATGGTCTTTTTCTAAATGACCAATGGTCAAGGTGCAGGCAACAGTGAGAGAAAGTTGTAGCTTCTTGCCAGGGGCAAGATGATGAGCTCACAGGAAGGCAAAGGATGGTTGCCAGGTGTCGCCTTGGCTTCCTGACACTGCTAGGGGCTAGAGCTGTCAGTTGGCTGACTCTTTCCTCTTGGAAAGTTGTGAACATTCTGGTCTATTCCTCTTGGTGCTTTTCCTTTAAATCTTAAAATTCTAATTTGGGAGTCAAAAATGATAATACTATAAATAGTTTCTTTCTCTTTGAATTCCTGCTCTACCAATCTTAATTCTCCTCTGGGAAATATGATTGCTTCTGGCTGATGAGTGGAAAGATCTGGAAGTAAGAGAGAGAAAAACATAAGGATTAATAATGATGATACCATCTTACTACCAGTACCTGCCACCAGAATGTTTTCAAACACTGGGATAATATGAAAAAAAAATACTCAAGCAAATCACAATTGGTGTGATTTCTGTTTATTTTTTTAAATACTAACAAAAGAAAAATATTCATCAAAACTCCCAAGAAGTATTATCTTGTATTGAGCATGCTTATTTGAAGAGAAAATTCTCAAAAGAACCCATGAATACAGTAGATTTGTCTAAAAGTAAGTGTGACATTATCAACCTTTAATAGATATTTTATGAATGAAAACCAGCTCTTTGAATATAGAGCCTTGCTTATCTGCCACCATCTTGGAAAGCACTTGCAATTACATTGCTTCCAATGCCTTTGGTGGCATTAAAAGTGAATGGAATTATTGTTTTCCATTCTACAATTACTTGTAGAATTTTTCATTTTATTCTTATAAGGTGTGAAAGTGGAGATGTATTATAGCCAACCCTTTGTATTGGTAGCATTGCAAGAGCAAAATGTGGAGAGTATCTATGAGCTGGTGGGGACACCAGAACAAAATAGGAAAGCAGAATGAGGTAAAAAAGTGTCAAGTACTAATATGGTTGGGATATTGGTAAAGAAAAAATAAAACAAAGCAAAACAAAACAATATTCCATGGAAGAGTCTGTAACTGGGACAAAGTACCAGAATTCACTTCCACTGGGGTCAGAATGCCTCTCCTTTTTGTTCTCCACTGGGGTTTGACAAATTTGACATTCACCTACTTTCAAGAGAGGTTCAAAATACTGGTAGAAATAGCTTGCAAGCATGTTCTCCAGATGCAATGAAAGTAAGTGTTTTGTTTTTGGGTCTTAGCTGTCGCGTGTTCTCTACTATCTAATTTTAATAAGATACTAGATCTTTACATGAGAAATTCATTTATCAAACATTTACTGACATGTCATCCTTCCTTCCTTTCAACACAGATGCAAATTTTTTTGTTTTTATTTCTTTTAGTTATTCCATTTGGAACCCCCCAGAACCATATGAACATATACGTACATATTTATCTGTAATCATTGAATTTTTAAAAATCATTTGTGAAAAAACTGAAGTTTTGGCAACAGTATAACAAATATGATTATTCTCATGTATAGGAATTTAAAGTGTGGACAAAATCAGTTATACTTGATTTTCAAGTGTGTCATAGATTTAATTTCAAATTTTATTATTTTGTAATATTATTGATTTTGCTAGTTCATTTGGTCAATCTTTAATTTATTAAATTATGAAACGATAGATGGAACTTTTTAGCTACCAGTCCATTCCAGCCAGTAAGAATTTATTTTATCAAGTATAGTAGCAAGAGAGTGACATATATGGGTTAGAAATTCATATGAATGAGAAAATTCTTCAAGTATTTGACCATTATTGTGTAGTTTTATATTGGATTCTAAACTTAAACTTGGATGGGTACATTGTCATTTAGTTGTATAATCCACCAACTTGCCTAAATGCAGAAGCCTTTTCACATTTAGACCGTAAATTGTTCATTACTGAGATTGTAACCAATTTTTGATAATAAATTGCATGGATAAATATGCGTAAAGGGGAGTGAATGGTTTAGTGTTATTCTATAGTTTAACTTGAATCAGGGCTGAAAAATTGTGAGATAGTCCTTTAAGTACTTTCTGTTAAATACCTTGTAAGGGAGACTTGGGTTTGTTTATCCATTCACCCATCAATGGATGCTTAGACACTTGGGTTGTTTCCACTTTTGGCTGTTGTGAATAATGCTTCTATGAACAGGGGTGAACAAATAGCTCTTTGAGATCCTGCTTTCTGTTCTCTTGGGTATTTGCCCAGAAGGTGAACTGCTCCATCATATAGTGATTCTATTTTGAGTTCTTGGAGGAACTGCCATACTGTTTTCCCTGGTGACAGCACCATTTTACACTCTCACCAACAGTGCATAAGCATTGTGATTTCTCCACATCTTTGCCAACACTTGTTTTCTGTTTTTATTTATTTTATTTTTTTAAACATAATAGCCATTCTCGTGGGCATGAGATGGTATCTCATTGTGGTTTTCATTTGCATTTTCCTACTTATTAATGATGTTGAGCATCGTTTCCTGTGCTTGTCGGCCATTTGTGTATCTTCTTTGGAGAAATGTCTATTCAAGTTCTTTGTCCATTTTTTAAATTTGATATTTTTCATTGTTGAGTTTTAAAAGGTCTTTACATATTGTGGATATTAACCTTTTATCTTATATATGATTTGCAAATATTGTCTCCCATTCCATTGGTTCATCCCATTCCACTGATTGCCTTTTCATTCTGTTGCTCATGTCCTTTGACACACATAAGTTTTACATTTTGATGTAATCCAGTTTATCTATTTTCACTTTTGTTGCCTATGCTTTTGATGTCAGATCCAGGAAATCATTGCCAAATCCAATGTCAAGAAGCTCTCCCTTCTTTTCTTCTGAGAGTTTTATATAATTTTAGCTCTTACATTCAAGTCTTTAATCCATTTTGGATAAATTTTTATAAGTGGTGTGAAATGAGAGTCTAATTTCATTCTTTTGCATTTGGATACCCAGTTTTCCTAACATCATTTGTGAAAAGACTTATCTTTTCCTATTTAACTGTTTTGACATCCTTGTTGAAAATCATTTGACCATATATGTGAGGGTTTATTTCTGGTCTCTCTATACTATCTCACTGGTGTATTTCTTTTTTTATTTATTTTTCATTATGTTCAATTAGCCAACATATAGTACATCATTAGTCTTTGATGTAGTGCTCAATAATTCATTAGTTGTGTATAACACCTAGTGCTTATCACGACACGTGTCCTCCTTAACACCCATCACCTGGACTGGTGTATTTCTTATGCCAGTAGTACATGGTTTTTATTCCCGTGGCTTTGTAGTTATTTTTGAAATTAGGAAGCATGAGATCTCCAACTCTGTTTTCCTTTTTCAAGATTGTTTGGCCATTTGGAATCTCTTTAGATTCTTTGACTCTTAGGATGAGTTTTTGTATTTCTGCAAAACAAAAAATAAAAAAACAAAGGAACACCACTGGAATTTAAAATATCTAGATCACTTTGGGAAGTATTGACATCAGAGTTTTCATTAATCTCTACTTTGGAATTGTTGTCCAGTTTATAAAGGAGAAAGGAAAACAGCCAGGTTTAACGAATTTCCAGAGATACGAATATTAAAGAACATTCATTCTGTGTCTTGGGACTAGGAACTAAGCATTCTCCTAGTCCTCTCCCTACAACTGACTCATCTTTTTTTCCCAGACTGCCTTCCTCCTAACAGAACTAGACATAAACATTCCGGTAGATGTGGTTCCAATTTTTTACTGGTTAATTGACAGAAATTCAAAACGTGAAATGCTTGAAGCATCTGTGCTACTTTCATTTCCAAAGAAAAAAGTCTTTTATGATGCTACCTGGCAAATAATAGGCCTATTACAAATGTAAATTCCCTCCCTTGCTCCCTTTGGTAATAGACCTTTAACTACCCCCAAGGGATTTTGCATTGTCCATTGGGTCTTTGATTTTTGTTTCTTCTTTTCAGAACTGAGAATGTGAACCTCTTTGACAAGTCTACTTTTTAAATAAACCCTATGAAAAAGTCTAATGATACGTTAGGACTTTGACAAATTTTTTTTCCCCTTCCCGTAGGGGCCATTCATTCACCTGTTATGTTCACATAGATAAAACCTAATAAAACACATCATGATTTTCAAAGTCATTTTGAAATAGTGGGAACCCTACCCAACCCTTTAAAGAAAAGAGCTTACTTTAGATTTTGTGAAGTATCCTAGCAACCACTCCATAATTTCTCAAAGTGAATTTTCACTAAATCCACGAAAGAGACACTTCAATTTTAGTTCCATTCTTTTCTACATCATTCCAAAAATTCTATCTTCTAAGATATCTTCATTCTTGAGACTTCATTTAGCGACCATTAAAAACAGATTTGATGTTATCCCGCTCAGGCTAGCTCCTTTAGTAGACGTGTATTCTACCAAACCATAGATGATAGAAGAATATATTTTAAGATTTTAATTATTTTTTCATGAGAGACAAAGAGAGAGAGAGAGAGAGAGAAAGAACCAGAAGTAGAGGGAGAAGCAGGCTCCCGTGAAGCAGGGAGCCCAATGAGGGACTTGATCCCAGGACGGTGGGATCACGACCTAAGCTGAAGGCAGACGCTTAACCAACTGAGCCATCCAGGCATCCCTTGGCCTTTTGGCTAAGATCAAGTGTAGATAGAGGAATATTTTTTAATTATATAAGCTGTCTAAAACTTAGTGCAGATGTTCAACATGTGTTTGTGCTTTTTGGTTTTACTTCTGTAGATGCAAAAATACAAGACCAAACCTTCTTGAGCCTCAGGGAATATTGACAAACACCAAGGTTTGGAAGTCACATTCTTGCTAATCTTGGTTTTCCGGGGTGATAGGAATGGGAGAAGATTTCTTTGGTCGTGCTTTTCAGATATTCGTTGTTCCCAACTTGATGACTTTCAAAGAAAATTCTGAATGCAAATCCAAATGGAAATGTTTCCCAGCTGTGTCCCAGGTACGTGGACAAGTCAAGCGTGAATAGCAAGAACTGAGCATACATTCTGCAAAGAGGATTCAGAAATGAACAAGCTATTAAAATTAAACAGCACTAATAACGCAGTTCGGAATAGCCAGGGAATAACGCCTGCATAGAAAATTTATATGTGCGAGCAAGACTTATTTTCATCTTTTTGCTATGTTGAAAAGCAAGATGAAATTGTTATGTGCCTTGGTCTACAGGAAATTAGAATTCACGAACTGTTTACAAGACAGTCCCTTAGTGTTTGCCTATCTGTCTATGTGGATGTGTATAAGGTCATGAGTGTAGAAAAGCAGAAAAAAGATTTTAATTAGCATTATGAAAATTCAGTTGGAGGGAGAGAATTTTTACGATCTAGCAGGCTTACTAATAATGTTTCCTTAATGTATTCTGATGAAGCAAGCATTTAGAATTCAATATTTATAATCATAGCCTTCTGGCAAAATGCCCATTAACAGAGTTGGAATTTAAAGAAAGTACTTTTTTCTCTTAAAATATGTAGGCATCGGGTAAATTTTTTTGGTTTCACCATACCACGTATTCTTTACGAAATTTTTATTTAACTGTAATCTGAATTATTTAAAATTGTATTCTTTGAGCATCTTTGAGCTGTCTTAACACTAGTTTGGCTTTTTACATCCTTTTTATTTTTTCATCCTTTTTTAACTTGTTTACTTTAAACAAGTTAACTTGTTTACTTTATTATTTCTTTACCTTTTGATCTTTAGCACATTGGATCCTGCTTTATTTGTACTCCTTTACCTTTGGTTTCCTGGAGGGAATGGGCGCATTCCCATAAGCTTGGGGCGCATTATTGACGGGGGCAACCTGGCACCTGGGCACAGAGCCACAGGCAGGAAGTGCCTAAACCTTGGATGTGGAAGATATTGAAACCCATCCACTTCCCTGTCTGGCCCTCCTCGTTTGGCGCTTTTCATCCCCAACTCCCTCAGTGTCCATTCGACCAATAATCTTAGCCAGGGTGAGATAAGGATCCCACAGACTGAGATGGTTTTTCAAGACAAAACATATATGAACAGCACTCTTGATTTCCTATGACCTTAGGCAGACCTCTGTTCACCAGTCACAGACCAGCAACTATTTATTGAATAATTACTATATGCTGATTGTGTGCCATACATTTGCAGCAGATAGGCTATTTGGAACTTAGGAAGCATTTTCCAAAAAAATATTGGCATCTTTTTATCTAGGTTCCTGGGTCTGTCTGCAAAAACCCAGGGACTGTGGTGGACCAGCTTAACAACTTCTTAATGAATCCTCCCCATCTCCTCTTTGATTAAAAAAAGGGGGGGGGCCCTTGGGTGGCTCATTCCTTAGGCATCTGCCTTTGGCACAAGTCATGATCCCAGGGTCCTGGGATCAAGCACCCCATCGGGCTCCCTGCTGAGTGGGAAACCGGCTTCTCCCTCTCCCACTCCCCCTGCTTGTGTTCCCTCTTTCACTGTCTCTCTCTCTCTGTCAAATAAATAAATAAAATCTTTAAAATAAATAAAGTTAGTCAGTCAGTCAGTCAGTCCTGGTACACCGAATTCCTTTCTCTTTCTACACATTTACGTCAATCTCAAGGACTCAGGTTCTTATGTAGGTTAGTTTTAAGCCACTCCTTAGGGTTAAGTGAAATAAGTAAGGTAGAAATAAATAGAGATGATAAAAACCGGGCAGACTGAACTTCAGCCACAGAAGCCTCCTCTGGGGACACACGTGAGGAGGACTGGGGAGGAAGTCCAGCCTGAGGGACTGAATAAAGAAGTGGAGGCAGATATGGGCCCAAACTTTTCACTGTTGACCCAATATCAGAAATATGTTGTTCGGGCCCCTGGGTGGCGCAGTTGGTTGAGCGACTGCCTTCAGCTCAGGTCGTGATCCTGGAGTCCCGGGATCGAGTCCCACATCGGGCTCCCAGCTCCATGGGGAGTCCGCTTCTCACTCTGACCTGCTCTCTCTCACTCTTTCTCTTTCCTAATAAATAAATAAATAAATAATCTTTAAAAAAAAAAAAGAAATATGTTGTTCAATTTCGATGGGAGAACAGACACAGCAATACCTTTTAGTGTGCATTTTATTCTTAATAAAGCTAAACAAATTTATGAGCAGTTCCCTAAAATGGCCTGGGTGAGAGATCCTCTTTAGCAAAGAGGGCAAAGGAAGTCCAGTGGAAATTAAGAATATAATTACTAAAGGATTTACTCTCATCTCGATGACCTCAAACCCGTTTTTCCTTAATGTCTCAGTCTCCAACTCTACTGCCACAGGAACTGTGGGCATCCAGCCACAGAACGGGAGAATTGAATACTGAAAGCCATGAAAAACAGCACAGTGATGTTGCCATGCCCTTAATTAAAAGAGATGGGCATTAAACTATGTCAAAAACAAAACCGTGTGTTGCTTTGAATGGTAGTGCTTAAGGAGAGGCAAGTCTCATTAGGGGAAGATAAAGCGACTCCAGGTGGGACTTGTGGCTACTTTCAAAGGCTTTAACTGTGGGTGGCACAGATTCTTTTTGAACCTGTTTCTTTCTAATGTTTCTACGTGAGTCTGGATGGTTGCCCTTTTTGTCCCCTGCAGCTTTAACTGGGCTCCCAGATGGAACAGAAATGTAACAAGAAATGTAACAAAAGAAAGGTAGATTCCTGGGGCGCCTGGGGTGGCTCAGTCTGCCTTCCGCTCAGGTCATGATCCCAGGGTCCTGAGATCGAGCCCGCATTGGGCTCCCTGCTCCGTGGGAAGCCTGCTGAGAGTATTGAGGGGAAAGATGTCTCAGAGCAGAACTAAGAGAGTAAGGGGAGCGCGCGGCAAAGAGCAGGAGAGAGAGGTGTGAGGGAGGGAAACAGAGAGCGCGCGGCGGGTGGGGGGAGAAAGCAAGAGATTCTGTGTGAATCTTAGGGCAAGGATCTCTTGTTAGATGGAACTAACAAGGAGAGGAACTTTGATCTCGAAGCTCTTTAAGCCAGACTCACGGTGGTGCTGTGGGCTTGGAAGTGCTTATTTAAGTCAGAGAAACCAGAAATCTTCTACCTTAAGGTCCTCGTTCTTAACCTTGACTGCACTTAATGTCACTCAGGGAGCTATTAAAACCTCATGAACCTGCCTGTCTCTGAGATAGGCATCAGTCTGGGGAGAGGCTGGGTATTTTTAAAAGCTCATAGGAAGGCTGCTCTGGGCAGGGGGCTTGGGAACCTCAGCATTGCTCTGGAGAGGACATTGGGCAGCGTGCAGCTGGCTGCCTGGGTTTGCCAGGGGTGCTGTCTGTGGGGGAGGGGTCATCCTTAGGGGCATGCCTCGATCTCTAAGTACTTGCTTTGTATGAGTTCCTTTGAGGAGGAGGACCCCCCAGGGTACTCTCCACACAGACGTTTTCTAAGGCCTTTGGGCTCCTCAAGAGCTGGAGATAACCTGGAAAAATACAGTGTCCGATAGAATTCTCAAATAGCTTTTTTCAACTACATCATTTCTACAACGTAATATCTTTCTCTGTAAAATGAAAGTGTCTAGTCACCCTTTGGTGACTCTTCTGTTGCTCAAATATATAAAAAAGAGACGGAAGCCCCTTAGCTTTGAACTGTCAGGTAATGTTGTCAAACTTCCCAAACTCTGTAGAATTCTGTTGTTGGTTAATAAAAAAAATTCCTGTAGGTGGATTTTTACAGCAGGGGCCCAGAAATGTGAAAGAAAAGATCTTTCCTAGCTCAGGTATTATCATATCATTATTGTTTCCTAGCTAATCACTAATGCGCAGCTGTTATGCAGGAGACATTGTATTAAGGTGAATTGTATAGGGAATCTCATTTCATCACATAACTCTCTTTCCGGGGTTCAGATATTGTCCAGAGTGATTATAGAAGTCAGCCTGAAGATTTGCAAACAAGGTTTCTCCCCATTCCCTGAGAGATCACTGTGGTCTAATGGCCTCTTTGCATAGAAGTTAGAAGCCTGGGAGAACTTACTCGTGTCTTCAAGTTGTGGTTTCTTCATTTATTAAATGATATGTTGAGACGGGCCGATTTTATAAATTTATGAAAATAGCCTAACCTCCAGAGCAGTCGAATCACTACGTAGGACACCCGAAGCTAAGGCAACATGGTGCGTCTGCTGTATTCCAATAGAAAAAAACATAAACTTAAGATAAATTATGAAAATCATGGTCAGAAGAAGCAGCCCGAAAAAACTATGAGCCGTTGACTGCAATACTAACGTATTTTTGGCGGATGGTGCTTTAGAATATCCATTTCCATTATAAATGTTATTATTTTTGATTCTCACTCACAGCTCCCTCAGGGGGGTAAGCAGGATGTATATATCACCTCGCCATCCCTGGGAAAAGGCCTGGGAATGTTGTTCTTTGCTAAGAAATTCTACAGAAAGAGCAGTCAGTTTTTGTTTTCTTTCTTGCCGGGCGAAGCAGTGGGAAAAGTAAATGAAAGTTTGAATGATTGCTAAAACAAATATACAAAGAAATGAAAAAGCTTGACTTTTTCACTATGCATTGCAAACATTTCACAAATTTTAATTTTACTAAAGAAGAAAATTTGTTTCTCTCTAAAATACTCCACTTGAAAGTGCAATTCAGTCTCCTAGCAACCAACACTTCTCCAGATGAGAAAAATGTCTGGAGGAAGAGAGAAACTACAATTACACACAATGAATAGGGTAGAATTCTCATGGGGCTCGAAGAGAATCAAAGGGTCTCCAAGCCCATTTCCATTCTCCCAGTGTCAGCTTCTGCGATCCTCAGAGGCTCAAACAGGGTCACCAGCAAGGTCAAATGTAGTGTCCTACCTAATGCCTATGCCCGGTGGTGGGGCCTCTTCCTTTTGCACCCTCTTGGAGCTTTGCCTTTCCTGTGAGAGAGGGATTTTTATAAGCAAGTTCTGGAAATCCTCTAAAGCAGCCTGGTCCAAAACGGTAACCACTAGCCTCATATGGTTACTTAATTTTAAATTTTATTTAATTGAAATGAAATGAAATGAAAAGTCAGTTTCTCATTCACACATGTTCCGTTTCAAGCGCTCAATAGCCACATGGGGTAATGGCTACCATATTGGACCGCTCGGGCTTAGAACATTTTCCTCACTGCAGAGTTCGGTGCTGTTTTGCAGAGTGCCGGCATGAGAGCTTGGGATGGAGAAACTTCAGTTAGGAATGGGTTGACTGTGTATGGAGACTTGAGATTGCCTCCTGAGCTTTACTCCTCGTTCAGATGTTTCCTCACCATATTCTGACATCAGCTACTTGGTGTTTTTCTGTAGTTGGAAAAGTAATTTTGATAACTGCTAAGCTATGTTATGTATGTAACTAAGGGCTACAGACAAGAAGACCGAGAGGACAAGTACTTTTTGGCCATCAAGAAATTGACGTTTTCTATAGACTTACATCTAGAAGTTTAGAGCAGCAGTAGGAACAGCCTGTCCCAAATAACAACATCAACCTCAAGCTAATTCGATACAGAAGAGTCTGAGAACCTTATAAGCCATTCTTTTTGGTTTCCATTTTGGGATCCCACCACTTGGCTAGCATGTGAGGTAATGTTGGGATTCATCTTGGGAATGAATGAGGATTTCAAGACAAATTGGGGTTTTTCTCCTAGATTTCCTTATCCTCTCTGCTTCTCGTTCCTCATTCAATAGAGCCTTCATCAGCTGTTTGGATACCCCATCCAATGAAACATCTCAGAGCCTCAGGAAAGAGGATGAAGCAGGAAGGGCAAGTAGCGATCTTGTATTCTGGTCCAAGCACTGACACTGAGGGTACTAGACATCAAGACTAATCAGCGAAATTTCCAGCACAGTTCACCACAGACCCAAATCCCCCAACCAGAGTCTTAACTTCCAGCTCGCTGTGGGGGGCACAGCACAGCCATTATGTGTCCAAAATGGACGCACCCTATTTTGATGAGGTTGTTCATATTGGATGGAAGGGCTTCCACTCATGCTGTAGCGAATAACCCAGCTGAATCCCTGTGTCACGATTCAAAGAGACTTCTCATGCTGAAGTTTTCATTTTAATTCCAGAGCTTCCATAATTATGTCCACATCTATAAAAATTTGCCCCATGCCACCCAAAATCAGTTCTAGGTTGATCTTTCCTTTTTGAGATAATTGAAAATTCTTTCAGCAAAAAATACCCTTTCACTATAAATCCGTAGCAGAGTTTTAATCTGAGAAAGTATATGTCAAACCAAGCGGTGAAGTAGTAGAAGGAAAACCAAGAAATCTCTGAAACTTTGACCTCATATATATAAAGTGTGGATTATTAAGACACGGCCAAATGGAGGGGCGCCTGGGTGGCTTAGTTGTTAAGCATCTGCCTTCGGCTCAGGTCATGATCCCAGGGTCTTGGGATCGAGCCCCGCATCGGGCTCCCTGCTCGTCGGCTCTCCCTTTCCTGCTCCCCCTCCTTGTGTTCCCTCTCTCGCTGTGTTTCTCTCTGTCAAATAAATAAAAAAATCTTTAAAAAAAATGACATGGCCAAATGGAAAGACTTCTGTGCCCAAAAGACTCTGCCACGATGTGATTGAACAGCCTTGCCAACAGGGAGAATATTTACTGACATGTTCAGCAAACAATACAGCAGCCGTATTTCTGCCCACAGAAAATCGATTTTATATTAGAATTCAAGCAAGAATCAATCCCTAGCTCGAGCAGAGCCTCAAAATACTCCTCTCTTTGCACAGAGCTGCAACATTTGGGGCAGAGACCATGGCAGAGGACAACCAGATGCACAGAACTGGTCAAAAGTGGACAACCAAAAGTGGTTGGTTCATGATTTTCTTTCCTTGATACGTAGATCCAGCCTCCAGAAATCTGGAGCAGGGTAAAGGGAAAGAGAAAAATCATCCTCCTGGAAATCAATTGACAAATCCTTCTCTCAAAGGAGAAGAAGGACAAAAGGTCTCCCGTAAGACTCAGTTTGGTAACTATTTTTATGCAATTCAACTTAGTCCTCAAGCCCCCATTTCTGCCTGGTGGTAGAAAAAAAGAATCTTGCCAATCCAACAAAATTCAATCACTTCTGGTTTGAAATATAGTCAGGTTGGGATTTAAACTTATTCAAGGAGATTTCTTCTGGGCCGTCCCCCTTCAAGAACACACGTCCACACCTATGCAGGCTTCCTTCCTATATTGGAGCTCGGGGACACAGCGCTCTTTCTCTCCTGGGGCTCAAATTGTCCCAGGGTCCCCCGTGAAGCTATTTACTCATGCAGTGCCAAGTAGGAATTGGGGAATTGGCCTCCTGTATTTTTGGATACCTAAACATATTTGGGGTTTCAGTGGTGCTTCCTTCTGGGATGAAGATACTGATGACGAGGCATTGGGGGGGTGGGGCACGGAGTGGCCATTTTGTTGCTTTCTCTCATCTTCTCCATCTTTCTCCTTCCAGTCCAGGCAGTGTGGCCCTCTCCTGTGACCTCAGTGCTTCACTCCCTGGGCCTTTGGAAACACAAACTCTGGTCTCTCTCGACAAAGCCAGACTCCTGTAAATGAATGCATGGCTTTCTAGTTTGTTGTGTCCGTAATAGATTTGCAAAAATTAATTTGGCACTTTGATGATGTCTTGTTCTAGGTCTTCCCCAGCCTCCTCCTAGAGACAATGAATGCCACTGATTCATGGTGTGGAGAGCCCAGGGGCAAATAGAAGCTTTGAGGGATCACTGGGAATGACATATATATGCCAGTTACTAGGTCAAATATCGCGCTATCATGAGGATGATCGCGATATCCATCATGCGTCGAGCTTTTGTCATTTCCGGGGTGCTGTCCTAATACCTTTCTTTGCCTGTCTCATGTAATCCTCGGATCTATCCTGTGTCTGTCCTACTTTACTGATGAGGAAGCCTAGTCTTAGGGAGGATGGGAAACTTGACCAGGTTGTCCAGCCAGGAACTAGAGGAGAGGAGATGAGAACCCCTGCAATCTGACTCCAGGGCCCTTACTCAAAACCACCACACACTACTTCCTCCCTGAGTGTCCTCAATGTCCCCCTAACTATGAGGGCAGGTAAAAATATGATTTAAAAAATTTAAGTAATTATTAAAGCATTTTCGCCAGAGTGTTAACTCTGTACTTTTTCATGCTTTGAAAGAAAACTCCTGAGATAAGACTATTTTAGAGAACTAAAAAGAAAGAGCTACCCAATTGATTTTCTGAAGTTACATTACCCTAGCGTAAAAAAAAAAAAAAAAAAAAAAAAAAACCCTGAGGAAGATAGTCTAAAAAATGAAACTTTTAATGTGAGATAATATTAGAAATAAGTATATATAAATAAATATAAATACATATATATTTCTGCCACTTGTTCCTGATACAGAATTCCAAAAATCCTCGTTATTTCCCATGTTATAAGAACACTAGGAGCATCTTTTGTTTTAATGGGGTACCTCTTGGATGGCCCCTAGATGGGCACTGGTCACCAGAAAGACTAAGTCAAGATTAGAAGCTTGCACTTTTCACAACCCAACCCCCTTCTCCAGAGAGAATAGAGGCTGGAAATGGAGTTAATGGTCCATTATGTCTCTATGGTGAAACTCCCATTAAAATCCTAAAATATACGTTCTGAGAGCTTTCATTGGTGATCCCCATATCCATTTGCCAAGAGGAAGACGTACCTCAACTTCACAGGAACAGAAGCTCCTGTGCTTGGGACCCTCCCAGACTCCCAGACCTCTTTGTATCTCTTCATCTGGCTGTCCATCTGTATCTTTAATCATATCCTTTAATAAATTGGTGAACATAGGTAATTTTTTTTTCCCGAGTTCTGTGGGCCACTCTGGCAAATTAATTGTACCCAAGGAGAGTGTCCTGGGAACTTCCGATTTATAGCCAATTGGCCAGAAGCCCAGATGACAACATGGACTTGTGATAGTATCTGAGGTGGGGAAGGGGCCATCTTGTGGGACTGAGTCCTTAACCTGTGGGATCTGATGCCCACTCCAAGTAGATAGTGTTAGAATGAGTTAAATTGTAGGACATTTTGTTGGTATACCAGAGAATTGTTTGTTGGTGGTGGAAAACCTCCACCCATTTGTTCACCTAAAGTGAGTGTTTTGTGTGAGTCGTGAAGGAGACACACAAGAGAACTATGGGCTTTTCTGGTACAATTCACTATAATGCTTTAGAGGCCATATTTGATGTGCATACATGTGCTTTCCTGAGCCAGTAGTATTTGTAAAGATATCTTCATTATTAAGAGGGGCACGCGCTACCAGTTTTATCTGTTCCCTACTGTCTTACACTTGACTGATTCACACATTTATATTATTTGCCAGTTCTTGAAGATATTTGAGTCACCACTAAAAGCATCCATGATTGTAGGTATTTAATCAATACAATTTATTAGATCCATTTAATATGCAGGTGTATCTCTTGAAATGTGTGACCTGCAGCTCTTTTTAATTTTATTAACTAAACATTTGGAATCCTGCCCCTGAGAAGATACCACAGAGGGCCTTCAGAGAATTAGCCTGTCAGTCACTAGCCCTCACATCTCCAAGTTTCATTCTCTAATTATTGAAGAAGACTCTTCAACATATGAGGACTGAAATCCCGAGCTATCAGGATAGCTATAAATGTGGAGGTTAGAGCATGTCTTGGAACGTCCTAGCAAGTAAAAAATAATCACCTGTCACAGTCAAGTAAGGCTTAGTCTAGAATATATTAAGGGACAAGGCTATTAGAAATCAACAGATTGAAAGCAACAAGGACCAGCTCCAGGAGACAAAAAAAATCTGCTGAAATAAAAAAAGAAAGACTAAAATTGAGTCTGGGATATTGTTTGTTTCTTGAGGTATAATTGACATATAACATTACATTCATTTCAGGTGTATAACATAATGATTTGCTATTTGTATACATTACAAAACGATCACCACAATAATTCTAGTTATCATCTGTTACCAAACAAAGTTATACAAAATTTTTTTTCTTGTGATGAGAACTTTTAAAATTTACTTTGTTAAGAGTTTTCCAATATGTAGTGCAGTATCATTGACTCTATTCCCCGTGCTGTACACTATATCTGTATGACTCATTTATTTTATAGTTGGAAGTGTGTACCTCTTGACTCCTTTCACCCATTTTGTTTGTCCCCCCAACCTCCCTCTCCTCTGACAACCACCAATCTGTTCTTCATATCTATGGATTTTGTTCTGTTTGTCCTTTGTTTTTTTGGATATAAGTGAAATCATATGGTATTTGTCTTACTCTGTCTGACTTATTTCACTTGGCATTATACTCTCAAGGTTCAACCATGTTGTTGCAAGTCGGAATATTTCATTCTATTTTTTTTTATAACCGAGTAGTATTCCATTGTATATGTAAACTACATCATCTCTATCCATTCACCCACTGATGAACTTAGGTTGTTTACGTATCTTGGCTATTGTAAATAATGCTGCAATGAAGAGAGTGGGCGCATATATCTTTTCAAGTTAGTGTTTTCCATTTTCTTCAGATAAATACCTAAAAGTGGAATTACTGGATCATATGGCAGTTCTAGAAACCTCCATAGTGTTTTCTACAAAGGTTATACCAATTTACATTCCCACCAATAGTGCACGAGGGTTCTCTCTTCTCCATATCCTTATCAACACATTATTTTTTGTCCTTTTCATAATAGCCATTCCAACAAGTATGAATTGATATCTCATTGTGGTTTTGATTTGTATTTCCCTGATCATTAGTGATATTGAGCATTTTTTCATGTCCATGAGTATGTCTTATTAGAAAAAATCTATGCAGATCCTCTGCCCATTTATTAATCAATACATTTTTTTTTTTGCTATTGAGTTGTATGAGGTTTTTAAGAAATATATTTTGGATATTAGCCCCTTATCAAATATACGATTTTCAAATATTTCCTCCCATTCAGTAGTTTGCCTTTTCACTTTGTTGATGTTCCTTTGGTGTACAGAAGCTTTTTAATTTGCTGTAGTTCCACTTATTTATTTTTGTTTTCGTTGCCTTTGCTTTTGGAGGAAGATCCAAAAAATTCATTGCCAAGACCATTGTCAAGGAACTTACTCCTTATGTTTTTCTTCTAGGAGTTTTATGGTTTCAGGCCTTACATTTAAATCCTTAATCCATTTTGATTAGAGATAGTGTAAGGTGATAGTCTAGTTTCTTTCTTTTACACATGGCTGTCTGGTTTTCCCAGTACCATTTATTGAAAAGACTGTCCTTTCCCCATTGTATTTTCTTGCCTCCTTCACTGTAAATTAATTGACTTGTCTTGTTTCTGATCTTAGAGGGAAAGCTTCCAGCTTTTTACCATTGAATATGATGTTAGCTGTGGGCTTATCGTATATGATCTCTACCATGTTGAGGTACGTTTCCTCTACACCTACTTCGTCGAGTGTCTTTAGGTTAGATTTTGTCAAGGGCTTTTTCTGGATCTATTTCGATGATCATATGATTTCTATTCTTCATTTTGTTTTGTGTAGCAAGAAACTGCTTCATATACCTAAGCAGACCCTGAGGGCATTGGGGAATTGAAGAGTCAGTGATGTTTC
Organism: Nasua narica; assembly: GCA_028533885.1. Lineage (NCBI taxonomy): Eukaryota > Metazoa > Chordata > Mammalia > Carnivora > Procyonidae > Nasua > Nasua narica. The sequence continues at coordinate 117,116,319 of CM052800.1, read as the reverse complement.
TAATTGCATCAGAGATTCATTATGAAAAACTTAGGTTTTTCAGCCTTTATGTAAAAGGCAGAATTCAAGTAATACATTCAATTATATTATACATATTTAATTTATTATATAAATGCCAAAAATACATTCAAAATAGAAAAGGGTCTTTACACGTGAAATGGGGCCAATGATAATTATCTGCAAAATTTACCCCATCCTTTGACATTATTTGGTTGGAAAAATTATTACTCTGCATATCATAGTTTTTAAAAAAAATTTGAAAGATAAGACAAAGTGTCTTTCTACCCATATGGTCTCTGCAAACTGCTCATGGAGATTTGTAGATGTGAAAATGAATGTCCAAGAAAGAATCTGATGTGTTGGAATGAAGTGCCTTTCTTATACTTTTAGGGGGAGAACTGTACCGAACACCCGGGGATAACTAGTACCAAAAACCTCTGTCCTGTGCTTTGTGCAGGACTGGAAATGCTGTGCTTGACCGATAGCAATTCCCAAGGGATGGTGCTGGATTTTTCTACGGATAAACTAGAAGACTTGAGCATTCTCCTGAAGTGATGTTATGCTATGGTGGTGTGTTAGTTGGGGGCAGGGGAAGCAGCCCTCTGGTGCATTGTTATACTGTGCTGAAGTCACACAGTTGGAATCGTCAGATCCATTTTACAAGCTCCGGATGGTCTCTTCTCTACGTTCCCATAAAAAGACTCGTTCAGGAAATACTTTCCCGGCAGTGGGCAGAAAATGAAAACCCTGAGTTCTAAATAATGTTAATTAATTGCTGACAACATAGGAGGTAGAGAACACTATCCACCACTTCTAGTCTTCTGTTTGGGTCTGATCAAGGGTGTAGGAAGTGGCTGGTTTTTGGTGCAAAACAGGAATATGGAAATTAGAGAAGACAGAGAATGGCGAGTAGAACCTTGTAGCAAGGAGGGAATTTGGAAGTTCTTTGGAAAAATAAATATGGTGTATAGTTAAAAAAATAAAAGGCTGCCTGGAAGTTGTTTCAATATCCCATACATGTGAGTTTAAACTTTATGAAAATATTTGAAAGACTATTTTGTGTGTATAAAGAAAAGGGTTTAGTTACATGGCTTATTACTCAGGGGGTTAAGGTTTTGCCACGTTATCCTGGGGTTCTATGGCTGTGCTGGGAATTTTATCTGTATGAAAATGGCTGAATGTGGAAAATTAGCATTTCAGATGAGTATCTTGGGATCCTAAGATCTGACACTGTAAAAACACTAAAAGAAAATGTGGGGGAAAAGTTTCTTGATGGTGGTTTGGGCACTGATTTTTGGAATTGACACCAAAGAAAAGCAAAAATAGGCAAGCAGGATTGCATTAAACTAAAAAGCTTTGGCACAAGAAAGGAAACAATCAACTGAGTAAAAAGGGCAAATTTCAGAATGAAATAGAAAATATTTGCAAACCATTTATCTGATAAGGGGATAACATCCAAAATATATAAGGAACTCATACAACTCAATAGCAAAACAATAAATAATCTGATTGAAAAGTGGACAAAGGACCTTCTTCAAAAGAAGACATTCAAATGGTCAACAGGTAAATGGAAAGGTGCTCAACATCAGTAATCATCAAAAAAAATGCAAATCCAAACCACAATGAGGGGGCGCCTGGGTGGCTCAGTGGGTTAAAGCTTCTGCCTTCGGCCTAGGTCATGATCTCAGTGTCCTGGGATAGAGCCCCACATCGGGTTCTCTGCTCAGCAGGGAGCCTGCTTCCCCCTCTCTCTCTTCCTGCCTCTCTGCCTATTTGTGATATTTTTCTCTCTCTCTCTCTGCCAAATAAATAAATAAAAAATCTTAAAAACAACAACAACAACACAATGAGGTGTCACCTCACACCTGTTAGAGTGAGTGACTGTTATCAAAAAGACAAGAGGTAACAAGTGTTGAGAATGTGGAGAAAAAAGAACCCTAGTGCCCTGTTGGTGGGGATGTGAATTGGTACATCCATTATGGAAAATAGTATGGAGGTTTCCCAAAATATTAAAAATAGAACTACACGATGATCCAACAATCCCACTTCTGGATATATTTCTAAAGGAAATGTAATCAGTATCTTGAAGATGCTGTACTCCTATGTTCATCGCAGCATTGTTCACAGTTGTAAAGATTTTGAGACAACCTAAATGTCTGTGGATGGATGAATGGATAAACAAATAGATACACTCTACTCTAAAATAGAGTCACAAAAGCAGAGGGTAAAATGATGGTTGCCAGGGTCTGGGGATAGGGAGGAATGGGGAGGTGTTGGCCAAAGAGTACAGAGTTTCGGTTATACAAGACAAATAAGTTCAGACAATCTAATGTACAATATGATAACTATAGTTAACAATACTGTGTTGTGTATTGAAAGAGGGTAGATGTTAAGTATTCTAACCACATACACACAAGAGAAAGAAAATGGTACCTAAGGAAGGTGATAGATATATTATTTGGCTTGATCATGGCAATAATTTTGCAATGTATATGTATATCAAAATATCAAGTCATACACCTTGGATATATACAATTTTTGTCAAGTATACCCCAGTAAAGGTGGTGACGAAATTTTATGATGACAACAGAAAACCCATTAGTACACCAGGGTTCCTCTGTCTCTCTATCACAGGTCCTCTTGGCCCCTAGACCCCGTTATCTGGACAGAACATCACTGAACTCCTGGACCTAGGCCATCTTCGTATTTTGGGCTTTATGATCTCCTTGTTACTTGTTTCCTGTGATAGTTTCTTTTGGCCTTCAATTCTACAGGTAACAAAGATACCTGTGTCTTGTGTTTTGTCTAGGTGTCAGCAGTCATGAAGATTTCAGTTTTACTGCACCCAAACTGAAGGTGTTTTAGTAAGAACAGACCATCTTAGAATCCCTGGATGAACCAGAACTGAACTGTGTGTACAGGCAGGTCCAAAGCAGCACAGACAGCCCGTCTAAATGGAACGGACGTAGATGGGGCATGGGGAGACTGAGATTGAAGGAAGGCCTGGATTTCCTCTGGCATTTGCCACTAGCCTGGTCATAGTCCTCACTGTGGCCAAAGCAAGTCCCGTCATCTTGAAAACTTCATTTTTTAAAAAAATGGTAAAGAGGGGCGCCTGGAAGGCTAGTCGGTTAAGCATCTGTCTTCATTGGGTTCAGGTCATGATCCCGGGGTCCTGAGATCGAGCCCTGCGTCTGGCTCCCTGCTCGGTGGAGAGCCTGCTTCTCCTTCTTCCTCTGTCGCTCCCCCGGCTTGTGCTCTCTTGTCTCTCTCGCTCACTCTCGCTCAATCGCAAATACATAAACAAAGAAATCTTTTAAGAAATGATAAAGATCCTGAGGAATCTCCATACTGTTTTCCAAAGTGACTGCACCAACTTGCATTCCCACCAACAGTGGAGGAGGGTTCCCCTTTCTCCACATCCTCTCCAGCATTTGTTGTTTACTGTCTTGTTGATTTTGGCCATTCTAACTGGC
>CM052800.1:117081971-117112343 GCA_028533885.1 Nasua narica | reverse complement strand
GGGGGAAATCGGAGGGGGTGATGAACCAGGAGAGACTGTGGACTCTGAGCAACAAACTGAGGGTTTTGGAGGGGAGGGGGTGGGGGGGTAGGCGAGCCTGGTGGTGGGTATTGAGAAGGGCACATATTGCATGGAGCACTGGGTGTGGTGCATGAACAATCAATCTTGTAACACTGAAAAATTAAAATAAACATATTTGGGGAGAAAAAAAAAGAATAACTCAAGCAAAAAAAAAAAAAATCAGTGCTCTTCAGAGGAACACAACAGAATCCAGAGGCTCTACAATGTATCATTCACAATTTCTTGGATATCACCCAAAACATTTCAGCTCAGGTCATGATCTCAGGGTTGTGAGATCAAACTCTGTATCAGGCTCTGCACTCAGTGGGTATCTGCTTGAGATTCTCTCCCTCCCTCTCCCTCTGCCCCTCACCCCCCTCTCTGAAATAAAGAAAGAAATATTTAAAAAAATTTAAAGGAAAAAAAAAGAAATGATAAAGATCCTTGAAGGAGAGTAAGAAGGAAAGTTGAGTTTCAGAGACAACGTTTAATGGTCTCAAGCACTTAAACTAGTACAACTTCTAGGCAGGATTGTTGTCATGATTTCATTCTGCAAATACTTGTCTTTTTGGCTTATTGCTGTGAGGGTGAATTCCATTGTGTCATAGAACTCGTTTCGTCTGAACAACTCCAAAGACAAAAACATTTCTCGGATCAATGATTTCCAAATTCACCCCTTTGACCAGCCTTGCCTCACTTTTTCTATTTGCAGGCTTTATGATAATAACTGTGGAGGGAGAGGAAAGCGTTTTAAAAAAAGAAACATAAAGAAAGCAACTAAGTCAAGTAGTAATCTTGAAACTTGTTGTGGGGTCAATCAGCCAATTGTTTCCATGATGAATCCACTTAGACTTACTTTTCAATATTGATTTATTTATAGGGCGCACACTGGTAATTAGTTATTGACGCTGTGAAAGACAAATTATTTATACAGCATTTATTCTATGATGTCACATGTTACAAATGAGCTTTAGAATGACCGATGACTTTTCTAAACAGTTTAGTTTATTCCTAAGTACAAAAGTCTACCATGCTGCTTATGAGAAATCCAGTTCTAAGTGATTTGAAAACAATCAGTTGGAGAAAAGACTTTTTGTAAAAAAAAAAAATAAGCTCCTAGAGGTGGTGGAATAACAGCTGAGAAATAGTCAAAGAAGGAAAGAGAAGAGCTTGACAAAGCTATTTTGTTCAAAGCCAAAGTATCCAAAAATTTGTGAATTTCTAAGGGTTTTTTTCCATTTACCTTATGCCCACTCACACCTACGCCTCTTTGCAATGCCTTAGGGCGATTGCTCTAAACCTATTTTTGGTATGTTATTGGACAGGTCACTTCACCTCTCTGCACCTATTATTTTTTTCAATCTTCCCTTAAAAGTAGCATGTTTCCAGGTGTTGCTGGTTCTAAGGTAATCAAGATCAAAGAACACGTTAACGTTTTGAGAGGGACTTGAAATTTCAAAATAAAACAACTGCTCTAAGAAATATTAGAAAACACTTGCCTCCACTTCTGAAGTTGTCACCATATCTGCTGTCCACATATTTATATTTTCAATAACTAGTTCTCTAGGACTTTTTACATGCCTTGCTTTGCATTTATATTGGCAAATAGAGTCCCTACATTTCTCCCCTGCTGGAGCTGACAGCCTTAGTCCGGAGCTCATATTAGCTTCTTGAAAGTCTTCAAAATGTTCTCTGAACCAATAAGAGACCAAAATGTACAAATGGTACCTAAATAAATGTGTCCTTCGATATCCTTAATTAATCTGGTTAAGGGAAATCAATAGAACTCTACGAAAGAGAGTCCCTGAAAATAGAGACATTGAAAGCAAAGTTTTGTAATTCAGAGTTTCTAGTGGGAATCGAATGGCTGTTAATTTTAAGGCTTGGAAAAGGAAATACGAGGAGAATTTCTCCAATCCTGGCTCCTCTCCTATATCTTCATATGCATATAATATGTAGAAATTGTAAAGGGAGGATCACTTTGCTTTCCGCCCTCTCCTGTGATCACAAGACGGCAGTGTTTTTGAGTCTTGTTGCTCTCTTAAGTTGACTTCCAACGGAATCGGGCAAAATTGCTGTAGGGAAGTCAGAATAAATGGCGTGGCGGAAACTTAGCATGTAAAATAAAATCAAGGAGCAAAGAAAAATAAACTGATGGTTCAGGAATTTGCATTTCTGAAGGTGCAAGCTGGGGGAGTGGTGCCTAGGTCTTGAATACATTTAGATACATTTATTAGATACATACATACATATAGATACAATATATTAGATACATACATTTACAATATAAGTGACCTTTTCTAGAACTCTCAAAAGATTTGAGCTGGTCGAGGTCTTGAAAGGAAAGAAAAGCGCTGAGGTTCAGAAATAGTCTGGGATACGATCATGAAGGGCTCTGCATCCCGGACTAAGGAGATTTGATTCCGGTTCTTATTGGGCAGCTCCTGAAGGGTTTTTAAACCCTTGATGATTGGGCAAGAATCACCAGGTTGTGCTTTGGAAAGATAACTCTGGCGGTATTTTAGAGGTTGACAGTGGAGGGGAGGGAGAATAATTAGATACTGCCAAAGGCTAGCTACTTAAGAAGCAGTCTGATGGTTTAAATAGGACTTAATTATCTAGATGAAAACAATGTCATTGAGACGGGGGAGAGATCTGAACCATATTCAAAAGTGTATTCAGTAGGACTTGGTGATTATTTTGGGCTTTGAAAGAGAGAGATTCCTAAATTAGGCAATGAGTTAGATAGTCACATCATTATAACTAAATGAATTATATAAAAGAGAGAGAAAATGGCACATGGGGTTGAGGTGCCTAGTCTGTAAAATATCATTTAGAGGAGACTAGTCACCACTGAAAATGAGGAATTAGTGTCTGAGGGGGAAAGAGTGTGTGTGTGTGTGTGTGTGTGTGTGTTTAAGAGGTGAACAAGTGGGGTGCCTAGGTGGCTCAGTGGGTTAAAGCTTCTGCCTTCGGCTCAGGTCGTGATCTCCGGGTCCTGGGATCGAGCCCCACATCGGGTTCTCTGCTCAGCGGGGAGCCTGCTTCCTCCTCTCTCTCTGCCTGCCTCTCTGCCTACTTGTGATCTCTCTCTCTCTCTCTGTCAAATAAATAAATAAGATCTTTAAAAAAAAAAAAGAGGTGAATGAGTGAGCCACGTAGACCTCTAGGGAGAGAGCATTCCAAGACAAGGAGGGTGCTTTCTGTGTTCAAGAAATGGTAAGACTGCCAGCCCAATCTCCTAACATCTATTGATTCATTAAATGGTTACTGAGTACCTATAATATGCTAAGCACCAACCCAGGAGTTGCAGAGAAAGAATTATTCCCTGAACCTCAAGGAGCTACGGACTTAACACTTTAAAAACCATATGGGGGTGGGGGGCGCCTGGGTGACTCAACCCGTTAAACAACTGCCTTTAGCTCAGGTTGTGATCCCGGAGTCTTGGGATTGAGTCTCGAGTGTATTCAGGCTCCTGTTCAGTGGGGAGTCTGCCCCCCCCAACTCTGTTCCTCCACCCACCCCCTAGCTGCTCTAGTGCCCTCGCTCGCTCTGTCTTGCAAATAAATAAATAAACAAACAAATAATAAATCTTTTTAAAGAATGGTTTGACTTTGCCACTGTGCCTTCTTTGTTCTAAAACATTTTAGACTCCCTCTCCCCAGTCTTCCTGTTCTCTGCCTCTTTATTCCATCTTTCCTTTTTGTGTCCCATCTCCCTTCTCAGCCCTGACAGCATCCCGTTTCTTTTTCTCATCTCTCCTATCTTCCCCCCTTCCCCACACTAGCTTCTCCATCTCCCCTTTCTCTCTCTAGTTCTCTCAGTGTCTTTCTCTCAGGAGTTTTTCCTTATTGTGATTTTCTGTAGTCTGAAAATGATATGCCCAGATGTAGTTTTTTTTGGCATTTATCCGGCTGGGTATTCTCTGAGCTTCCTGTATCTGGTGCTTGGGGTCTGAAATTAATTTGGGGGAAATTCTCAGTCCTATGTCTTCTGTTCCTTTCTTTTTTCCTTCTCCTTTTGGCAATCGCATCATGCATCCATTACACCTTTGGTAGTTATCCCAAAGTCCATGGGAGAGTCTGTGATCTTAAAGTTAGTGTTTGGAGCATCACAGAGTCTAAGGAGAAAGCCGACACCGCAGGACTCACTTGCAGGGCAAGTACATGGGTATCAAGAACAAGGGACAGTTTGTCCCCCAAATAATGAACACCATGGTAATAACAGTATTCTCTACGTGGCAACTAATATTTCCTGCATCTTCTGTAAATCACGAACACACGCATCTGACAGCAATTGCCTTTGTGTAAATTGGGTGCTAGGGCGTCTGGATGACGATGTCTTATTTGTAGAGTTCCGAAAACGCGTGATCCAGTAAAAAAGCTGTGTTTGCCACACCAAGGCAGTTTTAAGGCAGATTGTCTAATTTCCTCCCCCTCGTCCATCCTGACAATCACCTTTAGGTCCTCCCTATCTAAGTTTTAAAGCCCTCCCTGGACAGGAAGATGAGAAGAGAAGAAAGCCAGGGGAAGTGGTCATCAGTCCTGTCTGTGCACCAGAATCACCTATGGCTCGTTAAGAAGACTACACCAGGCTTGGGTCCTGCGTATGGGGATTTTGACTCAACAGGTTGGGAAAAGAAAACCAGGACAGAAAGTTTTTGTGTAAGCCACAGGAGACTTTTAAAGGAGGGGCTGATCAACCTTGTGTGATGCAGCAGAGGTTAAATAGATAAGGGGCTTAAATGTGGCTTCTAGAAAGCCCTTGCGGTGTGGGTTGGACCCCACGTTGGCTAATGGAGGGACGGGGTGGTTCTTCTGACTCAAGGAATAGGATTTGCCCATGAAAAGGTTTATTGAAGAGGTTTGGGAACCCAGTTGAGGTTGTACCTATAGATTTGAAATGATGTCAGTCTGCATTAATTCATACCTTTATTCAATACTGTTGTAAGCACTGGGGATAGAAAAGTAAACAAAACGCACAAGAATCTTACACGGGAAAAGCGGATAATAAACAGGTAATCAAATAAAGCTGTTAACGTCACAAAGTGATAAGAAGGACACGGACAGCAGTGAGGTGATCCCGAGTGAGAGAAGGATTGTGGGCAATGTCAGTTAAATGTCTTAGGGAAGACCAAAGCAAAGCAAAAAGGCACTTGTATTAATCCAAAAGGGGAGGTTTGAGGAAGGGGCTGGAGCCTCAGAAGGGTCAAGGGCCAAGAATTTTAAGGATGTTGCTAAGAAAGGGTTTGAGCGATGGACTTTCTTAGCCAGACTTGATCTGAATGAAAGCGAAGGGGTCGTGAGCTCCACAGGCTTTTTATCACAATTTACTGTATAAGGTTACTCATTTGGTAATGTAATTCATTTTTCACTTGAGCGCTTCCCTGACTAGATTGCGGGTTCTTCTAGGTAAGGGATTTTCTCTTTCTTTCTTTCTTTCTTTCTTTCTTTCCTTCTTTCCTTCTTTCCTTCTTTCCTTCTTTCCTTCTTTCCTTCTTTCTTTCAGATTTTATTTATTTATCTGACAGAGAGAGACAGGGAGAGAGGGAACACAAGCAGGGGAAGCGGGAGAGGGAGAAGCAGGCCTCCCCCGGAGCAGGGAGCCAGATGTGGGACTCAATGCCAGGACCCTGGGATCATGACCTGAGCCGAAGTCTTAAGGACTCTGCTTAAGGACTGAGCCACCCAGGTGCCTGGGTAAGGGATTTTCTCCTACCAGTTTCTTCCTTGGATCCCTGATATCTTCTACTTAGTACGGCTGTATGGTTTTTAGAAGGCCAGCTGGAAAAAACTGCCTCTCTCCCCACCTTGTGGAAGCGCAGCATACCCCCGATAACCTGCTTGTGTTGGGAGTAGATGACTGAATGCCACAAAAGGCAGGCAACTGGTTCGTTGACACAAAAGAGTCATGTTAGATAAATCCTGAAAAAACAACAAAACTCAATTCAGTGGTTTAAGCGGTTTATCTTTATGTTAGTTTAAAAACTACCAGAAGAAACCAAAAGGCAATCAGGAATGGATTTCATATATAGAAGCCCTCTGCAAGCAGCGAGAAAAACAATTTTTATCCAAATCTGAAGAAAGGGAGGTTAAGATAATTTAGCATGGTGTAATTTATTCATTCAATAATACAGAAGATAATTATGTATTTTTCTACCCTGAGATGTTATTCTTATTGTTTCACGCCTCTGTCTGCCTGCTCAGCCCACAAGAGAAAGCTTATATTCATTTAGATGCTTTGCCTTGGGAACAGCTTTGTAGTCTGATAGGCAGGCCTTTCTGGAATTAATAAGGAGGTTTCAGACTTTCTTTTTTTTTCAATTATTCTTTTAAATGTCTTTTGACTTCAAAAATTACTCATCATAAATTAAGAAATAAAAAGCTACCTCTGAAAAGAAAGCTATAGAATTTAATAGAAACTCAACTCCTTTTGTATTTAATTGCTATGGCTTTAATTGTTCTGTCAGTCAAATGGTCCAGGGGTTGGGTGTAACCCCTTCATTTTCCAATTGACTAGATAGGGACTTCTCAGATCTTCTGAGTCCAAATCAGAGCTCTGGAAGGTTCTGAAACCTCAGTCAAATTAGAGATGAAAGCCCCCCTCTGACAATGTGTCCTTAATGTTCCAGCTGCTCATAATTTCTTTCAGCTTCATAAATCAACACCCTATTTCCCTTCAGGGCTGCTAAATCTAAATATAGATATTAAAATTTCCCTACAAAATCCTTATTTAGAATTCCGAATGCATTTGTCTTTATAAACCATATTTCTAATGGAGCATCTGAACCGGCTTAAATTCTGGTCCTGGACAGAATGGGTAGGTGAGTTTTTTTTTCTGGGCTCATGACTGATATTTTCCTTTGGTATTTCTGGCTTCAAGGAAATAGGTCCAAAGATTTCTTGGTACCTTCCTAACTGCTGTCTTATGTCCAGTGTTTATTTTCAGCCTCCTTTTCGTCCTTCTACTTTTCTATCACTTTCCATAAAAGAGACGTATCTTCTCCCATAAAACAAGAAACTCTCAATGGTTTGATGGGATTTAAAGGCAAAGTTACAAAGTAGTTTTGCTATACCATACCATCAAAAGGCTTCCAAAATAGTATGCATTATACCTACCAGGGTAATATTGTAAAGCCTTGAATTGTGACCTTTCTTCAATTCTAAATGAATCACTATGGGACTCTGCTTCTCCTTTTTTTTTTCATCTTTCATTTTTAAAAATCAAAGTAGCTGGAGTCACTCATTTGTATTACGGTTTATTGACTTGCTGTATTTTGGAGCAAGTGCAAAGTCATTTTGATATATGGCAATTTAAAATAATTGCTCTTCTCAAAATAGAAGGAAAATTAGCTGGTCTGGTGCATCAGGCTATTCAGGCAATATGTCTCCATATGTCAGCTCGCCGCTCTCCGCACCACCTGCTAGAGTCCCCATCAGGGACACAGACCGATGAGATCACTACAGCAAGCTATAGATCTTGGGCAGGTTAACTGGTCTGGTTTTGCCTGGTAATAAGGAGAGTGTCTCTGGAAAATAGGAAATTGGAATCTGTCACTGCTTAGCAAACTGATGAGTGATTGCTATTGTTTTGCATCTCCGTAGGTTAGCACGGTTTTATTAACCATTCCTCAGCCCTGAGAGTTTAGCTTTACTCCTAGTTTGCAGGTGAGAACCTGAGAAGTGTGTTAAGAAACCCAGTTGTTGAAAACAAAGTGAAGGTGAGCAGTTTCCTGTGTCTTAGGAGTTTAGCATTACCTGCCTTGAGCAAATTTAGCAATGGGGAGTGGTGGCGATTTTTGTATCTAGGATCCCAAATCAGAACTCTCTCAGGGAATGACTCACTTTATCCCTTAGCGGTGACTCTGCTTCCCTAATTCCTGAAATCAAAATTCACAAACACCAATGCCTATGTGGCCCAGACTGTGACAATATTTTCAAGGGTTCCTGATTTCGATTAGGACTTAATCACTGAAGAATAAGAAGTATCAGAACTATTTTAGAAAAAACATTTATTTATTGAATGAACTTACGGGAGGGAAGTTTCCAAGTTGTCCGTCTTAGCTTCATTCTCTTAAAAAAGAAACAGTGGATAAAATAATGTTCTTTTTGAGGAAAAACTATGAAATCATAAAGTTGGGAAAGACCTTCAAAGTAGTCAGTTCCAAACTAGCATTTCATTTTTAAGTTACTAGGTAATAATGAAAAAAAACCTCTTCGTACTAATTGGGAAGAAAATACCTTTTTAGTATTAAATAGTATGTACTGCAGAAGATGTGTGTGTGTGTGTTTTTTAAGGTTTCATTTATTTATTTTTCAGAGAGGGGGGTTATTAGGGGGGAGCAGCAGAGGGAGAGGGAGAAGCAGACACCCGGCTGAGCAGAGAGATTGAAGAAGATGGTGGTTGTTTTTTTTTAAACGGCAGATTATGACCATTTAGTGGGTCCTGGCCAGCATTTAAAAAAATAACAATAAAATTGGAAATATCAGAGTCCATCTCACTTTGTAAGGATAAATGGAATGTCATGAAACTATTGTTCCAGTTATATTGTGTGTGTGTGTGTGTGTGTGTATGTGTAGTGGCACATGATATTGAAACATATTTTAATACAGTGGATCAAAAAAGTTTGACAACCACTGCATTTACATCTGAGTATGCAGAGTATGAAAAGAAACATTGCTTGTGTGCATTAGTAAGCTTCCTACCCCTTGGGCCCCTGACCCCACAGCGAGTAGATTTCACGGCCCATTATATAACACTTACATTGTTTCCGCAGTCAGGATTTATTTCTCTCCACAATGCAACCAGAACTCCATTTTCTGGCTTTGGAGCCATGCATTTTGCTTTTAAAGTAACCTTAGCGTTCCCACCCCTTTTCCCAAAGACTGTCACCTTCTTCGGACTCTCAACTGTACCCCAAATGCGCAACTAATGAAGGTCATAGCCATCATGATTGGGTTTTATTTGCATAGTATTCTTTAAGCTTTCCAGAGGAGTGCTTTTCTGTTGCAGATATATTTTTTTAAACATTTTATACAAAGACAAAACTTTGGATAATGCATTCAAATCAAAGAAAAAAATTCATCTTGACACTATAAGAAACATTCTCTGAAATGAATCTGCCCAAATTTCTAGCTGGAACTAATCCCCGGAGATGCTGTTGGCTGGAAACAAGACCAATGCTGGCGTAACTTCCTTTTTCTTTGCAACTGAGAACTCAGGTGTTTGAGAGACAAAAGAGGCTCTGGGAACATAGGTGTCCGCTGGGGAGAACGCCAGAAAGAAGACACACTGACCTTGGTAATGTCGAGGGAAGTATTACTTTCTTGTTGCTGCTGCAACGAATTACCACAGACTTAGGGGCCTAAAATAATATGAAGGTACTATTTTACAGTTCTGGAGGTGAGAAGCTAAAATCAATGGGTTGATTTTACTGGGCTAAAATCAACGGGTCCACAGGGCTGTGTTCCTTCTGGGTGGTCTGAGGAGAATGCATTTCCTTGCCTTTTCCCCCTGGTAAAGGCTAACTGAATTCTTTCCCTCATGGTCCCTTCGGACTGGCCTCTGCTTGCGTTGTCCTATCTCCTTCTCTGACGCTGACCCTCCTCCGTTCATTTATAAGGGCCCATTTTCAGTCTCCCCATCTCAAGTTCCATAATTTGATCCCATCTGGAAAAGTCCTTTTTGTCACGGGAGGTAACACATTCGCAGGCTCTGGGGATGAGGACACGGACATCTTTGAGGGGCGGCATCATTTTACCTCCCACAGGGGACTGTGAGGATGCATATGTAGGAGCAAGGGAAAACGAGGTCCCGAACTGTCCCTCAGATTACCTTGATTTGTGAAAATGGCTTTGATGTTGGTGATATGCTTGCAGAAGAAGAGTCACGATCCTGGAATCATCCACTCTGGCCCCTGCAGGTTCAAGGGTTGGCAGCTGTGGTCGCTCCGCAGGCTTGTGCAGCTCTGCCTTCTCCCTCATGGGTGGCGGGACACACTTGCTTGAAAATGATAATTGCTTCTCTGTTTGCTGGTGGTTGCTTCTCAGCACTTAATATTCATCGGGGCCTCCTGAAGGGAGGTCTTTACCACTGGGGTCTTTAAATCATCTTCTTTATAGTGCCTTTTTCAGAGCTGTTATTTGTAAGCTTCCCCATTCTGCCCTGAGTGGAGAGAACAGGGCTTAGAAGAAAGAAGGAACAAAGTATAATGCCCACAGGTGAAACAGGTGAGCTGGGGATAAAAATACAGGAGAAGCTGAGGGCCTTTAAAAGAGATCTTGAATATAAAGCACAAAGCAAAAACTAGGAAGATGGATTTATAAATAGGAGATCGGAGATAAAAGCCCGTGAAGGCAGAGGAAAAAAATTTATATCCATTTGCAGACACAGGAAGTTGTGTTTGAAGAGAAGCTCCTGCAAATTCAGTAATGTTGCTTACTGTAGATACCCTGGAGCTCAGTTTGATGGCGAAAACACTCAGGGTACGGTGGTCAGAATGTGTATCACTGATCTTGGGATCGAGGCCTGCCTTCCTGAGACGGTGGTTTATTCATTGAAAGCATCTTTATAAATATAACAATGGAATATAAAAACCATCTTTAAAAGTATTAAGCGCCGTTGGGGCACCTGGGTGACTCATTGGGTAAGTGTCTGACTCTTGATATTGGCTTATGATCTCAGGGACGTGAGATCGAGTTCCCTGTCTATACCTAGTATGGAGCCTGTTTAAGATTCTCTCTCCCTCTCTCTCCCTTTGCCCCTCCACTTGCTCTCTCTCTCTCTCAAAAACATAAATATTAAGCACTGCTATAATCCTTATAAATTATAATAGCTGTAGGAAACTTCTGCATGACTCAAAGTAGGTAATTACAATAATTATTTAATTATTGTATATACCCACCTAATTTTTAGGTTAGTTTCTGAGTCAGTAGCAGTATTTTTATCACGAATTGCTGAAAAGTTATTTGGAAAGTGTAGTGAAAATATTGCATTGGATACAAAAGAAGTTTATGTCAAAAAAAAAAAGGAAATATGTAGAAAATGTAAATTGTGATGATAGAGATACAGGGTTTTTTTTTCTCCATTTGCATGCTTTCAAAAGGACTGGAACATTTCCAATTATGGTGCTGCTGCTGTTTTGATCATACTAAGGAAAACCAAAGTGGTTTTATACACTTTTTGCCTTTTTCCTTACATATACACGCTGCTAAATCTCAAGAATCAGGGCAAGGCACTCCGATCCTGTGTGATCCAGGCAAACTTAAACTTAATCAAGGAGCAGAGCTGCCAGATCCACATCTGTTCCCTGAGAAAAATAACCGAGATATTGACATGGCCAAAAATCTGCAGCATAAGCTTTCTTACCAAATGTCTGTATATTGAAGGAGTTTCTTGTAGATCATATCTTTACCCAGTTCATCCCCATCTGTGTGTGCTAATCGTGAACTGTGCTCGAATCCAGCAGGATCTATTTATTTCCAGAATAACTGTGTCTTGATCAAATAGGATTCATGTGTGCCTGTCGTACTGAGGAGACACACTGGGCCGGATGTGGCTCTTTTCCCTGACTGCCTTGATTCAATGGGATCCAGGCATTTTCCAACTGAACAGCTGTGGCTTGGGGAGAATCCAGGTGTTTTTCTCACTGAATATTTGTGGGATTGGCAGGGTCCTGGGTATTTCCTTTGCTTTCTCTTGCTTGGAATTATTATAACATATATTATGTATATGTATTTCAGTGAACTTTGCTTTGTCCCAGGAAACAGATCAATTTCCTTTACTTCGCACAAGAGCAATTACGCCTAGAAAAATATGGGCAGAATTAACCACTATTTACCTTTTTTTCACTAACTCTATCCTTCATGCTGTTTTATACAAATACATGAATATTCTAAAAATCCCTTTCAGTGAAAGCAAGTAAATTACCTTTCTACACTGAATAATTATCTACTCAGAAGGTGTTGCTTTATTGAATGGGGGTGTCACACCTGCTCCAACATCCACTTGTTAAGAACCTGTTGGACTTGGCTTTGATTTCTGGTTGAAGAAGTAAGTCAGCCTCCCCAAATTTGGCAATACATAGACCCTGTTCAAAAATGGTGTGTGGTTTTGGTTTTCACATCTTATACAATATATAGGGAAATTGGAAGGAGTTCAGAGAACAGAAACAAAATGATTAAAGGGTTGGGGAACTAAGGAGCTGGGATTATTTTATCTAAAGAAAAGCTTTCAGGGAAAGCAAGATGGGGTGTGTGTGTGTGTGTGTGTGTGTGTGTGTGTGCCAAAGAGAGAGTCAAAGAAGCCAAATCTTAAAGGCTATGTGTTTGAGCAGGTTTGATTGGCCTTTGTAGGCCATCTGGAGTCTGGTGGAGGGAGTGGGGAGAAGTTGGTCAGCCTTACCAATTACTGGGAAAGAGAATAAGCAATTTAAGAGAGAGAGGAGACTTGGCAAAAGTCAGGCAGAAGTTACATTAGCTAGGGGTTCTGTCTCAGACCTACTTATATTATAATCTTCAAATATATATGTCCCCTTACATTCCAGCTTCTACAAGATTTGAAAAACATGATTTGATATATGATTTATATCATATATCAGATTTGATATATGATTTATCATATGATATTTAATTTGATATAATATATCTAAATCTACTTAATGATAAGCCATGTCATACTTCTCTCCAACCAGATGATGAAATTTTGGGATAAAGTTTTTCTTCATCTTCCTAAAGAATCAGAGGAAATGACTATATGTTGATATCAAAAACAGATACAAGTACTCTATAAAATTTAATCGTATTCTATTGGGCTCAGAAAATAGAACGTGCGTGTATACAGTCTGTGCTCAAAATTTAAAAAGAGGGAAAAGACTATCATCTCTTTTGGGCACTTAGATCCTAAGGTAGGGAAGTAGAGGTGATTACCTATCACGTAATCACCTCTCCGGGCAAGACCTCCATCACGTTCAGGATTCTGATTTTAGTACTTGCAGAATATGAACAATAAATGTACAGCAAATACAGACTATGATAATAGACATTAAATCATCTCTTCTTACAAAGCTCAGTATTATTCAGGGTTCTTTAGAGAAACAAAACCAATGGACACCTGGTAATTGGCACACAAGATTGTGTGGGCTGAGAAGTCCAAAATTTGGAGGGCAGGCCAGTGGACTGGAAATTCATGCAGGATTTCTAAGTTACAGTCTTTTTTTTGTTTTTTAAGATTTTATTTATTTATTTGACAGAGAGAGAGACAGAGACAGAGATCACAAGTAGGCAGAGAGGCAGGCAGAGAGAGAGGGGGAAGCAGGCTCCTCGCTGAGCAGAGAGGGGGAAGCAGGCTCCCTGCTGAACAGAGAGCCCGATGCGGGGCTCTATCCCAGGACCCTGAGATCATGACCTGAGCCGAAGGCAGAGGCTTTAACCCACTGAGCCACCCAGGCGCCCCTCTATGTTACAGTCTTGAAGCACAATTCCTTCTTCTCTGGAGGCGCTTGGGTGGCTTAGTCGTTAGGCCTCTGCCTTCGGCTTGGGTGGTGATCCCAGGGTCCTGGGATGGAGGCCCACATCTGGCTCCCTGCTCAGCAGGAAGCCTGCTTTTCCCTCTCCCACTCCCCCTGCTTGTGTTCCCTCTCTCACTGTGTCTCTTGCTGTCAAATAAATGATTAAATCTTTAAAAAAATATTAAAACAATTCCTTCTCTGGGAAACCTCAGTTTGCTCTTAAGGCCTTCAACTGATTATGTGGGGGCCCACCACACTATCAAGCGCACTTTCCTTCACTTAAAGTCAACTCATCGCCCATGTTTTTTTTTTTTTTTTAAGATTTTATTTATTTATTTGAGAGACAGAGAAAGTGAGAGAGAGCATGAGAGGAGAGAAGGTTAGAGGAAGAAGCAGACTCCCTGCAGAGCTGGGAGCCCGATGTGGGACTCGATCCCAGAACTCAAGGATCATGACCTGAGCCGAAGGCAGTTGCTCAACCAACTGAGCCACCTAGGCGCCCCTACTCGTCACCCATGTTAATTGCATTTACAAATTACCTTCACAACAACGTTTGGAGTAATGATCTATTACCTATCACATTTGGCACCATAGCTTAGCCAAGCTGGTACATTAAATTTAACCATCGCCAGCTCCATTCTTGAAAGATAATAACATGTGAACCAAAAATAGGAGGGGCATGCCCTTGCTAGCCTCAGAAGGTCTTCCTTCTGGGGAAAGAGGTGGGAAGAAACCCCCTATCTTCCACAGGATCCTCCTCCTCACTTGGCTTTAATGCCCATTTCTAGCTTCTTCTCAGTGCACTCTCAAGTAGTCACTTCCTTGAGTCTCTTCTCCCGAGCCGTCCAACCAATTCACACAAACATGCTGTCCAGAGTTGTTCCCTCTACCATTTAGAAGCAAGGCAGTTTGCCCTAAGCAGAAAATCATAGAGATAATAAGTGGCTGATGAAAAGCTCCGAAGGCCCTGGACCCTGAAGCAAAAGTGTCTGGGTTAGGATTCCAATTCCACCACTTAACACCTATGGGACTTTGGCCAAGTTACTTGCAATGCCCTGAACCTCAATTTCTTCGTCTATATCATAGGATACTAATTATAATTCCTTCTCCGAAAGGGTTGGTGGGAGATGCTTTGATGATTTTAACACTTAGTAACTATTTAGGTTAACTATTACAAAACTATCTACAGTCTGGGAGAAAACTTTTTTTGACACTGGGCGTGACACTGGGTGAAGGTCACCCTGTGACACTTGGTGAAGGTCTGCTCTGGGCTTTTCTGCCCATGATGATTGCTGTCTGTGATACTGGGAAGTTTTCAACTCCCTTTCCGTGCCCTGAGGGGGTGGGGTGGGGGAGCTAAGAAATCAGAGTTTTTTTTTTTTTTTTTTTAAGAAGTCAGAGTTTGGTATGACTGGGAATCTCAAACCATTTCACCCCTAAAATATTTCATCACACAAACAACAGGGGCAAGAGAAGTAATATTTGCTAATGTCTTCTATGTGCTAGTCTGCATACATTGCCTCACTCAAGACTCACAATGTCCTATAAATTAGATAGTATAACCCCCAACTGAGAGAGCAGGAAACTGAGGCTTAACGAGATTGACATAATTTGTCTACAATTACAGTGCAGAGCCAGGGCTGCCCAGCTTCAATGCCCAAACTCCCGCCAGTCACACCGTGATCCCCTTCCCAAGGGGCTCAGACCTTGACCTATTTCTTGCAAGCTATTGGCTTCTGTGCTAGAATCCAAAGTTGATTTTTTTGCATATTTGAGAAATGCTTTTTTTTTAACCCCACCAAATTGAATTTTCAATTTAGAATGCCGCTCAAGGCATCCAATGAAGGGTATGAAGTGGGCAGGAGAACTTAAATTGCACATGCTTAAATTATAAAGCCTAAAGAAGAATGGAAGATAGATGTTTGAAGTTTTTGATTTTTTCATTTGTTTCTAAACCAAACCACTGTTTACAAAGAATGTCAGTGAGAGATGCAGAATAACTAGCTGCTTTTCCTTTATTTTTAGACTCAAGTAAATATTTGGTAACAATACACTCTGCAAAATAAACTGAAGTTCAAAAATTAGTTCATGAAGCCCCGTAGAATGATTAAAATGAGTAAATTGTAAAGATACAAATTCATCACAATAAAGGATTTCATGGTCATTTAATTCTGAATTTTGGCTCCAAACTCCTCCTTTAACAGACTTATCCTTCCATCTACCCAGCAGCTAAACCAACTGTCCATCCAGTCATCCAACATGTTTATCACTTACGTGATAGGTACTGATCTGGGTTCCGGGATAAAGAAATGCTTCAAGCGCACGAAGAGGACTGAGATCACAATAATCTAATAAACAACAGAATAAAGCAAGCTAATTTCAGGCACCCATAGGTGTTGTGAATGAAATCTGATACGAGAATAAGGGTTTATGGTGGAGAAGCTACTTGAGTAGAGTGCACAGCCAAGTTCAGGAGACGGCTCTCTTCCCGGTTATGGACTGCCCACCTCCTGTGTCCTCACATGGCAGAAGACAGAGAGCAGTAGGTTCTCTCCTGACTCTTAGGACACTAATCCATGACCTCATCTAATCCAAAGACCCCACCTCCTAATACCATCGTATTGGGGGTAAGACGACAACATATGAATTTTTAAAAAAGATTTTATTTATTTATTTGACAGAGAAAGAGAGATCACAAGTAGGCAGAGAGGCAGGCAGAGGGGGGGGGGAGGGGGGGGAAGCAGGCTCCCTGCTGAGCAGAGAGCCTGATTCGGGGCTCTATCCCAGGACCCTGAGATCATGACCTGAGCCGAAGGCAGAGGCTTTAATCCACTGAGCCACCCAGGAGCCCCGACAACATATGAATTTTGAGGAAGACACAAACATTCAATCTGTATCTTATACCTGTATTAGAAAGAAGGCAGTACATTTGGATCCAGAGGGTGGTATGAAATGAGGTTGGAAAGGTGGGTAGGGCCATGTTAGTTTTATACAACTGGAAAGTGCCTGAATTATAATCCAAGTGAAATGGAAATATATTGGCAGGTTCTAAGCAGGGGGAGACATGATTTGAATTAGCTTTAAAAACATTAATCCAGATGTTTGGCTGAGAACTACTTATAGGGGGGCAAGAGTAGAGGCGGGGGACTAGTTCAAGTGAGATTGAAGAGGTTGAAGTGAAAGAAGATTCTAGACTCACAACTGGTCTCCTTAAGGGTAGGGAGACTTCACTGGTGTGAGGCAGCTGAATGTATTTTAATGATGTCTCATTTACATGCAACACACCTGCTATAAAATAAACTGTTTTATTATTATTTTGTCAGAGGTAGAGATAATGGTGTAGATTAGCAGTTATACATAACTCCACCAAATATTAAAAGACATTTTACTGTTGCTGCCAGGAACCATCATGAGCGCTGTTGGTCTTCCTTAAAGGAGAGCAGCAGTATCTAGGAAATTAATTCTTCCCTTTGGCCTAAATGCAGAACTGAAGAAACCATTGCTAAATAGGACCAGCCATTCTCAAGAAAGCAGAGTCTTTCCTCAGGCATTTTTTATTAGAGGCCATTTATCAATTTCTGCCTATCATTATGGATAATTAAAGGGAAACCTGCGACTGGCAATTTATTGGCGTTTTTCTTGGACTCAGAATCTAGTTTGAAAGTGTTGTCAACAGCGGCCCTGGCTGCAAACTTCCTTGCTCAGAGGCGACGGGGAAGTGCTGGAAGGTGGTCTGGCCTGATCTACCCCATCTTTCTGCCCATAAATCGGCATCGTAAAACATCCTGGAAGTGTTGTGATGGCGCTGAATGCATAAAGAAGTGTGCACCAGCCGACTCTATTGTCGTCATTCTTGGTGGCAGAGGAGAGTGACAAGTCGCTCACACGTCGCTGAGTAGTAGCGCGGCATAATAAAGCATGGTTTGCACCATGTGTGTCACAGATTTCTCGGGGTTTCGCGGAGGTTTTTCCAAGTTCCGCCTTCCCCCCTTTGCAGTCATCCCGGCCCCAGCTGCGCGTCGGCCTTTGACTCCATCTGTCCTTCCGCTGGGGACGAGTCTCTCTAGCCAAATGGAGAACACAAGTTTGGCTCCCCAAAGTGATTCTAACCCCCACCCTCGGCTCAGCCTGAGCCAAGCGTCAGGCCTGTCGGAGGCACCGTCCAGGGGATGGAGGGAGGAGGGCGTGGAAGGGCTGCTGCTCTCGTCTTCCCCCACCCATCGCCACTTTGCACGCAGAGCCTGGGGCAGACGCCCGGCCTGCGCGACCCCCGCCCGCCTCGCGCTCCAAATCTGCGCGTCCTTCCTGCTGCGCTCCCCTCTCTCGGGTCTCCCGCCCAGGCGGGAACGCGCCCTGCTGCAGAGCGGCGACTCGAAGGTTGGAGTTTGCCCTCGTGTGCGCCGCGTCACCGGCGGGGAGGAGAAGGGAAGGGGGGCGGCGGGGGCTGGGTCGGAGCTAGAGCCCGGGCGGTCCTCAGCGCCCCGAGACGCTGCGGGGAGAGGCAGCCCCCGGAGCCGCCGACACGGCCGAAGCCAGAGCCGCCTCTTCCTCCCTCCCCTACTTCTTCGCTCCGGCCAGGCGCCCGCACACGGCCTCCCCGCCCTTACTCCACCCCCTTCCCCGGGCCGACCCCCATCCTCTCCTTGTGTGCGCGCGCTTTAAATAATTTCATCCTTTTTGGCAAACGAAATAATGCACCTGACTTTACCAGGGGGAAACAACAAGCCGAGCAGAACAAGGAACAGATGTAAAAGGGATAAAAGGAGAGAGAAAAAGAGATGAGACTCATTGAAAGAAATCCAGGAGCTGGAGGTGGCTGCAGCGGCAGAGGCTGCTAGAGCTTCCCTGTCTGCGTGAGCGGTTGGCGGAGGACGTTTTCACCAGTTGCAGATTGAACCTCGGGAACTCCTGGGTCTGTTGGTTTGCCAAACAAAGTCTTTTCTTCTTTGGCCCCGGCACTGAAGAGGCTCCTTGGATTTTTCCGCGACCCCATCCATAAGCTGGCAGTTACCCGGGAGCCTTCCCGATTTGCTGGCGGAGAAATGAGCCCTTCTGGGCGGAGGATGGGCGAAGGGCACCAGCAGCGGGGGCCTCCAGCCGGGAAGCGCCTTCTGTTCCCCTGGAGGAGAGAGTCACCCCGCGGGCTGCCGGGCGGCGGCGGCGGCGGCGCCACCGGGGTTCAGCGCTTCCTGCTCAGGCTCTTCATGCACGCGTGGCTGTGGGCAGCCTCGGGCTCCTATGCCCAGGTGTTCAACCTCAGTCTTTCCGTGGACGAGGGACTTCCTCCAGACACTCTAGTCGGCGACATCCGCGCGGGGCTGCCGGCTGCACAGCAGCAGGAGGGGGGCGGCTTCTTTCTCTCCGAGGATTCAGATGACTCACCGCTGTTGGACGACTTCCACGTGCATCCGGACACCGGCATCATCCGCACGGCTCGGTGCCTGGACCGCGAGCGGCGGGACCACTACAGCTTTGTGGCCGCCACCCTGCTGGGCGCCGTGGTGCAGGTGGAGATCCGCGTCAACGATGTGAACGATCACTCTCCCAGCTTTCCCCGCGACGCCCTGCAACTCGACGTCTCGGAGCTCAGCCCTCCAGGCACCGCCTTCCGCCTGCCAGGTGCCCACGACCCGGACGCCGGCCTGTTCAGCACGCAGGGCTACACCCTGGTGCAACCGTCCGACCTTCCCGAGGACCCCGCAGGACCATTCTTTCAGTTGCGCTACGGAACTCCGGAGTCACCCGCGTCCTCGTCGCCTCTGGAGCCCCTGGACCTGGTACTGCTGCGGCGCCTGGACCGAGAGGCGGCGGCCGCACACGAGTTGCATATCGAGGCCTGGGACGGCGGCCGCCCGCGGCGCACTGGCCACCTGCGTGTGGAGCTGCGGGTGCTGGACGAGAACGACAACCCGCCGGTCTTTGAGCAGGGCGAGTACCGCGCCACGGTGCGGGAGGACGCCCAGCCGGGTGCCGAGGTCTGTCGCGTGCGCGCCACCGACCGAGACCTGGGACCTAATGGCCACGTGCGCTACGGCATCCGCGCCCGGCAGGCGCTCGGGCCCCTGGGCGATGCGGCCTACTTCACCGTGGAGGAGCTGAGCGGCGTGGTGCGGGTGCAGAGGCCGCTGGACCGCGAGGCACAGGCCTGGCACCAGCTGGTAGTTGAGGCCCGCGACGGAGGGGCCGAGCCTGAGGTTGCCACAGTACGCGTGTCCATCGCCGTGCTCGACGTGAATGACAACCCGCCCGCCATTCACCTACTCTTTCTCACCGAGGGAGGGGCGGCGCGCGTTTCCGAGGGCGCCGCAGTCGGCGACTACGTGGCTCGCGTCTCCGTGTCAGACGCGGACGGTGATCCGGAGCAGGAAGAGGAGGCCGTCGGGGAGCCTGGTGCTGGCCTGGGACCTGAGAGCATCTCCTTGTCCTTGGAGGGCGGGGACGGAGCCTTCGCGCTGCGCTCAGGCGGCTCCCCCGGGGTATTTTTCCTTTGCGTCGAGGGGCCCCTGGACAGGGAGAGCCGTGACCTGTATGATCTGCGACTGGTGGCCACGGACGCGGGCTCCCCGCCGCTGAGCACAGAGGAAACGCTGCTGCTCCGGGTGGCTGACCTCAACGACCAGCCGCCTCTCTTCAGCAGGGCGCATTACCTGGCCTCGGTGTCCGAGGCCGCGGCCCCCGGCACCGCGGTCGTGTGGGTCAGCGCCTCGGATGCAGATGAGGCTGGCACAGACCACGCACGGCTGCGCTACGCACTGGTCCACCTTCCGGTTCGCTGCAACGCGGAAGGTGTGTGGCCCACCGCAGGGTGCGGGGCGTCCTTCACTATTGATCCTGAAAGCGGCGTGATCAGCACGGTCCGGAGTCTGGACCGAGAGGTCCAGGAGGCAGTAGAGCTGAGAGTGGTAGCCCAAGACCTCGGAGAACCCCCACTCTCTGCTACCTGCCTGGTGAGCATCACCGTGGACGACGTGAATGACAATGAGCCCATCTTCCAGAGGCAGGTGTACAACGCCACCCTGGCGGAGCACGCGCCGGTTGGACACTGCTTTTTGCAGGTGAGTGTGTCATGCTTCTGGATCCACTTCTGGATTCCAGAAAGGCCTGGGAAGGGAGGGCAGGATTAAGGCTGTCCAGGGAAAGAACATTGTGATGTAGAAGGTCGTAGCCTGGCTCCAAAAGGAAGGGAGCATAAGCTTCAGGTCCTCCTCTACAGTGAGGCAAATGGGCGCCCTCTGGGCACCTAACTTTTCTGTTGGGGGCTTGCTCTGAGTGATCTCTGAGATCCTTTCTACCTCACGTGGTATTTGGATCCTGATTTTGCTTGAGGAATCTGGGTTTCCTTCATGCTGGATATGGGCACCCACACTGGTTTGGGAGGGACCCCCTCACTCTCAGTGTGTAAAATGGCTGTCTCATATTTTGGGGTATCATTGTGTAATGTCTTAGAGAAATAAGGTCGTCCTCAAAAATCATTTTTTCCAAATAATAATAATAATAATAATATGCTTTAAACACCGAAACTGTTTGAGTAATTATTTGCAGAAATTTTAAAGAAAAATACATTTTGTACCTTCCTTAGAGGCTTATGAAGGCTAGTTGAGGACAGTAAGTCTTTTTTTTTTTTTTTTAAATCGGTTGTGGGTTGAGTTCCTCCAGTGAACCTTCAGGACTCTGAGAAATAGTGGGGCTCAATTATACAATGGAAATATTTACCTTGCTTTTTGGAAATTCTGCCTTTAGAATTTTGATCTCTCCTTCAGTCTTAGAATGTTGTGATTTGGTCCCTTCTAGCACAAGTCCTTATTGCTTCCAATTTCCTCTTTCATTCTCTCTCTCTCTCTTTCTTTCTTTCTTTCAAGTGTAGTTGACACACAATGTTACATTAGTTTCAGGAGTACAAGGTGATTTGACAACTCCATACATTACGCTATGCTCACAAGTATAGCTAATATCGGTCACCATTCAACGCTTGCAAAACCATGACTATATTTCCCTGTGTGATACCTTTTATCCCTGGGACTTGTACATTCAGTAACTGGAAGCATACCGCTACTCCCTTTCATCCATTTTGCCCATCTTCCCCACACATCTCCTCTCCAGGTGGGAATTTAAATTGGTGCAACCAATGTGGAAAACTGTATAGGGGTTCCTCAAAAAACTAAAAATTGAAAAACCATATGAGGGCACCTGGATGGCTTAGTTGGTTAGGCAACTGCCTTTGGCTCAGGTCATGATCCTGGAGTCCCGGGATTGAGTCCCACGTTGGGCTCCCACCTCCTCGGGGAGAGGGAGTCTGCTTCTCCCTCTGACCTTCTCTCCTCTCATGCTCTCTCACTCTCTCTCAAATAAATAAATAAAATCTTAAAAAAAAAAAAAAGAAATACCATATGATCCAGTAATTTCACTATTGGGTAAAGAAAACAAAAACCCTCAATGGAAAAGATATATGTATCCCTATGTTTATTGCAGCATATTTAGAATAGACAAGATATGGAAGCAACCTAAGGATCCATCAATACATGAATGGATGAAAAGGATGCGGTGTACACACACACACACACACCCACACACCCACACACACACACACACACACACACACACACAGAGGAATATTACTTAGCAATAAAAAAGAATGAAATCTTGACTTTTGTGACAACATGGATGAACCTAGAAGGTACTAGGCTAAGTGAACAAAGGCAGACAGAGAAAGACAGATACCATATGATTTCACTTATATGTGGAATCTAAAAAACAAACGAACGAAGCAGAAACAGATGAATTTCCAGTTTCTTATCCAATGTGGAGATAAACAGATTTCTTTTTTAAATAAGATTTTATTTATTTACTTGACAGAGAGAGATCACAGGTAGGCAGAGGGAGGGGGAAGCAGGTTCCCTGCTTAGCATAGAGCCTGATGCGGGGCTTGATCCCAGGACCCTGAGATCATGACCTGAGCTGAAGGCAGAGGCTTCAACCCACTGAGCCACCCAGGTGCCCCTCTTTTTTCTTCTTTTTTTTAAAGATTATTTATTTATTTATTTGACAGACAGAGATCACAAATAGGCAGAGAGGCAGGCAGACAGAGAGAGGGGGAAGCAGGCTCCCCACTGAGCAGAGAGCCTGGTGCGGGGCTCCATCCCAGGATGCTGAGATCGTGACCTGAACCGAAGGCAGAGGTTTTAACCCACTGAGCCATCCAGGTGCCCCTATAAACAGATTTCTAAGATTGACTTATTTATTCCAAGATAACTTGAATAAATACAAAGCCTGAGAGACTAGTGAGAGAAACTCTAATGCTTTATTTAGCACTCAGTCTGTTATTTAAGACCTCTATTGCTTGGGGCACCTGAATGGCTGTCATTAAGCATCTACTTTCTGCTCAGGTCATGATCTCATGGTCCTGGGATTGAGTCCCGCACTGGGCTCCTTGATCAATGGGGAGTCTGCTTCTCTCTCTCTCTGCCTGCCTTACTCTGCTCTGCTTACTCGTGCTCTCTCTCTAACAAATAAATAAATAAAATCTTAAAAAAAAAAAAAAAAAGCCCAAAGAGACCTCTACTGCTTATTCCCTGTTTCTCAGCGGTAGGCCTTAACTTCTATAGGTTATGGCTCAAATAATAACCTTTAGATAACCAAGATGCTACTATGTTAAAAAATGAGTTTCATGACTGCTTCTATCTTCTGACTCTTGGATCTGTGAGCAATAATAGTCTCCAATTCTTTCTCTAGCATGATTGGCAGCCCTTTGAGTTGCCAGGTTATTCAAAGAAGGCTTGAGAATCAGTGAATGCTTGCTGTTGAAATAGACAGATCCACAAATGTCAGCAAGTAGCCGATGGAAGTTTATTTCTCTCTCAAGCAAAGTTTAATATGATACAAATTGGTGGGTCTTCCTCCATCCAAAGCAGAGCCAGGCCTGGGCATGACTTAGATCCCGTCCACCAGTGTCCCACTGGCCAGAGCTCGGGTGTGTGGCCTCGGGTGCACCCCAAAGGAGGCTGACAAAGATAAAGCACCGCATGGATGCCAACGTGCTGATAATTTCTGCCACGGATTTCTAAAAATGAAGTCATAGTAAGTGAGAAGTTGGACTTGATGATTTTTAAGATTTCTTCCGTCTGGAAGACCTTGACGATCTTGGTATGAAATAGTACAGCTTGTCTCCATTTGAAGGAAAATAGGCAGGGTGGATTAATTGTAATTCCTTTGATTAGAACCTGTCTTTAGTATTGTTTCTAAATGAGATGATCCTGCTGTGAGGTATGTTTATCCCGTTATTATGACTCAGTATGCAGCAGATCCATTAGGCGAACCAAACTTGGCTCAAGGGTAGGACCGTATCTCCAATGGCAAAAAACCTTTCCTGGTTGCCAAGTATCGCTATAAATAGTATTAAATCGTACTAATTAGAATTTCTGGATATTCCAGTGATCTAGCCCCTCAAGACTGCAGAAACCCTCTTACACATTGGCTTCCCTGGTGGCCTTTCCCCAGCAGCTGTGTGAACTCTCCGTGTTCTGAAAGCCCACTCACTGGGTCTGTCCCTTACTTTCCAGGTAAGCCCCACCAGGTGTCTCTCATCTGTTTTGTATGTCTTTACTCTCACTCCTTCTTTATACCACTTCGTAAAACCAAGCCTTCCCAGCTAGCCTTTGCATCTCCTGGCCACTCCATTCTTCCAGGGCTTTCTTTAATGACATTGTTTTGATCCTTACGACCCTACCTTCTTTCTGTTGCTCTCCACGTTTTCTACATTTGGACGGCATATCTGCTCAGTTCTCCTTTGTCTGAATCAAACAAAAACAAAATGAGAAGCAACAGGGGGGGAAAAAAGTTCTTTCCTGTATTCCCTGTAAGGAAATACCGTGTCATCTGATGAAATAAAGCCTTGAACCTTCAAGGTGTCTTGGAGGTCACCCCACATTATTGGTCCTCGGGGTTCTTCCACTCTTGATACTGCTTCTGCTGCTGCCACAGTGCTGGCCATCCTCCTGTCCCCCAGTGCTGCCCGAACCCGTTTATATTCTCATACCCAAATCAGAACTTTACAAAGACTTTAAATGTGAGGCAGAATGAAGGGATTTAATATTGAGTAGGAGAACCAGTGGCAGCCCAAGATCAGCGACCTCTAGTCCCAAAGGGTTTTCACAACCTCGCAGGCACTCACCTGGATTCTTAATCCCTTGCTCCCCACTGTTCCCCATGTGGAAAACCCCTTCTTCACAACCCACCCCTCAGGAGCTCCTTTCAGGGTCTCTTCATGGTCTGCAGAGAGGGATTTCTATTCAGCAGACACTCAAGTGTTGCCTCCTCAAATTCAGGGTCTGGCCTAAAAGATTCTCTTTCTCCTCAGATGGCTGTCAAAAAGACGAACTTACACCAAGTACAGTGATGTGAACTGTGCTTACAGGCTTGATCGCCAGCATTTATACCTGAATCATAGCAATGCTGTCACGAGAGCATTGTCTCGGACTTCCTCAAATATCATTACCGGATTCATTCACGAATTCATTTATTTAATCAAACAGCAACCTTGATTGAATAAACACACCGTTCCGTGAGCAAATATCTGTGGAGTACCCCTTACATGATGGGAACTGGTGTTGGTGCTGAGGATACAGCAGTGAGCAGACCAGGCAAGGTCCCTGGGCGACCAGAGCCTATCGGTGCTGGCGGTGCTGGTGGGTTCCCTCCCTCCCTCCACTGCCATGGTCCTCGAGAAGGAAGGATGCTCGCCCCACCTCCAGTAGCTGATCCCTCCACAGCCCCCTGTTCTGACGTTCCCTCGTTCCCTGTCATTATACTAAATCCTGTCTCTCAAAAGGCAGCTGTGTTTTTAAATTTAAATCCAGTCAGCTTTTCTTAATCATGAAGCATTTTGGACTGTGGCCCACCCACCCTCTCCCTCTTTCTTGAAGGCTGCCTCTTCTTTTGCCTTCTCTTTCTGCCTCTCTCTTGCTAGGTCGTCCTTTTCTTCTTGGCCCTCCCAACCCCCTCACTCAGTGTAGTGGAGGTGGAGGTATGGGTGTCAGTCTTCCTCTTACTTTGCTTTTTTCTATACTTTCCTGTCCATATTCCCAGAACAGCTTTTTTTTTTTTTTTTTTTAAATGGGATCAACCTCTCTTATAAACTCACATTAACGTTTCTCTACCTTGTACGCATCTCTGTCTGGGTATAGTTTGGGCACCTGAAATCTAACATTTCCCAAAGCAAAGTCATTTCCCTTCTAGCACTAACTTCTTCCTTTCTTAACTTTTGTTCATTGGCTCCTTTCTGAAACGTTCCCATTTTTACTACTGCGTCCTCTCCATAGATGTGTGTATGCATTTGCTGTGTGTCTGTGTGTATCGATTTGATGTTTGCCAGAGTGGTTGTGTGTGGCATTGTTGAAAGTAAAGTACCAGGGTAAAGAGCAGGTCATATCTCAAACCAATCAGTTGTGTAAAAAGCAGGTCTTGAGAGGGCACTTGGCTATGCTTGTTTGTTCGCTCTCGTGGTCTGACTTTGAGGAACCCGTCTAGGAGGGTGCCCAGCAGTGGACATTAAAGATGGTACCTACCTCTGGGAAGGCCCTGAGGGATTGAAGGACCTGATTCCTGCTGGGCTCCATGGACCGGAAAGGACTAAACTCTATCTTATTTCTGATTCATTATATCTTACAGGGTTATTTCTTTTTTTAAATATCTCCTAGCTGTTAGTAAAGTCTTGCTCAGTGTGTTGGCTTTGTCTCACCTCTACTATGGAGGTAAAAATGGAGAACCCCAAACCCCTCTGGGGGTGGTATGATTTAAGTGAAGGGCCATTCATTGGCTTTAGTCAAAGTGTCCAGGGCAAGCAGTCACTCCCCTGAAAGCTGAGTGGTGATGAAAGCAGAAATCTGCAGGGGAAGCTGAGGTAAAGTGGTTCCTATCTTGGTGGGAGGGCCTTTCCTAGTGCTTTTGGAAGTAACAGACTTGATTAAGGAAGAAGATGTTTCCTAGATTCTTGGTGTCATCTCTGATTCCTCTGCACATTTGACCACAGGAGTTGACCCATCTTATGGACTTCAGTATTTCCTACATCCATCCCTTCATTTACACCCATTGCCCTCACCCTAGTTCTGTCCATCATCAGTCCTTGCCTTGTATTGCCCATTCTTCAAACTGGAGACAGCAGCCATATCTTAAATGCGTCCTCCTCCCACTAAATGTTTTTTCCTGTGTCCCGCTCTTCTTTTCTTTTTCTTTTTCAAAGATTTATTTATTTATTTTAGAGAGACAGAGAGCACCTGTGCATGTGAGGGGACTTCCCACTGAGTGAGGAGTCCAATGTGGGGCTCCATCTCAAGACCCTGCGATCACCACTGCTGAAATCAAGAGTCAGACACTTAACCAACGGAGCCACCCAGGCGCCCTGTCCCATTCTTCTCTTAATGTTCTTTGCAGTGCTACAGTTGTTCACTCGTATTAGTAAAACGGTGGATTGTAAGTAGCTTGTGGGGCTACAGTTCAATGGTATTTGAGTCCTCTGTAATTCTTGATGTCCTCCATCTAATGCGTTAGAAGATCAGTTACTTTGTTGGATTGTATTGAAGAGCTGCAGAGTGAAAACAAAAGCTAAGTAAGAGTTGCAACTAGCCAGAGTTTTTACTTTTTAATTTTTCACATTTCATCTGAGTGTGTATTAATTTTAATTGAAAGTATATTTCCTCTGTATAGTTTATCATTGATCCTTTGGAATTTTGTGGTCTGAATTACACTGTTTATCCCTCACCTTCCTACTAGCATACCCTTGTTGTTGATCTTACATGCATACTTCCATACTTACGTAGCGTATACAGGCTTTGAGTCCTCTTCTAGCTCTTTATTTATTTTTTTCTTTCCTGGCTCTTTTAAGTGGACCTGTCATGTATGTACACATGCACTGAAAGCCTGTGATATTTCCCACAGCAGTCATTTGCACCTGTCTCCAGGATATGTCTAGATTACCTACCAACTGTCATCTTCCCTGATTATCCAACTCCTCCTGGCCTTCCCCCTCAGTTCCCAGCATGTGCTGTATATGCCTCTGGCATTGCTTTAATGACCTGTTTTAAGCACTTGAGATCAACTGTAGAATTCTCTCTTAGACTTCATTTTGATATTTCTCTTCTTCCTTTCCCCACACGACTGCTGTCCAAGACCCATCAGTTGGCTTTACTTCGTTTTCCCTTTTCCTGCTTGGGAAAGGTGATCAGATAATACATTTGGATGTGTTATATAGGAAGGGTATTGCTTAGAATCTGTGGGATGTATCTTTAGTTACAGTCAATTTATAACTTGCTAGGAAATTGTCTAGTTCTTGGTTCTATAATTAAAGATAACTGACACTACCTGGTAGAGTGCTCGCTCATCGCTTTGAAGATTAAAATTAGGTTGCATGCAGTGATGAAAAACATAGGCAGACTCTGGAGCTAGAGTGCCTGGGTTTGAATCTCAGTTCTGCTACTTACTAGCAGTGTGGTCTTGGGCACTGTACCTCAGATCCCTCCCCTGGAAAATGTGGATAACAGCAGTGTAGGCTTGGTAGAGTTTTTGTGTGGCTTATGAATTAATACATGTTTGTTTAGAACGGGGCATGACTTGTAGAAAGTACTCAGTACATACTATACATTATTAATGTTAGTAAGTAAGACTTCCAGAAACGTTGAGGGAAACTATTTTGCCTGATGTAGCAATTGGTCATTAAAAATGACATTTCAAATTAAGACTGAGCACTGAAAGATGGAAGAGGGGCAGAAACACATTTAAATTGTGTATCAGGTTTTAACGAGATGTCTCTGTTTCTAGCAGTGAAAGCAGAAATTGTTTTACTTAATTCGGAGCCTTGTAACATCTTATAGGCTTGGAATCTCACCCGTCTTAAAGAAGGTTCAGATGACCTTTCAATAGCAAGCCTCCCCATCCCACCGCCCGGAAAGTGCCATGAGGGTCTTAGAGACACTAGGCACTGTGGTATAAGAGGTGGCCAAGGCCTCTGCATGGTGGATCATGATTCCTCACTGGTCCACCTCAGGAGTGCTCCCCACCTCAGGGTGCTCCCCACCACCCTGAGACTCGGCGCCAGACCCTGACCCCTCTCAGCTGTGCAGGGCGCGATTCTCCTTTTTGAGTGTCTTAGTGTCTTTTTTTCTGTTGATCAGTTATTACTCTTTTGAGGCTTTTATTGGGAAAGCATGGAATAAGACAGGAAAACTGGTGTCATTCAGTCCCAGTCTGAAAGCCTGACAACCGGGAGAGCTGGAGGTGTGAGTGCCAGTCAGGGGGCAGAAGAAGACTGATGTCCTACCTAATACAGTCAGGCTGAGAGGCAACTCGTCCCTCGTCCTTCTTTTAGTTCTAGTCAGGCCTTCAGTGGGTTGGATGATACCCACATACACTGGGGAGGGTATTCTGTTTTACTCACTCCCTCAAGTCAAATGTTGATGTCCAGGGACACCTGGGTGGCTCAGTTGTTAAGCATCTATCTTTGGTTTAGATCATGATCCCAGCATCCTGGGATCGAGTCCCATTTTGAGCTCCCTGCTCAGTGGGGAGCCTGCTTTTCCCTCTGCCTGCTGCTCCCCCTGCTCTCTCTTTCTCTGAAAAATAAATAAAATCTTTTAAACAAAACAAAAACAAATATTGGTGTCTAGATGACAATACTTGATGTCCTCTGGAAATGCCCCACAGACAGACCCGGAAATAATGTTTAGCTACTAACCTGGGCATCTCATGGCCCAGTCAGGTTGACACATTAACCATCACATGTTAATTGGTTCTAACAACACATTACTGTAAGAATTTAAGGTAATATATGTGATGTGGTAGAAGGTAGGAACAGTGTAGGAAGAGTTAAGGGCCCGTGCAGGTAAAAACTGAGTGGACTAGGATTTTTTTATGTAGTGGACTAGGATAGAGGTTTCATTAGAAATGCACCTTCTAGGGAGTCCCCTACCCTCTTTTGTGGTTTGTGCTTTTATTTACAGACTTGTGATGGAAGCATTTTATTGCGACTAGGCACTTTTTTTTTTTTGCATAAAAAAGTGTAATGCATTCCTAAGCATCATTGCTTCCAAAAGAGAATCATTTAGGATGAATTTCTGAAAGTTGTGATCAGTAAGATTTCCTTTCTCTGAGGATTGAAGTCTGATAATAAATTAATTTTATTAACACCTCGACACCAGACTTGTACTAACGAGCCCCTTGCCTTCTAAATTATAAATTAAAAGTGAGCAACTATGGAAGTAATTTATACTTTTATAGCCCATTAGGGAAATTATGCTAGATCATTTTTAGAAATGCCAGGTTACTTCTTGAAATCCTACCAAATTAAAATCTTCATTTTAAAAGATTTTGTGCTTTATGGCACAGGGAGGTGAGATGAATATCATAACACATATCAATTTTAATTAAAATACTCTTTAGGATTGCTAGTCCATGTGACAGTAGTATAAATTGGAATAGCCACAATTATTATGTCTGGTTCCTATGGTGAAGACATGGGAAGAGGTAGCTCATAAAGGACTTGCAGCATTTGCCTAAAGTTTGGCCTTTGTTACAGAAGCAAGCGGGAGAGATGGGAGGCTTTTGAGGAGAGATTGACATGTCAAGTAAGGTTTTAGGAAGCCTAGTCTTGGGTTGGTAGCAGGAGACAGGGAGACTAGGTAGGAGAGTCCTGACACTCTTGTCATAATCCCTATTCAGCTGTGAGGGCTTGGCCCTGAGGAATGGTCATGCAGGGTAATGGAAAGGGTGGCCTGAGAGGCCTTATAAAGGAAGAATTGGTACAACTTGAACAAGATGTG
>CM052800.1:117043658-117074535 GCA_028533885.1 Nasua narica | reverse complement strand
GTGAGAAGGAAGGGAAGGGCGAATGGGGGGAAATCGGAGGGGGTGATGAACCAGGAGAGACTGTGGACTCTGAGCAACAAACTGAGGGTTTTGGAGGGGAGGGGATGGGGGAGGTGGGCAAGCCTGGTGGTGGTTATCGAGAAGGGCACGTATTGCATGGAGCACTGGGTGTGGTGCATGAACAATCAATCTTGTAACACTGAAAAATTAAAATAAACATATTTGGGGAGAAAAAAAAAGACTTGATGGTAAAAGCCTTTTGAAAATAAAGGTTTTAGAATTTTGTTCTACTTATTAGATTATGATTGAGTGGTAGCTAATGTGTTCAACTACAAAGGTTTACTGATTCAATGTTCCATAGCTTAGTTAATGTTAGCAGTAGTAAATGTTAACAGTTTAAATCTTTTTTTTTAAGTATTTTATTTATTTATTTGACAGAGAGAGAGAAATCACAAATAGGCAGAGAGGCAGGCAGTGAGAGAGGGGGTATCAGGCTCCCTGCTGAGCAGAGAGCCCAATGCAGGGCTCGGTCCCAGGACCCTGAGATCATGACCTGAGCTGAAGGCAGAGGCTTTAACCCACTGAACCACTCAGGTGCCCCAGTTAAATCTTTAAATGTATTTTAGTTTTACCCAGACTCAACAAATAATTTCATGTATTTATAATTCTTTTTTTTCATGTATTTATAATTCTATAATTGGAATTGATCAAATGATAATCTTCCATGAAAATGTAGTGATGAAATCAACTCCACGAGTTATTTGGTAGTATTTCCCACAATCAAGTTTGAGAAATATAGGGAAAATAATTTACGGTGACCCATTTGAGGAAAATCAGTTCTTAGCAAGCCTTCTCCAAATGCAAACAACCTTAGGATCATTAAGACCAAGTTTTTATATGTCATGCGAGAGAATTTTTTAAATCGATTTTACCTGTACCCTCTCCCCCTCTCCCCTTAGTGAATAGTTCTCTGTATCTAAGAGTTTGTTTTCTTGTTTGTCTTTTTTTTTTCTTTGTTTTGTTTGAGAAACTTTTGTCAAAGTAGAAATTCATTTTCCTGTGTTTCTCTTTTTGTAAGTCAAGGCTCTGAGCCCAAATACCTCACGATCATCTTTTACCAAGTGTATTGTCCTCTTATCCTGTATCAGATAGAACCGGACATTTCCTTTGACAAATGCTTTCTTTCAAAATCATCTGTAACACAGATTTGATTATATTACTCATGCTTTAAAGCCTTCAGTGACTTTGCGCTAGTTGTAAGATCAAGTTCAAAATCCTTGTTTAATCCATTCTGCCTGTCTTTCTATCCTTGTTCCAAAGCACTCTCCCCCACTCCTTCATATTTCATGAAGGCACCCTACTCTTTCCCACCTCAGGCCTTTGCTCTCTGTTATGGGCTGAGTGCTTGTCTTACGTTGAAACTCTATGGTGAAACCCTAACCACCCAGTGTGATGGTACTTGGAGGTGGGACTTTGGGAGGTAACTTAATTTAGATGTGGTCATGAGAGTGCCCCCACCCAATGGGATACATATCCTTGTAAGAAGAAGAAGACATAGCAAAAGAAACCAGCAGCAACATGAAAAGGCAGCCTACTGAACAGGAGAAAATATTTGCAAATCATATATCTGATAAGGGGCTGATATCCAAAATATATAAAAAACTCCTACAACTCAATAGCAGAGCAATCTGTTAAAAAATAGGCAGAAGAGCTGAACAGTCATTTTTCCAAAGAAGACATGTGGAGGGCCAACAGGTACATTAAAAGAAGCTCAACATCATTAATTATCAGGGAAATGCAAATCAAAGCCACAGTGAGGTATCTATCACTCCATACGTGTTAGAATGGCCAGCATCAAAAAGATAAGAAATAATAAGTGTTGACAGGGATGTGGAGAAAAGAGTGGTACCCTTGTGTTCTTTTAGTTGGAATGAAAATTAGTGCAGCCACTATGGAAAACAGTATGGAGATGCCTCAAAAAATTAATAATAGAACTATCTTGTGATCCAGCAATTCCATTTCTGGGTATTTATCTGAGGAAAATAAAAACATTCACTTGAAAAGATATCCGCATCCGCACTCCGGGTTCATCGCCTATTATTTACAATAGCCAAGCTATGCAAACAGCGTAAGTGTGCCATCAGCAAATATGCATGGATAAAGAAATTGTAGTATACTTATACACAATGGAATATTATTCAGCCATTAAAAAACAATGAAACCCTGCAATTTGCAACAATAAGGATGGGCCTCAAAGGCATTATGCTAAGTGAAATAAGTGGAGAAAAACAAATACCATATGATCTCTCTTAAAAGGCGGACTCTAAAAAGCATACAAAAAACCAAACAAAAAGCAAACAAAAACAAACAGAGCTCTTACAGAGAACTGATTGATGGTTGCCAGAGGCAAGGGGTGGGGGTGGGAGAAACGAGTGAACATTTTTTTTTTTTTAGTTTAAATAAATTGAATAACTTATAATTAAAAAAGAAAGACCAGAGCTTGTTCTCCTTACCATGGGAGCAAATATGGGGTGTGTAAGTCGGGAAGGGGGTTCTCACCAGGACTGGAGAATGCTGGCACTCTGATCTCAGCCTTCCAGTTCCAGGAACTGGGAGAAATGGATTTTTCCTTTTAAAGTCAGCTAGTCCATGGTATTTTATTAGGGCCGACTGAACTAAGACACTGGTTCCTCTCTTCGTTTGAAATGTCCAGCTCCAGGTCTCCCTTCCTCCACTACTCTTACTGATTCCTTGAAAATATCGTGTCTTTAGGAAGCCTTCCTTGACCATCTAAGGCTCCTACCTTGTCGCTGTTAATTAAGTTCTGTCTTATAAATACCCATGGATTACATGCATTATGCAATAAATCTCTTTTGTAGCACACCTCACACAGGTAGCCTGTGTGTATGTGCTCTCCTGCTCATGATAAGCTTCCTGAGATGACGGTAGAAGCCTTACCTGTCTTGCTTACTGCTAAGTGTTTACTAAAATGCCCAACACGTAATAACAGTAAGATCTGTTCAATGATAAAACAAAATGACCTGCATGGTACCCACCTAGATGAGTGTTGCTGCTTCAGGAACTGAGTGCGTTCTTACGACTTTCTGAAAATCAGTGCTGTCATTGAAACATCTACCAGAAACATTATAATATGGTAAGACAGTTAACATCCTTTTTATGTTGTAATTTAGTACCAGACAATTCTCATTTCATGTAAAAAACATGATCTTTATCAGAGCCTCTTTTTAACGCTCAGAATATGAAGCCATGGATTTTGCATATTTTCAGAAATACGACTAGTCTTTTTGATTCTTAAATGTCTCAAGTTGATCTCCTGGTTAGTCCTTTAATCTGTCTTTAAAGATATTCTGATATATATCATATATATATGATATATACAGTATATCAAATATATGTATATTATTGTTATACAAAGAAATAAGGAACTAATTTGGGAATGTAGCAATATTTTAATTTTTTAGTTTATTCTGTCTATTCTCTAGCATGACAAATAAACAAACCAGTTTGAAACTTAAAAAAAAACAAACGATTACAGTAGATGTATTTCCTCTTCTTTTTTTGGAGGAATGCCAATATTGTAAAGCACTTTTCCAAATCCTTTCAAGCAGAATATGAGCCGGCTTATTAATAGTTATTTGCTCAGTGGGAGAGAGCAAGAGGAAAGAATACAGATAGAATTGAGTCTCTCTGGCGCTGCATATTATGAGCTGTGTTCTTCGAACCTCATTGTATTTCATCTGGTAAATGGGATAATAATATGTGCTTCGAAGGAATATTATTTCAAATTCTAGCGCGTAATAAGCTCTTAAAAAGCCAGAACTATTTCTTACAAGTGGAGACACGGGAACTCAACCACCCATTATTCTTGGGATTGTTCTTCCCAGACTGGGTGATTTCTGCACAACGCAATGCAGGAAATACTTACTGTGGAAGGACAAATGGAATAGAAATCCTCTGTCTGCAAGATTAGTTTTCCTTATTTATATTAACTTGCTCATCTTGTGCTAACAAATAATGAGCTTGGATGTGGCCACAAATGGTACGTCATACTTCTGAGAAAAATGAATTCAAGATATGGCTGCATTATATGCCGGAAAATGTGGCTAATTTACTCCTTTATGATTCCAGCCTATCAACTATATGAACCTACCCTTAATTTTATGTTGTTCTCCAAGAGTGACTTTATAGCCTTGATGGGCAGAATTCTACAGTCCTGATATTGAAGAACCAAAGCTATTCTTATATATCAAGGCTTCAGTTTATTATTTTTTAAATTTAATTCCAGTATGGCTAATGTACAGTGTTCTGTTAGTTTCAGTTGTGCAGTATAGTGATTCGACAATTCTTTATATTAGTCAGGGCTCATCATGGTAAGTATACTCTTAATCCCCTTCACCTATTTCATCTATCCCCTCACCCACCTCCCCTCTGGTAACCACCAGTTTGTTGTCTTTCATTAAAGGCTTCAGTTTAGGGGCACCTGGGTGGCTCAATGGGTTAAAGCTTCTGCCTTCGGCTCAGGTCATGATCTCAGGGTCCTGGAATCGAGCCCCACATCGGACTCTCTGCTCAGCAGGGAGCCTGCTTCCCTTTCTCTCTCTGCCTGCCCCTCTGCCTACTTGTGATCTCTCTCTCTGTCAAATGAATGAATAAAATCTTAAAAAAATAATAAAATAAAAGCTTCAGTTTAAACTGTAGTTTTTTTCCTCCTTTTTGGTTTTGTCGGGTTTGATGTGTTAAGTTTAGAATAAATGTGTGAGTTTATAGGAGTTAAGTACATTCATTCCTTTGATATTTGTAAGGAGTAAAAAACCAATTTCCTTCCCATGCTGAAAAATAATTAAGCCTGGAAATTATGTTAATGTAATAGTGATTTTTAAAAAAGTATTCGCTTATTAATTTCATTATAATTGGAATATCAGAATGTAATATAAACTACAACTTATTGCTTTTCGTTTCCTTGTTCTACTGATTTACAACTTAAAGAAAGCTGAAAAAATATGAATCTAAAAATCGATTCATTCCTTAATGAATATTTTCCCTACAGAAGAAAACATGCCCATAATAATAGCTCATAATAAACATTGA
The DNA here is from genome assembly GCA_028533885.1 of Nasua narica. Lineage (NCBI taxonomy): Eukaryota > Metazoa > Chordata > Mammalia > Carnivora > Procyonidae > Nasua > Nasua narica. The sequence continues at coordinate 117,069,426 of CM052800.1, read as the reverse complement.
TGGAATGCCTACTCTGCGCCAGGCAGTGCTCTAAGAGATGAGCGTGAATTAGCTTGTTCCTTCTCAACACCACCCCACACAGAAGGCACTGACGTCATCTCCATCCTGTGCATGAGAAAACTCAGGAGCGGAGAGCTTATGTATTTTGTCCAAAGTTCTGGAGCTAGGGAGTGGCAGTTTCAGGTCAAGCTCCCTGGAAACTTGGAATTAGGGACTTTGCAGATGTGAGTTAAAGCTCTTGAGATGCCATCGAGCCTACTGGAGGGATGGGTCCTAAATCCAATGCCAGGGATCATAAGAGAAAAGAAAAGGAGGTTTGACACACAGAGGGGAAGGCCATGGGATGAAGGAGGTAGAGATTGAGTTATGCTGCTACACACCAAGGAATTTTGGGCTCCTAGGAGCTAGAAGAGGCAAGGAAGGATGGTTCCCTAGACCCTTCAGAGGGAGCCTGGCCCAGCGGATACCTTGATTCCAGACTTCTTCCAGAGCAGCGAGAAAGTTCCTGTTTGAAGCTCTTCTTTGGAGGGACTTGATTACAGCAGTTCAAGGAAGTATAGTACTCCTTCTGCTTCTTGGGCCCACTTGCTTCCTATAATAAGTTTATCCCATCTGGGAGCTGCTCCTCCAGGCTTTGGGTTGGGTTCTTTCACTGGGGAGACTTAAAATAGGAAGGTCAGCGGGAGAAGCCCTATCCCTACTCACTGCAGCTGGTTTTCTTACTGTAACTCATACCCAGCACTTCCCCTCTTTGACTGCCCATTCTAGAATCACCTCATGCTTGGAGAGTGCCCCTCCTGGTCAAGGTGCTGTGACCCAGCTCTCCATCCCTGAGGGGTCTTGAGTCTCTGATTGCCATAGCCCTTCTCAGACTGTATCTGCTGCTTCTGTGCATTTACTATCAAAGCTGGGCAAGGCAGTACCAAAAAATGTTTCAGTTTAATTCCTGAGTGGCAAGGGTTCCCCCCGCCTCCCGCCCCCATCCTCAATGTATAATATCGGCTCTGCCTCCTCACCGTGATCAGGGTCAGTTACTCCTGTCAGGATGGTGACTTCTTTCCTTGCTGCTGGTCACTTGGCACCGGGACCCTGAAGTGACCGAACGTCAACCTCAACTTAGTTTAGTGGGGTTATTGCTGTTTCCTATGAGGAGAGGCTCCCCCATCCAGGGGGAGCCTGGATCTCTAGACATACACAGCCTGGGGTCGTGGTGGTCAGTGTTTCTTTTACTTGGAGGTAGACTGGTCAGTAAAACCAGCTGCACTGAAGGACTGCTTTGAAGTAACTATAGACTTAGAATTTCTGGAGCAGTGGCTGAAGAGGCAATAGAGTCCACCTAGTTAACCTTCCCCATTTTGAAGATTTTAATTTATTTTTTTCAGAGAGAGCGTGAGGGGAGGGGGTTAGTCAGGGACAGAGGGAGAGGGAGAAGCAGACTCCCTGCTGAGCAGGGAGCCCCAGGTGGGGCTTGATCCCAGGACCCTGGGATCATGACCTGAACCAAAGGCAGATGCTTAACTGACTGAGCCACCCAGGTGCCCCTCGTAGGCTCGGGAAGGTGCCACACCTTATCCAGGAGAAGCCAGCGAAGCGGGAGTTGAACCAGGACTAGAAAGCACTTTTTCTAATCAGGTGTCATGCTACTTCTCATTACTTTATGTGGGTTAATTTTACTTAATTACTAAAATAAGTTAGCTGATATTTAAAATATTGAAAGATTTTCACGTTTGGCTTCTAACTGAAGTGTTATTAGTAAAATGAAATAGCTTCTATTAGTAGTGAGAGATTACCATTCTTTTTTTTTTTTTAAGATTTTATTTTCTTATTTGACAGAGAGAGATCACAAGTAGGCAGAGAGGCAGGCAGAGGGAGAGGAGGAAGCAGGGTCCCCGCTGAGCAGACAGCCTGATGTGGGGCTTGATCCCAGGACCCTCGATCCCAGGACCCTGAGATCGTGACCTGAGCTGAAGGCAGAGGCTTTAACCCACTGAGCCACCCAGGAGTCCCCGAGAGATTCCCATTCTTGTGTTTCAAACAGAATTGGGTCACCTCTGAAATGTGTGTATTTAATATCATTTTTGAGATCCAAGGCTGTTGGTTCTTCATGTTTCCATCCGTGTTAGCTGGTCATTTAAAAAATTACATTATAGGGGCACCTGGGTGGCTCAGTTGGTTGAGCAACTGCCTTCTGCTCAGGTCATGATCCCAGCTGGGGTCCTGGGATTGAGCCCTGCTCCACAGGGAGCCTGCTTCTCCCTCTGCCTGCTGCTCTCCCTGCTTGTGCGCGCTCTCTCTCTCTGACAAATAAGTAAATTAAATCTTTAAAAAATATTACATTAAAAATGCATTACATTTTAGACATTTTAATAAGAGTAAAATCTTTCCTTTGCAGTCAGTCAATAAAAAATTTCTTCGAAGTGCTGCATATGCCAAAACTTTAGGGGAGAAATGGGGACTTTCTAATATGCTGATAAAAAAAAGGCAATGCTTAAAAATAGACCTATAACACTGGAAAATATGTATCTGCTCACCAGTTACTCCAGTTTAACTTTGATGTGACCTGCTTGGTTGAGACCACGGAGGACAGACATGCTGACTACAGTTTGATTCGTCTTGAAGAACATGACAGAGCTCGTTTCTGGGATCATTTTATTATTGTGAGATTTAGAAGAAAGCAATTGGAAACAAGATTACTTTCATACTGTCCTGTAATCACAAATGTTAGACTTGGAAGAGATGTCAGTACAGAGTGTTACTGTCAAGGGGATAAAGCATAGAAGAGGAAAGGGCCTTTTAAAACTGTGGATTATTTACATATGTGTGACAACCGGCCAGAGAGCTGCTTTGTGGTTTCATGTCCTGAAGCTTTGCTGTCACGTTAATTAATAACTTGGTGCAGTGCAAACCACCTTCTTTGCCCAGAGCTGTACTTTAAATAGCAAGTTGTTTTTGCTAGCGACTCACAGAACGGAAGATGTACAGTATGTTGTGTGGAATTCTTAATGGTATCCTTAAAGGTATTACACTGATAGAAAGTTTTCAGTCTGAAAACTCCAGCAGGGTTCACATCACCTACTGAAATGAGCATCGGCTTTAAGACCTGGACTGGGAGCTAATCTGTTCTCTGCTTCTGCTAGTTTTTTTTTTCCCTTACACCTTTTGTGAAGATTTAGCATCGATTTGCAATAATTAGAATTACTCTCCCAGGGAAAAGTTCCGTCTCAGACTCAAAAGCGTTCTCTAACGTATAGAGAATGGAAAAAACACAGAAGTGATGCCGTGCATGTGACCGTGATGAGGCTTCAGTTCTGGGGCTGGCAGAAATGTTTGCACCCCGAGACTGTTGTTCTCTCAGGCTTGTGCACATACGTCTCAGAAGGGTCGGGGCCTCTCAGGAGTTATTAATTGCAAAGTGAAAATCATCTATGATTGAAGACAGCCAGCAAGTTACTAAGATAAATCATTTCTAACTCTTTTAGAAACATAGCTCCTTTTACAGCTGACCTTGAAAACAAAGGAAAGCACAGTTTGATCAAAAGTGAGAAGGCTTTCACACCAGTTAGTCTCATGCTGAGATAGGAAAAGAGCATTATCAGGAACACATTTTTTTTTTAGCCATAATTTATTTCAGACCTGTGCTGGAATAAATGAAGCACATGAACCTTAACAGATGCAAATAATAGGGAGTAATCTTAGTATGAGTAATTTAACACATTGTGTAGATTGTGGAATCATTCTGATACAAAACGGTGCTGTCAGAGACACTGTGGAGTTGAGACGTTTTTAATGTGTAACCTTAAGTAAGTCAGTGTGTCCTGAAACCACATGGCAATGGTTATACAGTCCAGCCAACACATAATGAGTGACTGAATGAATGAATGAATGTTAGGTTCTTGGCCAATACATAGAAACCATTTGTAGGCTTCTGGTCAACCACTGTGAATGGCTGGACAAAAGTTAAGTTTTGATGGTAGATTCTTGTGTAGCCCAGCTGCAGAAACCCAGTACTCCTGAAGATCCTTTCCCAGGTTACTTCTCTTGACTTCTAGGTGTGATTGCCCAAAGCTAGGTGTGAATGAAATTCCATCTATATTAAAATGACCTTTAGTTAGCTTTAACCAACTGTTACCATGTTTACAATGGAAATTACAATAGAAAAATGTGGTAATAAAAATGTTTTTGAATCCTTAGTCCTGCTTTATTAATGGGGGGAAGAATGCTTTGACATAAGTTCATTATGAATCAACCTTAAATTCAGGTGGTAATGACACTTTTAGGATGTTCCCAGTATGAATTTTCTTAAGATACATAGCTTGTGAGATGAGTGATTATATATACAATGGCAGCAAAATTTTTGGCCCTAAGTGCTATACATCTGAAAATAATACAGCTGATCCTTGAACAACATGGAGGTTAGAGGCACCAGCCGTGGTACCTGTGGAAATCTGTGTAAACTTTTGACTTCATGAAAACTTAACTACTAATAGCCTACTGTTGAATGGAACCTTACTGATAATATAAACAGTCAATTAGCACATACTTTGTATATCATGTGTATTATATCCTGCATGCTTATACTAACATAAGCTAGAGAAAAGCTAAAGAAGCTTTAGTTCATAAGGCTAAAATTAACAAGTCAGGAAACGACAGAGGTTGGCAAGGATGTGGAGAAAGGGGAACCCTCCTACACTGCTGGTGGGAATGCAAGCTGGTGCAGCCACTCTGGAAAACAGTATGGAGGTTCCTCAAAAAGTTGAAAATAGAGCTACCCTATGACCCAGCAATCGCACTACTGGGTATTTATCCTAAAGATACAAATGTAGTGATCCAAAGGGGCATGTGCACTCAAATGTTTATAGTAGCAATGTCCACAATAGCCAAACTATGGAGAGAGCCTAGATGTCCATCAACAGATGAATGGATAAAGAAGATGTGGTATATATATACAATGGAATACTATGCAGCCATCAAGAGAAACGAAATCTTGCCATTTGCAACAACGTGGTTGGAACTAGAGGGTATTATGCTAAGTGAAGTAAGTCAATCAGAGAGAGACAATTATCACACGATCTCTCTGATATGAAGAAATTGAGAGGCAGGGCAGGGAGTTGTGGGGGGTGGGGGGGAAATGAAACAAGATGGGATCAGGAAGGAGACAGACCATAAGAGACTCCTAAACTCATGAAACAAACTGAGGTGGCTGGGGGTTACGGGGGTTAGAGATAGGGTGGCTGGGTTATGGACATTGGGTAGGTTATGTGCTATGGTGAGTGCTGTGAAATGTGTAAGCCTGATGATTCACAGACATATACCCTGGGGCAAATAATACATTATATGTTAATTAAAAAAATTAAAAAAATCATAAGGAAGAGAAAATGTATTTGCAGTGCTGTATTAATCATATAAGACCTTGTCTAAAGTGGACTTGTGAAGTTCAAGACTGTGTAGCTCAAGGGTCAGTTGTATAATATTCTAGATCAACTGTACTTCAATTAAAAAATTATAAAACTAGAAATGAAGAAAAAAAAGAGTGACTTAGAGAAACAGACAAAAAACCACCGCTGCCACCAACAAAAAACTCTGGGCCCATCCTAACAATGGTTGAAAATTGTGCATAAGCTATTGATGTATAAAAATGTTCTGTGAGTTAATATGAGAGTTATCTGACTGATCTTACTTAATATTAGCCAAAGAAGTTTGGTTGGTTTTGAGTTTTAAAAAATTCCTTCCTCCTCTTTGTTCCCTCCTTGCATTCTTCCCTTCACTTCCTCCTTTTATTTTTTCTTGTACTCGTATATTCTTTGTCATTTACTCATTCACTCAGCTAATATTTATTGGCCATCTGGCATGTTCCAAGGCCTAGTCTAGGCACTGGAAATACAAGATAAACAGCTTTCAGGAGTGTTTTCTTGTGGGAGAAGTCAGAAAATGAAAATAATAAAAGAAAATAAAATTATTAAATGTCACAGAAACTATAAAACATAGCGATGGGCTACAGAGTGGTTGGGTGCAAAGTGGTGCTCCTTTAGCAAGAGTAGAGAGGGAAGGTTTCTCCTGGAGGGTGGTATTCCAGCTGAGGCCTGAATGATGAGTAGAAGGTGCCCATGCTACTACCTGGGCAAATAGCACTGAAGGCAGTAAGAAGCAGGAAGCGCAAAGGCACTGAGGCAGGTAGGAAGGAGCTCATTATGATCAGCGTTCAGAAGGACAACCAGTGTGAATGGAGCTTCATGTTCCAGGGGAACATGGGAGGAGGATGTAGGTAGAGGCTGGGTTATGTAGGGTGTTGCAGACCATGGGGAGAGGTTTGGATTTGTTTTGATTCAATGGAAGGGCATTGGAGAGTTTTAAGCAGGGGCAGGATTTAAAACCTCATGAGTTTGTGTTTGAAAGATGTTGCTGAGATTGTCTTTCACTGAATCACACAATGGCCAATCAATGAGTATATGGCAGAGAAACTCCTGTCAAATCTCAAATTGAGGAAATAGTTTAACTTTTTTTCAACTTTATCTCTGATTCTTGAAACCATTTCTACTTTGGGTTTGACTTGTAGGAAATTCAGAGCTAATTTGCAGTTTTCCTCTAGCAGTTACAGCTTATTACATAGTGTATGTTTTTCCTTTAAAATTTTATTTGAATAGATATTTATGATATTTAAGAATAAAAACAATTATAAATTTATATATATATATATGTAAGATTTTATTTATTTGACAGATAGAGAGAGAGAGAGGGAGAGATCACAAGTAGTCAGAGAGAGAGGGAAGCAGGCTTCCTGCTGAGTGGAGAGCCGGATGCGGGGCTTGATCCCAGGACCCTGAGATCATGACCTGAGCCGAAGGCAGAGGCTTAATCCGCTGAGCTACCCAGGTGCCCTAGAAGTTTATATATTGATAAGGTTTTCTCCCACTCCTGTCGCTGCCCAACTCAACAACCACCTCCCCCGCATAGACAACCTCTTAAATTAGTTTCTTATGTGCCTTTCTAGTGTTTCTTTATGCCAATATAAGCAAGTGTAAATATATATTACTTCCCTTCCTTTCTTTCTTCACCAAGGAGTGTGTGTGTGTGTGTGTGTGTGCTTCTACATCTTGTTTTCTTTACCCAAAGTTGAGTCTGGAGATTTTTCATTTCAGCACACATAGTTTTTTCTCTCTGTTTGAGAGTAGGAAGGTTTTTCATTGAGTAGAAGTGCTATATACTATTTAACCAGACTTCATTCCTGGACCGGGGTTATTCCTTGTCTTTTGGTATTATTAACAGTGCTTTCACTCTGTATTTTTGAGATAGAACTATAAGGTAAGGTAAGTTCTCAGAAGTGGGACTGCTAGATCACAGTGCCCTTTTCAGAACATATAGTTTTAGTATCTCTTTTGGTAAATATTGCCAAATTTTCTTTGGTAAGAGTTGTGACCTTTTGCACATGCATCAGCAGTGTACGGTAAGTAATGGTGCTCTGATTGGTGGCTTTACTGTTTCCTTATCATTTACCCACATTTTTTTCTTAGTCCCAGCTCTCTAGTTTATGTATGCTAGTCTATGCCTAGTCTATGCTTCTATATTGTATATATTTTTGTAGGGCATTTTTTGGCCACTTTCAATCATTGCTTGAAGAAGAAATTGAATAATAGATAAATTTAACATGCTTTAGTTATTGCACTTAACATCCTCTGTTATTCTTTTGCATTTGCATATTTTGCATATTTATAGGTTGGATTATTTATTTCTTTGCCCACTGGACTCCGAGTGGCTCCATAATAGCACGGTTCTTATTTTATTAGTTTTAGGAGACCAGTGCCTGGCAGATTACTATCTGCAATAAATATTTGGTATATTCACGAATGGTTGAAAGTATAGTAGTATTACTACTAAGCTTATTAAAGCTAGGTAATACCTGGTATTCAGAAAGGAATCAGTGAATAATTCAATGACTGAGTTAATGAATATAGGATTTTTCTTTTAAGAGACACCATTGTATCAATAGCAATGAAGAAATATTGTTATGAAACAGACTAATCTTGTTTTATTTAAATGGATGGCATTATAACAAAAAATAAAATGATATTCCATCAGTACATGACTTTAGAGCAAATGTAATCCTATACCACATGGCGGATGAGAATTTTAATGAAAAAATTCATATGGAAAAGTGTCCACTGAATAAATTGGAAGCTTAACGTAGAGAATTGGCCAGACAAAATAATGATTCTGAGGGAGAAAATTCTGCATGAGGGCGCTTAAATGACAGAAGCGGTCTAAGAAAGTTCTGGAAAACTTTGAAAATAAAATGCTTAAACTTTTCTATGTGTATAATATGCGATTATAACTTATGCATTCGGCAATCTTGCTGAATATTATACTCTTGGTTGTTTTATGATTTGTATCTAGATGGGCTGAAGAAACATTCTAAAACATTTAAAATGTGATATTACTGCTCATGAAACATGTATGTGCAATAAAAATCTCTTGTCATTGGGTAAGAATGTCCGGCTGGAGTACGGTTCACATTTAATAATTCTTTTGTATATGAAACAACTAATAGTGGAAGACTGGACCCCAAACAGGATAGCAGGCAGATGAAGTTGTGCTTTTAGGATAATGATGGTCAGGCATTGAAATGAACTCTACTTAGTCAAACTAATTTAAATGTGTACCTGCCAGATATTACACACCACAATGACTAACGGTGTATGTATCTTCAAAATTTTTTCATGCTTATTCAGTAATCTTGGCATGAACATATGACAGAATGATTTCATCAGACTTCAGGGATTATGATATTGAATAGCACTCTGTAAGCATTCATAAAGCATGTATAAAGATATAACCTTGCCTTAAACAAGTCCAATTTACAAAAAGTCACATATTTTACCAAAAGATTATTTTCTTTATGAATGATTTCTTCAAAATTACCTTTAAACATCAATTTCATCACACAGTTGAATTATAATCCAACCTATAAATATCTGCTTTCATGAAACTTTTTTCCAGAAACCTGTACATATTTTAAGTATTATTCTTGGAAATAATGATACCACTTAACTTATGGTAACTTACAAGTATTTCTTAAACTTTCAACATTTCTGCAAATTCAATACTTCTGAAAAGTTGGCTAATATTTCTCTTGAGTATTTTTATTATTTTAGCAATTTTAAAAGACAAGCTTTCATGGTCAAATGACTATGATGGCTACAAACTATGTATATATATTTAGAATTAAAACCAAAATTTAAAATATAATTTTAATAAAAATTAAATATTGATATGCCTTATTTTGTTAGTAAGTGCTATCACAGTATTATTTTATGCTTGGCACTACTTCCTTACTTGTATAAGGCTCAAATTAAATATAGGACATAAGAGTATGAACTCTATCCAGAGTATCAAACACTCAAACCAGCACATTCATGGTATATTAAACTTATAAGTTACTTTTTATTCTGTATTCCATAAACATGGGTAGATTTTATGTTATATGAACAAATTTCAGTCTTTTTTTTTTTTTAAATGTATACCAGATTAGTTAGAATGATCTCTAGATATAATTAGAACTTTCTCTTGTTGTGGATTTTCTTTAAGTTTTTTAAAATCAGCAGTATTGGGTAACCTTCATAGATGTTACAGTAAATGCTTGGAAAACTTCCCTTTTTGTATCAGACACTGAATCAGACACTGAAAAAGTGTCTCTGTACGTTTAATACCTGTGAATATGGGAAAGAAATGTAGTTAAACTCTCAAAGTCAAGAATTTTGTCGATTAAATATTACTTATATGCTAGCAAAGGAAGCTGTAGTACAAAAGGAATTACGGAGTAGCTAGGTCCTAAATTCCCTTTTGTATAAAAATAAAGTATATACTACCTATATTTCTTGAGCTAAAAAAGTAAAGTGTTGGATCAGTTGCTTAAGCTCTAGCAGTAATTCTCTTATTTGATTAAGAAACATATCGAGTATAAACTGTCTGGTTCCTTAAGTTGGCAAAAAATCGTTCAGTTTTTAGAGCTATAATTCTGACCCAGCTCTATGCTTCATTTTGATGAAAGGTACTTAGCTGTAGACGAGGTCAGTTTCCCATAGGTCCTATATGTCTTACTGGGTAAGCCAAAAATGCAGGGCCCTGACTCTTTGCTTAGGTTATTTGTCAGGCTGCATTTGCAGCAAGCAACCTTGAAGGATGAGGTAATGTCTCCATTCAGAACAAAGAGCAGGCTTGCTTACTGCTTGCTCTAAAACAATGGGTTCTTCAAGCTCAGTGTTCTTCTCCTATAAAGCAGCCCACTGCCTGTGCAGGCATCATCTGGCCTTCTACTCCCCGCTTAAGGCCTGGGCATGGGAAACTGACATGAATATGTTGACATTATGACAACTACTTTTGCAGTGAGTAAGAGAGTCTTTCATTTCTGTCTGAGAGTCTTGTGTTTTGTGTCTTCTCTCAACCTCTACACTGGGTGATTGTAACAGTCACATTGCTTCTCTCTGCTTGGGGATCACAACATGTGAAGAGTTGTTTCCTGTATTTTGTCCAGCTTTTTAGTTGCTCATGACAGATTGGTGAGTCCAGTCCTGGTTGCATCAGGGGAGGACATCATGCCTGAAAGTCAAAATGTAGGGCTTTATTTTTAGTTTAGAGTTATATGTGAAAATTCATCATCTTTTTTGTTTTTATTCTCCATGAGCAAAATAGATATATAGCTTTTAAATCCTTTGACAACTCGAATCTAATATCTGGGACTTTGTGGATCTGTTGTCCATTATTTCTATTGCATTTTCTTTTTGATTTCTATCTCTTATTTCTTGTTATCTATAATTGCGTGTGGCTATTGAATTTTCAGAACTGTTTGTAAAAATACTTTGAATCCTAGGGCCATGAAGCAGCTAGGCTCAAAGAGGGTCCTTCCCTGTGACCCTATTTTTGTGTAGTGTCCTTTGTTGAGTGTGGGCCGAGCTTATTAGTAAGTCAATTCTGACTAATAGAAAATAGCCGAAGTAATGGTATGTCACTTTTGAGATTAGGTTTTAAGTTCATTTTATGCTTTTTGACTTCAAACTATAATACAGAATTATAATAATCAAAGCAATATGGTGCTGGCATGAAAACGGGCACATAGATCAATGGAAAACAACAGAGAGCCCAGAAATCAACCCACACGTATACAGCCAACTAATCTATGACAAAGGAGGCTAGAATATACAGTGGGGAATAGATAGTCTCTTCAATAACGAGTTTTGGGAAAACTGGATAGCTATACACAAAAGCCTGATATTAGAGCACTGCTTTGTACCATATGAAAAAATAAATTCACAGGGCTTAAAGACTTGAATGTAACACTTGAAATCTAGAATAAAACTCCTAGAAGAAAACATAGATAGTAAGCTCTTTGACATTTATCTTAGCAATATTTTTCTTTATTGGATCAATGTCCTTAGGCAAGGGCAACAAAGGGTAAAATATACCAAGTGGGGTTGTATCAAACTAAAAAACTTACACAGTGAAGGAAACTCTCAACAAAATGAAAAGGCAACCTACTGAAAATATTTGTTAATCATACATTTGATAGTGTGAACATCCTAACTACATAAAGAACTTACACAACCTAATTAAAAAAAACTAAACAACCTGACTTAAAAATAGGCAGAGAACTTGAACAGACATTTTTCAAGAAAGACATGCAGGTGGCTAACAGGCACATGGGAAGATGTGCAGTATCATTGGTCATGAGGGAAGCGCAAACCAAAATCTCAGTGAGATACTGCCTCACACCAGTCGGATTGGCTATTATCAAAAAGACAAAAAATAACAAGTATTGGTGAGGACGCAGACAGAGAGAACCCTTGTGAACTGTTGGTGGGAATGTAAATTGGTGCAGCCGCTATGGAAAACACTATGGAGATGTCTGAAAAGTTAAAAGTAGAATTACCATTTGATCCAGCAGTTTCACTTCTGGGTACTTATCTGAAGAAAATGAAAATACCAATCAGAAGAGATGTATGCTCTCCCATGTTCATTGCAGCATTATTTACAGTAGCCAAGATATGTAAGAAACCAAAGTTGAATCGATTAATAGATGAGTGGGTAAATAGGTAAAGAAATTGTGAGTAAATATGTGTGTGTGTGTGTGTGTGTGTATGCTATTAGCCATGAAGAGGAATGAAATTTTGCTGTTTGTGACAACATGGATGGACCTTGAGGGTATTATGCTAAGTAAGATAAAATCAGACAGAGAAAAACAAATATCATATGATTTTTCTGAGCTGTAGAGTCTGAAAAACAAAACAAATGAACAAACAAAACAAAATGGAAACAGGCTCACAAATACAGGAAACAGACTGTTGGTTCCCAGAGTGGGTAGGGAATTAGGAGGTGAACAAAACAGGTGAAAGAGATTAAGAGGTACAGACTTCCAGTTATAAAATAAATAACCCAAGGGGATATATGTACTGCATAGGGAATATAGTCAGTAATGTAATAATTTTGTATAGTGACAGATGGTAACTAGACTTATCATGGGGATCATTTTGTAATGTACAAAAATATCGAAACATTATGATGTACACCTGAAAGTAATGGGATATTACATGGCAATTATACCTCAAATAAAAAGAATGAAGGAAGAACAACAACAAAAAAGACTGTGGTTGGGCGCCTGGGTGGCTCAGTTGGTTAAGCGACTGCCTTCAGCTCAGGTCGTGATCCTGAAGTCCTGGGATTGAGTCCTGCATTGGGCTCCCAGCTCCATGGGGAGCCTGCTTTTCCCTCTGACCTCTCCCCTCTTGTGCTCTCTCTCACTCTCTCCCTCAAATAAATAAATAAAATATATTAAAAAAAAAGACTAGCTCCCATATTCCTAGAAAGGGTCTCCTTTCTTGCTCCGGGATCCCTTGCTCCAGTAGAAGCCATGCTGTGAGCTGCTCCTTGCAGAGGTCACATGGTGAGGTGAAGCCTTCTGCCGACTGCCATGGGAGTGAACTTGGAAGTGGCTCCTCCACTCCCAGTCAGAGCTTAGATGACTGCAGCACCATGTAACTTTTTGGATAAAGCCTGTTGGAAATCCTGAGCCAGAATCACGAAGCTAAGATGCTCCTAGATTTCTGATGCCATAGAAACTATGATGACACATATTTATTGTTTTAAACCACTAAGTTTGGAATAAAGTTTCATGCAGCAATGGATAACTAATACAGATGAGGATCTCTTTTAACAGGTTTGGTTTCTATTTGCTTCTGCCAGGGGGAGGTGCTAGAACTCTAGGACACCTAGGGAGACTAGGGAGAGGAGACTAGCCCAGGACCCCCTGTTTCCGATCTCAGGAACTAAGACAATTCAAAGCTGAATTTCAGCCTCTTCGAGGGCCTACCTGTAGTTCACTCTGGCTCCTAAGGATAGCCTTTAGGGATCCCAGCCCAAAGTGTGGGAGTTTGGCAGGGCTCTCCCCAACCCTTTGTAGACCCTGGATAGCAGTCCTCAAGATCTAAGCACTAAGAAGCTGTTGGAAATCCTGCTTGGTCTCTTATGCTTCTAGCTTCCCCTATGCTGGAGCTGGTATAGTTTCCAGGGGAACAAGTTGCTCCGGATGTATTAAATTGGACTCCTTTCCCAGCAAACCTTCTTTTTTTTTTTTAGATTTTATTTATTTATGTGACAGAGAGAGAGAGAGATCGAGAGATCACACGTAGGCAGAGAGGCAGGCAGAGAGAGAGGGAGAAGAAGGGTCCCTGCTGAGCAGAGAGCCCGATGCGGGGCTCGATCCCAGGACCCTGAGATCATGACCTGAGCTGAAGGGAGAGGCTTTAACCCACTGAGCCACCCAGGCGCCCCCAGCAAATCTTTACTATATTGTGAGCTCTTTGATGCTATCAATTGGATATTTCTTTAAATTTTTTTTTCATTTTTTTTAGTTGTCCAGTGAGAAGACTGGGTAGAATTACCTAGTCTATCGTTATTGGGAGAAGAAGTCAAAGTCCACCTTCATTTCTCTATCATAGAACTTACAAAGTAATGAAGGAAAGGTTTCTTCTTGTTTTATTTGTAAGTGCTTATATTGTTCTTATACAGTGATAAGTTTCAGTATGGTGTTTTAATGAATTCTCTAGGAATTCTGTGTGAACGCTCCATCTAACACTCTGGAGGTTACTCTTCTGGTGACCAATCTGGTTTGATCTGTTCACAGATCAAATAAGCTTACTCTTATTTGTAAGCTCACAAATCTTATATGGTGACTTTGCTAGTTTTCTAGTCTACATGGATGGGTTACTCTGACATTGATTATTTTCGGAGTTTTACTCTGCTAGACCACGGTTGTATTTTGACTTCAGTTGGATAATGAGAAACTAAATAGCATATTTTAGAATATATTCTATCTCTTTGAATATTTGTTATTCTGTACAGAGTTAATCTTGATGGTTTTTATTTTTATATGTATTTTCTAGTGAAGAAGTATATAAGCTTATGTGGCTTAAGTACCAACTCCAAACCACATGGAATACATATGTTCCTGGAAAATACCATGATAATAGCTGGGAATCTTAAGACCTTATGTGGGGAATAAGCCTATGTAATTTTTGTAGATCCATATATGTTATTTAGAAAAAATGTCAAGATATATCCTTACTGAAAAAACAGTAGCTTTATATCCAAAGCTCAGTGTGTGTGTGTGTGTGTCGTGGGGTGTGTATGTGTGTGTGTGTTCACGTGGCATGAGTACATACTTGTAAATGTATACAAAATGTTTTAAAAGACGCAGAAGACAGTGGGGAAAGGGATTGAGAATTTGGTAAGGGAAGAACTCTTACTTTTCCCTTGTACATCTTTGAATTTTTGGACTTTTTATCATTTCACATGTCATTTTCCCAATTAACTCGTGACTTTAAACACTAAGTGGACACACATTAGTAGTATAATCTTACATTAGTTACAAAGAATGATATGCAATTATTTCCTTGTATCATCCTCTTTTATTATCTATCTTTCTCATGGTCTCTACTAGATATCTGATTTACACATTTATTTGTTTTAAATCGTGGGTAGTATACATACTATGCCTCTTAGATTATTATTTTCCTTCATCCAAACATTTAATGCCTTTTAATTGTACATATATTAGTGTGGCTAAATCTCCCTAAGTCACATTTCAGTTGAACAGTTGTCATTTGTAGATGCAAAATCCAGAGTGAGAAATTCTGGAAGGAATTTAAATTCTATCACTTCATAGTTGTAAAAGCTTGTACCAGAAATTTAAACAACCATTTCCCTCTTGTATATCCCTCCATTCATCCAAGAACATAGAGTCAATATTAACAACTATTTTCCAGACACTTAGTTTTCTGTCTGAGGACATGAATAATGATAAAATTTTTTTCTCTCTTATAGGTTTGTGATGAGGAGCAAAGATTTAGTATGCATGAGAGCTTTTATAAGCTATACAACAACATGCAAACATAAAGTATGATTATATTCAGTCCTTTGCTTCATTGTAAAGTGTTAAGTAAAGAGCACTGAGTTGAGATGTTCAATTTTCCATATTTTGAAGTAGGAAAAGATGTTGAAGGAATCAGTATTTATGAAGCTAAAAATCGAAGGAAAAATGTTAGGTATTTCATTTGTAACTTGTTGGGGTGGGGGAGAAGCAGCAAAAGATATTGTATGTCAAGGGGATAAACATTCCAGATGATGAAATATGGTTGTTATACTAAAAAGGAAGTAATGGAAGTATTTCATTTTTTGAGGGTGCGGTGGGGGTAAGGACGGGGTGGGGTTCCTGCCAGATGGCTTCCATCCCTTTCCTTCCTCTGAATTTTAAAAGTGTGACCTATCTCTTGTGCCCTTGATTAGTTTAGCATCAAGTGTAGGACTTTGAATATCAGTTCCTGACCTCAGGGAGAACTTTCTGGGAAACTGTGGAAATTGAACAAGTATGGTTAAGTCTTCCTTTGGAAAACTTCCCCCTCCTCTCCCCTATCCCTTGGACAATCTACTGAAAACTTCCAGGTTCTTGGTCTATGTTTCTCTAAATGATAAATACAGTTACTGAAGGATCCATCTGATATAACCATATGGTAATAATCTTAAGAGCACAAAGGAAAAAGGCAACATTTTTAGCCCTTCTTACTATATATAGATTTAAAGGAGAATATTTATATTTACTTCATTTATAATGACAATTTCTTTTTTTTTAAAGATTTTATTTATTTATTTGACAGAGAGAAAGATCACAAGTAGGCAGAGAGGCAGGCAGAGAGAGAGAGAGGAAGCAGGCCCCCCGCTAAGCAGAGAACCCAATGCAGGGCTCGATCCCAGGACCCTGAGATCATGACCCGAGCCAAAGGCAGAGGCTTAACCCACTGAGCCACCCAGGTGCCCTGACAATTTCTTTTTTTCTTTGAAGATTGATTTATTTGAGAGAGAGAGCACGTGTGTGAGTGGGGAGAGGCAGCAGGAGAGACTCTTCAAGCAGACTCCCCACTGAGTGGGGACCCTCCCCTAACACAGAGCCTGACCCCAAGGCCCATGAGATCATGACCTGACCCAAAACCAAGAGTCACACACTTAGCTAACTGAGCCACTCAGGTGCCCCTCTAATGATAATTTCTATTTAATTACCTAGATATGTTATTCTGAGTTATGATGTACCATTATACCATGTCACAATCTTTTCAATCATATGTATATTTATGTATTTTCTCTCTCTTGGCAAATGTCCCTACTAGTATAGACAATTAAATATTAACTTTTCAAAGATGGGTAAATATAAATTTTCTGCTGAGATATACTGAATACTGATATATCCCAAAATAGAAGGTAGAATTACTTGTTTTCACAGCGCTAGAATGATATTTTTTTTTCTTAAAACTATATCCATCAGCTTTATTTAAATAGGCCCTGGGTAGCTATATGCTGGACATATAACAAAATGGTACTGAAAGAGAACAGAAAATGATATTTCATGGAAGAAAAGAATCAATATATTTTTAATGAAAAACTCTAGATTCTTAGGTAAGACCTAAATTTCTATTTGAATTTTGTTTTTGCTCGGGCTGCTGTAACAGGTACCCTAGACTGGGAGGCTTAAACAACAGACATTTATTTCTCACAGTCTCTCGGGTTGGAGGTTCCAGCATGGCCGGGTTCTGGTGAGAGCTCTCTTCTTGGTCTGCAAAGGGCTGCTGCCTTGCTGTGTGCTCACGTGGTGGAGAAAGAGATAGCTGTTGTATCTCCTTTTCTTTTTATAAAAACAGTAATCTCAGTAAGAGGGCCCTACTCTCAGGACCCAATCTAACCTAATTACTTTCCCGATTCCCCACCTTCACATCCCATCACGTTGGGGCTTAGGGCTTCAAACATATGAGTTTTTGGTGGGACACACAGTCAGACCATAGGAAATTTTAGCGATGCTATTCCTTAGCTGGGGCCTGGTATTGGTGAAGCTCCCACTGTGTCCCCTTCCGGACTCAATAGGGCTGGTGGAAATCGTTTTCTGGGGATCTGATATTTCTCAGAACCTCATGCTTCATATCTTAATCCTTTACTTACTGAATTACTTCTCCTTTTTCTCTTTTAACTAATTTTAGTTTTTCTTAGTCTGGAAGCTCAATGAGGTAACACTGGCGTATAATAATTCAATTATGGAATTTAGTTGAAATCTAAAACAGGGTTTGCACATGTTATGCAGATATTTTAGGCTGATGGTTTATTATTATTGTTATTTTATATTTATTTATTTACTTACTTATTTACTTATTTATTGTTATTTTAATCGGATAATGTATAGGTCAGGGACTTTTTCTCATTGTATTCCTTCCCTGTGACTGGCATGAAGTCGTAGCAGGCAATAAAATAATAGCTAACATTTATAGAACTCTTATCATATGCTAGACAATATCATATACTTTATATGAAATAATCTGATTTAATCTTAACAACAACTCCATGAGGTAGGTCCTGTTATTAAGCCATTTTATAGATGTGGAAACAGTCTGATAGCAGTAAAATAATGCATGTCAAACAGATCATAAATGACATTGTTAGGATGCCTTTCTTGGGCACATTACAGAGGTTTACAACTCTTTGGTGACAAAGGGAGTTCCCCTTCACATGCACGGAAAATTTTTATATCAGCGCTGAGTAAATCAGTCAATCAAATATACATCTGAGAAGGGGAAGTTGGAGGTCAGCAAAATAACACTTAGCATTTACATAGCAGCACTTTGTTGTTTTTGTTTTTGTTTCCTGCAAGCATCTCTAATTAAACCCTTGGAAACCTTAATAAATTAAATCAGTATAATTAATTTCAGATATATTGGGAAACTGAAGATCAGAATTTTAGAGAAGACTTTAATTTATCTGTGACAGTCGAGTGGTCCCAAAGCATTTACGTTTACATCTGGATTGGCTTTTGTAACTTGGAAACAACGAGAGAGAGAGAGAGAGAGAGAGAGAGAGAGAGCGCGTGCGCGAGCGAATGCCCAGGCGCAGGAGTATATGTGTTAGGAGCTAAAACCACAGAGATGCAGCAGCCATTGCTAGAGACACCACTGGAGGCAGTGAAACACTTTGGGGTTTCCAGTCTGGGGCCTCCAGTCTTCTGGTGCATCCCATTATGCAAACCTCAGGAAGCCAGGAGGCAGGGGAGCCTGTGAAAGAGAGGGGGGGTTTGTGGGAGGGTGTGGGGGGGAAGGGGAGGGGGAGCGACATGGTGGGGGTGCAGACATGCAAACGACTGGCCCAGCATTTCTGGGGACAGCAGTGGGTGGGTGCTTTCTGCCAGTCTTCTCCCTTTTGTGACAAGAGAAGAGAAGGAACTCCTCTCGGTTTTTGGAATTTTTCATGGTCTTTTGAAATGTCATTTGTTTCCTTTTCTATGAAACACGAATTCCTCTTAGGAGTGGGGAGACCCATGGAGGCAGAAGTCTTAGCATTTGGCGCTCTGCTTCAATTCTAATCTTCCTTTTCAGGATTTTTAAACAAGGGTTTCCCAAAGGGACCGTAGGCTTGGGAGAATCTTATTTTGAATGAGAAAATGCCAGGGGAAGCATAACTTCCCCCAATACGTCCAATTGTGAAATATTATATCATTGATAGGACTACTACTCCTGATCCCGCTTCTCTT
Source organism: Nasua narica (assembly GCA_028533885.1). NCBI lineage: Eukaryota > Metazoa > Chordata > Mammalia > Carnivora > Procyonidae > Nasua > Nasua narica. The sequence goes on along the minus strand of CM052800.1, from coordinate 117,050,324 downwards.
TACATGTGATGAAGGGGAATTCTTTGTAATTCTTCACAGTTCTAGCCTCCATTGATAACTACAGAGATGTTTTCTTAGAAATATATCATATTATATAATTATAAAATAATATATATTATATATGCTATAGTATACTATATCTGTCATATATACTATAGATATGTATATATGTGTATATATAGTATATATATATATACTATATATATATGGTGGGGGTTGCAATTTTGGAAGTGGTTTATCACTATGGCATTTTCTATTGTTGAGTTCCATTGACATTTTTGGGGGAAAAGCCTTAGTAACTCAGGATACTATAATAGTGTTTTTTATCATTTTGTAGTATTGGATTTGCTTTGCACGCACATGTGGAGTGCTTGTGCATCTGGAAACGGCCTACTTAGGGCAGTGTTTGGAATGAACACAATCAGTCCAATGAACTCTAGAATCAGCGAACATTGTAATTTAGGATTGTTTTATTTTCCTGAGACTTTCAGGCACATACATACGTCTGTATTCATGTGTTGTGCGTAGATATTCTGATTGTAACATGGATGATCATTTGATGACTATCTAAATTCAAATTCTCGATTTAATACAGTATGTGCAAGAGATGGCATATCTCATAATGGAGCTCACCAACTTCTAGAAAGAACTTGGTGAGTCCTGACCAGAATGGCTAATCATTACCTTTTGAGCTTCAAAACAAACAGAAACAAAACAAAAACCAAGGTGAATTTCATAATGGAAAACACCGTAAAGCACTTATAGTTTGACTAATAAAAATTAGCTTTTCTCAGGGTGCCTGGGTGGCTCAGTTGGTTAAGCGTCTGCCTTCGGCTGGGGTCAGGATCCCAGGGTCCTGGGATTCAGCCTTGGGCTCCCTGCTCAGTGGGGAGTCTACTTCTCCATCTCCCTCTGCCCTTCCTGTCCACTTGTGCTCGCTCTCTGTCTTTCTCTCCCTTCTCCCTCTCTCTCAAATAAATAAATAAAATTTAAAAATCTTAAAAAAATATTAGCTCTTCTCTGGGAAGCTAGGGCTTAGAGAAAGAGAAGTTTGAAGTCACTGTTTTCTAGTTTGGCCTTTGGAAGCAAGAAGCTTCTACATACTGTTTATGAACCAAGTAACTTGATTCTATAATGAAAATTCCATTCCTCTGGAAGTACAGGTCTGATTTTCTATTTAAATAGGAAATTTTACTTAAAATTTTAGCAAATTACTGTTGTATATTGGACAAAGGAAATGTGTTCTAACTTGAGATATATAATTTTTTTAAAGATTTTATTTATTTATTTGAGAGAGAGAGAGAGACACAGCAAGAGAGAGCATGAGTGGAGGAGGGGCAGAGGGAGAAGGAGAAGCAGACTCCCCGCTGAGCAGGGAGTCCAACCTGGGGCTCTATCCCAGGACCCTGGGATCATGACCCGAGCCAAAGGCAGATGCTCAACGAACTGAGCCATCCAGGCGCCCCTTGAAATATATAATTTTTAAAAATAATTTGTGTTACCTTAATTCTCTAAAGTTATTTACTCCCTTTTGTGTTGTGTAATTTTTCTTCCTTTAGCTTATTTTTATTAGCAGGAGGATAAATGAAACTGAAGTTTCATAAAATAATTCATCTGAACAAACATTTATTTCTGTATTTGAGGATTGACGTGGGGCAAAAATGCTTACTAAAGACAGTTAAACAGGGGCGCCTGGGTAGCTCAGTGGGTAAAGCCTCTGCCTTCGGCTTGGCTCGGGCCATAATCTTGGGGTCCTGGGATCAGCCCCGCATAGGGCTCCCTGCTCAGCGGGGAGTCTGCTTCTCCCTCCCCCTCTGCTTTCCACTCCCCATGCTTGTGCTCTCTCTTTCCCTCTCCCTCTGAGAAATAAATAAAATCTTAAAAAAAAAAAGCAAAACCGTTAGGACTAATGATGTTGGTTATTTAATTTGTAAAAGTCCTTTCTTGTGGAGAAAACTTTGCATGAGTGGTTTTGGTTTAGGGCAGTGGTCGTATTCCAGGCAGGGGCATATACACTCTTCATAAGTTTTGCCATCATAGCAGTAGGGCCACAGAGATGGGAGCTGGAGGAACCAGGCATGGAGAAGTACTTACCGATTCAAAGTGGGGCTTGCTTTCATTTGTTTTGGGCAGGTGGGATAAAAGAATTTCTGAAAATGTCTTGCACATTGTAAAGCACTATATAAATGCAACATGTGCGTTTGTTCAGTCAACACACATTGGAGTGCTCTAAGTTCTGGGGAATCAGCAGTGAGGAAAATCCAAGGGAATACCTTCACAGAACTCACATTCTGGGGAGCTGCAGTTGTATCGAAGTAAGTGTACGCTATCATGAGTGAAGCCACAGATGGATACCTACGAGTAAGCTGAGGTCGATCAGCAGAAAAAATTTCAATTCACAATAAGTCCATGAGGCACTGACAATTTACCTACTTAGAGCTCAGTTACATGACAGTTTCAAACACGTGGTATCAGGGGGTAAGAAAACAGGCCTATGCAAACCCCAGAAACCTGGCAGCGGGTCCCTTTACTCACCCCCATGCTTTTTACTTGTACTCCGACACAGAATTTATTTTACAGTATCTTATCTGACTCAGAATTTTTCAAATTATTTACATTTTCTGTGTCCATCAGCTCTTTTCATTACTTCGTGCTTTTACTCCTCCTCTTTTTCTTTTGTGCCTGTAGTGCCCTTAAATTTCTCTCTTTGGATTAACAAAATTGTATATATTCTTCAGCTCAAAACCCTCTCCCAGGACCCATTCCCAGTCTCCCAGTCTGAGCCACTTGTCTGGCCTACAATCCCCTTACTGAATTCCTCCCTCTCTCCGCTCCTCTCCTCTGTGAGGCTGCAGATTCCTGGGGCCAGGGGTCACGTCTTGTGCAACTGTGTCATCGGCACACCACCTGTTGGTGACAGATACAAGAGACGCCAAAAGTATTTGTTGCATTAATGAATTTAACCCGGTGGACTGACTTCTAATCCTAAAGCCCTTTAGAAATAATACCAATTAAAAGAGAGTTTCCTGGTGGAGACATAGGATACCAGTGAGGAGGGACTCTTTGACAATTTTACAACAAAGGACAAAACAGAAAATCTGTTTTAAAAAAAGATCACAGAAGGGCAGCAATCTGGAGAACAAAGGTTAATCACTTGATAACACAGAGAATTAGTGTGAAGCTTTAAAGGAGGACTAAAATATATTCAAGTATTTAAGATTTATAGAAGTGGTTGCCTTAAGTTGTAAACCATTAACTTTCCAGAACACTTGGCTGAGGAGTTTCCAGATACCCAGAGCCTTAGTGGTTTTGTTTTGTTTTTTTTAATGACAACATTGTGTTGACTCATTATAGATTTCAAATATATTTTAAGTAATAATATTTGTTATGGTGGTCTATCTAGTATTATCATTTTCATGAGTTTTAGTTTGGTAGCCTTTCTCTCAAAAGAAAACACTATGCTTTATAATTTAGCTAGAGAAAATGAACTGAAGTTTTTGAGAGACACAAGTATTTTTTTTCTCATTTATGTTACTTTTAACCTTTTAAATCATGTAATGTGGTCATCTTTTGTGGCTAAGAAACACTTTTTTTTTTTTAAAGATTTTATTTACTTATTTGACAGAGAGAGAGAGAGATCACAAGTAGGCAGAGAGGCAGGCAGAGAGAGGGAGAAGCAGGCTCCCTGCACAGGGAGCCTGATGCAGGGCTCGATCCCAGAACCCTGAGATCATGACCTGAGCCGAAGGCAGAGGCTTTAACCCACTGAGCCACCCAGGCTCCCCTAAGAAACACTTTCTTGAACAGCCATTAAAACTGTGGTGGAGAAAGGAAAGACTGCTTGGATAATGCAAAACTGAGTAGTAGAGCTCTTATTTGGGATCTAGTCCCTAGTCTGTGGGTCTCATCAAATCTCTGAGAATCCAACAAGAGCCTTTCTCTTACCTGCAAAGTGAGCCACTACAAACTGATAGCACAGGACTGCTTTGACAATTAAGTGCAGTAGTGTGTGTGAAAAGCATTTTGAAAGCAAGGATCACTTACAGAAATGGTGGGAACTTGTATCGCAAAATATCCTATATGTTAAAAGACAGGATCCTAGTAATTGCCAAAGTATTTACATTTTCCGTTCCCAATCTCTTCCTTCCTATGATATTTCCCATGACAATTTGTAAAGTCAGATGATTCTTTGTGTATTTAAAATGGCCCACATCCAGTTGTTCTCATGAGCTGGACTGGAGCTCTCTCGAGTAGGTTGGTAAGTTAATTATAAATACTAAGAAGGAAATCAGATGTTATTAGAAGAGCATCGACAGCAGAAAGTAGGTCTAGACCTGGTAAGCTGAACAGTGGCTGGGGTTTCTTAAGACTTGTGGAAGAGTGTTTATTGCACTGGGCTTCTAACATACAGACAAATTGAATGTTTATTCGTACATCTCTCTTATTTGAAATTTTTGTCTTTACACAATTCTTTACCATCTGCCTCACATTAACATCTTTGGAGACAAAGCCCGCAGCCACACATTCTGACAAAGAATAGTTAGAAAGCTGTGGTTCAGCCTAACAGCGGAAGTCAGCTCAGTGTTGTTTCACTTACCAAGTCAATGAGGCTTTGCCTTTAATCCCCTTGGATCCAGGTCCCAGGGTCAGCTTGGCAGGATGGGTTTCACTGCAGCCCAGATTGTTTTCTTCCTGAAAAGCAACTGTATTATGAGCTTGTATCACTCCTCAGTGCCTTACAGGACATACATTATCCTCACATCTCTCAAAAAGAAGAGTATTCAGAAGAGAAGGGGACACCTGGATTTGGAAGCTGCTTGAAGGTAAAAGCCTGAAGCCTGAGCGTGCTTTTCGGGGTGCTAAAGCCTGAAGCGAACACTGATGTGCCCGAAGCGGGAGAAGAGCCTGGTTACAGCCCCAAAGTAGCAGTGAGATGGGGGAGGGGCGTTTTGGAAGAATGTTGAAAGACTAAAAATGAGTAGGATCCTGTCCTACGCCCCTTTCCTTGCTTTGCAGTTTTGCCTGGTTGTAATGTCCTCCGTGCAAACTGAATAAATACATGTCTGATACATGAGAGTTCACACAATTCAGATCACAAACGTAGTAATTCCTCAGTTTGTATGTAGAATCTTATTTTTAAGCCTAGATTTGTGATTAGTAGGGAGATTGCTGGCTTATTCCTCTGATTAAAATCATTTCCTTCGGGAGACCTGTGCGTGTTTTGCCGAGTGCCATCACACCCCGGAGAGCAGGCGTGTGAATGTGTATCAGGGCCATTTGAACTAGGAGGATGGCTACAATCATTGCACTAGATGAAAACAATTGTAGTTTCCACTTAATGTTTTGTCCTTATCCATTTTATTTGTGAAATCATTTGGCAGTTTTAGGGTATGAAAACGTCCGTTGTGCTCTGAGAAGCAGCCTCTGGGACGAAATGAGGCCTGCGGAAGATTCACTGGGAGACAAACCTGTAAAAGACAAGAGACAAGGGAACAGGGATAGGTGGGAAGGGACTCAGATAGTGGCTGAAGTAAGATGCCCATGAAAGGAGAGGGGAAAGGAGGAAGGATTGGGTGGAAAGATGCTTAAACTGAATACAGCTCTGAAACAGGTCTTGGCCCATCCAGTGAGGTTCCCTAGAGTGAAGACTGCTCATTCGAAGGAGCCTTCATTGGGCAAGAAAGGCCAGCTCCCCACCTTGCTCAGTCATTGGCTGGCAGCAGGTGTGGGGGGAAGGCATGACCTTGGCCGAGGTGCAGGGGCAGATCCTGAGGGGCAGCAGCCAGAGGCTACCTCGTTCCTCCCAGCAGCGTCTTCCTTGAAGGGTGAACCGAGCAGTCCAGGATCATGCTACCACAATCACGCAGGACGGCAAGCTATTCAACTTATCATCAAGCTTCAAAGTTGACATTTGAAATATTCATGCATGTAAATATTACCTCTGGTAATTGGGGTTATTATAAACACACTTGAAGTTATGTAAAATTACAGGATCATCAAATTATACTTTCTCTGCAAACGCAGGGGCTGATCTTATTTTATTTGAGGATTTACAATCTTATTACATTTTTTAATTTATTTTCACCTATATCTAGAATCGAGAAATCAATTCTTGTTTTCTTTAAAAGTAGCATTAGTTGCTTTCTCTAATTTTAAATATGATACATACTCATTTAAGACAAACTGGAACTATTTAAAAAAAACTTTAAAAAAAGGTGATAGAAATCACTCTTAATCCCACCACTGAAAATGAGTACGGGGTTAACTTTTCATGGTGTCTCCTTTGTGATCTTTTAAAATATGTACATCTAACAGGGATTGTAAATAGTGTCTACAAATACTCATTGAATTAGGGGATGGGCTGTTTCCTTTGAGAAAACCCCACCTCCACCCCAGGTGCATCTCAGCTAGGAGCTGGTGGCCGTGGCCTGACAAGGCTGCCGGTGCCTGGGCTAAGGTGTGACCTCTTGCTGAGAGAGGAGAGACCCAACCAAAGTGAATTCGTCCCATTAAAAAAGCCCCAGACTCCCTCCGGTGGGTGGGACTCCCTTGGTGACTGCCATTTATAGGTGTTTTTCCATCCTGTACCTATGGAACCCATGTCTAGGGACCACAAAGACCTGTTTCAAAAATGCTTTGGCCCGGAGTATGGCTTTGGGATCATAT
>CM052800.1:116991663-117043158 GCA_028533885.1 Nasua narica | reverse complement strand
CGTGCCCCTCTAGATACCCACCACCAGGCTCGCCCACCCCCCCACCCCGTCCCCTCCAAAACCCTCAGTTTGTGGCTCAGAGTCCACAGTCTCTCCTGGTTCAACACCCCCTCCAATTTCCCCCCATTCGCCCTTCCCTTCCTTCTCACGATGCCCTCCATGATTTTCTTTATACTCCACACGTAAGTGAGACCATAAGGTAATTGCCTCTCTCCGCTTGACTTATTTCACTCCTCATAATCTCTTCTAGTCCTGTCCATGTTGATACAAAAGTTGGATGGAGGCATAATATTCCATTGTATAGATGTACCACATCTTCCTTATCCATTCATCTGTTGAAAGGCATTTTGGTTCTTTCCACAGTTTGGCTATTGTGGCCATTGCGGCTATGAACATTTAAACAGCAAATATTTGTATTCTTTCTCTTCTATGTAGTGATTGTGCTAAATTATAGTATCAAGTGATATAATACACAGTGTGTACCAACAGAGACACAAAACCCATGATGACAATCGGCCCTGTAGATTTTGTGTGGTGCATCACAATAATTAGATTATGGTATTAGTACTTCAGCCACGTCATTCAAGAGCTCTTTGGGCAATGACAGGAATACTTCAGAAAGGTGCTGGTTGATATCTACATAACAGGTCATTCTATCCACATGATTAAAATTCTCTTCTGCTGAAATAACTCTTGGGTGAACATTCACATGGACGCAAATATCTTCAGGTTTGTTTTTTTCCCATTTGGAGAGGTCTGTCTACATACCTCTTCCCCAGATCTCCCCCTTACTCATTTTTCTAATCATATTTCAAGTTCCTGATGATCCAGTCAAACCACTGGCCACAGCCCATGAATATAGATTCCTATCTCTGGCCATGTCTTCCAAGCACAATGAACCACTGGAGACACTACATGAAATTCTGCCCTCTGGGAAGATTTCCTTCCACACTGTCCATGGATGTTGCAGAAAGGGAGTGTAGTGTTATAGCTGTCCCCTTTCAGGTGGTGCCTGTATACCATGCAGAACCATCTTTAAACCAAGCCCAAGTCCTTCTTTCTCAGTCATATGATTGCATGGAACTCCCCATGAGATCAGGGGTGTGGGCTGGAAGAGAGGAAATGACATAGCAGGAGTGGGGACCATGAACATTTAGCACATTTCATGCAACTCACTTGTGCCCTCAGGCTGTTTTGATCTTGTCTATAACACTTGCATTTGATAATGGAGTGCCACGGTGCACAGCCAGCTTTATAGCTTGGAAGGTCCATCAGCACCCAGCTCATGATGGGCAGCTTGGGTCACGTGGTAACTTGGTGGCCTACAGTTAATTTTCTACTTATAAGGCCCAGTGGCAATCTTAAAAGCTATTTCTCAAAAGGAGGGTATTTATCTGCAAAGATTTGCTCCAAAACCCTAAGGATCTGTGCCATGAGTCACCTGTAGAGGCCTATTCCCAGCTCCAAAAAGCATCTCTCGCTGCCACTGAGACCACAAGCACCATTCATTAGCTGGATCATGTGGCCCAAGTGGCAGAGCAGCTCACACAGCGGCCGGGACCTGTTGCAGAGCCTTCTCTCGTCTGGGCCCCACTCAAAACTAGCAGCTTTTTGAGTTACTCAGTAAATGGAGTAGTACACCCCAAATGAGAACTACATTGTCTCTCAAATACAAAGAGATCTGCTAGGCATTGTACCTCTCTTTTGGTTGTAGGAGCCAGATGCAACAACTCGCCCTTCACTTTAGAAGGGATATCTCTACATGCCCTACCCCTCTGGACCCCTAGAAATTTTACTGAGGAGGAAGCCTCCTAAATTTCTGTTGGATGTATTTTCTACCCTCTGACACACAAATGTGACTTACTAATTAGTTTAGAGTAGTAGCTAGTACCGGGAGCTTTCTATGTGTGTTTAGAATAGTGCCCAGGCATAGTAAATGCAGAATAAGTGTTGCTATTATTATTATTATTTCTAGGAACTGGTGGAAAAACTTGATGGGAGCCTGCTTCATTCAAAGAGGCATTGTCAGAGCACCCGGATGATTCAGTTAGTTGAGCATCCAACTCTTGATTTTGGCTCAGGACATGATCTCAGGGTCATAAGATTGGGTCCTGTGTCAGGTTCCGCACTCAGTGGGGCATCTGCTTGAGATTCTCCCTCTCTCTCTCTCTGTCTGTCCCTTCCCTCCTCAAATAAATAATCTTAAAAAAAAAAAAAAAGCAGAGTCTGAGCAGGAATTCCAATTTAAGAGAATACATATGCACAATCTCAGGCAAATGTCGGTAAAGACCCTGGTCCCCTCCCTATTCTTTGACATCCCATAACTTTGGGAGACTGGAACTCTCCTACACCAGGGAAACTTTTGCTTTCATCTATGTAATTTTTCCCTTCTCACTGTCGCTCTCTTTGGATTCCCAACAAGCTCTAAACTGTTCCCCAGGATGACTTTCTTTCAGTAGCTGTGTTGGCTTCCTGCAGCCTATGAGAAATACAGTTCTTCTGTAAGTGTTTTTCTTTGGAAAATCCATTTTCATCGATTTTGTCCTTTCTGTAATCAAAGAAGGGAGAAAGGAAAGCCAAATTGGTCATTGTCTCATGTTGATGGAGGAGGGAAGGCTGTGATGCTGCATGTCATTGATTTTTGTATAGTTACAAATGCTATGAAGAGGCTAATAAAAATACAACAACGATGATCACAAAATCCAAGGGAAATGAGCCGCCATAAGGGGAATGCTCAGTATTGCTATTTGTTTAATAACAAGTTAAAATCTGAAAATCCTACTTATTATTATTGTAACAATATAAAGTGTCTTATTCATGCACTTTTTAACCCTTTTTACTTGTGGCTATAAGGTTTGGGAGAAAATAAAGATTAATTTAAAAAATGATTTTATTTATGCCTTTTTAAAAAATCTTTTGAACATCTATGGAATGAAGATATAGAAAACAAAGATTGTTTTAGAAAAAGATAATTCAACTGAAACGGATAGTGGCATTTAAATAACCATAATAACAATTTTTAATTTATGAGATGTTTAAATGACAAAGTGTATCATGCATATATTTATAAAACCCCACCCTCTTCCCCAACCAGTGTGTGTGGAAATAGGAGATAGGAAGGTAGAGGAGCCGTTTTTAATTTTACTTTTTATATTTGATGTTATCAGAACTGGTGCATCAGGAGGAGTTTCTGAATTTAGTGAGGAGTACATCTAAACATGATTCTTTGCTTGTGGAGTTTATGGTCCAGGGAGGAGGCATATATAAGCCAACCAGTTACACAAGTAGAAATTAAATTTAAGTTTGCGAGTGCCATGAAGAATGTTTTATGGCAATGCATGAGCCTCTACTGGAGGAGAGCTGGCACAGGCAAGCCTTGCCCAGAGGAGTATTGTTTATGGAGTTGGAATTTGAAGTGTAAGAAGTTCATTAGGCAGGAGAATTGGAAGGATAGGCTCAGGTAAAGGGAACTGGGGCAGAAGGAAAGGTCTGTGTGGCTGGACTAGAGAGCTGGGGGCCATAGCAAGGATTTATTACCTTATTATAAAAGCCACTGAATGTTTTAAGCAAGAGGTCACAAGAACTTTACTTGAAGGGAGGGAACAAGAGTGATGGCAGGGAGATATGTTAGTGGGAGTTTTCTGAAACTCTGTCTTGTTGAGAGCAAAACACAGCTTGAAAGATCACTAGGGGAAAGGGTTAAGGTAGCAGAAGAGTAGGGCAACCCTAAGTTTGCCTTCTCCTTCAAACAAAGCTAGATAAATGTCAAATCATTCTGAACACCCAAGAAATTGATCAGAAGTCTTGGAGAACAAAGTTTCATGTCTACAAACAGAAAAAATGACCCATTGAAGCTTCTCTTAAGAAGCAGACCAAAACACACCTAACTTCCTTTAATTTTTAAAAAAGCTTTTTAAAATTTTTATCTTATTTTGCTTTTTTTCCCATTCAAAATGACAAGATGGAGGAATTCAACCCAAAAGAAAGACCGGGAAGAAATGTTGGCCTGGGATTTAATTAATACAGATATAAGTAATATGTCTGAACTAGAATTTAAGACAATTATAAGGATACTAGCTAGGTTTGAAAAAAGCACAGAAGACACTACAGAATCCTTTATTGCAGAGCTAAAGAGTTAAAAGCTAGTCAAGCCGAAATTAAAAATGGTATAACCAAGATGAAAACCCAAATGATGCCATAACAATGATGGATGAAGCGGAGGTATAAATATAAATATAAATATAAATCAGTGGTATAGAAGATAAAATTATGGAAAATAATGAAGCTGAAAGGAAGAAGGAAACAAAGATAACGGATCACAAAGATAGACTTAGGGAACTCAGTGACTTATTAAAATGGAAAAGCATTTGTATCATGGGAGTCCCAGAAGAGGAAGAGAGAGAGCAGAAAGTTTATTTGAACAAATTACAACTGAAAACTTTCCTAATCCGGGGAAGGACACGCACATCAAAACCCAAGAAGCATAGAGCACTCCCATTAAATTCAACAAAAGCCTACCATCACCAAGGCATATCATAGTCAAATTCACAAAATACTCAGACAAGGAAAGAATCTTGAAAGCAGCATGGGGAAAAAAAGCCCTAACCTACAAAGGAAGACAGAACAGGTTCACAACAGATTTGTCCACAGAAACTTGGTGGGCCAGAAGAGAATGACAGGATATATTCAAGGTGCTGAATGGGAAAAATATGTAGCCAAGAATACTTTATCCATCAAGGCTGTCATTCAGAATAGAAGGAGAGATAAAGAGTTTCTCAGATAAACAAAAACTAAAGGAGATCATGACCACTAAACCAGCCCTGCAAAAGATATTAAGGGGGACTCTTTGGGAAAGAAAAGACCAAAATCAACAAGGACTAGAAGGGAACAGAGAACATCACCAGAAACATCAACTTTACAGGTAACACAATGGCACTAAATTCACCTTTCAATAATCACTCTGAACATAAATGTATTAAATGCTCCAATCAAAAGACATGAGGTATCAGAATGGATAGAAAAAACAAGACCCATATACTAGCTTACAGGAGACTCATTTTAAAACTAAAGAGCAAATCATAGTTTGAAATTCAGCATGGAAAATCCAGGTCTATTCAAAAGTAGTTTTTCAAAATACCAAAAACCCCTGAATATATGTAGTTCTAATAAGCTGTAACTGAAATTTTGACCGAGATCATTGTAGATATACATATAGTTGAGAGGAATAGTACACAGAGATCCTGTGTACCATTTACTCAGATTCCCCCAGTGGTAACATTTTTAAAAACTGTAATATAATAACATAATCAAGATGTTGACATTAAATATAACCCACTTATTTAGATATTCCTAATTTTACTTGTACTTGTGTGTATGTCTTTAGCTCAGTATGCTTTTGTCATATATGTAGGCTTGCATATCCACCAGCACAGTCAAAAATATTTGACAAGAGAAAAAGTTAACCCTCTAATTTGGAATAGTTCATAACAAATTATTTGTAAGGTGGTTGAAGAGGAAATAGAACCAATTTATTTGCCTTCTTTGCGCTAGCCAGTGATTTCTTTTACTTTTGAAATCTGGTCATTTCAAAATGTCTTTGAGAGGCGACATAGCAGGTCCCATCATAGAAATGTGGTGTGGCAGGGTGCTTACATGGAGTCTGGAGCTAGGCTGCCTGGGTTCAGGTTCCAGCCCTATGCCTTTTTCTCTGTGTTGTCTCAAGCAGGTTACTTTGCATCTCTCGGACTCAGTTTTCTTATCTGTAAAATGGAGATGGTAACAGAGCCTACCTCCCAAAGTTGCTCTGAGAATAACATAGTGCATTGTATAAACCAGAACAATCTTCCCTATAACTTTAGAGTTAATTCTTTCAAGACTATAATCTATATGTCAGTGAAAATTTCCAGAAACAGATTCTGGGACTTATTTTCTTCACTTTGTGGAAACCAAGACATCCTCTTGACAGAAGATCTGTGATAACTTTAGTGTATGTTTATCTTTTGGTGTGACTATAAATATGTTGGTGTACATTGGCCTCCCAAAGATGTATCAACTATGATAAAATATTTCAGTTTCAGTACTGTGATGAAACTTTCTAGGATAACCTCTTTAACTTTTATGTTTTCAATGTAAGCTGTTATAGATTACACTTTTAAATCTTTTTTATTTCCTGAGAAATATTATTGATTTAGTAAGAGCTGATACCCCACAGGAGACTACTAATATAGAAGAGTTAGACTGGTTACTGGAAGAAGAGTTGAAATGTTCTTTGTGACGGGAAAATGGTGATGAAATTATGAGCAATTCTTTTTTTTTTTTTTACTTTTTCACTTTTCAATGAAAAACTTAAAATCGCAAAAAAGGCAAATACTACAGACTTTTCAAGAGGTTCTACATTTATGCACTGTTTTATTTCGGTGAGAAAGATAATAAACCACAAGCAAATGAGATGCCACTCAAAATATACCTGAAAAGGAAAGAATAGAGTACATGATAGGATTAATACAATTTCACCTTTCTCTATATTCAAAATCAACAGTGCTAAACAGCAACAGTGGAGTTTTAATCTTAATCTAAAGCTGTGAAATGTTCTTACATAATTTGGAGGGCCATTGTACATCATCAGGTGAAGGCTGGAGTGCCCAGCAAAGATGATGCAGACCTGGGACTCAGAAGACCTACACTTTTGGTCTTGGTTTTGCCTCTAACACAGGAAGGGAACCATTAAGCTGGCTGCTACCTCAGTGGCATAAAAGCCACTGAGGAAATTTTGAGCAATTCTTTAAGGAATTTACTTATCCTCTGTAAATTCAGTTTTGAATCTCGTTTCCAGATTGTACCCCGAGAGATTTTGGAGTCATTGTTCAGGAATAGATAAAAACATTTCTACATTTAAGATTCTATAATCAGGGGGTGCCTGGGTGGCTCAGTCAGTTGAGCGTCTGCTTCGGCTCAGGTCATGATCCCAGGTCCTGGAATTGAAACCTACATTGGGCTCCCTGCTCAACAGGGAGCCTGCGTATTTCTCTTCCCCTGCCATTTCCTCTGCTTGTGCGTGTTGTCTCTCTGTCAAATAAATAAATAAAATCTTAAAAAAAAAAAGATTCTATAATCAGTTTTTGTTTTCCTCAGAGGACATGGACTGGTTCAAATAGGAGGACAGGTGACCTGTGCTTTTGTTGTAGGCGGAAGTTTACTTATAAAACAGCCAGCTATTTGAGGTCATTCTAGGATGTCGAGGGAGGAACATGAACAAATGTGTATATCTATACCCATATTGCTTCAGTTACTTACAAAAGAGAGACAGAAAATTGCCTCCTGTCCCAAATGCCCTGGAGAAATGGAGTTCTTATTCACATGAAGTAGGTTTTCTCAACACACAAAGTCAAGAAAGTTTCACACGTTTATTCATTCAGCAAATATTTATTTACTGAAGCATTATTACATCCCACACTCTATCGTAGGCCCTGGAGACATCAGTGAGTCAAATCCCCTCCTTCAGGGAGCCATTCTAGGAGGCAGAGAAAGGCAATAAAGTAACAAATAATGAATGAGATGTCCTGGCAAATCTACAGAGAGAATTTAAGCAGGTGGAGAAGCCAGAGTGACAGATACTACACTTTCAGAGGAGGTGGTCAGGAAAGGCCTCTCTGAGGAGGGGACATTAATCAAAGACCAGAGTGAATCGGGGAGCCAGCTGCCATGCCCATCTCTGTGGGACTAGTCACGCAGGCCGAAGAGACAGCAAGTGCGGACACTCTGAGGTAGGATACTGCTTGCTGCCTGTGGGACCACAAAGAAGCCATTGGGACTGAAACTGAAGGAGAAATGAACGGTAAATGTAGGAGCGATGAGTTTCGAAAGGTGGTCAAGGACCAGTTGGATAAAGGCCTCATTTTTTATTCTACGTGTGATTAGAAGTGAGTAGAGGCTTTCAAGACCAACAAAGTTCTACGATCTGACTTATCAGATATATATATATAATCATGATATCTATTTTGTACTTTGTATGCTTTCAAGTAGACTTCACATTTATTAGATAAACTGGGAAAAATACAATCATTTATACTATTTAGTTAATTCGTAAACTGTTGTACTCTCTTTGCTTCCGAGACTGCTGATCCAGTGACTTATCTTTCTGGCTCTCAGAGCATCAATAGGTTTGCTATGTCGATGTGGAAATCTTTTGAACATACTGTATTATCATATTGAAGAAATTTTGGCCAAAGTTTAAAATATGATCAAACCAATTTCCATTTAGCTTTTAAGTCAATGAGGTTTTCCATTCTATTTTAGTACATGATTCCAATAAAGAGTTAGCATCCTCTCTTTTAAAAGGACCCTAATATCAAAGGACTGTCAGAGCTGCAAGGCCTCTTTATTTCTGCCCTTGCCAGCAAAAGTCCGAGTCATTTTTCTAAAATGCTGGCAAAGTTCAAAGAGACTTCGTAGTAACTCTCAACTTACTGGTGATATATATGTGTGTGTGCGTTTTGCACATTATAACTCGAGGCATCCCATGCTTTTTTTCTAATGACATGTGGTGTAATAAACATGTGAAAAACATTATTTGGTGAAACAGAGAAAGCCTGAATTATGTGGCAAGAATGGGGTACGGTTGTGATTTTTAAAAATGTCTCTATATCTCTTTATGCTATATTTGGTTTTATGCCTTCTTAGCCTGTAGGGATAAAGAGGGTAATTACTAATTGTTTCTAGAATGATTTATGGTTTATATTTCTCAGAATACAAATATGTTCAGTAATCCATAGAATTTCATCTAGTCTATGAATCTTTAATGGGGGCAATAATTGGTATTGTTCAAGAAGGCAAAAATGGGTTTTGGGGGGGCATAAAAAAACCCACAAAACAACCTTACACCAATGTTCTTTTGGCACTCCAAAAAGTCACTATACATAAGTAGATATATCTCCAAATTTCATGGGACAGGAGGTAGGGAAAAAATGCCTAAAAAGGCTCCTTAGAAGTACAATAATTTAAAAAAAGGTTGAGAAACATAGAGTTAGTCTTCGAAGATAGAAGGCCCATTAACAAAATAAAATGAGGACCGCTGACATGCCGATGCAGATAGAGTTTGAAAATAAGTTCCACTTGTATCTTCTTTCAGTACAATTTCATTTGGTCCGCTGACCATCAGTCTTACACTGAGCTTTCAGTACGTCAGCCTACTTATAACTCATATTGGCTCCTTACATGCCAAGTTTCTGAGGCAGAACATTGGCTGGCTCAGCTTTGCTTTACCCTGTCCTCTCCTCTAGGAGCTGTCTTTTGGGGGAAATGAGAGAAAATAAGTAGAGCATGAGTGTGGCATGTAAGTGCAAGTGTAGACAGCTGTGGGATCACAAAGTTAGAAATAGTTAACTTTGCTAGAAGGTGATTGGAAAAGATTCAATAGAGGGATGACTTTTGACCAAGGAGTTTACAAACTTGGATGGGAAAACAGTTACATCTTTATTTTCAGTTAGATCCATCTGAAATTTACTGTTTCCTTCAACTGTGATGTGGCAAGCTACAGAATTAGCAATATCTGGACTTTGTCACCAATAGAAATCGTAAATGTTTCATAGCACATTATAGTTGTTGCAGGTATCTTAAAATATAGTTTATAGTCATCTGTACTTTGAAATTGCAGTAGTTACAAGGCCTACCTCTAGATCTTGTTATTTAATGTGTTAATAATGTACATATCTTATAAATCTCACATTTAACTGTATAGATATTCTAAACTTGTTGGAGAAGAGGGACCACAAAGTTGAAAGGGAATGACACCTTGTGATGCATACATAAGAGATAAGATATATATATTCATAATAGCAATAAGGGTCTCATGACAAATTTATAAAATTAAGGAGAAAATTCATGGCTTATCAAAGAGGGGCTATGACAAGAGAGATTATAGGAGAAGATGCTGATATGACCAATGAAAATATAAAAATGCCTCTTGGGTACTCAGGGAATTATGAATTTAACATTTTGGCAAATTGACAAAAACCGAAAGTGACAATGTAAAATACAAGGGTATGGGAAAATGGATGCTTTTATAATGTTGGTACAAAGTGGCAAAGCCTTTTTTTAGGGCAATTTGAAGGTAGCTTTCAGTTTTTGTAAATGCTTGTTACTAGAATCCTAGAATCCTATCTTTAGAAATCTCTCCTACAAAAATATGCCCATAGATGTTATGTACAAGAATGCTTGGCAAAGTAGTGTTTTCATTGTGAAATATTGGAAGTAACTTAAATGTCCTATAGTGGAGAGATTTCTTGAATACATTTTCAGATTCTGATAATGATATAATATGCAGCTATAGGTATAGCTATTTCTATGGACATGGAAGGTCTTCTAAGACATAGTGCTCTATGAAAAGTCATGGGGAAAATATGCAGTATGATCTTGTTTATGTAAAAAATAGCAAGGCCAAAAACTCAGCAAAATCTGGAGAGCATGGAAAATCGTCTTTATGGATACAAGCCCAACTTTGCATAGATGTTCCTGCTGGTGGGAGGGCTGGGGGTTGGCAAGATGAATGACGAGAGATTTTGTTTTTACTCTTCTGTAATGTTTGGACTTTTTATTCATGTATTACTGCATGATTAAGTAAAAGGAAAAGAATTCTAGAAAATGATTGCATTTACAATGAAAACAAAAGTATAAATTACTTGAGAATAAATCCACCAAGAAATGTGCAGGACTTGTGGAAAGAGAACTATTAAATTTTATTGAGATATATAAAAGAAAGCCCCAATAAATGGAGAAATGTACCATGTTCTTGAATTGGACGATTCAATATAAGTTTATAGGTTTTAGTGCAAATCTAGTCCAAAGCCCATGGGAAATTAAACTTGATAAAATGATCTTAAAGTTCTTCTGCAAGATAAAAAACGCAGGCAAGAATAGCTAAGAAAATCTTAAAAAAGAATATTGAGAGTGTGCGTGCACAGCCAGATATTAAAGAATATTCTAAAATAAAATAATGGAAATAGTGAGCACTTGGCCCATGATTAGACAACGTTTAACAGAATGGAAAGCCAGAAATTAGTTGGCTATCTGCTACAACCTCTTGAACATTGATTGGCATTTTTCTACTAGAAACTTGCAGTTAGCCTTCCTAGCTCTTTACTATTACTCAAAAAATGCCAAAATCATTCTTGACTCCTTCGTTGCCTTTCACAACACCTTGTGCCAACTCAGTGTTGGGTACGCTATTGGGCAAGTATGGCAGGCAGAGGGTAACCATTTGATGGGATTTACCTGGCAAAGTGATTTTAGGGGCAAAAGTCTTGTTACTGTAGCTCCCTTGAGGAGGGTGATGTAGGTGTCTGCCTGGGGTAGTGGGAATTTACGGAGGGATTGAGGAGGGTCAATTTGAAATAAAATTTGATCCTGGGGGCAAAAAAAAAAAGGATTTTTGTAGTAATGTGTTTCCTAGTAGGAGACCGAGGAGCACTTTTTGGAGGTTTTCTCATATATGGTGATAAAAAATATTTTAGTGACTAGTTGAGAGGTATTTGCTATATAAGTCATCAAATAAAAACAAAAGAAACCAGGTTCAAAGAATGTGCTACTCAAAATCAAAGTTTATTCACAGGAACAACAATAAAGTTAGAGGCTGTAGCACCAATTGGTTATGTAGATTCTGAAATTTTACTCCTCAAGTGAAACCTGTAAATGGTAGGAGAAAAACTAATGATATTTGCATTGTCTGATTATAAACATAAGGCTGTATCTTAGTCTATTCAGGCTGCTGTAACAATACTACAGACCGGGTGTCTTATAAATAACAGAGATTTACTTCTTATGGTTCCAAAGGCTGGAAGCCTGAGATCAGAATGCCAGTATGGTCAAGTTCTGATGGGAATCTTCTTTTGGGTTATAGACTGTCAGCTTACCTTTGTGTTCCTGCATGGTGGAAAGAGCAGAGAGAGAGTGCTTTTAGGGGTTTCTTTACTAAGGACATTAATTCCATTCATAAGGACTCCATCCTCCTGAACTAATAACTTCTCAGAGGTCTCACTTCCAAATACCATCATACTGTGGGTTAGGTTTCAACATAAGGATGTTGGGAGGGAGACAATTATTCAGTCCATAACAGACTAATAGGCAATATCTTTGTTTTTGTTTTTTTAATTACTTGATTTTGGAGCGTTGTTCTAGGGA
Source organism: Nasua narica (assembly GCA_028533885.1). Lineage (NCBI taxonomy): Eukaryota > Metazoa > Chordata > Mammalia > Carnivora > Procyonidae > Nasua > Nasua narica. Next base: position 117,030,984 of record CM052800.1, on the reverse strand, counting down.
GTTCTCAGAGATCCATTTGGGTGGAAGTTTGCCTCCATCTCTACCCAAGGAAAACCTGATTAAGCTTGTTTCATTTTAGATTTTCAATAGATTGCTGCCCCCTTCTTCCATGTCACTGAATTTATTTTTCTTAGACTTTTTTCATCATGAGGGTGATGGCCAAGTTTTGGATGTTAATTAAAGCAGTCATTTTCACTTTACTGTATGTTTAGGCATCTTCTAGAGGGATATCTTAAAATGAAGATTCTGATTTAGTAGTTCAGGAGTGGGCACTAAAATTCTACATGTTTAAAAGCTCCTACTAAACTCTATGAGACTGGACTAGGGACCACACTTTGAGTAGCAAGGGCATAAACTGAAAAGGAGCCAACGAGGGTTAATTTGACTTTAGAAACTAGATCAGCACTATCCGATAGAAATGTAATGTGAGTCACAAATATAATTCAAAAATTTCTAGTATTCACATGAAAAGAAAGAAAAGGAACAGGTGAAATTAATTTTACCCATTTATTTAATCAATATATCCAGAATCTTATGGTCTCAACCTAAAATCAATATTAGAAATTATTGAGATATTTTACATGTTTTTGGATTAAATATTTGAAATCTCCTATTTATGTTATACTTACAGCACAGCTTGACTTCTGCTATAATACAGATATATTTCAAGTACTCAGTAGTTACCTGTGGCTACTGGCTACCATATTGGACCATAACAGGACAAAAGGAGGCTTTCTGGCTTATACAAATTTTAGCCTAGGTGAAAATTTGGACCTATTAGTTTCTACTTTATGTGTAAGAACTGAATGCATGTTTAAAGTGTATATTTAAATATATGTATATTACCTCACATATTCTAAAATAAATTCCTAATGGACTCAATATTTTATTTATTTATTTTTAAAGATTTTATTTATTTATTTGACACAGAGAAAGAGCAGTCACAGTAGGCAGAGAGGCAAGCAGAGAGAGAGGGAAGCAGGCTCTCCACTGAACAAAGAGCCCGATGAGGGGCTTGATCCCAGGACCCCGAGATCATGACCTGAGCCGAAGGCAGAGGCTTTAACCCACTGAGCCACCCAGGCACCCCTGGACTAAATATTTTATTTTATTTGTTTTTTGGACTAAATATTTTCTTTCTTTTCTTTTCTTTTATGTAATACTCTTTTTTTAAATTAAAGATTATTCATTTATTTATTTAAAAGAGAGAGAGAGAGAGAAAGAGAGAGAGAGATATCACAAGTAAGTAGAGAGGCAGGCAGAGAAAGAGGGGGAAGCAGACTCCCTGCCGAGTAGAGAGCCCGATGCGGGGCTCAATCCCAGGACCCTGAAATCATGACCTGAGCCAAAGCCAGAGGCTTTAACCCACTGAGCCACCCAGGTGCCCCTGGACTAAATACTTTAAATGAGAGCATATGACACGTGTATAAAATATAGATGAAAGATTTTCTGATCTCGAGATTGCCACAGGCCTTTATTAACATGAAAATGTAAGGGAAGAGAAGTCATGAAAGAAAAAAATAGCTAGATTTGGCTACATGCCAAGCTAAATTTTAATTAATGAGAAACACTGTAGCCTGAATTAGAAATCAAGCAACAAAGCAGGGAAAAAGATTTATAATACATATTGTAGTATAGATTATTTCCTTACCCTTTTATAAAGAGCTACTTCTTATTTGAAAGAAAATTGAGAAGTGTGCATCATACGTAAAGACAAACAAGGAACCAATAAATTAAAAAGGAATTCGACTTCACTATTAACAAAATTAAAACTAGCTGTCAGGTTCAAATTCTTCCCATCAATTGGGCATTAGTTGGGAGAAATAACATGGTGGTAGAGGGGAGACCAGCTCAGTCTGTGGGGAGCCCTCTGGCAGAATGCCTCTATCAAGCAACATGAAAATGGTTAACCCTTGACCCAACGTTATTTCCAGTTTTGGGAATTCAGCTGAATGAAGCAAAGAGGTTCACACGGTTTGGGTAAAATGACATTTATCACAATGTTATATATAGAATTGGAAGTTTCCTACATGCCTAGTAATAAGGAATTAATTAAATGTATTGTGGTTCATTACTAGATCAATATATATTGATATGGAAGGATGTTAAACTGCCAGGCAAAGTAAAACAGCTAGCTTATAAAACTGTAAGGATAATATGAGAAAAATTTTTTGTTTATATAAAAACATAAAAAATGAAAGATTCATTAAAATGTTAATACTTTGTGAGTATTGATGGAATTTTTTAAAAAGATTTTATTTATTTATTTGAGAGAGAGAGAGAGAATGAGAGGGGAGAAGGTCAGAGGGAGAAGCAGACTTCCCGCAGAGCTGGGAGCCTGATATGGGACTTGATCCTAGGACTCTGGGATCATGACCTGAGCCGAAGGCAGTCGCCCAACCAACTGAGCCACCCAGGTGCCCGTATTGATGGAATTTTTAATGATTTATTTTCTTCTCTGCTTAACTGCATTTCCTACCTTTTCTACAATGAATATGTTTTATGAAATAAAATGAATTTTGGAAAATATTGAAGACCACAAGGAAATGATCATCATATGTTAATGGAAAATAACAGGTTATAAATGCAGTGGCATGATCCAAGTTTGTATTTATAAAGATATATAATAACAAGAGTCTAAAAAAGATAAATCAATATATCAGTGGTAAACATGTTGGTATTAGGTTTTTTGTTTTTCTCTGTTATTACTAAATGTTCTGTAATGAAAATGATTATACCTATAAGCAAGCAAAATGCTATTTCATCATTTTTAGGAGAAATATTTTTCAGAGAATATATACTTATGGTTCTGACAAAATAGTTCATTTATTCAATAAGAACTTCAGTTATAAATAATTGCTCTATACTTTCTAAAACTAATAATAGACTCTTTGTATGTAGCCTTTACATAGTCATGAGGTCTATGGGGTTGATGGGATTTAGCCAATAGTAGTTTGAAGGATAGTTTTGCCAGATGTAGAATTCTTGATTGAGTCTTTTTCTTTCAGCATTTTACGTATGTCATCACTGTCTTCTGGCATCCTTGGTTTCTAATGAGAAATGAGCTGTTAATCTATTGAAGATCTCCTGTATGTGATAAATTGCTTCTCTCTTGCTGCTTTCAAGATTCTCTTATTGTTGTTGGCTTTTGACAATTTGATTATAACCTGTCTTAGCATGGATTTCTTTGAATTTATCCTATTTCATTGAATTTATCCAGATTTCACCTTTCCCTCAAAATTTGCCATTGTTGATTATTGAAAGCTTCAGTTGACCATTTGTTCAAAGGCTCTTCAAAAAACTATTATTTTCAAAGACTGTGTTCCTTCTTCTGTGTAGTCACTGAAGTCTCTATTCCTTTAGTTTCTGTTCAGCAGATGTTTTGACAGAAAGTTTCTTGAATTCCAAGAGCCTAATGAAGGTAAGGGGGGGAATAGAGACAGAGATAGATATGGAGGTAAAGCTAGAGATAGAGATGGCTAAATAGGTAGATAGGGAAAATACTTCTCTCAGAGAGTGTACAGATTGGCTTTTGAAAGGTTTCTTATGCCTAGAATCAAATACCAATGTCACTAACAAGACAAATTTTGGCACCTCACATTTAACATCTGGGTAAAAAGCCCAAAATAAAATCTTTGAGATTCTAACCTAATTTATCAGGTTTAATTTTTGGTGGTTAGTATGTCTGATTTGCATTATTTTGCTAGGAGGATTACAGGGACATTATAAAATATGTGCTATTTGACTTTTAATGGTCATGACTTCTAAAGTAGCATTGGTTTTATGATTCCTGTGTTGCTTGACTGTTATCTGGCATGGTACCTGTGATGACCAAGAATTTGCTGCTCAATCTTAAAAACTTAGTTTTGTTTTTGCTTTTAATAACTTCCAAATCACTTTTTTAAAAAAAGATTTTATTTATTTGTCAGAGAGAAAGCACAAGCAGGGGGAACAGCATGAAAAGGAAGAAGCAGGCTCCCCGACAAGCAAGGAGCCCATTATGGCACTCAATCCCAGGACCCTAAGACCATGACCCTAAGACCCTGAGCTCAAGGCAGACGCTGAACTGACTGAGCCCCCCAGGCATCTCTTCAAATCACTTTTTAGTTTAAGACAGTTTTAGATTCCCAGAAAAGTTGCAAGGATAGTATAGATCTCCCTCAATTTTTCTTATTGTTACCATCTTATATTACTATTGTACATTTGTCAAAACCAAGAAACCAACATTGCTACATTACGATTAACTGAACTCCACACTTAATTCCTTAATGTCCTTTTTTTCATCCAAGTATCCATTCGGGATACTTCATACCTTTAGTTATCACATTTCCTTAGATTTTCCTAGTCTGTGACAGTTTCTTAGGATTTCCTTGTTTTTGTGTACTTTGATAGTTTTAGTGAGTACTGGTGAGGTATTTTGTAGACTGTTCCTTAAATTGGGTTTATCTTAGGCTATTTTCATGATTAGACTGGTGTCATACATTTTCTGGGAAAATATAATTTTCATCATATTATATCATGGGTACATGCTATCAACATGACTCATCACTGATAATGTTAATTAACTTTGTAGCATTATAATTTTTTTTGTGACATACATCATCATCCATACCAGAGTATATAAAAAATATGTGTATAGTTAAATGAATTCTAATAAAGAGAACACTCATGTATCCCTTACCCAGCTTAAGAAACAAACAACTTGGAAATTTTCTTTTGGCTTCATCTCCATAACTACAATCTTAAATTTTGTCTAATCATTCCCATTAATCTTACCACTTAAATATGTATTTCTAAACTATGTATTTTATTATTGTGCCAGTTTTTTGAATTTTATATAAGTTTGTAATTTAACATGTGTTCTTCTGACTTGATTTTTTTCATCCAACTTTAGTTTATATTTATCTACCTGATGATTGATATTGGATTTACTATCTTTTTCTACCATCTTGTTATGTACTTTCTTTCTATCAACCTCTTTTCCTATTTTTCCCCCTTCTTTTCTTCCTTTCTGTATTAGTCAAGGTCCTGGAATGAAATTAGTGAACTCTGAAATTAGGTAATTTGAAGGAAGTTGTTGAAGCTACTATTTACAAAGGTAAAATAGGTTTAGGTTTACAGGTGTAGGAAAACCACAAAAACAGTGTGATGGCCTGGAGCCAGTAAGAACAGCAAAGTCACTGCAGGAATCTAGAGGAGCAAGGGGACTGTATTAGTTTTCTTGGGTTATTGTAACAAATTACTGGCTTAAAGCAACAGATATTATTGTCTCACAGTTTTGGAGACAAGTCCAAGATCAAGGTATTGGAAGCCATGTTCATTGATTTAGAGTAGAATCTTTTCTTGCTTCTAGTGACTCTCAGAATTCCTTGGCATTCCTTCGCTAGTAGCTGAATCACTCCCAATGCTGTCTGCACCATTATGCGGTCTTCTTTTCTGTGTCTCCTCTGTGTCAGCACCCAAAATTCCTTATGTTTTCTCTTACAAAGATGCCAGTCATTGGATTTAGGGGCCACCTAATTCATTCTGACCTCATCTTAATTTGGTTACATCTGCAAAGACCCTACTTCCAAATAAGGTCTTATTCACAGGTACAAGGGGTTAGGACTTGAACATATCTTTTTGGAGGACATAATTCAAACCACTACAAGGAAGGAGAAGTTATAGCAATCAGGACGGGGGAGGGAGAGAGAGAGAAAAGGAGAGATAGGAGAATGAATCTGTAGAGTTCGTCCTTCAGAAGCTGACTGCTCTTATGAAAATGGTAATGGAGAATAGATGGTCTGCTTACACTCTTTCTCCCTATTCCTATCCCCAGTCATCTACTCTGCCTCTTATTGGCTGAGCTCACAGAGTGTCAAGAGAGCAAGAGAGCCTCGGGGTGTGGTCCAAACAAGGCCAACCTTGAAAAGCACAGAACATAGTGGACAAGGGTAGAGATAGGATTGAGGGCACAGCTGTTGGACTGATTTTTTTTCCCCTCTCTATCTCTTCTTTTCTCATTTCATCATTCCTTCTATTATCCTGAAAACTTTATTCTCCATATATATTCTTTTAGTTGTCACCCTACCCATTTTAACATGCATATTTAACTCAAAGTCTAAAATCAGTAGCCTTACCCTTCTATTGAGCAATGTAAGAGCTTTAACTCCCATCATTCTCTCCCAACTTATATACGATTATGGTTTATTTGAAATTGTTATTATTATAATACAACTTGATGAAGAGAATGAGGCTCTGGAGGTTATGTGACCTGCCTTAAGTCAGGCAGGATTCCACTAAAGAGTTTTTAGCATTATTATGTGACTCTGAGAGTAGGAAGGTCAAGTATAATCCATGCTGTAATGTCTAGTACAGTACAGGGAAAAGATTGTACTCACTATTAAGATTGCCCTTTAGGCAGGTAGCTAACATTATCTTGCTTTTTAAAGATTTGCCTTATGATCTCTTAGAATTTCACCTTTACTTTTCAGTTTTTAGACACTATACTTTATTCAAATCATTTTCTATAGTCAAGACATTATGAAGATGACTGTATTATCTTCTGAGAAGGTGTCATGGGTAGTTTACATCTTGATACTTTCTTTCTTTACAAACACAAATGGTGGCAGAAGAAATATTAAAATAGGAAACTAAAATACATATCCAGGCTCAAAAAGAGCACCTTCTTCTCTATGGAACAGAAATGAAACAGAAACGAAAAATGGTAAGTGGAGCCAAACCCTAAGCTTATTGGGCCTTGGTCCCAGGATGGTCGGGTAGCAGGAGGCATGGATAAGAGTTTAGCCTTTGCAGGTAAAAAGAATTGAGGGTCCATGCAGTTTGGGGACTAAGAGCCTGATGACAAAAACTGAACTAGGCTTCCTGTTGGCTTTGAGGCTAGGAGTCTGACATCCCAGGGTCCCCTTGGGCCAGGAGCCCTGAAATGCCATTACAAGTTCTAGAAGAGATTCAGCCAGCCAGTGTTCTTGTCTGCATAGAAAAATCCAAGAACACGTATCAACTAATTATGAAATGACTTCTTTGATGCGTATAAGGTTTAACACAAAAACTCAGAAACATTTCTATGTCGTAGTAATACACAGTGAGAATATAGAAGAGAAGGTAGCTGACTTTTTAATAAAATATACACCTAGGAAAAGATGTGCAAGACATTTTCTGAGAAAAGTACAAACTGGTACTGAGTTGAACAAGCACTACTTGGGATATAATAAAAAAAAAAAAGCAACTTTAGTTTTAGTTTGGTCTCTTATCTTCCCTTTAAAATGGATCCAGCAAAGGAATCTTCCCAGCACCTGGCTCGCAACTTGAGCAGCCCCTGTCTTTTCTGGTTACTGGTAATAAGACTTAGATTCTCTTTAAGTTACACATACAGTCTTATTTCAGTAAATAGAATCCTGGGTACCTGGTCATAGCCAAAACTCAGAATTTAATTTAGTGTTAAATCTCTCCCAGCTGAGGTCTGTTTGCTCTTTTTCTTTTTTCAGTATTATAAAGATATTAATGCTCTCCGAAGTTGACCTGTAGATTCAATGCAATCCCCATAAAAATCCCCATGGGTTTTTCTTTTTATGGTATTTGATGAGCTTATTCTAAAGTGTGTATAAACAGGGAGAGGGCCAAGAATAACTGAGGCATGTTTGAAGAAGAATGAGGTCGGGGACTCAAGCTACCAGGAAAGAAGACTTATAATTAAAGCATAGTAATTAAGATAGTGCATCACTGGCATAGAAATGGGCAGATCAATCAATGGAAAAGAGCACACAGAAACAGACTCATGCATGTGCACAGTTGATTCATTCTAGAACTGGCACTTCAGAGCCACAGGGTGAGATGGTCTTTTTCAATAAATGGTGCCGGAACAACTGGTAACCTATAAGGAAAAAACAAAATTAAATTTCCAAAAGTGGGTATACTAGATGCTAAAATTGAATCCCTAAAAGTAGTTGTCTTAGATGATGCAGAGGTATATACATTTTTAGAACTATTGATAGATGCTAAAGCACACAACTCATGCTTAGATTTAAGAAGAGGCATAGTTCAGACTTTGGCTGTGAGAACATGTCCAAGATTTCTTTTTTTTTTTTTTTAAAGATTTTATTTATTTATTTATTAGGAAAGAGAGAGAGTGAGAGAGAGCATGAGAAGGGAGAAGGTCAGAGTGAGAAGCGGACTCCCCATGGAGCCGGGAGCCCAATGCGGGACTCGATCCCGGGACTCCGGGATCATGACCTGAGCCGAAGGCAGTCGCCCAACCAACTGCGCCACCCAGGAGCCCCCATGTCCAAGATTTCTATAGCATCTTCTGCTTTGCAGAAGAGACTTTATTTAGATTATGGTTAACTCCTCATCTTGGGGGTTTGTTCCTACATTCCCTCAGGAAGGGTCCTATGAGGCCATGCCTTAATTTTATTCTTCCTGGGATCCCCATATACCTGACCAGAACTCCTAGGGGACACTGAAATAGACTTCCTGGGGAGTGCTTTTGAATTTTGGACACCACCCAGGCTTGAAACAAATGTCCTTTGTTCATTTCTCTTTAATCTTACCTTGTCATCAGTTCTTAGGTGAACCATGAAAACTTTTCATGGCCTTAAGACATGGCATAATTTTTCAGTGGCATAAATGAGGCTAGTTTAAAAGTGAGCATCTCATAAATTGACATGGTAACAGGGAGTAGACTCACATTTGTGTCTATGTTTGCGTGCTACACCATCCCTTCCTACTTACGGAATATTGAGTAGGTACACCTCTTACCTCTTCAATTAGATTCCAAAGTGCTAAAGACAGTGATCTTGGCTTATTTGAGAGACACCGACACTATTACTGTCATTGCCTTATCATAATATCATCATGAAATGTCAGTTGGCATTTATACGCACTGTGTGCCTTCCATGGGCACTTTATATTATCAAGTTTATTCCCAAGATGTCACCATGAGGTGTGTCACTGTTGGGACCCCTGTTTTGCAGATGTAGAAACTGAGGCATAGGGTGTGAAGTGATTCACTGAGGATCACAGAGCTGGTAAGGAACAGAGTTGGGGACACACAGGGGAGTCCTATGCTAAAAGTCCTGACTACTCACTACTGTATAATCCTTTTTATTATGCGGACAAGAAATTGATTACCAAGGAGAAGTTTTCAGGTTCTGTAGCCATAGTAACCGACCCTGGTGAAGTTAAGCAGGAAAAAAAAATCTTAGAAAGATATTGGATAGTTTAAAAATTGATCCAGAGTCCAGGAAGGTAGGACAGGAGTATGGGCAGAAGCGCAGGGAGGCTGAGGCATGTTGCAGAAGGGATCTGGTAAGTCCCTTACCAGATCCTTAGCACCTGCTAAGGGTTACTGCGTATACTGAGCTCCAAACTGTCTCCTGGTCCTTGCTTCGCTTGCTCAAACATTTTCAGTTTTCTTGTAGAAATCTTTGTTTGGCCAAGCCTCGGACACCTGTGCATGCTCCATCTGCCAAGGGTGAGGGGAGTGAGTATGTGGCCTCCTCCCTTGGCTTTTGCAGTAAGAAGTAGGACTTGGCTTCCCAACCAAACCCACACATTGAAGGCTTCCCCACAGGAGGAAGGGGGGTTAGATGTTGCAGCCAAAAAATGACAGATAGTCATGACAGCTCTTTTGTTTGCGATCTTGGGTCCATCCCACCAGCCAGCTCTGCTCACCGAGAGCGGCCTGCTAGGCACTCGCGTCCCACATCCAGCTCCACACCAACAAATAGGAGAGCCGGCTGCGCAAGCCAGACTTAGAGTATTACACAACAGCCCTGTGCTCTGGCACAGGAAAGAAATGATCCAGTTGTATGTGCCGTTGCCATATGGCGCTCTAATTTCCGAAGATTCTCCCGAATGCTTAGAATCATTGTAATCAAATGTCCTGCTAGCACCTGGAACATATAATTATGTTCATCTTTTATCTTTTCCAACTGACTTCTTCTTTTGGGTTCTCTAAATCTATCAATAGCACTGTCTTTTTACCCAATTCTCTCTTTTCCATTCCCTTTGACTCCAATATCCATGAGGTTACCAAACTTTAGCAGTTCTATATTTTTTTAATGTCTAGAATTGGCTCTTCTCACTTTCACCGCCTCCCCCCTTTTTGTGCATGACTTACTTTATATCTAATTGGACTGCATATCTCCAGTCTGCCCTTCTTCATGGCTGCCAAACCAAGTTATTCTGGAGCACAGCTCTGTCCATGTGACTCTCTTACTTTATAACCTTCTATGGCTCTAGTCTCCTGAGTTTCAGTTCGGAGCACACCATGATTTGGCCCTGGACTAGACCCCCAACCTAGTTCTTCACTCACCACCTTCGTATTCTCTTGCCTCCAGCCAAGCTGTGAGTGAATATTTGTGTGTTGACTGCTTACAGGGTATAGAGCAACTGACTGCCTTTGAATATCTACTGACATATTATATCACAAAAGTCTTACTTGAAATTATTTTATTTTTTCCACTTTACAGATGAAGAGAAAGGGAGTTGACCTTCTGGGCTTTTTCCCCAGGTCTCTCTCATAGGAAATGGTAGCGCTGAGCTTCAAACCCCATCTTTGTCATTCAATGGTCTTTGTTCTAGCACCTTCTACCACCTCTTTGCATTTACTTTCTAGTTCTCTTTGGAATCCCCTTTTCTTTTTCTTTTCTTTTTTTTCTACATGACCAAAACTTCCCCACCTTTCAGATGTCACCTTCTCAGTGAAGCATTCTTGAATCATTGTAGCTCCAAGAAATTTCTACCACCTCTGATTTCCCATGGCATTTCATCTCTTTGATAGAGCAACACTTTGTCTTATGGCCTTTCACATACAGGTCATATGGGGAACCGTATGGGACTTCCTGCTTATTCCTTTGCGTTATCAAGTACTATCACTGAGGGATGGAATGATTCCTGATTTAAGGAATACAAAATGGGAAAACAGTGATTTTAAAGGATCTATGTGATCATCACTGTTAATAATGAAAGGCAGCTTTTCTCCATTAGCCAGTCAGTACTACCTTTCCCTGTCTGCTGCTTAGAAATGAAGTCCAGTGAGATATATCAGTGATACTTAGATGAGATCAAATAAAACAGATTTTTCTCTTGCTTGTTTGTCCCATGATGACTTGGGTGGCAGGCAGGACAGCCAAGTGGAGCTGGAGTTGGGGTAGGGAGTGGGACAACAGGGCTGGGGCCCCTGGAAAATTCTAGCACAAAATTCAGGTCTAGGCAGGAAACATATTTCTGGTGAGGAAAAAGAGAGGCCAAGAAGTCAGCCAACCAGGGGAACTGAAAAACAGGGCAGGGGCAGAGAGTGATGGAAAAATGCTAGAGATCCATGCAGGCTGGGACCCAAGGTGTCTTGGTCCTGGGGAGCGGGCCGGGGCACAGCTAAGAACATTCAGTAGTGGAGTGGAGTGTGATCCTGAACCCATCCTTATTTTTTGCCCAGGGACAGAAATGACTCCCAGACTGTGGGTGGGCCCCGCCGAGAAATAATTAGACACTCTTGGCTGGGGTGAGGGTCTGTGGTGTGTGGATTGAGAGGCGGATGACAGTATTACTTTTAAAAAAAGCCCTGTTTCAAAATTGGTCACGGTTCGTTTAAACGCTGCGGCTTTGAGAGTCACCTCACAGCTATGTGTTTTGCCTTTAGTTCAGTGGAGCTTGATGAACCAGAAATGCGCTTTCTAGTATATAAGGCGGAGATCTGACGGACTGGAACTTTTCAGTTCCTGCTAAGTGTTAAAGGGCTAAATTCTCCGCATTAACTAACCACCAGATCAGTTTCAGAGTTTCAGTTTTAATGATGAAGGGGACCTGCTAATTGGCATTTGGCTTCTAAACAGAGCAGTGATCTTGTATGCCTACTAGACGCTTTTCAGCAACATGTGGACATAAAAGTGATCTTGGTCAATTAAATTATTCTGTCTGGAAGAAATGTAGGCCTTTGAACAGATTAGCATCCTCCAAACACCACATGAGGGGCCACGGATAACCGGGGTTGCTATTCCAAGCATTTGCAGGACACGGATAATCCACAGAGCTACTTTATCCTCTGATGGTGCTAGAGCTTTCAAAAAGGAGTTTGTCCTCCCACTAGGTTGCAACTGGGGGATGACTTTGAGGGTAAATCTTTTCACTAATGGGATAGACACAGACCCGCCCCTGTTGTACAGCCCCGGTGAATAATTTCTGTCACGTGACTCAGCTGTGACACGCCCCCCCCCCCCCACTTCCCCACCCCTCCAGCCCGGAGATCCTGTTTATCTGCCACTGTCAAGGTATGCTATCAGGAATCTGCTTTCCCTAGCTCAGACTTCTCACTTGCTCGGAAAAGATGTTAATTAAAAAAGAAATAGAGCTGCCAAAAGTGAATTATTGAATCCCATGGTTATCTTTGGACTCTGTCCCTGTTGCCGATGTTGTGATAGGGGGAGGAAGTCCTAGAACTGAGACCTCCAGCTACCATTCATTACCTGGTGAGAGAAAAGGCAGTATTTGCAGATAATGCAGTCCTGAATCTTAAATAAGACAGACTCAAACGAAGATTACCTTCCAGGTTGGTGTCAGACGTCTGGTTTGTGGTACAGGCTTAGTTAGGCACAGACGCCTAGTGCATTTCCTGAGAGCCTATGAGGTTTCTGATGAGTTGCAGTTTTTGAAAATTCCTGGTGTCGGGGTTCCTACATTTCTTAACAGTGTGCTTTTGTGCTGTTTATCCTGAAATCCAAGAGATTCTAGTTTGATTCAGTAATTCAGTTTTTTTGTCTGCATGATTCATTTTTCTCAAAAGAAAATTCATTTTCATTGTTTAGATCTGTAGCTGGCTTTCATCTTCATTTCCTTGTTCTTGCATGTTTTTTTTTCTTCTATCCACTGTAAATTTTCATTTCTCCAAGGCTGTATTTTCTCATTTTCTTGAGCTCCTTATAATCATTGTAGGAAGACAAGTGAAGCTTTTTATTTTCTTTTTGAGATAGTATACAGATTTGCTTGGTATGCTCACAAGTACTTTCCTGGGTTAATTTTTATTATTGTTTATACTCAGCTCAGTGACTCACTTCTCCTTACACCCTGAATTACAGTTGTTTAGGATCTGATTTACTTCTTTCTTGAATTCTTTGCTTCTTGAAGCTTCTTTCTTTTATCTGCTGTTTCAGAAACGGCCCTAACTGTGTCGCTTCTAGGGGAGCCTTTTTACATTTGAACGTTCTTTACTCATTCACTAAGTAATAATTCAACAAATATTTGCTAAGCTCCTACTGTTTGAATCTTCAGTATGATAGTAAACCAAAAATGATCTGAACAAATGCCAGCAAGCTTGAAGAGAATAAAGTATGATGCTCTAAGACCCTGTTGCTCAAAGTGTGGTCCCTGGAACACCCCCACTGGCGTCACCAGGGCCTTGTTAGAAATGCCAGTTCTTAGCCACCTCCCCAATATTTACTGAATCCGAATCTGCTTTTAACCAAGATACCCAGGTGATCTCTATGCATTTTAAATTTTAAGAAAACTGTGCCAAGTACATGAAATGTTACAGACACATTTGTAGATTTTAGTTATTTGCCAAGTATTGCCCAAATGTACAAAAATAGATTGCAGGATGAGTTTTATTTCACTGATTAAATAAAAGCTCAATTGGATTCTCAGTCTTCAAAATTGGAGTGACATATCGCAGGGGCTTTGAGCCAGACTCACTTTTTTGGCTTGCTGGTAGTCGAACAAATCATTTTGAACACCTCTCTCTGTGATATGGGAAGGAAGGAGACAATTCTTGGTTTCATGGAACTTATATTTAGCAGAAGACCATAATTATCCAATTATTAAGAATGCTTTTGAGGACCTAAAAAGGAATGACTGATGCTTGCTACAGTGTGGATGAACCCTTGAAAACATTACGCTCGGTGAAAGAAGGCTATGCATTATATGATTCCATTCATACAAAAAGTCCAGAGTTGGGAAATATAAAGAGAAAAAAAGTAGTTCAGTGTTAGCTTAGGGCTGGGGCAAAGATACTGGGGGATAGGGCAGTAATAACAAAAGGTATAGGTTTTTTTTTTTTCCCAAATTTATTTTAATTTTTCAGTGTTACAAGATTGATTGTTCATGTACCACACCCAGTGCTCCATGCAGTACGTGCCCCTCTCGATACCCACCACCAGGCTAACCCCCCCCACTCCCTCCCCTCCAAAACCCTCAGTTTGTTGCTCAGAGGTTTTTTTTTTAATTGAAATCAATTAATTTGAAAAAAATTCAAATTCAATTAACATATAATATATTATTTGTTTCAGGGGTACAGCTCTGTGATCCATCAGTCTTACACAATTCACAGCACTCACCATAGCACATACCCTCCCCATCTTCCATCTCCCAGCCACCCCATCCCTTCCACCTCCCTCCCCTCCAGCAACCCTCAGTTTGTTCCCTGAGATTAAGAGTCTCTTATGGTTTGCCTCCCTCTCTGGTTTTGTCTTGTTTCATTTTTCCCTCTCTTCCCCTGTGATCTTCTGTTTTGTTTCTTAGATGCCACATATGGGTGAGATCATATGATAATTATCTTTCTCTGATTGACTTACTTCACTTAGCATAATACCCTCTAGTTCCATCCATGTCATTGCAAATGGCAAGATTTTTGATGGGTGTGTAATATTCCTTTGTGTATATGGGGTATAGGTTTCTTTTGGAGGCAATTAAAATGTTCTAAAATTTACTGTGGTGGTGGTCACACATATCTATGACTACACCAGGAAACATTGAACTGTGTACTTTAAGTGGGTGCATTTTATGGTGTGTGAATTGTATCTCAATAAGGCTGTTAAAAATTATTTTGAACAGGACTATGTAGAAGGGGCACTGGATGCTGTGAGGGAGACTTTAGGCCTGGACACAAGAGGCTTCTTTGATTGAGGGTCCTTTCAGGTGATCTTTGAAGAATAAGTGGGAACCACCTGGGCAAGGCGGTGGGCATGCAGAGCATTCTAGGCAGAGGGAGCCACACTGCCTGAGACCGGGGCAGAAAGGCACAGGAGGGGTGCCTGGGTAGCTCAGTCGGTTAAGCACCTGCTTTCAGCTCAGGTTGTGATCCCAGGGTCCTGGGATTGAGTCCTCCATCGTGCTCCTTGCTCAGTGGGGAGCCTGCTTCTTCCTCTGCCTGTGCTTCCCCTGCTTGTAGTTTCTCTCTCTCTCTCACTCACTCTCTCTCTCTGAAAAATAAATAAATAAAATCTTGAAAGAAAGGAAGAAAGAAAGAAAGAAAGAAAGAAAGAAAGAAAGAAAGAAAGAAAGAAAAGAAAGACAGACACAGGAAACAAATAAGAACCTGGAAAGGGTGTTGGAGCCCAGGATATAAGAGGAGAAGAATATCATGAGCAAGGCTGGAAGTTGATAGGTCCCAGGTGTTGGGGAGCCTGTAGGATGTAAAGGACCTTGGTCTTTATGCTAAAAGAAAGAGTTGCTGAAGAGGTTTAATAAGGAGCAGGTGTGATGTTGTTGTTGTTTAGATCATTCTTGCTTTTAGGTGGAGAATGGGTTGGATGAAGACCAAGTATGGAGACTGGGAGACCTCTGGAGATTATTACAGTAGTCCAGAGTTTGGATGAATGTGGTCACAGTGGGGAAGGAGAATGAATAGTGGATGTTTCAGGATAAAATCTGAATACAGAATCAACAGAACTTACTGATAGAATGGGAGACAGGGCAAAGGAAGGGTGAATCAAGGATGACTGTTAGGTTTCTGACTTGTATATTTTGATGAGTTCAGTGTTGGACATACTGAGTTTGTGGGACTTGTGGTCACCCAAATGGAGATGCTGAAGAGGTGGATTTAAAGAACATATATAACACCTAGTGCTCATTATATCATGAGCCCTTGTTAAGGTCCATCACCACTTTACCCCATCCTCCCAGCCCTCTCCCCTCCAGCAACCCTCAGTTTGTTTCCTATGATTAAGAGTCTCTTATGGTTTGCCTCCCTCTCTGGTTTTGTCTTGTTTCATTTTTTCCTCTTTTCCCGCATGATCCTCTGTTCTGTTTCTTAAATTCCACATCAGTGAGATCATATGATAATTGTTTTTCTCTAATTGACTTATTTCAAAGACTTGAAGCATGTTTAAACACAGACGAAAAGGGTCTAGTAGAAAGGGAACATTCTTGGAAGGGAAAGAAATGATGTTTTAATAGAGTATTTTAATGCTTAATTAGATGTTTCATATTTGAGAATTATTTACCGAATTTTCACATTGTGCCAATCATTATGCTAGCATTAGGGTTATAGCAGCGAAAACCAGTTTCTGCCCCATATTACTTCCATGATGTCATTTAGGTGGCTCAAGTTCCTTAAGACCAGGATCTGAGTCTTCTTCACTCTGCTTCCCCAGCATCTAGATAATGCCTGTCGTATCAGTGATATCAATAAAGGTTTGCTGAATTCTGTTAAACCCACTATCAGTATGTGTGATTTCAGGGTGATTTTTCCAAGAATAGTGACATACATATTATAGCTACGGGTAATTACCAAACTGCTGGTAGTCACTCGTAGTAAGTACCTACCATCCATTACCACGAAAAGAATTACCTTTCTTCCATAGCTGTGCACCCACTAGGTGTCCCACAAAGGACTCTTTTTTGTCCCTCCCCTTCCCTCTCCATCTCATCTCTTCATCCCATTGAATCTACTTCTAAATATATGTCAAGTCCATCCTGTCCACTCCGACCTCATGGCCACTATTTTCAGGCTTCACTGTTTCTCACCTGTGTTAATCTAATGATCTCCTAACTCTTCTGACTTATGCTTTTGCAAATCATCATTCTATTCTGCTGGCAAAAGAGTGTTCTTCAGTGCAGTGTGGATGTCTAGTCCCAGCTTAAAAGACTCCAGGATACATGAAGAATACAATCCTTCATCATGTCCTTCTTGCCCGTATAGAACCAGCTTCACCTCCTACCTTCCCCTGCACTCATGAGGCCACATTCACTCGTACCAAAATGCTTGTTCACGCACACTCCCTTCTGTGGCTTTACTCATCTCTTTTGTTCTAGTTCTAAGACTCAGTTCAAGCATTACCTCACTTCCTCCCCTGGACACCTTGCTTTCTTCTGTGCTCCCGCAGTGCCCTGGACATACTTCCTAATGTCACCCTGTACTTTTTAATATAAGAAGTTTCCCATGCGATGCGATGCGATGTAGGATTTGCTTGAGTTCCTCATAAATTTTGATTGAATGACTCAATATGCAAGTTGATGAAAAACCTACTTATAATGATCTAAGTCTAGAAACTTACTCTTTCCTATGGTTACACAAAATAATTTTTGCACTAATTTCGTATGTCCTGAATTACTTGGGAATACTGCCACCCAATAAATTGAGGGAAGATTATACTTTTTTGTATTTGTAACCTACCATTTTGCAAGATATGTCACTGATGGCTGCATCGCCTGATTCAGTTGTGTCACCAGTTCCAGAGGGCCTGGATCAGTCTTCGATTGCACTCCTTTGGCTTCCTGACTTGGTGTGAGTGTGTGGATATTTACTTTCTTAGCCCTTATTTTAATATGTCAACTATGAAGCATTCATGGGCAACCTTCATGCCAGTTCTCTGTATATGTCTTTATTTAGCTCTTATTTCAAATTACAAAATATGCACAAAAGCATATTGAATGGTGGCTTATTTCTCATAATTCTAAACTTGTCCATTAAAAATATATACGAGTATTTTCCTTGTTATGTTTTCTGGTGTAGTCATATCTGAATCATTATGTATTGAAGGATGTGCTATTTTGTCATAAATCACTTTCTTTTTACTTCTTCTTTATATTATAGCTAGGAGATAATACTGATTTTATAAAAGATAGAAAAAGATAGATAATATGAACATTTAATGATCAAGGTGGCATGGATTTGAAAGGGGAGGACAACCTGTATTTGGTGTCAACTTTTTATAGCAAACACATAGACTTGTATTTTGTCACATTGATTTTTCTAAAGTAAATATATTTTTAAAAGATTTTATTAAATCTCAGTTTGTTAAGATACAGCATAATAGTAACTTCAGGTGTACCCTTAGTGATTCAATACTTACAACAGCTGGTGATCATATTTTTCTTAAAGATTTTATTTATTTCAGAGAGAGAGTGAGCGAGAGAAAGAGAGAGAGAGGGAGAGAGAACACAAGCAGGGAGAGTGGCAGGCAGAGAGAGAGGGAGAGGCAGACTCCCCGCTGAGCAGAGAGCCCCATATGGGACTCAAGGCAGGCTCGATCCCAGGACCCTGGGATCATGACCTGAGCCAAAGGCAGCCACTTAACCGACTAAGCCACCCAGGTACCCCAATCATGTTTTTAATAAGTACTTGTTAAGTCACTTGGATACATTTTCTTGTTTTCTCCACAGGGATTTGATAATCTCCCTTTGTAAATGGGGAAAGAAGTGAAGCTCAGCGAATAGGCTAAAGGCACCCACTGGCCAGGAGAAACCTGGCAGGGGGCTTGGGACAATGGAAAAGGGGTGTGCTGTCCTTCATCAGGCAATGGTCTGGGCCGTGTGACACCTGGGTTTAGTCATTGATACACCAGGGCCATCCGTCTGATTTTGAGCACGTTCTTAGAGTTTTCCAAACCTCATTTTCTACCTATGTAACATGAAAAGCATAGATTTGATTAATTTGACTTTTCCACATTTGTTCCAATAACTGTCCCTACAAGAACACAATGAAAGACAGATGCATTTAAAATCATCTTATTAAGTAGCAAGAATTTTACTATCAGAAAATTTGACTATGTAATATAAATGGAACAAAATTAGAGCGCTTGCCCATGAAAAAGGCAAACTTGCAACCAAGAATTGTCAAGTGCTTTTTCCTATTGACAGCTGTTCACTTTTTCTGCCATCCACTGGCACTTGTTGTCAGGTAAGCAGTGCTGAGATAGTTAGGGGAAGATTGCAAAAGAAAAGATTACAAATTGAGAAAATTCTTTCTGTTAGTTTGCTTTCTGAAGGTTGGGAGAACAGCGTGCGATTCTGTTTTGGTGGTGGGACATAGTAAGAGAATTGAAAGCCTAGTTGATTATTAAGGTCATTTTTATCATTAAGAGGCATTTTGGGCCCAGGTCCCCCTAAGTCTAGGACATTTTTTTTTTTTCCAGGCCATAGTAGAGTTGTTAGATTTAACAAATAGAAGTCCAGGACACCCAGTTAAGTTTGAATATTGGGTAAACAACAAATAGTTATTTGAGTATCAGGATGTTCCAAATGTTGCACAAAACAATCAGATTTCTAAGTCGGCTCATGTTATCAGTCCACTAAACTCTGAGGGTTTGAAGTCCAAAAATAAAATAAGGTTTTTCCTTGAAGTGGCTTATAGGGGCCACGGGTGCTTTGAAGGAGTTCATTCAAACAACTGTTGAGTAAGAACAAAGTGCTTTGGCTTGACTAGAAATAGCTGTTGAATTTGGCCAAGGAACTCTGGTAAGGGTTACCAGCTCCGAACATTAAACTGTCAAAAATCTGCTGGCAGTTAGACCTGGAAGTCCACAGTAGAGACTGGAAAGAGTGACGGAGGCCTCCCACCCCCCGACTAGTCTTGCACTCAGGACTGCCCTGAGGTGGTGAGAGGTGATCTTCGTGTGGTTTTCACCCTGTGAATCCCATCTGTATGGCCTCTAACAGAGGACGACCCCCTCACAAGTGTGCTCATGTAAATATTGCAATAAAACAGTGCTCCTCGGCATCTGTGATCCATGCAGCTGGGGGGCTTGTAATGGGGCCGGGAGAAGTGATGGGGACAGATGGAGTCAGCATTTGACAGGGACGGAGCAGTTGGAGTTTAGCTTTGGCCTTGGAGCATAAAAACATCTGGGAAATAAAATGAGTGAAGCTGACTGGAAATGTGAACGTTTGCCAAGAGTGTATAAGAAAGGTGCGGTGAGGAACTAGGGCAGACAGCACTTCCCTCTTCTTGGCCTCCAACCTTGAGAGTTAAAAACAACAACAACAATAAGACATCATGTTGTTACACATGGGAAAATTTGCCATATTTATAAACATTGATTTTGGCTTTCCCAGTTCCCCTTCTGTGGTAATAAGCTGGGTGCTCAGGAGAGGGGGTGGGGCTTCTGTGGGCCGTAAGAAGACGTGGACCTGCAGAACGTTACCCCCTTCTGGAATCTTCAGATGTCAGAGCAGTCCTCTCCAGATGGAGGAACAAGAGGAATTTCGAGGATCAGATGGCAGAAACGGGAAAACAATAGTGGCAGATTCAGAGAGTGTGAAGACTTAGAAAGAGAGGAAGGCTCATTTTTCACTGGATCAGGACTAGCCCCAGAGGCCAGAAGCCTGAAGGAAAAGAAAGGATGTTGGGTGAACACAGTGTCCCTGGCCCAGTCAGCTGCTAATGACCAGCTGCCAGGGGGACTGTGAGGTCAGCCATGTCCTTTTGGCTCCTTACAGGCCTCTTCTCCCAGCGGAAATAGAAGACCGGTGGTATGTGGCATGCATCCTCTTCCTAGTGGCTGTAGTCATCCTGTGTCTCTGCTGTGGACCCTTCTTCCAGACTGTTCTCTGAGGTCATACTGCTCCTTATCTCTTAACCCTCCTATGCCCTGTGGGTGCTCCCCATACTCTTAGCTCTCTCTTCCAACTCGTTCTTCTGTGTCTATCTCATTTCTGTATTACCGGCCTTCAAACTTTCTTGAATATCCTTATTGAATATACCTGTTAATAACAGTTATTGAGGAATCATTTCCAAAACTGTTTATTTCCTTATAAACCGTATAAAGGATTATGTAAGTGTGTGTATAAATATAAGTACGTACAACATATGGACTATTATAATATATCCAATATTAAAATAGGCATTAAAGTAAATCTGTAAGCTAAAAATATTAAACTATAGGAATAAAAAATGGAAGAGGTCAAGAAATTATTAAAATGAATTTATTTTCTTCCCCCCTCCGTTCCCTTGGCCAAACCTTGGAATGCACTTCTACCTTTTGGGGACCCCTGCTGGGCAGGGGCTTCACTTTGGTCTGAATCTAGTCTCCTAAGACATTGCCCTCACCAGTGTCCCTCACCTCCTGACTGGCTCCACCTTACTGACCTGCAGGGCCTGAGAGACCACAATTCTAGCTCCAGATATTTGAGAATCTTTAGCTCAAAGTACTGACTTTTTAGCTTTCCCTCAGTATCACGAGTCAGTGATAAACATCGGCATAATCTCAGAGCGCCTCTGGTTGCTTCTCTGAGCAAGGAGAATTTTTGTCAATGGCAGCTCATTCAACAGCAGATCTGGGGCTAGTTATGCTTCTTTTTTTTTTTTTTTTTAAGATTCTATTTATTTGACAGAGAGAGAGAGAGAACACAAGTAGGCAGAGAGGCAAGCAGAGAGAGGGGGAGAAGTAGGCTTCCCGCTGGGCAGAGCACCCTATGCGGCTAGATCCCAGGACCCTGAGATCATGACCTGAGCCGAAGGCAGAGGCTTTAACCCTCTGAGCCACCCAGGCGCTCTGGTAGGTATGCTTCTAAGTGATAATGTGGGAACACCCCCAGAGGGGGTAAATCTCGGAACTGGGAGAAGCTGCGTCTCTGAGAAACTGGAGACTATTGAAAGCGAGATGGAAGTTTTAGGAAATTCTATTGCAAATGAGCCCTGGGCTCCACTCAGTTGTACATGCAATTAAATTTATGTAAAAGTCAAAACAAATTGTAAAACATTTCCTTAATATTTGAGAAAGAAGATTGGAAATGAATCCTACTAAGTAATGGAAAGTACCACTCAAATTACTATCACATTCCTGAAAACACTGTTTCTCTATATGCTGAGTTTCCTCATCTCTTGATTTGCAGATATACCAGCTTCCTTAGGTTCAACATGGTTCTGACTACGGTAATTCAGTGTTAATGGATTTAGCCAAAGAAAATAGCCATTTGTTAGCAGCTGCACAGCTGTTAGAGCTCCTTGGAAGACATATTATAGGGGACAAGCCTTTTGCTACACCCGCATGAGCTCATTTTGGAACTGCGGACCCGGCTTCGCTCTGTTAGCAGCTGTTAAGAAAGGAAAGCACTTCCACCATTAAATTGCTGCATTCCTCAGTGGAGTGACTGCCCTAGAAGATTCAGAACTTCCAGATTATTCCCTTTTGTCCCTCGACTCTTGATTTTCTACATAGTCCACAATATCTCATTTAAGAAGGAGGCGGATAAGGTTTCACAGTCTCCTTCACTTATCCATCTTGAATATCTAAATTAGTGTGGAAGTATTCATGTAAGAAAAAGGCCTACCCCTTATCTTGCTTTAGAAGTATAGCCTTAGGCAGGAAATGGGGAAATGATAGTTGGAGGATAATTCAACGGCAGTGATAAATTTTTGTTTTGAGTTGGCAAAAGATTGACCAGGATGTCAGAGATGCTTCTTGAATTATAGCCTAATTTTTTAGCAAGTATCACATTTCTCTTGGGAAAAAAAAAAAGGTCGTTAGGAGGTATCTTTTTTTGTCTTCCTTCTATATTATACCCTGAGATTTTTCTGCTTTGCCGCCCTTTGTTAGAAGCTCAACTTTAGGAAAATAATATAGAGAGCGAAGCATTTTGTGTTTTGATTGGTCTTAAAGAAATGTTACATTCAGACTCTGAATTAGTGCTTTGTTCTAAACCTTGAAAATATGAGTTCATAACTAAGTGGTTTTGGAATCATCTTTTAAATCTATAGATTATAGCGATATTACTTAGAATTGGAATATACATATATATATTTAATTTCATTTTTTATTAACATATAATGTATTATTTGTTTCAGGGGTACAGCTCTGTGATCCATCAGTCTTACACAACTCACAGCACTCACCATAGCACATACCCTCCGCATCTTCCATCTCCCAGCCACCCCATCCCTCCCATCCCCCTCCCCTCCAGCAACCCTCAGTTTGTTTCCTGAGATTAAAGAGTCTCTTTCCCTCCCTGATTTCGTCTTGTTTAATTTTTCCCTCCCTTCCCCTATGATCCTCTGCCTTGTTTCTCAAATTCCACATATCAGTGAGATCACATGATAACTGTCTTTCTCTGATTGACTTATTTTGCTTAACATAATACCTTCTTAACGTTCCATCCATGTCATTGCAAATGGTAAGATTTCATTTTTTGATGGCTGCATTGTATTCCATTGTGTGTGTATATATATATATATATATATATATATATATATATATATATATATATATATATATATATATATATACATCTTCTTTATCCATTCATCTGTGATGGACATCTAGGCTCTTTTCATAGTTTGGCTATTGTGGACATTGTTGCTATAAACATTTGGGTGCACGTGCCCCTTTGGATCACTACATTTTTATCTTTAGGGTAAATACCCAGGAGTGCGATTGATAGCTCTATTTTCAATTTTCTGAGGAACCTCCAAACTGTTTTCCAGAGTGGCTGCACCAGCTTACATTCCCACCAACAGTGTAGGAAGGCTTCCCTTTCTCCGCATCCTCACCAACATCTGTTGTTTCCTGACTTGTTAATTTTAGCCATTCTGACTGGTGTGAGGTGGTATCTCATGGTTATTTTGATATGTATTTCCCTGATGCCAAGTGATGTTGAGCACTTTTTCATGTATCTGTTGGCCATTTGCATGTCTTCTCTGCAGAAATGTTGGTTCTTGTCTTCTGCCTTTCTTGATTGGATTATTTGTTTGTTGGGTGCTGAGTTTGATAAGTTCTTCATAGATTTTTGGATACTGGCCCTTTATCTGGTACATCATTTGCAAATATCTTCTCCCATTCTGTCCATTGTCTTTTTATTTTATTTACTCTTTCCTTTGTTATGCAAAACATTTTTATTTTGATGGAGTCCTGATAGTTATTTTTGTCCTTGCTTCCCTTGCCTTTGGCGATGTGTCTAAGAAGAGGTTCCTGCAGCTGAGGTTGAAGAGGTTGCTACCTGTGTTCTCCTCAAGGATTTTGATGGATTCCTGTCTC
Organism: Nasua narica; assembly: GCA_028533885.1. Taxonomy (NCBI): domain Eukaryota; kingdom Metazoa; phylum Chordata; class Mammalia; order Carnivora; family Procyonidae; genus Nasua; species Nasua narica. Next base: position 117,007,021 of record CM052800.1, on the reverse strand, counting down.
ACATTTAGGTTTTTCATCCATTTTGAGTATATTTTTCTGCGTGGTATAAGGAAATGGTTCAGTTTCATTCTTCTCCATGTGGCCGTCCAATTTTCCCAACACCATTTGTCAAAAAGACTGTCTTTTTTCCTTTGGATATTCTTTCCTGCTTTGTCGAAGAGTCATTGGCCATAGAGTTGAGGGTCCACTCTGGGCTCTCTATTCTGTGCCATTGATCTATGTGTCTGTTTTTGTGCCAGTACCATACTGTCTTAGTGATCACAGCTTTATAATAGAGCTTGAAGTCTGGAATTGTGATGCCACCAGCTTTGCTTTTCTTTTTCACGTGCCTCTGGCTATTCAGGGTCTTTTCTGGTTCTGTACAAATTTTAGGGTTATTCCATTTCTGTGAAAAAAGTTGATGGTATTTTGATAGGGATTGCATTAAATGTGTAGATTGCTCTAGGTAGCACAGACATTTTCACAATATTTGTTCTTCCAATCCATGAGGATGGAACATTTTTCCATTTCTTTGTGTCTTCTTTACTTTCTTTCATAAATGTTCTGTAGTTTTCTGAGTATAGATCCTTTGCCTTTTTGGTTAGATTTATTCCTAGGTATCTTATACTTTTGGGTGCAATTGTAAATGGGATCAACTCCTTAATTTCTCTTTCTTCTGTTTTATTATTGTGTATAGAAATGCAACTGATTTCCTTGCATTGATATCCTGCCACTTTCCTGAATTCCTGTATGAATTCTAGCAGTTTTGGGGTAGAGTCTTTTGGGTTTTCCACATAAAGTTTCATATCATCTGCAAAGAGTGAGAGTTTGACTTCTTTATATATTTATTGAACAAATATTCACTGATTGCCTCTTCTCTGTCTGACACGGTTCTGGAAGCTAAGAGTAATAGTAGTAAACAAGACAAAATGCCTGCCAAATGGATTTATTGTCCTTTTTTGTGGGATGAGGAGGGGAAGAGTACAAAATGGTAAATACATAAATTAATAAGATAATTTCAGATATTAAGTACAAAGGGGAAAATGGAACAGCTGTATTTATCAGGGTCCCAGGAAGAAACAGAGAGTGTATTTAAGTTATGATAATTTGAGAAAAGTTTAATAAAAGCTCTGTTTACAAGGCAAGGTAAGGAAACCTCCCAAATTAATGAAGTATTTTGAGGCTGCTAACAGAAGCAAACCCTGATGAAGAGGACCCACCCAGTTACTGTAAGGATGAAGAGGGTCAAGTGGAGAGAGCTGCCATAAGGGGCTCTGACCTTCAGTGGGGCCTCAGCCAGCCCTAGGGTCTCTGCAGGGAGGGAATTAGAGAAGTTGGTTGCCAGTCTTACAGGTTCCCCATTGGCCTGAACCACTGTAAGGCACAGGGTGCGGGATCTGGATGATGTAATCTATACAGGTCAATATTCTAGGGCCCAGAGCAGGTGGGAGAAAGGTGAACCATGTGGACTGAGAGAGGCAGGTAGGCTATTCATCACCAGGGAGAAATGGAACATCATATGAAACATGCAATGGGTAGTGATCTAAAATATCATAGAGTTTCTGCCACAGAGGCAGTCACAGCTTATTTGAGGTGATCAAAAATAAGTCTATGAAAAGATAGCAACATAAAATTGGTTATAGGTAATAGAAGTGTTATACACTATGACTTATATTTGAGAACAGGTAAAGATCACTTCTACTTTGGAAGTGAGGAAACATTTCATGGATCGGGTGTAATTGGAATTGAGCTTGAGGAATGGATAGGCTATTTATAGTTGGGAAGGAAGGAAACATTCCAGGACTATAACATGTCATGGGTCAAGGTGCATAGATGGGACACATTTTAGGAACAATCGGCTAAAGTGGTTGAATGATTCTCTTTTGAAATTAGAGACTTGTAATGAAAATAAACGTACTCTCTTCTAAACTCCCACTCAGTGAAGAAATCACATCTGTAGATACTGGCGAGCTTCCTTTCCTCCTCCCTCTCTTTGTCTGTCTTTCTCTTTCTCCCCCCCCATCCTGAGCTCTGTGCCTTCCAGCAAACCTTTATTGGATACCCATAGTGTGCATAGTTGTAATAAGTAAGCAATAAGATACTGTACTGAACAAGACCATGTTCCAACTCCGAGTTGGAGTTTAGTTTCAATCCCATCATTCCAGAGGGTCTTCAGTAATTCAGCAAGATCATAATATAATAGCTAACATTTGTTGAGCACTTTTTATATACCAGCCACTGTTTTTACTCAAGAAGACTCAGTTTTTTTGTGAAGAAGGCATTGAAGACTCAGGGGAAGGGATTACTGACATGATTACACATTTTGACCTTACAAAGTTGGGTTTGATTTTTTTGTTCTTTCAAGAGATAAAGTTTATTTTAACTTGTTTTTTTCTTTTTTAAAATTATTATTATTTTTTTCATCATAATAAGTGCACTCCTTAATCCCCATCACCAATTTAACCCATCTTTTCCCCTCCCTTCTGGTAACCATCAGTTCGTTCTCTATGGTTGAGGGTCTGTTCCTTGGTTTGCTTCTCTTTTTTTTTTCCTTTTGCACATTTATTTTGTTTCTTAAATTCCACATATGAATGAGATCTCTTGCCCTCCCAATCTTATATCCTGGGATCTTACTAAATTCACTTATTAGTAGAGTTTACTTATTAGTAACTTAGTAGTTATTTATTTGTAAATTCTAAGAGTTTTCTACGTAAATAATCATATCACCTCTGTCTTTTATTTCTTTTTCATGACTTCCATTCTGGTAAGCACTTTCATAGTACAATATTGAATAGAGTGGTGAAAATAAACATTCTTACCTTTTTACTGATCTTTGGGGGTAAAGCATTCAGTCTTTCACCAGTGAGTACATAGTTAGCTATAAATTTTTTTGTAGATGCCCTTTATTGTACTATTTTCAGTTTGTTGATAGCAATTTTTAGAAATCTTGAGTAAGTGTTGAATTTTGTCAAATATGTTTTCTGCACTTATTGAGATAGCCATACAAATTTCTCATTTTTTTTACCTGTTAATATGGCTAATTTAAACTGATTTTCAAATGTTGAACAAACTTGCATTCTTAGATAAGCCCCACTTGGTTTTATTATCCTTTTCATACATCATTGGATTTGATGTATTCTGTTAAGTATTCTTAACAGTATTCTGTTAAGTTTTGTATCTATCTTCTGAAAGATACTGGTTATAATCTTATTTACTTATATCTTTATTTTGGTCTAATGTCTTGGTTCTGATGTCAGGATTTTCCTGGACTCACAGTATGTGTTGGAAAACATTCTCTTATTTTCTATTTTCAGAGTTTATGTGCAATTGGTATTAATCCTTTTGAATGTCTGATAGAATTCACCCATAATATCATCTGAGCCTGGAGATGTTTTATTTTGAGGGAGAGGAGGGGGTAATTATTAAAAATTCTATTTCTTTTTTTTTTTAAGATTTTATTTATTCATATATTTATTTGAGTAGTGGGGGAAAAGAGGCAGAAAGAGAGGGAGTCTCAAGCAGACCCCTGCTGAGTGCAGAGGCAGATGTGAGGCTCAATCTCAAGACCCTGAGATCATGACTTGAGCTGAAATAAAGAGTCAGATGCTTAACCCACTGAACTACCCCTGTGCCCTTATAAATTCTTCTTTCTTTTTTTTTAAATTCTTATTTCTTAAGTAGATACAAAGTTACTGAGATTTTTAATATCTTTTTGTGTCCATTTTGTAAAGTTGAATATTTGCCTACTTCATATAAGTTATCAAATTTATTGACATGGAGTTCTACATAATATCTTTTAAACAAATGTGAGATCTAATAATATCCTTATTTTCATTCCTACTATTGATAATTCATTTTTTCTCTTTTTTCCTTGATTATTCTTACTAGGGACTAATTAATTTTATTGATTTTATTGATTTTTATTGAAATTTATTGATTTTTATTGATCTTTTCAACAAGTTTCCATATGGTAATTTTTTTAATATTTTTCTAGTTTATAGAATTCTCCTTTCTCTTTATGATTCTCTCCTTCTATTTACTACTTTACTCTATCTTATAGCTTTCTTCTTTTATAATATAAAACAATATATTTCCCTCTCCTAACTGCCTTAACTGCATCCCACAAATTTTATTGTTGTATATTCATCATTCAGTTCAAACTAATTTTCTAGTTTCCTTTTCAATTTCTTTATTGAGCCATGGATTATCTAGAAGAGTATTTCTTAACTTTTAAATATTTAGGGACTTTTTTGTTGTTGTTCTAGAAATCCAGTAGTTATTGATTCCTAAATTTCATTGTGGTCAGAAGACATAGTCGCTGTGATTTCAATCTTTTAAATGTATTGAGACTTTTGTATGGCCAACACTATGATCTACGAGGGTGAACATTCCGTGTGTACTTGAAAACAACGTGTGTTCTGCAATTGTTAGATGTAGGATTCTATAAATGCCAACTATGTCAAGTGGAGGAGATAGTTGTCTATATGGTTTTTTTGGTTTGGTTTGGTTTTGTCTACTTGACCCATCAATTACTGAGTAGGGCTCTTAAACACTTGTGTGTTTTATTATTTTTTCTTTTAGCTCTGTCAGATTTACCTCAGGTACTGTGAAACTCTCTTATTAGATGCATGCACATGGATGATTACATCTTCATGATTGATTGCCCTTTTATCATTATGACATGTCCTCCTTTACCTGTGGTAATAGTTTCTGTCTACCTCATCTGAAAAGACAAAGCCACATCAGCTCTCTTAAGTTTATCTTTTAATCTGTCCTCCCTTAGTGTATACCGTGTGCCCCCAACTCCAACTCTAGCCACTTTCAGAACTATCTCTTTATCTTTAGTCTTTGGTAGCTTGATGACGATGTGTCTAAGTGTATTTCTCTTTTTACTGAGCCTACTTTGATGATTTGTGGTGTTCTTAGATACGCACATTGATATTTTTCTCCAAATCTGGGGAATTTGCCCTTATTTCTTCAAATACGCGTTTCTTTTATGTTGCTCCATTAACTCTATTCTCCCTCAGGAACTCCAATTATGTGTATAACAGATTGTATTGTCCCAAAGGTCACTAAGGTTCTGTTCATTTTTTTTTTAATCTTTTTTTTTTCCCTATTCTTCAGATTGGACTTTTTATTTCAGATATTCTCTTTTTCATCTCTAGAGTTCCCATTTAGATTATTTTTATAGATTTTTTTTCCCCTGACATCCCCATTTGTTTCCTCACTAGGACCATCCTTTCTTTTAAGTCCTTGATCATATTTATAGAAGCTGCTTTAAAGTTCTTGTCTGCTAAATCTAACCTCTGGGTAATTTTGAGGTCTATTTCTCTGGGTCACATTTTCCTAGTTTTTCATATGTTTGACAAGCTTTTTATTGTACACTGTGTATTGTGTGATACACAGTAAAGAGCCTAAAATATCTTATCTTCTTTTAAAGAGTTGGCATTTTGTTCTTAGGGTATGGCATTACTTGAGGGCATGGTCCTTATAGGGTGTAACCTTTCTGTGATCTCAAAAGAATACCTAAGTTGTTCAGTGAGGTCTCCCCACTCTGTTATGGAACCCCGATATCTCTTAACACTGGGTAAACTTGGGACTCCCTGTGTCGCCTCTTGTCCCCACAGCAACTGCAGCCCTCTGCTGTGCTTCAAACAGACTTGGCTCAATTCCGGACCACAGACCAGGGATAAACACCTACTCAGATCTGTGGATCTCCTCTGGGCAACTTTCTGTTTTCTAGTGCTTTACCCACAAAGGTTAGCAGCCTCAAGCCCCAATCACTGCCTCTCAGTTCAGCAAGAATCCTGCCTCTCTTGGACTCCTATTTACTTCTCCACTTTCAAAAAAGTCCTATTCTGCCTTACTCCAAGAAAACCATCTGACAAATCGGTTACATAGTTTTCTCTCAGAGGGATCCTGTGTTAAATTCACTTGTGGCGGGGCCCCTGGGTGGCCCAGTTGGTTGGTTAAGCATCTGCCTTTGCTTGGGATTGGCCTGCAGTGGGCCTAGGCACATGGGATTTGCCCTGCAATGTGGGAGCCTGCTTCTCCCTCCCCCTCTGCTTCCCACCCCCGACTCATGCACTCTCTCTCTCTCAAAGAAATAGAAACAATCTTTAAAAAAAAATTAACTTGTGGCAAGTGAATCTCTTGTTTTGCAGCATAGATCCCACTTTCCTCTCTTCTGCTATTATGTTGGGCAACATTACCAATTTCCCTACTGCACTTGACCGTATATGCCAAGATTTCTTCTCTAACAAATTTTGAAGCTAGGATATGTGTCTGGAAAAAGAGCAGTCAGCATCAGGTTCCAATCTTCTCCCCCTCTGGGGCCTGCATTTCTCGCCAGAGAAGAAGAAAGATGTTAGATCCCCAACCCTTTCCCTCGTGGATGCCAGACACCAAATATGGCAGAAATATGGAAATGTCCACACTCCCAAAGTCCTATGCTGTCCTGAGACTGTTCCACATATACGGGGGGTCTGCAATGAGCCAGAGAATAAGTGGTTGCAAAAATTTCCTTTCTGACAATGTGGGGGAGGACAAGACACACACAAAAATGTCTAGATTCTCAGCTTCAAGGGTCTTTTGCTTGGAATTGAGAGCTCTTTACCTCCTTGCCCATCATGGGAACTTTCTCCCTTATTACAGATCTCGCTGTAGGAGGCAAAGTCATATCTACCTTAACTTCTCGTTCAACAAGTATCTCATCCCTGGTTTCTTGCCAGAAGGCTACTTGTTTTATCTCTTCGCTTATGTCGGCCCCATCTGCTTCCCCAAGAGCACATCTCAGAGGCTTCACAGGTATGTGATGCAGCAGAGGTTAAGAGGTAATTGAACTACCCATGACTCTAGTGTAAACCCTGCCAAGCAGACATCTCAGACTGAATAGATGCAGAGAACCTTTCCTCTCCTGCTTATTAACAATCAATTAAGGGGAAAACCAATCGGTTTTCTATATATTTGCCATAAAAAATAGTAAATGAAATAGTAAATAGTAAATGAAATTTTAAAAATTCAGTATTGAAGTAGCATCGAAAATAGTATGAAAAATATGTAAGATCTGAACACTGAAAACTACAAAACTTTCCTGCAAGAAAATAAAGATGTAAATAAATAGAGAAACATACAGTCTTCATGATTAGTATACCTAATACTTTTAAGGTGTCACTTCCTTCCAAATTGATGTATAGCTTTCTCACAGTCCCAATCAACAGTCTGAAAAAAGCTTATTTGATAAAAGTTGCAAGGTGAGTCTAAACTCTGTATAGTAATACAGAGGCGCCTGGGTGGCTCAGTTGGTTAAGCGACAGACTTTCGATTTCGGTTGAGGGCTCAGGTCCTAATCTCAGGACTGTGGGATGGACCACCCCCCCAGCCCTGTACCTTCAGGCTCCTCTCTCAGCAGGGAGTTTGCCTGAGATCTACTCCCTCAGCCCCTCCTCACCGCTCACATGTGCATGCTCTCTTTCTCTAAAATAAGTAAGTACGTAAGTAAATAAATGGATAAAATCTTAAAACAATTCTGTATGGTAATAAAAAGGATCTAAAATAGCTAACGTTTTTGAAAAATAAATTTAAGTTGAGAGATATCAAAATAATGGATGGATAGATAGATGATAGATAGATAGATAGATAGATAGATAGATGAAAAGTTGAGAGACTTGCCCTGGCTGTAAACTTTATATAAAGCTATGGTAATCAAGAGAGGGCAATATTGGTGTAAGGATAGACAAATAAATTCTTTCTGGAATTAGAGTCCAGAAAGAGATCCTTACAATTGATTATTGACAAAGGTAGTAAGGCAATTCAATAGTGAAAGGAAAAATCTTTTCAATAAATTATTGTGGAATGATTGGCTATCTCTGAGGAGGAAAAGCTTGACCACAATCTCACACTATACACAAAAATTAACTTGAAGTTTCTTTTTTTTTTAAAGATTTTATTTATTTATTTGACAGAGAGAGAGATCACAAGTAAGCAGAGAGGCAGGCAGAGAGAGAGAGAGGGAAGCAGGTTCCCTGCTGAGCAGAGAGCCTGATGCGGGGCTCGATCCCAGGACCCTGAGATCATGACCTGAGCCGAAGGCAGAGGCTTAACCCACTGAGCCACCCAGGGGCCCCAACTTGGAGTTTCTCATAGACCTAAATTTAAAAGCCAAAACTTTCAAAATTCTAGAAGAAAACACAGGAGAGTATCTTTGTACTCCTGAGGTGGGAAAGATTTCTTTGAGGTGACACTATCTCAAACCACAAAAGAAAAAAATTAGTAAAATTGAACTGCAGAAAAATTGGATATTTCTGCTTATTGAAAGACACCATTAAGAAAACAAAAAAGTAAGCTACGTATTTGGAGAATATGTTTGCTTTATTGCTATAATCTAATGAAATATTAAACAAGTCTACAAAAATGAGTAAAATACTTGAAATGACACTTCACACACACAAAAAAGACACCTAGGAATGTCCAATAAATCCATGAAAAGAGTGTTTATCATCAGGGAATTAAATTCATGATATACTACTTTATATTCATTAGAATGGATAAATTAAAAAGTATGAGAACACCAATGTTGATAAGGATGTGGGGAGCTGGAACTCTCTCCTGTTGCTGGCAAAATATTTGGGGAGAAGTGTTTGTAGTTTCCCTGAAGTTAAAATATACACCTGCCTCATGACCCTGCAATTCCACGCCTAGATTTTTACCCAGGGAAAATGACAACATATGTCAACAGAAAGACATGCACAAGAATGTTGATAGCAGCTTCATTCATAATAACCCCAAACCGGAAACAACACAAATGTTCATGGTGAATGGAAAAATCAGTTGTGCTATGTAGATTTAATATAATACTACCCAGAAGTAAAAAAGAATGATTCATTAACACATGAAACACTATGGATGACTCTCAAAGTCCTAATGTAGAACAAAAGAAACCAGACACAAAAAATCACACATTCGAGTTCATTTATGTGAAATTAACAAACTAGCAAAATTAATCTATGTCAATAGAAATTACACGGTTGCATAATGTGGAGAGTGAATGGATGGAGGAATAAGGAAACTTCCTGGGGTGATTGAAATGCTCTATATTTTGATTTGTGATGGCTACACAGATATACTTACATATTATATATTATGTTATAAATACACACACACACACACACACACACACTCATCTCATTATACCTTAAGATCAATGCATACCACTGAATATAAGTTTCATGGTAATAAAAAAGTGAGGGGGGAAAACTTAAGGTAAGAGAGTGGACTTCTCCATTTCATTTTCTCAGTCTGCCTGCATGGAGGGGGGTGAACGGAGAACAACATGGAGACAGGGCAAAGGAAGAGGTGACCGTGAATGCAATGTAGTGTTGGAGAGAGGGAGGGATTTCCTAGCTCTCGTGAGTGAGAAGCTTGGGGGAAAGCAGTATGAAGACCCATCATCTCTTCAAGAAGACCTGAAGAGCTCCATCGTTCCTGGCTCTCAGGGTAGACTCGTGTTGTTTGGTATTGTCACCATACTGAGACAAGGCACTGGTGCGGGTTTTGGAGAGCAGGCCCACACATTTTCAACGGTCTTGTTGAACCACCAGATCACAGGAGGCCCTGATAGGAGGTGCGTACTGAGGAGTGCAGTGGACGTTTCTGGTTTCCTGCATGAGACAGGTCATTCAAGGAAGTTGTTCAGGGATCCTTGTGTCATCGAACAAAGGGCCAAACCTGACAATCTTGTTAGTTTAAAAGGAAATTTCACTTGTGTTTTTATAAATGAAAAATCCTGGTGATTTCTTCATGGGTTGCTTGTACAGAGTGAAATGCACTTATGCTCTCTTGCAACTTGTTCGCGGCAGTTTGGAATTCCCTCTTATTCCTTGGCTCCCAGGGGGACCCCTTGGTTTCCCTGACTGTTGTGCCACAGCTTGGAGCTATGGAACCTCAGCAGAACATTCTGGGCACAGCTGGAATTTACTTTGTTTACCTCTCAGCCACTAAAGACCTGCACTAGTTATGGACTGAGTTTGGTATAGGAATCCCTTTGCCACCAACTCCCTCTGCTGGCCAGGAATTCGCACTCAACCCTCTCCCCTATCTAGTATGATTGTTAACCTCTTCGGAATATAAAGATAGCAACCCCAAACGATAACAACATGTTTATGAGGAAGCTCAGTAAAATTTAGTTACTTTTATTCCCAGCTCCCATTTTCCTGCCCACTTCCTTCTGTTGGCCCAAATTTATGACTCAGTGGTCTTTATCCATCATGTACCCCCCCCCCCACCTCCCCCTGACCCTGGTACATCATTGGAGGGCTCAGCAATAAGACATGTCTTGAAAACTGTTTTTTTCCCTAAATGCATAATACTTAAAAATGTATTTCTAGAAAATATTTCTAACTATTAACAGATTTGCGCTCACTAGTTTTTCATATTTCTCGGCAGATTTTAATGGTAAAATCTTGCATGCCATCTGATTTGAGGGACGGATTAAGAGCAAAGAGGGAAGGGTGGGTAGGTAAAAGTTGAATTATTCTTAACAGTTCTGGGAATGATACCATATTTTAAAATCAATCCAAAACAGAAAATGGAAGTTGCTTTTAGGCATGGCAGTCTAACATTTGCAGCTCGGTTTCTGTTTCCAGTTCTCCCAGAAGACAGATATAATGAAATCTTCCATGAAACTCCAAATCTCCTCTTAAGATGATGTTTTTGGAGGCATGGAAAAAACCCACAAATACTGAGGGCTTATGCTGATAAAGGAGAAAGTAAGTCTGTTTCCTATTCCCCTTGGACCCAGTGGGAAGGATGGGGTGGAGAAGGGACTCCTAAGAATTTAATGTTGTTAAAGGAAAACATGTCCTTCTAAAGCCTTTGCCAGTGTTTTGCTCCACGCGGTACAAACCTGTAATGAATTGCCTCTATTAAATGCAGATCTCCCTTGACTTATGATGGGGTTCCTTCCCAGTAAACTCACTGTTGAAAACTCATTTAATACACCTAACCTCTGAACATCCTAGCTTCGCCTCGCCTGCCTTAAAATGCTCACAACACTTGCATTAGCATACATTTGGGAAAATCATCCAACACAAAGCCTGTTTTATATGCAATTTTGAAAATCTCATGTAATTGATTGAATATTATACTGAAAGTGACAAACGGGATGATGGTGTGGGTACAGAATGGTTGCAAGGGTACCGGCTGTTTACCCTTGTGATGGCGTGCGTGTCTGACTGGGAGCTGCCCCTGCCCGGCATCATGAGAAATTTTCGTACCACATTTCACTGGGCCAGAATAAGATCGAAATTCCAAATTCGAAATATGGTTTCTACTGAGTGTGTACCGCTTTGGCACCATGTAAAGTTGAAAAACCATAAGTTGAACCATCTGAAGTTGGGGACCATCTGTAGAATACTTGATGAGTTTGGGTAGGCACATCTAGATTCAGGCCTTAGTTTTGAATAGGAACGGAGGAGGTGCCTGGGTGGCTCAGTGGGTTGGGCGTCTGCCTTCGGCTTGGGTCATGATCCCAGGGTCCTGGGATCGAGTCCTATATTGGGCTCCTTGCTCAGCGGGGAACCTGCTTCTCCCTCTGCTTGCCACTCCCCCTGTTTGTGCACTCTCTCCCTCTCTCTGACAAATAAATAAATAAAAATCTTTAAATAAGTGAATAGGAATGGAGAATTAAACATCTTCATACAGTAAATTTATATGGCTTTAGTGATTGGGGCTGGCATTCAGTCTGGAGGTGTCGTCCTTGGGAATTTACCAGAATGAGAATGACTGGGTGTGGCATCAACATGGGGATAGTCTTATAAGGATTGGCATCCAATAAAGCTTGTTCTTCAAATTATTCAAGGACTGTGAAAGTTATTCTATATCATAAGCACTGTATTTGAGACATTCCTTATTACCAAGCCCTAAGATGATGTCTTGGGACGTGGACTTAAGAACTACTGAGTCTTACGGTGTGACAACAGAAAGGGCTGGAGGTGGGATTGGGTAAAGACAGGAGGGTGAGAAGGCGAAATAAGAGCTGGGAATAATAATAACTAAGTTTTATTGAATGTTTATTACATGTCAGGCATTGTGGACTTACTGCACATTATTTGAATCTTCACCGTTACCCTGGGAAGTGGCTGTTACTCCCATTCGACACAATTAATACATGGTGGGCCAGAATTCAAGCTCCTATTTAGTGCCCTAATTCTTTAGGGCATGGAGAAAATTTATCATATGTAATGCTTTATTTGAATGAAATTAAAATCAAATCAACAGATGTCTATTGATCATAGTATAAGGCCTTGTGGGGACATAGATTTTGGATTACTGAGCCTTAAAACAGAAGGAGGGTCTGCATTTGCAACAACATGGATGAACCTAGAGGACGTTATGCTAAATAAAATAAACCAGTCGCAGAAAAAAAAATACTGCATGGTCTCACTTATATGTGGAATCTAAAAAAAGGTTGCATACATAGAAATGGAGAGTAGAACACTGGGTTACCAAGGGGCAAGGAGGTGGGAGAAATGGGGAGGTATTGGTCAAAGGGTACAAAGTTTCATTTACATAAAATGAATACATTCCAAAGATCTAATGTGCAGCATGGTAACAATAGTTAATAATACCATATTACATACTGGAAATTGTGTATGGATAAGAGAAGGTATCAGGTGCTCTCATCACATACACACACACACATACACACACACAGGTAACTATATGAGGAGATGGGTATGTTAATTATTTGACCGCAGGAATCGTTTCAGAATGTGTATGTATAACAAAATGTCATATAGCATACTTTAAATATATACAATTTCATTTTAAAAATTAAGTTAAATTTTAAAAACGACAGAAGGTAAACATATATCAGATGCGACTCCTCCCCTTCCCTAAAGCAAAGACAAAAACCAAAGCCTATCTACGCCCATACCCTTCCTTTTCTCCTTTTCCAGTCTGTTTTTAGACCATTCAGCAACCCCTCCTTTTCTATTTTTAGATGTTCTTCTTACTAGCTGCATTCTGCCCGCGGGTTTCTTTTTTCACTCTGTCCAGCACAGAGATGAGCACCTAGATTGAGACAATTTTCATTATGCATTATTTTGCAAATGAAGGAGAGGGGAAAATGACTTCTCAGCCCTTCCCTCATTTCTTCGTTATGAGAAGCTACGACTGTGAAAGCAGCTTAGGGAATATACAGAATTCATTGGCAAAAGTGGGACCTGGGGTTCAGGAAATTTTTTTTTTCACATTTCTGAAGTTGTTTTACCATCTGTTTAGAGGAGACCTCTTTGTAGAAGGTAGATGCTTGGTCCGTCCTCGAGAGAGTTAACCAAGCGATGGGTACTATTTAGACTGGTGGCACAGTCAAGATTCAAGAGAAGTGAGAAGAGTGCCCATTAAGAGAACAGTTGTCTGAAAACCCAAAAGGCACAGTATCTGATTAAAGGGTTGTCACAGTTTTGTGAAAAAGCATGTTGCATTTGGTAAGAAGCTGAGGAAGTATAAGCGAACTGTTTTTATTTATATGATGCAATATTTTATTTAATTAATAAAATATTAACTTTAATTAATAAAAGTAATATTTTATTTTATTTAAATGGAGCCCATGTCCTAAATCGAGCCACTTTCAGGAATACGAATGGGCTCTTTTCTTGAATGTAGATTAGGTGTTCTAGACCTAGACAATTTCAAACTTAATTTCAAACTTTTGGCTTAATTTAAAAAAGCAGTTGAGAATAGACATAGAGCAAATAACCAGTCATTAAGTCCTAGCCCCAATTATATATGTGGTGGAATATGATTTGACAAATGTGTTGCTTACTTTTTTTGCCCAATAAGGTTCATTCAGATAACCTTTATGTCCTTTCCCTAGCTCAGCTCTTATGGACTTTCTAGTCTCTATCTGTGGGATAGATATGTCCTTTCCCTATCTCTAGACTTTCTAGTCTAGAAAGTCCATCTTATGGACTTTCTAGTATCATTAAAGTTCACATGTGACTGCATGTTCTACTTTACAGGACAACATCCTTGTCTACTCTTGGTTTCTACTGCCTGTCTCCATGCCTCCTCCACTCTACACAGACATGGGGTAGATAGCATGATTCTTGCTTTTTGGACAGGCTGTTTATTTCACTAAGGATATCTTCTTCTCTTAGGGTATTCAGTTCTTCGAGATCTTATTTAAAGAAGTGATGGAAGGGAAGGTTTAAGACATACATATTAATCAAATAGGGAATGGTCAGTATTATGAGAATGGAACAAGTAAGTGGCTATGAGAATCAGTGGAAGGGAAGACTGCTTCAGCTGAGCGCATCAGGGAAGGCTTCTTGGAAGAGGTAGCAATTGCATTGGGCCTTCACATTCAGATAAATGAATGAATGAAGAGTAGCATTTGATCATATTAAAGTGGATGGGGAAGGAATTCTGTGCAGAGAGTACACCACGAATGAGGCAAAACCTGGAGCAAGGAGTATGTGGAACATTGGATTGTGTATTTTGACAGAATACAGGCATTACAAGTGAAATAAAAGAGTTTAGAAAGGTGGGTTGGGGACACTATGGAAACTAAATGTGAAGTGTTGGCATTGGGGGTTCAATCAACCGTTTTCTCTTTTTGAATTTGGAAGCAATTAAGAGATGCCAGTAGTCAACATGTTGTGATTATAATGTCTTTACTGTTGTTTTTGAAGCTCATTAGAGAATGGACTTCTAGACCAGCAGCCAAGTGGGCTCACTAATACTAACCCTTGAATTCAATAGAATTACCAAATAGGCATGGGAAACATTGGGCAACTATTTTGTATAGTCAGGCCCTTTAGCATTGGCCAGAGAGCAGGGATTATTCCCCTTCCTTCCTTCCTTCCTTCCTTCCTTCCTTCCTTCTTGTCTGCCTGCTTTCTTCCCCTCCCTCCCTCCATCTCTCCCTCTCTCCATCTAGTCCTCCCTCCCTCCTTATGAAATCACTGAGTATCTGTTATGTGCCAAGTACTCTTCTACATGCTGGCAATAAAGATTTAACAGACAGACAAAGAACTTATACTTGAGAGAGAATTCCAATATCCCTAAAATAGACCAAATTTGAAAAGAAAATCCCACAGAGACCTTAGCTGATTGTGTTCAATTTCTTCTCCTCAACTCAAGAGGCTGTATGACCACAACAATGACAAATGTTTACCTCACCCAATTTTCTAAACTATAGAATGGTAATAAGAATTCTTCCCTTGAATAACTCCTTGATTTTTTAAGTAAAATGAAAACACATTAAAATATTAGCATACTCTTCACCCATGAAGAAACATTTAGTTAATAAACATTAGTGTTTTCAGCTTATGTGCTCTTTCTTCTTTTTTTCTTAGCAACTCTTATTACTATAATT
>CM052800.1:116956931-116991163 GCA_028533885.1 Nasua narica | reverse complement strand
ACGAAGTGGCAGAGTAAGACGAAGCCAGGCAGAATTTAGTAGGAAATTTTAGGTACGATGCAGCTCTGTGACGGTGACCGCTTCAGGGCAGGGAGGAGGAGCCCTGCTCACCCATCTATGGGCACTGCCTTCTCTTTTCCTCCAGGACAGCAAAGCTGCTAAGTGGAATCTCAGTTTCCAAACCTTCACACCTGCCAACTGTGATTACGATACTTTTGCAGGTGTAAAAACAGCCATTAACTGGGTTCGAGTAACTCAGGGGTCATTCTGGAACTCACAGCCTTAAGGTTAGACTGTGGACTTCGTCACTTGGCCTTCCCACCATTGGTCTTTTCATTAGGAGTTTCAAAGCCGTGGGTGCCCCTGGAGTTTAGAGCGCACCTGTCTGTGTTCCTAGCTGAGAATGCTCCCTTCCACCCAGGAAGACCCTCTCGGTGCATAAATTTAGCAGACCTCTTTGTTCTGCAAAATATGTGCAAGAGAGTTACCGTTAAAAGATAAAAGTCACAGGATTCTAATTTACGATATTCCTATCCCAAAGGAGAATGAATATTTCTCTTTTGTTTTTTTAAGAAGCTAAGAATTTGGGGAATACCATTTCTTAGAAGCATGTTATATATTGCACGTACTTGTCTATAACCACTTCCAGAATGCAATCATCAGGAAACAAATTCAATAATTTTTTTTAAATGAAGAGTCTTGAGAAGATTGATTCTTGAATCTGAATAAAAATAAAGTGCAGAAAAATAATAACCAAAAAAAGGATGGCTGCAAAAAATTAAGACGTAGGCATATATACTCAGAATACATTCTGAAATGGGGAGATACAGAGGCCTTTCTCTTTGCTACATGTGCACTCTGTCCTTCCACTCCTTCATTTAATGAAGCAGCGACTGGCCGAAAGAATGTTTAATGCTTAACAGGAATCCTAAAAAAAAATCTAACCACCAGTTCCCCTTTCTAGACTTTGCAGGCCTTGCGGGGTGTCCTTTGTGGGTGGAGTGGGGAGAGGGTGGCCTTTAAAAACCATACAACATAGAAGCTTTGTATGTAAATCAAAGCATGCTCAGAAAAAAATATTGCTTACAAAAACACATCATTTAAAAAGTGAACGTTTGCCATGGATTGCATCCTAAGAGAGAACGCCTGTTAGTACTTTGGGGCATGATCTTCAGATTTTTATTCTCTCTGGAAATAGTAACATTTATGTGACTCTGCACAATGGTGTTCTATCTTGAGTTAGGAAACTGGTCAAAAGGAAGTGAGCCTTACCTTTTGGCAGGTCAGGTGGTCCCATGTGGTTCACCAACTTCACCTGTTGTTCACATTGAAGGAATACAGGTGATGCCGGGGAAAATCGTACCTGCTCTTCTTCCTCTGCTGGTGAACACACACATGGAACCCCAAAGCATATTTGTATTTTAAATTCTTACATGCAGTGCAACACTCAGCATATCGAGGGGGTGTGGAGAAGCCAGGCATGGTGCCCATTTGCCCTGTCCTGTGGCCCACCCTTTGTTCCCACGTGCATGAGGCCGCTCTCCTGGGGAAGCATTACTTTGCCTCAGTCTGTCAGTCTTTCTAATTTTTAATCTTCTCCTTCAGCACCTACTCTCTTCGCCCAAACCTGGCTCTCATCATTCTCTGATCCATCACTTTTTGCTTCTGGAGCGGACGAGAGATGATTCTAGTTTTGAGGTGGAGGGGAGGAAGAAAGCCTTCATCCTCCTTGGGAAGCTGTGAAATATCCAAGGAATGTTCGGACATCTCTCACGATGTGGGGGAGGGGTAATGCCCCCCAGCCCACCTACCACAGTATACTAAAGGAGCCCTGTCTCCCTAGGGTCCTTACAAAAGCCTTGTCTTCCCTTGGCCTGTGAGACATTAGAGCCAGAAGCAATGGGATGATTGTACCACATATGTCATTTTTTAAAATTCAAAAGTGGGCTCTTACTGCAAATTTTTACAACTTTAATTCTTAAAAATATATCTGCTTATTTTTCTATGTGTGCACACATGGATCTATCTGCTTTATTCTTTTTTAACAGATTCATACTAGTCTGCTGTATTGCTCCAAAATTAACCAATTCTATTTTAATGGACCTTTCGTATCAATCCCATTTTTTTTAAAGATTCATTTATGTATTTGATAGAGAGAGAGAGAGATCACAAGTAGGCAGAGAGGCAGGCAGAGAGAGAGGGAGGAAGCAGGCTCCTTGCTGACCAGAGAGCCCGATGTGGGGCTCGATCCCAGGGCCCTGAAATCATGACCTGAGCCGAAGGCAGAGGCTTTAACCCCTTGAGCCACCTAGGCGCCCCTCATTTCCATTTTTTTACTGAAAAATGAGAGTATCTTCAACATTCACTGGACATAACCAACACCTTTCTTCTTTTTCAATCTGAAAGGCAAAATATAAAACAATACCAAAAAAAAAAAGGGTCAGGTCAGAGTTTACTTAATTATTTATAATTTTTGCAGTATTGTTATAACATGTTACATGGCCCATATTCATCTCACTTTGTATGTTGGTATTATTCCATAACCTCCCTTCCAAGCTAAGGGACGTCGTCACTCTACAGCTACTTTGCTGGGCATTTTTTGTTTGTTTGTTTTTTCTCACAGTTGGAAGACAGATTAGAAGGGCTAACTCCCAGGTTTCTGAGCCACAGGATGGGTGGAGATGCCATTTGACTGGAAAAGACAGAGAGAAGTGACTTGCAACGGGGGAAGAGATTGAAAGTTGTGTTTGGCCATTTAAAATGTGAGAGGCCCATGAAACAGGCCTAGTGGGCAGATCACGGAAGTACTTCTGTATGTGAGGCTGGAGCACAAGGAAAGGGGGTTGGTGCTGGAGAGATGAAATAGGGGCTGTCCTCCGAGAGGAGGTACTTAAAATCTTGTGACTGGATGAAATCACCAAAGCAAGGAATATAGAGAGAGAAGCAGACATTTACTCAATAGTTTGAAAGTACTGATGTCTGTGTGTACGAGGCATATATGAAAAAAAGATCTCTGTGAAATCCTAGAGGTAGGAAGAAATAATAAAAGTAGGGTATCCACCCTTATAATACCTCTTTCTCTTGTCAAATCTCATATAAATTTCATATTGGCCAAAGAATTTGTCTGATCTTCAGGGCCATGTTGGTGGAAATGTTTAGCTAAGATCCTCTTATGAGTTAGTTTGTCCTTTAATGTTTTACAGTGTTAGACATTGTGAGTATCTGCTAAAATCATATAGTATTTGTAATATAAGTTCATTTTTGAATACTTAAAATGTTTCTGACTACATAAGATACCTGTGAAGGTACTATGAAAATATTCAATTGAAGACTGGTTTGTTTTTGAAACATTTTCTTTCATTCTATTATAAGCTTCATGATAGAGTAAAATATTTGCAAATGATGGTTGTCTTGAGCAATTAAAGAAGTTATACTGAGATATTATTTATAAAAATAATACAGTGGACAATAGGACATGATGATCAGATGAATCAGAACTAAGAGAATTTTACTCTTGTTGCTAATACTGTTGATATTAGTAATACACAACTAAAAAGAGACCTTGAAACTCATGCAGTTAGAAATTGTGAAAGTAGGGGACACCTGGGTGGCTCATTTGGTTAAGTGTCTACCTTCAGCTCAGGTCATGATCCTGGGGTCGTGGCATCGAGTCCCGCATTGGGCTCCTTGCTCAGCGGGGAGCCTGTTTCTCCCTCTGCTTGTGCTCTCTGTCTCTCTCTCTGACAAATAAATAAATCTTTAAAAAAGAAATTGTGAAAGTAGAAGTCATAACTGTTCTTCACATATATCTGGAAGTAAAAGATTAGGTATATTTTGGGCTACTTTGAGTGTGTGTGTGGGTGTGAATTATTACTTATGATATTAAAATAATTTATTTTTAAACATTATTATTGAGTCTACCAGTTACTTTGAACTGCTGTATTACTCTCTGTTCTCTTGCCACAAGATTAAGAGTATCCACAGCCTAAATCAGATCACTGAACTAAGTTAATAAATCCAAGGCAAGGATGATTATTAAAGTACCAATCAGTGGATCAGCTGCTGGCATCCTAATCTCTATGCCATAAATATTAGCTAATAATTTTTTTTTAAAGATGAGCATCTTACCTATGGAGAAAGATTAGACCTCATTAAGATAGTGTCATTGGTGTAGAACAACTCTGGAAGGGGCCCTTCCATGGGCTGTGGGGATGGCTGGCTCTATTCCTCCAACTTTTAACTTCCTTTGCTTTCTTTTAACATAGGTACACTTGGAAGGCTTGGGGTTATAGTTTTGTGTGATTCAAATGCATGCGCCCATGTGTGTGTTTTATTTACGGTTAAGAGACTTCATGAAAGTGTTATTGGGTCATGTAGGAGATAATATTTTTAGTTTTATTTTTTCCAATGACAAACATTGTTAAAATAAACTTTTGTAAAATATAAAGACATGGCACAAAAATTTAACTCAGTGAAAGCATTTTGGCTGGGGACTGAACTGAAGTGGTTTGGGTACATTTTTCTTTTGGTGATAATTTAACTTTACTATAAGAATGGAATATACAAGCAGCAATGAATGCCCCTAAAACCAGTTCAAATACAGAATCTCAGATGAGCCCCTGAGATGCATTGGACTGAAGTTACTTCAAAGTTACATTCTTGGGCCCAAAGTGCTAACTCTGTTTTTCTAAGTAAAGATTTCTCCTTAGGCTTTCGACCAGGAGTTGACAAATGATGGTCCAGGGGCCAAATCCAGCCTGTTGCCTATTGTCTGTTTCAGTGGTACCCATGAGCTGAGAATGATCGTTAGAGTTTTAAATGATGGAGAGAGAGAGAGAGAGAGAGAGATGATATTTCCTAACAGTAAGAATTATACGAAATTCAAATTTGAGTGTTTATAAATAAAAGTTTATTAGAAAAAAGCCATTCACTTACATACTGTCTCAGGCTCCTTGTGCTAAAATAGGAGAGTTGAATACTTGGAACAGATGCCTGATGGCCTGAAAAGCCTGAATTATTTACTATCTACCCCTTTACGGAACAGTTCGTAGAATCCTGCTTCCGAAGTCAGTGATGCCTTGGCCATGTGACTCTTTTGTATCTGCCCTTGGTTGGTTTGCAAGAATGAGGTACCAGAGGCAGTCCTCACAGACAACTGAATAAAGGGATGGCAAAGAGTTATGAATGCAATTATTTTTAGTTTAGCCATTTTGATGCTCAGCTGCTTTTTCATACTATTGTTACTAACTTTGAAAATAACTGTATGAAACTTTATGAAAATGTGGACAAGAAATGGACTAGAAACAAAAATCACTTATTCCCCCATGTTACATTACTTCACGTCTGGCTTGTTTTCATTTATGTATTATTTAACTTCAGCTTTACTGAGGTATAATTGACATATAAAATTGTCAGATATCTAAAGTGTATACCATGGTGATTTGGTGTCCATGCACATCGTGAGAAGATTCCCCCCATCTAGCTCATTAACACATCCACCATATTTATTTCCTTTCCTTTTTTTTAGTATATGTGCTGCCGAAGCGAGCACTCCTTTCCTTTTTTTTGATGAGAACATTTAGCTCTGGTCTTTTAGCAAATTTCAGGTATACAATATAATGTTATCAACTATAGTCACCGTGTTTGACATTAGATCCCCAAACCTTACTCAGTTTATAGTTGAAAGTTTGTACCTTTTTACCAACCTCTTCTTATTTCTCTACCCCTGCTCCAGCCCCTGGCAAGCAGTTTGCTACCCTCTGTTTCTATGAGTTTGACTCTTTTTTAAGAGACTCTTTTTTAAGCAGTATTTGTTTTTGTCTGGCTTATCTCACTTAGCATAATGCCTTCAAGGTCCATCCGTGTTGTGGCATGTGGTGGGATTTCCTTCTTTCTCATAACTGAATAATATTCCATTAAATATGTATACTACATCTTTTTTATCCATTCATCTGTTGATAGACACTTATGTTGTTTTCATATTTTGGCTATTGTGACAAGTCCTGCAATGGACATGGGAGTGCAGGTATCTCTTTAAGATACTGATTACACTCTCTTTGGATGTATACTCCAAAAGTGGGATTTCTGGATCGTATAGTAGTTCTATTCTTAATTTTTTAAAGAACATCCATACTGTTTTTCATAGTGGCTGCACCATTTTGCATTCCCACCAACAGTACGTGAGGGTTCCCTTTTCTCCACATTCTTGCCACCAATTCTCATTTCTTGTCTTTTGATAGCAATTCTAAGAGGAATTACCTAAAGGTGATGTGGATATGCATTTCCCTGATGATTAGTGATGATGAGCACCTTCAAAAAGTGGCTATTGGCTATCTGTAAGTCGTTTCTGGAAAAATGTTTATTTAGATCCTCCTCTTTTTTTTTTTTTGCTATTGAGTTGTATGAGTTTTTTTTTTTTTAATATATTTTGGATGTTGACTTCTTATCAGATAAATGATTTGCAAATATTTTCTCCCATTCCCTAGGTTGCCTTTTCATTTTGTTGATGGTTGCCTTTCCTGGGCAGGATCTTGTTAGTTTGATCTAGTCCCACTTTTTTATTTTTGCTTTTGTTGCCTTTGCTTTTGGACTCATCTAAAAAATCTTTGCCAGCAAGACCAATGCAAAGGAGCTTACCCACTATGTTTTTTTCTAGGAGTTTTGTGGTTTTTCAGGTCTTATGTTCAAGTCATTAATTTATTTTGATTTGATTTTTGTATGTGATATAAGAGAATGGTCTAGTTTCACTCTTTTCATATATGGCTGTCCAGTTCTTCCAGCATCATTTATTGAAGAGACTTTTCCCATTGCGTATTCTTGGTTCCTTTGTCACAAATTATTTGACCATATATGTGTGGATTTATTTCTGGGCTCTCTGTCCTTTTGCATTTATCTTTCTGTGTGTTTTTAATGGCAGTACCATACTGTTTTGATTACTACAGCTTTGTAATATAATTTGAAATCAGGAAGTGTGATGCCTCTAGCTTTGCTTTTCTTTCTTAAGATGGCTTTGGCTATTCAGAGTCTTTTGTGGTCACATACAAATTTTAGGATTGTTTGTTCAATTTCTGTGACAAATGCCATTGAGATTACATTGTACATGTAGCTTGCTTTGGGTAGTATGGACATTTTAACAATATTAATTCTTCCAACCCATGAGCATGGAATATCTTTCCATTTGTTTATGTCTTCTTCAATTTCTTTCATTACTGTTTTATAGTTTTCAGTATGCAAATATTTTACCTCCTTGGGTAAATATATTCCTATGTATTTTTATTCTTTTTGATGCCCTTGTAAATGGAATTGTCTTCTTAATTTCTGTTTCTGATAGTTCATTATTACTGTATAGAAGCACACAGATTTTTGTATATGGATTTTTTATCCTGCAGGTTTACTGAGTCATTTATTCTAACAATTTTTTTTGGTAGACTCTTTGGATTTTTTTCTATATAATATCATGTCATCTGCAAACAGAGACAGTTTTACTTCTTCCTTTTTGGTTTGGTGCCTTTTATTTCTTTTACTTGCCTAATTTCTCTGGCTAAGACTTCCAGTACTATGTTGAATAAAAGTGGCAAGAGTAGGCATCCTTGTCTTATTCAGAAACAAAAAAAGCTCTCAGCTTTTCATCATTGAGTATTATGTTAGCTGGGGGCTTATCCTATATGGTCTTTATTATGTTGATTGACATTCCCTCTACACCCACTTTGTTGAGAGTTTTTATAATGAATGGATGTTGAATTGTGTCAAATGCTTTTTCTGCATCTATTGAGAAGATCATATGATTTTCATACTTCATTTTGTTAATGCAGTATATCACATTGATTGATTTTCAGATATTTAACCATTCTTGTATCCCTGGAATGAATCCCACTTTATCAGGGTGTATGATCTTTTTAATGTACTGTTGAATTTGGTTTGCTAATATTTTGTCGAGGATTTTTGCATCTATGTTCATCAGAGATATTGGCCTATCATTTTCTTTTCTTGTAGTGTCGTTGGCTGGTTTTGGTATCAGGGCAATGCTAGCCTTGTAAAAGGGAGTTTGGAAGTGTTCCCTGCTCTGGCTTATAGATTTCCTTTTAGTTTTTATTCTGTACATTGGATGCTTTTGACAGAAATGGGATATCATACCCAACTTTTAAGTTGACTTTTTTCCTTTTTTACTAAACATGTGTCTTGAAATACACAATTTTCATGGCTACATTATATCCTACCTTTTGAAGAATTATAACTTATTTAACAGCTCTTATTGTTGGACATTTGGGTTCTAGAATAAATAATACATTATATATCTTTCATATAAATAGCTGTCTACATATATTTTTAGAAATATACTAAGTGGGTCAAAAGAGATGAATATTTTTTTTGAAGAGATGAATATTTTTAAGTTTGGGAGAATGTTTACCATATGCATATGGTAGGAACAAAATTACTTCCCAAATAAGCTTAAAAATGACTACATATTTATTTCATCCTTGTCCCACTTAATGCATTATTTTAATGGTTACCAATATTTTAAAACTATTTAATTTTCCTTTATTTCATGACTAGTAGAGTTGTATCTGTTGTCCTATGACTTGTTTATTCTTGTCCTTTACCCATTTTTCTTTTATAATGGGAAGTCAGTATTATTTTTAAAGGCCTATTTCCATATTAAGGACATTAGCTTTTGTGTATATAATATGCATATATATGTGTATATATTCATAACACAGATATCATACCTAATTTACCCTAATTTTTTTTTGTGTATGGCATTTTTGACATAATGGAGTTTTAAATGGTTATATAATCATTGTATTGATTTTCTCCTTTGTGATTTTTATCCATCTGTTTTAGTTTTGTAATCTTTTTTTGCTTTGAAATTTCTCTCCAGTGTAAGCATCAGCCAAATATTCGCCTATATTTTTTTGTGTGCTTTAAATGATTTCATTATTTACATTTCATATATCTGTGCAGAATTTACTTTCATGTGAGGTTATTAACAAACTTGACTTTCCCCCCCGTACTTGGCCAATTTTTCTAGCAACTTATGTGGATAAACCTACTTTCCTTAGTGGTTTATGGTGTTTCCTTTGTAATATAAAAATAATTTAGGTTTCCCAGATTCTCTTTCAGGTCTTACTTTTGTGTTCTACTGATCTGCCTGCCAATTCTTTTTTTTAGATCACACTGTTTTAATTGTTTATTTGCAATACCTCATAAGTACAAGTTACCCCTCTCCACCCACAGATCTCCTTTTACAAAATTTCCTTTGGTTGCTTTTTTTGGGGAGGGTGGGGCAACGAGTAGTAGGATTAGTGGTTTCTTAATCCCATTCTTCAATCAAGGCAATAAAAACATGCTATTAGAACAGTAAAGGTTTTTTTTTCTTTCTCCTGAAACTTGAAAATAGAGATTTAGTTTATGCATCCAACAGCTCTGTCAACTTCTCTGAAAACACATTTTAAAAGGTGAATAAAAAGTACAGTTCTGTTTCCAACCTCTGAATAGTTCCACATGTCTTAAATTTTTTTTTCCTTGCCGGTTTTAGCATTTTGGATTTTATTCTATGATGATATAGCTTGGTTAATAGATTGTGTTTTAGGCGTTAAAAAATTATTCCTCAATAAGAGCTTGATGGGAGTTATGAAATATCTTGTTCTTTCATTGTTGCTGTTGTTGAGTTCTTATTCCATAATCGTAAACTTAACTCTTCAATCCAGCAAGACTTGGAGTGGGATGAGGAAAAATATGGAACCCTAAGGACTGCATTGTGAATGCAGTTATAAGCTTAGGAAGTTATAAGCAGACAGGGATGAGGGGTACTCTCCTGAGCAACAGAAGAAATGGCCTGATGGGTAAAATAAAATGCAAGTCAAATTTACTGGCTGTCCATGCTGGGCAATGGTGATTTCCTTTTTGGTCTTGTCATTCTTAGACACAGAGTGTTCCATGGTTTCCGCAGTATTCACACACACTTTTTCACTTTGCCAAAAATCACGGGCTTGCCATCTAACCGTACAGTATTGGCATTCTTGGGAACCATTGTATTGGGCCTAGCATTTGCCATGGACAAGGTGCTGCGACCTGTATAATTGAGGATGAAATTGTTACCATCAAATTTCTCCCTCGGATGGGCTTGCTGCCAGTGCCATTGTGGCATTTGAAGTCTCCATCCTGCCACATAAACCCCTCAATAATTTTTTAAAAACAGGAACCTTTATAACCAAATCCCTTCTTCCTAGTGCTCAGAACATGAGAGCGTTCTGCTGTGTTTGAGAGCTTGTCTGGGAAGAGCTCTCAGGAGATGTGGCTGGAAAGCTCATTGGCGATGGTGATGGAACTGAGCAGTGCTGCCCACTGTGGTGTAGCCCCAGGAGTGGTGATGGTGCCTGCAAAGTTATCTTATTCTCGTTCTTTCTTTCTTTTCAATTTTAATTTCAGGATAGTTAATAAACAGCGTTATGTTAGTTTCAGGTGTACAATATAGTGATTCAACACGTCTGTACATTATCAGTGCTCATCTGTAACAAATCGCCTTCAGTTCTCTGGCTTAAAAACAACAGAAATTGTTATTACTCATCATTCTGGAGGCTAGAAGTCCAAAGTCCTGCAGGGCCTTTCTCCCTCCCTTTGTCTCTTCTAGCCTCTAAGGCTTGTTGGTGTTCCCTGGTTTGAGACCCCTCACTCTAGTCTCCGCCTCTCTCTTCTAATGGCACTTGTTTTTGGATTAAAGGCTCATGTGGATAATCCATGACAAGCTGCTCTCAAAATCCTTAACCTAATGATGTTTTACAGTATAAGGCAATACTCTTTTATCATGTTAGACAATATCCACAGGTTCCAGGGATTAGGACTTGGAGCTGTCTTTTGGAGGCCACCATTCACTCATCACAGGCAATGGCGTGTTCATTGAAAAGAGAAGTGGTCTCAAGACCAAGCTATGGGGTATGAGAGCATTCAGAGGCTGGGAAGGGAACTCAGAGCCAGTGAAGGAAACTAAAAGGAGGTCAGTGAGGTGTAGGAGGAACAGAGACTGGTGTCCGGGAGGAAGTGTTTCAATTAGGAGAAAATTTGCATATGGAAAGCTGCTGAGTTGTGTAGCAAACAAGGATGAGCCTTGATGATGAGACTTGGTTAAGACACAAGTCATTGGTGAACTTGCCAAAATTGTATTCAGAGAGTGGCATACTCTCCTGTTAGTGGCATACTAATCCTGTTTTCACTGTGGGATCAGTGGTTGGCAAAGCACATAGAATTTAAAAAGTTATTTTGTAATTTCTTTTTCTTCCTTCAATTTGAAGTTGTGTTTGTGAGTGTGTGGTGTCAATAGTTTGGTTTCTTCAAACAAACTGTTATATGCTCATGGTAGAAATTTTGGAAATTACAAAAAGAAAAAAATTAAAATGGGTTATTTCATTTTAAATTTCATCTAAACAAGCTTTTTTTTTGCAACCATTTTTTTTTCTAGGACTTTCTCGTTTGCTTTTTTTTTTTTTTGATTGGGCTTTGAGGCTTTTCTAGAAATGTCACTGAATTCAGTGATATGATTTCCCAGGAGTAGGTAAGGGATAAGGTTGCTCACAATGTGTTGCCCTATGACTTGGGGTTGATTTTTGGGTTTTGGGGTATGTGAATGGCTGGGCAGGTGACCTCCAGCAAAGCTGCTGAGTTGTTGAAAAGGAGACCCTCCCAGGAAAACTGAATGGGAAGAAATCAGAGAGAGGGAGACAAACCATGAGAGACTCTGGACTCCAGGAAACAAACTGAGGGTTGCTGGAGGGGAGAGTGGTGGGCGGATGGGGTAACCGGGTGATAGGTATTAAGGAGGACACATGTTGTGATGAGCACTGGGTGTTATGCACAACTTGTGAATTGTTGAACACTACATCAAAAACTAGTGATGTACTATATATTGGCTAACTGAACATAATATAAATAAATAAACAAACTAACAAATAAATAAATAAAAGGAGACCCTTGCAAATAGAGGAGTCTGTGCTGGTGAGTGAAGTGCAGATAGAACATCCAAACAACATGTATTCAAGAGTCCGTGTTCTCAGTTTGTCTCCCCAGATGTTAATATAGGGAGGCAGTGATTTTTATGTTTGTTTTTGTTTTGGAAAGCTAATAAGGGAATTGGGTAAATCTTGATATCACATTAATATTCTCATTTTTCTAATGTCTACATTAAACTTGTGAGAGATCAGAGTAAGGGAGAACAACTCTGATTCGAAATAAGTTTCGATCGCCAGATTCATCTGTCTAAAACAGGTAGATTGAGAGTAAGATGAGGAACACAGGATAGATCTCCTAAGGTCTCCTCTGGATCCCCAAATTAGCACTATAAGATGGTGATAATAGACTCTGACTAGATGTTTCTTTGATTTAAGCAGCTATCTCTGAAGAAAAGGCCCAGTGAGCTTACTTACTAATCAGATTTCCTCTTGAAGATCTGGCAAAGTTTCCCCATTTTCTATTATTTAATTTGCCTAAATTTTATGTATAAGTCAATGGATATTGGAAAATATAGGCCTCATCGAGATGCCAAATTAATTACTGGTGTTCAAGACCAAATACTAGTAGGGGAAATATGTGGTTCTAGAATACTAGGTCAGTATTTTTAGGGAGCTAAGTAAAAAACAGGGAGGAATACATTCTTGTTTTATGATTCTGAATCTCAGAATCTGAGTTGCTGACATAAATTGAGATGAGTACTCTTATTCCACTTTTGACTTTTTCTATTTTGCCTGCCAAAAGTCCAGATGAGAAAAAGGTCTCAAAAGTGGAAATAAGGAAACTCATTTTATATAAGTCACATTACTTGTTAATATGTGCCATTAAAGGCTGAGAATGAGTTTTAGGAATTAAAGTTCATTGTATTTATCTTCCAGTCAAGCCAAAATTATTGAGAATACCAGATGTTTTTAGAATATATTTGGTGTCTCTTGGAACTGGAGGCAACTAAATCATTAACAGCTGCCACAATGGAACAGACCAAAAGTACTTGGAATTTAGTTCTTTTGTAGTCGGGAAGTTTGTGGATTTCCTGGTTCAGCCCATCTGATGAGAAGAATAACTTGCAAACATGTTAGCTGGTTGCACAGAATAAATAATATTGCCAGAGAATATGAGATAGGTGGGAGTGAAGAGAAATTTACAAGACGGTGTCATCAGTTGAGGACAAATAAAGGCAATTAAGGAGGGAAATAATAGTGCCCATGGTTGCCTTTCATCAGATGCAGGGGTTCTCAGCCTAGGCACGGTTGACGTTTTGGGCCAGATCATTGTGTGTTGTGGAGATTATCCTGGGTATTACAGGATGATGAGCAGCAACTCTGGCTTCCACCCCCAGATGCCACAGCACCCTCTCCCCAGATGTGACATTGCCAAATGTCCTGGTGGGGGCAGACTTGACCCTGATTGAGAACCACCATGCCAGACTGCACGAAATTTCCCCAAAGTCACATCCCAGTTACACGCTCAAGATAGAAAGAAATGAGGGGGAAGGCTTATTGAGAACATCAGGTGTCGAACATGTCATTGCTATGAGGTTTTATTTGGGAAGCGCAATAATGAAGGTGTAACTCCTTCGTGTATATTGTACTGATAAAAAGTAGATCACTTCTTTTCCAACCTGGAGCTAAATGCAGTCCAACTGTCCCCATGTGAGTCCCAGTTTTGATACTTCTAGCTATGTGACCTTTGGCAAGTTACTTAAGCTCTCTGAGCCTGACTTTTCTGGTCTGTAAAATGGAGTTCATTATAGGTTATAAGTATAAATCTATAAGTATACTTATACTTCTTTTTCCTTTCTTCCTTTTTTTGATTAATCATCTCTTCAAGTGCTTCTTTTAAGTGTTATATAGATGTTTGCTGTTACTATTAATTGGGTTAACAATTCAAGAGGGTATACCAAGCCTATGAGCTCAAAATGTTTTGAGTTCAATATAGACTGTTGTTTTTCTCACTGTGCATTCCTACAGTTAGTATAAATAAATTAAGTGCTTTCATAATTCCAATGAAAGCATCTTTTCTACCAGACACAGGACCACTGCCAACATAAGTGATATTTATGGTCAGAGAGAAAGGTGTCCTTACCTCTGGGCCCTTAGAGCTCCATGTCAGTGTTGGGCAAAGCAGAACGTGGGCTGGATTTCATTCATCGGACCCACTGCATAAGGTGCCCTGTGCCCCGGTCAGTGAGCATAACTGTGCAAGGTCCTAGGAAACCTGGCTTAGAAACTCAAATCTCCTTCTCCAGGGTGAATTCTGTCAGCTGGATTGGGTTACTAGTAATCATGCCACTTACTGCCTGGAGTTCTCTGCCTTCACTTTCTGCTCTGAAGAGTGGAGGCGGGGTGTTGAGCCCGTCACTTGAAAAGCTTGAGTATGAGAGGGCATCCGAAGACATGTTGTGAAACTGTCAGCATCGGGATGTTTTTAAAGCCTTGAAGTTGGATGGGATCACTTAGGCGCAGTGAGAGGAACAAGAAGACGAAGCCCTGAGGGCTGAGCCTCGGGGAACTCAAACTTTCAAGATCACATGAAAGTTAGGAACAGGCAAAGGAGACTGAGCAGAACTCAGACAAGGAGGAGGAAAGTGCGAAGAGCTGTCACAAAAGGTAAAAGGAGAGAGTTAAAACCAAAGCCTGTATTTTGTGAATGAATGGCTGTAGGGGTAACTCGCTTATACAAATCCTGATCGTAATTTATGACCAACTAAAAAGCAACGTTAACATTTCCTTACCGACCAACCTCTTGTCTCGTAGGTTAAAGCTTCTGATGCAGACGCCGGACTCTATGGCTTTGTGGAGTATTCTCTTTATGATGGGTTCCAAAGCTATGATGTGTCTCCAGCATTCCAGATCGACCCACATGATGGGCGAATCTGCGTTTCTCAAGATATCGATAGGGAAAGGGACCCAGCAACCTATGACCTCTTGGTGAAAGCTAAGGATGGGGTAAGTGTTCATGCATGAAATCTCGAACACACTCAACAGTGAACCACTGTGTACATATCACAGAGTACCATTGATCATCAACTAGCCACTCTTGTCTCATAAATCACTACCTCTTTCCTTTGCAAATACCAGACATTATTATAGATCATTACATCCATAAATAGTTCAATAATATCTATAATAGATAATTACTTTTTAAAAACATGACTATAATGAATTAATGATAATTCTTTAATATCTAATATCCAGTCTATTTAAAATTTTCTGGAGTATCTAAAAATGTCTTTTAAAAGGTGACTTATTTGAATTAAGATCTATATGAGTTGAATATTGATTTGATTGCAATATCCCTTCAGTTTCAGTCCATAATAGTCAGCTCCTCCCTCTCCCCTCCCCCGACCCCATCTTACCTTTTCTCTGATGGTATTTGTTTTCGGGAGAAATAAAATTATTTGCCCTGTAAATATGCCACCTTCTGAATGTGGCTGATTACATCCTTGGGATTCATTTCATTATGTCCTCTTTTATCATATTTCCTATGAACTGACATTCTGAGTCAGAAACCGGATTAGTTTTGGATTCATTTGGGTGGTGTTGTGTGTTTCTTACTGTATCGCCATACACACACCATTATTCCATTATGGGGTGCAGTGTGGTGAGTGTTGAATTCTGTTATTCCTTTTGCATTTATTACCTGGAATTCTTCAGCTGAGGATGTTCTCTCACCAACTATTTGATTACCCTGAAATACAATTCATAGATGAGAGGCAGGATAATGCTTGATTTGTTCTATTTTATCAGTTTTTAGAATAACAGTTGGTGTATTTACTCTTTCCTAAGGTTGTGGATGATTTTTTTTTTCTAGTGTGATAATGAATTCCTGGATTTTTATATATTTGATGTATTTCATACGTTGCTGACATCATTCTCTCTGATGTTCATACTCGCCCATCTTAGGTCAGTAGTGGCCCCTTCAATTTGATTTTTATGTTTTTTTTTCTTAGTAAACTTTTAAATTGGCATATAAAATGCATGCATCAAGATGCACAAATTATAGTATGATTTAGTGGATTTTTGCAAAATAAACACATGCATGGAAGCAGATGAAGAAACATTACCAGAACCCTCAAAGCCCCTCTCTTGGCCTCTTGGTTATCTCTTGCCCCCTCCCTTCTGGGTTAATCACTATTGACTTTTTTTCTAAGATTTTATTTATTTATTTGAGAGACAGCTTGTAAGAGAGTGTGCGAGCTGGGGGAGGGGCAGAGGGAGAAGGAGAAGCAGATTTCCCCCTGAGAAGGGACCCCCGATGCAGGGCTTGATCCTGTTGACCCCGGGATCCTGACCTGAGCCGAAGGCAGACGACGCTTAACCAACTGAGCCACCCAGGCGCCCCCATCACTATTGACTTCTAACAACAAATATCATTTGCCTGTTCTTAAACTTTCAGTGAATAGATTTATACACTATGTGTTTTTATTGTTTCTTTTGCCAAACATTTTTTCTAAGAATCATACATGCTGTTGTGTATATCAATAGTTCATTCATTCTCATTGATTCATAGTATTCTTTTATGGGAATTTGTGATAATCATCTGTTCTATAATTGATGGCATATATTTTAGGCTATTATAAAAAGTGCTTCTATTAACATTCTTATACATGTAATTTGGTGAACAAATACAAGCATTTCTTTTTTTTAAGATTTTATTTATTTATTCATGTATTCATTTATTTATTTATAGAGCACAAGTTGAGAAGGGGTTGCGGGGAGGGAGAGAGAGAGAATCTCAAGCAGACTCCCTGCTGAGTGTGGAGCCCAGCGTAGGACTTGATTCCGTGACCCTGAGATCATGACCTGAGGTGAAATCAAGAGCTGGATGCTTAACCAACTGAGCCACCCAGGCCCCAACCATTCTATTTCTATGTATATTGAGTTTACATTTAGGAGTGGAATTGCTGGATCTTAAGAAAGCCAAACAACTTTTCAAATGGTTGTATCAATTTATACTCCCATCAGTAGAGTATGAGCATTTCATTTGCTCTACATCCTCCCAAGAATTGGTAATTAATGTCTTTTTAATTATAGAGGTTCTGGTACCTAGTCAGTGGTGTATCACATTGGGGTTTTACTTTGCATTTCCTTGATGACTAATGAATTGAGCACTGTTTTGTATGTTTATTGGCTGTTTTTGTAACTGGTTTTGTAAAGTATTCAATTCTTTACTCATTTTCTGTTGTATTATTGGGTTCCTTTCTTATTGATTTATATGAATTATATTTTTGGCGCTCAAGCCCTTTATTATACTTACTGTACTTACTGTGTTTATCTTCTTCCATTCTGTGGCTTGCCTTTTACTCCCTTAGCAGTGTCTTTTGAGGAGCAGAAGTTAATTCTAATAAAGCTTACTTTATTAATTTGCTTACCTGTATAGCTAATCTGGAAGTATAGGCTATCCTTTTTAGAAGTAATTGGTTACCTTAGAGACATGTGGTGTTACCTTACATTTTCTTTCAAAAACTTTTTTGTTTAACCTTTCGTACTCATTTTTTCAATCCAGTTGGAGGAAGGCTTGTTATTTATTTTTTTCTAATATGGATACTGAGATGAACATTCTTTTTTTAATAAAGATTTTATTTATTTATTTGACAGAGAGGGATCACAAGTAGGCAGAGAGGCAGGTAGAGAGAGCAGGAAGCAGGCTCCCTGCTGAGCAGAGAGCCCGATGCGGGGCTTGATCCCAGGACCCTGAGATCAAGACCCAAGCCGAAGGCAGAGGCTTCAACCCACTGAGCCACCCAGGTGCCCCGAGATGAACATTCTTTCATCATTGCACTGGAGTATCACTTTTGTCATGAATCATATGCTGATGTATGTATACGTCCATTTCTGGTCACTCTATTTTGGACCTATTAGTCTACCACTGGACTAGAAGCAGCCTCTCTTAATTGTTTAAGCTCTATAGTAGGTCATGATATTGTGTATTCTTTTAGCTTTGTCCTTCATTTTCAAGACTGCCTTGGCTAGTCATTGCTATTCCACTTACATTTCCAAGTACATTTCAGAACTAGCTCGTTCCATTTTCGTTTCATTACAACACAGATAATCTACTATAAGCACACTATTCTGCATTTTTATTTTTTCATTTAATTTATTTTGGAGATTTTGTTTCTTTCTTTTTTTTATCTGCTTACTACTCCTTTGTTGGGTACTGCTAACACCTCTCTGGTCTAATCTTTCTCTTTTGAAAGTAATAGGTGAATCTACCTACTTAAGACATGAGTTGTTGGGGAGAATGAATCTAAATGTATTTACCACAAGTAAGCATGTAGAAACCACCATGAAAATGAGGTCATTTATATTTGATAAAACTAATATGATTTGAATAGATTTAATCAACCCCTGATGGTTTTAGAGAATCTTTCTTCTTTGTAAGAAAAGATGTAGGAAACAAAAAGAGGAATAAATAGAGGAATTTAGGTTAATTCAAATCTACATGATTATTCAAAGCTCAATATATATATACACAAATAATAATGCAAGACTTCAGAAATATATTCTTTTTTTTTTGAGAGAGAGTATGTGTGCGTGCACATATGCACGAACAAACTGCAGGAAGTGGCAGAGGGAGAGAGATAGAGAATCTTAAGCAGGCTCCATGATCAGCATGGAACCCAATGGGGAGCTTGATTCCATGACCTTGAGATCATGACCTGAGCCGAAATCAAGAGTCAGACACTTGACCGACTGAGCCACCCGGTCCCCCCCAGAAATACGTTCTTCATAGATTTTGAGACAATCGTAAAAGCTCATCTTAGAAGTGAATAACCATCTTAAATCCAGTTTTGTAGTAGTCGAACATCTGTTTCTAATTAGTTGGTTTCAGATGATCTTGTAAAAGTGTATAGAGAAATTATCTTAATAGAAGTAAGATCGTTTGATGCTGGAAATTTTTTAGCCCCTAAAAGCCGTGCAATTAATTAGGATTATTGACAGTGGAATAAAAAAAAAATCAACCCAGATATTTAATTTAAACCTCCCTGTTTTTGTCTGTTTTCATTTTGAACCTACTCTACACAAGTTATGCAGAATGCTTCCCTTTCCGCTCAGCTTACCAGACCCTGTTGCAATGTTCAAGTTCATCTTTAACCACACCGTCTCTCCACAGCTCTGCCAGACTGAGCAAAAGGGATGCATCTTTTTTTATTTCCCAGCCAAAAGATATTTTATCTTAACCAAGGAAGTGTTTATAAACAGACTATGGGCAGCTTTTTGCTAATTTTTAGAAATCCAGAGATGATCTCCAGGTTGATGACTGCTCTGGTCTGAATGTTTATGCCGCATCCCCCTCCATTCATATGTTGAAAATTTAACACCCAAAGTGATGATATTAGGAAGTGGGGGCCTTTGGAAGGTGATTAGGTCATGCAGGGGGAGTCCTTATGAATGGGATTAGGCGCCTTATAAAAGAGGCCCCAGGGAGCCCCTTAGCCTCTTCTGCCAGTTGAGGCCACCAGGAGAAGTTGGCAGGCTCCCTCCCTTCACCAGAACTTGGCCATGCTGCCACCTGATCTTGGACTTCTAGCCTCCAGAAAAGTGAGAAGTAAATCTCCGTTGTTCATAAGCCACCCAGTCTGTGCTACTTCGTTAGAGCAGCAGGAACGGACCAAGACAATGTGTGTGAGTCATAACATTCTTCTGTTTAAAAACTCCTCGTGTTATAGAAGGAAAACCCTCTAACAAAGCACAACAAGTTTCATTTTTGTTTGAGCAGAAATAACGTCCCTGTGGGTACTTCATATTCAAGATGTCACCATGTCGTTCAGGAGATTTCATCTTAAACCAGGCCCTTGCGCAGACTGGAGCTGCTCTGTACCCTGAGTGGTTTAATGGTTCCCATTCAGGGAAGAGCAAGAAGATGGCTGCCATTGAAAAGTACAGTTTGTTATACTCACAGATTCCAAGATGGGGTTGAGCGGGGAGGGCGGTACATGTTCCACTATGGGATAGGATGGGTGTGTGCACAATGGAAGCACTAGGGTGGGTGAGGAGTCAGAGAGAGAGGGAGAGGAGACTGTCAGCAAGGGCCTTTGTTGTGGTTTCCAAGGGAAGGAATGAGAAAGGCAGAATAAGCAGGCCTGGAATTAGTTTGAGGGCACCTGGGTGGCTCAGTCGGTTAGGTGTCTGCCTTCGGCTCAGGTTGTGATCGCAGGGTCCTGGATTTGAGCCCTGCCAGGGGCTTCTCCTTCTCCCTCTCCCACTCCCCTTGTTTGTATTCCCTCTCTCGCTGTGTCTCTCTCTGCCAAATAAATAAATAAAATCTTAAAAAAAAAAAAAAGAATTGACTAGTTTGAGTACTTTCGACGAGCTCTGGGGCATAGAGGCTGTCTCTAGCTGTCCTGGTCCTTGACCCTGGGGTGATTAGGGCAGGTGAATAGTGGCCTAGAGTGATGAAAGCATAGGAAAGGATGTGGTTGGGGTCTGGGGTCTAGATTGGTTGGTTTGCGTTTGAAAAGCATGCTCACGGATCCTAGGCAATCTTGTTGGATCAGCAAGGCCCAATGTCAAAGCATCAGAACACAGAAAATAGAAGACATGGCTAATACATTACCCTGGTGCAGAGTCCCCTCTTAGAGGAAGGAAGAGCTCTTGGTATACTTGAGGCTCTGGAAAAGAAAATCTTTGCCGCTACCTTGTTTTACTCAGTGTATTAGAAATAGCACCCAGTGATACTGAGAGAATTCACTCTTCATTTTAACTTTTGCCCCGCATAGCATCTGAAATCATCAAAGACAGTTTCTGCCATGGCCTAGGCTTTTAGCACTTTGTTGTCTTTGTGTCAGGCCCTGCATGGTCCCATGCAAGCCTCACTCCCCACTGCTAGGTCCTGGGCCGATGGTCCACAGACGTGCAGTCAGGGGCCACCAGGGAGTGCTCTTCCTCTTCATCGTCCTCCCTACTTTCCTCTCTGGTATTATCATCCACCTCATCTTCCTCTCTTCCCTCTGCATCTTCTACCTCACCTCCGTCCTCTTCCAAGTTTACCTCTTTTGGGCACTCTTGAGTTTGTGAATCCATCTGTATTCAAGTCTTCCATTTTTCTATCCTGTGGGGAATCAAAGTAGTAGAAACCATTCAGGATAAACTGGCAGTCCAGTTTCCAACATGCCCCCCTAAACAATAGAGCAGCTCACACTTCTTGGTCAGCGTGGCGTTGGTGTAGGGACTTGGTTCCTTCAGAGGGCTACTGGCTTCATCAGAACAGTCTTCCTCCTTCCTGCTGCCTGGGACAGAGAGCATTTGTTCAATGCCAATCACTGTCCCATCCTCTGTGACCACCTTTCTGACCACATCCAGGGACTCCTGTGCTGGCTTCCCCACATGAGCTTATTTTCATTTTCAGGCTCCATGGGTTTTTTTTGTTTGTTTTTTTGGTTGTTGTTTTTTTGTTTGTTTTTTTTTTTTGGCTTCGCCTATGTTTTTTCTTTTCTGAACCAGTCCCTTTAACTGTCCTGCGAACCCGAGGCTCTTTGTGGTGTTAGAGAATTAGGAGTCATCAAAGAAGTCAACTTACAGACTCTCTTCTTCTTCCTTCCTGCAGACACCCCCCAAAAGCTGTGTCTGGTGATTCAGGCCACAGCTACGAAAATGCTAGATCTAGAAGTGAGCTATATTCCCCTAGGAATAATCTAAGTCCGCACCCATTTGCCTTTTTTTCTGTCCTCAGATTTTAGTGGAGCGTATCAGAATGCAGGGTGTGTTTGTCCACTTCTCTTGGCTGTTTCCAGTAGCCTCCGTAGATGATCCTGCTCCCCTGTGGGGTGACAGAAATTTGGCAGCCCAGTTTGGGTGGGGGCCGTGTTCCTCATGGGACAGCTTGCTCCACGTGATTGTGTCCAGGGTAAAGTCATGCCTGTTGTAATGAGAGATGTGATCCCTTGGACCCTCACGGAAAACACCAGAAAGAATTAACTGTGTCTTCCAGGCTACTATCTGATACCCACTCTGACTTAAAGGGTCCCTTGTTGATTTGACTTGGCCTCTGGCCTTGGTTGCCAAACGAAATACCCAAAGATGTGTGTAGTGAATATGGTCAATTCATCTTTCTCAGGACGATCAGAGAAAAACACATTCAATGTTGGGGAAGGTGGGGAATGTGCATTTCTACAACCTGAGTGTTTTCAGACACGTCTGGAGGTGGACTGTCAGAGCTTCAGGGTCTCCTTCTTCCCCAGCTCTTGGACGTCTTCTTCTCCATCCTAGTGGCCTTTTCTCCTTCTTGTGCATCATGTGGGTCTGAAGCCACACAGGGAACCCCAAGGAGGGAGCTGTTTGTGCAACCTGCTTAGAATTGGATCCTCATGGGGGCAGTTCTGGTGATGCATTTTTAAAGACAAACTAGAAAATCTGTCCCCCACCTTCCCAATCATAAGCATTTAACAGTTTACTATTCATTTTGTTTGAACTTAAAATGGCCTCCAACTTTCCTCTGTTTGCTTCAGAATATGCAAGAGCAAGCGACACGAGTGCTTGTGTGAGCAAGTGTGTACATGTGTGCCTGCGTGTATTATGCAGTGTGCAGTATTTATTCTGTTGCCTGCATGATCTTTCTACATTTCTCCTGTGATGAGCTGTGCGTTTCTACAGGACGAAGCCTGCATGTGTCATAATTATTCTGCACAATATCTACTAGCCACATATGTCCCTAATAAAAAGGCTGGTAACAGTGCGGATAACAATCTAGTTTGGATTTGAAGATTAAATGAACTCAGACAAGGTATTTTAAGTTCAAGATGTTGGATTCTAAGCCATAATGAATTTATTTAAAACAATGAGCTGTGCCTTGACAGAAGACCTTTAACTTTACATTTTTACCCTCATAATCTATGGTCTTTCCTCTGACACTTTAAGGTCTTTGGAAGAAAACTGCTAGGAACCCATTTGCTGGGGGTCACTA
Organism: Nasua narica; assembly: GCA_028533885.1. NCBI lineage: Eukaryota > Metazoa > Chordata > Mammalia > Carnivora > Procyonidae > Nasua > Nasua narica. The sequence continues at coordinate 116,968,258 of CM052800.1, read as the reverse complement.
AGAGATTGTTATCTGTCAATAGAAAAATTTTTTCTTATTAAATACCTAGATGTTATGGGCTTTTTGCTGCTGCTCTATTTATCCTTGTGATGACTTTCAATATTTTTTTAATGTAATCACTTCTCCTAGTCTACCGGTATTCTGAAATAATCTATTTTTGCTGCTACTGCTGCTATTGTGTATCTCATAGATAGAAGCCATGAGAATGCTGTAAAATTGCATCATGGAAACAAATAAGGGATTACATTGGAAAGCAAGTGGTTTTTCACAATAAAGTGCTATAATTTAATTATTCCGTGCTTATCTCTAATTCCTTGTTTCCTTTTCCCACTCATTTTTGCCAAACGACTCTCTCTTTTTGGTATGTATTTATTAACATTGTATCTCTATTTTTTGTGACATCTGAATTCAGGAGCTGAAATATATGTCTGAGATAAGCTATTTCAACTTTATCTCGCCACTCCAGGCTTAGGGGAGGATTGTCTCAGACTAGCAATGTAGAAAGTAAATTGAATTAGACCTTCACCGTTATATGTATTCATGATAAAACTTGGCTATGGAAGTTGTGTCGCACACTTGCGTGTAATGCAGATAGATTTCTAGAAGCAAACTTGCCAGGTAAAAGTGCACACTTATCTTTCCTCTAGCTTTATTGAAGTATAATTGATAAATAAAAATTATATACATCAAGGCATACAATTATCATGTTTCTTTAAAAAGATTTATTATTTGAGGGAGACAGCACAGGGGAGAGGGGCAGAGGGAGGGGAGAGAGAATGTTAAGTAGACTCCCCACTGAGCACAGAGCGTGGCATGGGGCTTGATCTCATAACCCTGAGATCATAGCCTGAGCCGAAACCAAGTCTGATGCTCAACAGACTGGGCCACCCAGGTGCCCCAAAGTCATGTTTTGATATATGTACACACTATGAAGCAATTACCACAATCCAGATAACTAGCATATCCATCACCTCACATAGTAAGTGGTGAGAAACCTTAAGATTAGTCTCAGCAAATTTCGTGTAATACAGTAATATTACCTATAATCACCACGGCTGTACTTTAGACCTCCAGAGCTTACTCATCCTGCGCAACTGAATCTTACAGTGCATGCAATTTAATTTTACTGGATTATGTTATCTCCCTTTCCAATATTCAGTTGCTTTTGTCCTATCTTATATTTTACTAATTACTAGCCTCTCTTACCTTGGCTTCAGGAATAAGCTGCTTCCCAGTTGCTCTTGTTTTCTACATGAACTATGCAGCTCAAATGGATTGCCTACCATTTTTTTCAAATATACTACCAGGATTAGTCCCTAAATGTCTTAAATACTGCTCTACCTCATTCTTATTATTAGAGGTTTAAGCCTCCCAGCCACCCATTGTCATACATATGCTTATCCCCATCCTGCTTTGTTCATCCTTTGTTTTGAGTCAGTCCCTAGCCACCCTGTAGGCCCTCCCAAACTCTCCTACCACACCCTCTGGAACTCAGGGGCCGTCACTCAGCCAAACTCCCTCATAAACTCAATCTGGTCTCTGACTACTCCTTTATGGACTTGCCCTGATGAAAACTCCCACTCCACAGGATACGGATTCCTCGATTCCTCTCCAGCCTTTCACAGAGAAGCCCATATTCCACTAATTACAAACCAGGAGGGTGCTGTTGAGGCGGGGGGCCCACCTAATTAATTGCCCATTGCCACATCCAAATCATTTCTACACGTTTCTCGGTCAAAAACCAATTCACTTTTGAAGTCTATCTTCTTGGACCATGCCATGGACATGCTTTCTCGCTGCCACCATATTCTAAGACTCTTTGTCAGTTAGGACCTCTAGACCTTACAGACTTCCTCTCGGCCACCTATTTAGTGAGCCATTCAATACCCTGAGCCTCTCACTTCCTTGACTTTCTCACTTCCAACAATCATCACCTGTAATTATACTGCCTCTGAAATCTTGATCCCAAGCATGCTGTACTCTGATAAGCATCCTTTAAAAAAAAAAAAAAAAAAAAGATTTATTCGTTTGAGAGAGAGAAGGGGGGACGGGGAGAAGGAGAGGGAGAGGGAAAGCAGACCCCCTGCTGAGTGACACGGGACTCCATCCCAGGACCCTAGCTCATGACCTGAGCCGAAGGCAGACGATTAACAGACTGAGCCACCCAGGCGCCCCCTCTGATAAACATTCTTGTCTTTCTGTCTCACTTACTGTAGCCTCTCCCTTCTAGCCAGTAGTTCTTCTTCCATGTTAAGATCTCCTGTTTATGGACCCATCATTAAAGTCATTCAGTTGCAAAATCCCTTTAGTTCCCTCACTCCTTAGAACTCTCCAGATCAAAACCCAGCACTGTCTAAACCCACCTCTGCCTTTTGTCCAACTAACTGCTTGAGGGAGAAGTCCTGACCTTCCTGCCAACTCTCAGCTCACATTCTTTGCTTCCTTTCCTACTGCCTTGTTAGTGATGTCTGTTTGCATCAAAAGCAAATCTCTCCAATGTTTGGGGTCCCACCTATTGCAGCCTTTCTAAGTGCCTTTCTAAGTTAAGTGTTTTCTCTGCTTCCTGCATCACCAATACCTGAAATTCTACTGAATGTCTCCCATAAGCATATAAAACCCAGTAACAGTTTTTATCTTTTAAAAAACCTCTTTTTAAATTTGATGTACCTTTTTAGAAAACCATTTTATTCCTTTTCTTTGACACAAAATCTGCTTAAAAATTAATCTCGTAACACTGAAAAAATAAAAAAGTATTTGGGGAAAAAAATAGTTGTCTCTCCTTCCCTCACTTTGCAGTCTTTCTTTGACTCATTCTTCCTGTCCAACCTCTCTAATAAAACCGCTTTTATGAACATAATTTCTTTTGTGCCACATCCTGGGATTCTTTCTTTATGTTCATTTTATTCAGCTTCTCAGTGAACTTGAAATGGTTCTCTGAATGTTGCTTCTCTTTCTTGACTCTAGTGATACCACAGCTTACTGTTTTGTTCTCCTTAACAAATTGGACCCTCATTTCCTTTCACCTTTGCTCACTGATTTATGAACTCTAGGACAAAATGCATGGACAAAGAGAAACACAGTCCATAAGAGCTAAGCGATATGAAGAACAGATATTAATATTCTACTGTTAAAGAGTCGTAGCAGGCAAGAACAGAGAGAATGGACCGTAGACAATGGCCAAAGTAGAAATCAAAACAATGGCAGAGACTTTTTCATGTCTATTGATTGCCCTAGATAACCAGCCTCCAATATCGTATGCTTTCAAGCTTGGTCCTTTCCCAAACTACTCCCGATTTCCACAGCATGCCTTGAGGGAAATGGAATTCAGGTAGTTTGGTTGAGTCTCTTTTTTTAAGTTTTTATTTAAATTCCAGTTAGTTAACATACAGTGTAATGTTAGGTGTACGATACAGCGACTCAACAATTCTATACAACACCCAGTGCTCATCGGGACAAGTGCACTCCCTCATCCCCATCATGTATTTCACCCATCCTCCACCCCACCCACCCTCATTCTGAGGGGATTCCTATTCTCATTTTAGTTTTAATCACTTTATCTTTGGGGCACCTGGGTGGCTCAGTGGGTTAAAGCCTCTGCCTTCAGCTCAGGTCATGATCTCAGGGTCCTGGGATCCAGCCCCGCATTGGGCTCTCTGCTCAGCAGGGAGCCTGCCTCCCCCCCTCTCTCTGCCTGCCTCTCTGCCTACTTGTGATCTCTCTGTCTCTCTGTCAAATAAATAAAATCTTTTTAAAGAATCGCTTAATCTTTAAAGATGTATTTATTTGTTTTAGAGAGAGCATAAGCAGGAGAGGCAGAGAGAAAGGAAGAGAGAATCTCAAGCAGACTCCCCAGTGAGTGCAGAGCCCCACACAGGGCTCCATCCCAGCACCCACGAGATCAGGACCAGAGCTGAAACCAAGAGTCAGATGCTTAAACGACTGAGCCCCCTAGATGCCCCTAATCACTTCATCTTTAAAATTATAGTTTATAATAATTTTTATAATAATATAAAAATATAGAAGAGACAGACTCTTCTTTCTCACTGTAATTTAAACAATTAAGTGATTAAAGTTATGTCAAAACCAACATGACTTGTTGATAGAAAGAGAAAGAATAAGACAAAGTTAAGAAATATTCATGGATAGGTTTAAGGGGTGTATTACCTGTTCCAAATTTAGCAGCTTAAAATAACAAACATTTACTATCGCATGGTTTCTGAGGGCCAGGAATCTGGAAGCAGCTTAGGTGGGTGGTTCTAACTGAACGTACCTCAGAGGCTGCATCAGCAGAATCATCTTGACCAGGTGGACAGAAGATCAGTTACAGAGAATTGGGACGTGAACACTGTGAGGGAAATGAAGAAAAATGAGTTCAGATTAGCTTTCTCCACACTTGTTCTGTGGGATACTTGTCTCCTGTTCCTTCCAAAGAGGGTTCTGTGGTTAAATAAGAATGGGAACATCTTAGAACTCGTCTCCTCTAGAAATGGTCTTAGGGAAGGCCCTGGGTCCTGGGTCCTGAAGCACAGGACCCATTTGACTTGGTTATTTCAGCATTTTTGACTTTTTGACTAAAGGACTCCTTTATTTATTCATTTTTAATACACATTTTTAAGGATTTGTTTATTTATTTTTAGTGAGAGAGAGAGAGAGCACGTGTGTGTGCACAAGCAAGTGGGGAAGGGCAGAAGGAGAGGGAGAGAAAATTTCAAATGGACTCCACGTGGAGCGCAGAACTGCACACGGGGCTTGATCCCATGACCCTGAGATCACGACCTGAGCCAAAACCAGGAGTCAGATGCTCAACTGACCTCACCACCCAGGCACCCCAAGGCACATCTTTTAACTGCTACTTCAAATATCTCTTTCTGACACCTAGATTTGATCATGCCCCTTCATTAAGGACAATAATAGTGTCCTTAATGTAAGGATTTGGGAAGAAAACAGAACTTTGAATTTTATCTATCTATCTATCTATCTATCTATCTATTTAAAGATTTTATTTATTTGACAGAGAGAGAGAGAGAGATCACAAGTAGGCAGAGAGGCAGGCGGAGAGAGAGGCAGAAGCAGGCTTCCTGCTGAGCAGAGAGCCAGATGTGGGGCTCGATCCCAGGACCCTCAGATCACGATTTGAGCAAAAGGCAGAGGCTTTAACCCACTGAGCCACACAGGTGCCCCAAATTTTATCCTTTTAAGCTTCATTTTTGTAATTTTTTAATATAAAAATATATTAATACAGTAAATACAAAATAAATAAATATGGAGGGTGTACCTGCCACCTTTTTTACTGATAGAATCCCCTGGTGTACAGAATGAAGTTAGCCTTCTTCACATTAGTCGGGTTCCGTGAATCTGACTCTCTGGGCTTTTCTCTAGACCCTGCCCAACCTCTCCCTAGACTCGCCGACCAGTGTGCTGGCCCATGGCAGAGAATCTGTTTAAATGCTATTACATTTTCTATGATATCATTTTCACCTGAAATAGCTGTTAATTTTTTTAATAGTGTTTTTGAGTAAAAATCAATTTGAATCTGGCCACACCAAATTAGAAGTGGTTAGCAGCACTTCATCGTCAGGAGCTGGGGGAAGACTTTTATAGAGAAGAAGCAGAAGCAAAGCTAGGAAATGATTTGATTGGCTATACCTTAAGTGATCCGATGCTATTTCTCTTCATTGTCTTTGAGGCTTTGTTATCTACCTGGAAACTGGACTAGATCCTGAACTCTTCTAGTTTCTTCAAATATCTGTCTATGACTCTTCAAAATAACATTTCCAATATTTTTCCACTAACAGCAAACACTGCCCTTGAATCTCACTGGAAGGGACCATACTGGGTCCTCTTTGCTTCCTAGATGGCAGCCAAACTTAGGGCCTTGAACGTTGGGTCCATATCTCCCGATTTCAAAAAGTTTCTCCACACTCTTGGAACAGTCCACTAGCTAGAGATCCAAAATCCTGTTTGTTGAGCACGCATCTTAAGGATTCCTTCAGCATCGAGGTTTCTCTCCATTTAATGTTCCTGGTGTGTGCCGACATCTGAATCATGAAGAGCCATCCATGGTACTTTATCTGTAGTTCAGAAGCCCCAAAGCTCTCAGAAGGAAAGTTTGTTTTGTTTCGCTTTGTTGGTCTTATTTCCATCTATAGCAATATTATATTAGCAATCATAATTAATGACTCAAATATTTGGGTCTAAACTGAAGATAGAGAGATTGAGGATAGTTTTGCATGAAGAGAGAATTATACAATACAATTTGATAAGATTCCAAATGTAAAAGAAATAATAAGAGAGGACACATAGTACCATCATAGTTGATTAAAACAGAAACCTGGGATGGACATTAGAATTGACCTAATTCAACATCCCCTCAAGATGGAAAGTTTTAAAACCTCATTTGGTGAGACACCTGATTTGAACCGACATGAGGCCATTCATGTTTTTTAAAATCCCTCTAAATGTATCTATTCGTACATTTTGCTGCAGAATAGTAAGTGTTTGATTACACAGAACCACCCCAGACCTGACTAGGTATATGTACCATATTGCCTTTCTGAAACTTGAAACCTTCCGAGACAGATCTATCTAGCCCCAAGTATTTAGGAAAAGGAGTCTGTGAAATCTTATGATCAATAGTGATTAACTATTATAAATGCTTGCATACATATTATATCTCTCCTTCCAGTACAGGCCTGCAAAACGAGCAGGTTGGTGGTTTACAGAAGAAGTAGCCCAGACTCAGGGACTATCTGGTTTTCTCTAGTCTATGGTCCCAGATGCAGGCGGGGCAGACATTAGATCCAGATCATTTGGCTCCAGATTATTCCATGGTGCCACAAACCCAGTTGTACCGTGTTTGTCGCATAATCGCATAGATTGTAAGTCCCTTGTCAACAGGGACTCTGCCTTCCTTTTTTCCTCTAAGACTGAGTCCGTGGTTGGCATTGCCCTTAGCGTAGTGTTTAAGCAAGCCTTTCATGAAAGGTCGAATGTATACCGTAGCAGTACTTTAAAAAGTCTAATTTAAAAGAAGTCACCAGGGACTTTGGGAACAGATGAATCTCCAGTTCAGTTCCAGATCTGCAATTTACAGTCTCATTTACCTTGAGCGAGTCATTTAGTTTCTCTGTGCTTTGGTTTACTTATCTGTAGAAATGAGAGAAACTATAAAATTCTTAGAAAGGGGGGATTAGAACATTTGAAGGAGAAAATCCACGAAATACACTTAACATACCTTTATTATGAGAAAAAGCACCCCCACTGATGAATTCAACAGATGACAATTGAATTCCTACAACTGGAAACCTGAGATCGCTCTATGATAATTTCCCTGCAGAAAGATTCATTGTTCTATGAGAACAAGCTTTTTCACTTTGTTCATTGAACATTTTACTTGTTTTTGGCAGCATTGCCTGATTGAAGATCTTCGTGGACAGCCTAGGAATTAACATTTTTGTTTTTAAAGATCCTAAGCTGGAGGAGTACTCCTTTCTTCACGTCTTCCCCACTTTCTCATCCCTCCTCTCACCTGCTTTCTTATCCCCTCCACAAACTGAGGTTACTTCTGGAACCCGAGGAGAAATATAAAAGGAACGGGAAAGGAAGGGTCAAAGGAAAACAGAAGGGAGAAGGCAGGCAGGTTGGAGAATCAGCGGGGTCTCCGTCGGGTGCCCCGCAGGACTCTATCTGTTGCCCATCAGCCTGCAGCCCCTCTTTGCTGCCCTCCACTGTGACCTGTGGGCCATTCAGGGCTGCTGCAGACACAGGCTGCCTTCTAAGCACATGATGGGGGGCGGGTAGGGAGGTGGGGAGGTGGGAAAGGACACTTCCTTGTTTTCACCTTGGTCACAGCCAGCCCCCATTTCTCCAGTTCTAGTTGCTAACGGACATGGCCCTGGCACTTTATTCAACCCAGGACATGGAAAACCACTCTATTTTTGAAGGTGTATTTCCCCACTGTTTTCTAGTCCCCAGTGTCTAGGGTACTTGGGACCTCAGAGTGTGAGAGCCATTTCCAGGTTTGTTGTTAACCTCATCCCAAATGATATTATTTCTACCTTCCCTTACCCGAAGCATGTGCTTCTTACAGCCTCTCTTTGCCCCCTGCCAAATCTTTCTTCTCCAGAATTCTCTTTCCTCTTTGCCCTGTGCTTCCCTGAACTGTAGGGGAGAGAGAGGGAGGGAGGGAGAGAAAGAGATAGAAAGAGAGAGAGAAGTGAATGAGAAAGTCCAGGCTGTTGTGACTTACCAAGGATTTTTGTCAAAGATGAAAGTATCCAAATGTACCAGAGAGAAATGGAAAATGGTGCTTTAAAGTAGGAACACATGTTTTACTTTAGAAAAGTGAAAATTGCAGAGGGTTATTTTCTTCTATTGTATTTTCTCTCCTTCTGATTTTTAATTGGAGGCAACACAGAGTAAACAGGATGGGATCTACTTCTTGCTATTACTACCAACCACTACTACTAACTACTACTACTACTACTACTACTACTACTACTACTACTACTACTACTTTATGCCTTGTATTATCTTTCTGAAACTTGACTAATTCAGAATTCCAAAACAAATCTGGCCCCAGATATTAGGATAAGTATCTTCACTGCCACCATCCACTCCAGACTTGATTCCAATAGCCTCCTAACTAGTTTCCCTCCTTCCACCCTTGCTTCCCTCCAGTTTATTTTGAACTGTGTAGTTAGAGTGACAGTTAAAATCTAAGTTAATTCAAGCCACTCCTCTGCTCAAAACCCTTCAATAGGGTTTTCACAGGCCCATAGAGCCCTCCATGACCTGCCCTTGCCATCCCGACATCACCCCTTTGGCTTCCTTGCTGTTCCCTGAACAGGCCTAGGATCTACACTGTATTCCTGCCTCAGGGCCTTTGCACTTGCTCTTTCCTCTATCTGTTACACTTTTCCTCTAGATTACTGAAGTATACCTCCCTCACATAGGTCAGTCTTTACTCTGCCTTCTAAATGAGGCTTTCACTGAAAACATTTTCTAAATTACATCTTCCTCCAAATTTTCCTTACCCTTCCTCTTTAGCAGTTAAAAATTATCCTAGGGATAAACATATTTTTTTTTCTCTTTGGACAACAGGAAAATTTGCCTTGAATATCTTTGGCCTGTAGTGTGAAATTATTGCTTCATAGGAGTTTTAAGTGGTAATCTCATTCATATTTAAGAATCAGTATTGAGCAGGGCACCTGGGTGACTCAATTGGTTAAGTGCCTGCCTTCAGCTCAAGTCATGATCCCAGGGTCGTGGGATCAAGTCCCCGTGTTGGGTTCTCCGCACAGCGGGGAGCCTGCTTCTCCCTCTGCCTGCAGTTCCCCCTGCTTATGCTCTCGTGCTCTCTCTCTCTCACTCTCTCTCTGTCAAATAAATAAATAAAATCTTAAAAAGAAAATCAGCGCTGAAGTACGGATACCATGCTATTACACGTGAACTCATATCTCAAGGTTAAAAGTAAAATGAATATATATATATATATCTTTTTTGTACTTTTAAAATCTAGTCTAGGATCTTTGCTGGTTATTCTGCCATCTCAATGTCTCAATGTTCAGAAGAAATTCATTTGTAATTACTTCTCATTTATCCAACAGGGTGGACTAAGCGCCCAAGCTTTTGTTCGTGTGGAAATGGAGGATGTGAATGATCACGAGCCTGTCTTTAACCCGTCAACCTATGTGATTAGCATCAGCGGCCAGACCCAGCCGGGCACCGAGATCCTCAATGTTCTTGCCACTGACCGGGATTCAGGGATATATGGAACGGTGGCTTATGAGCTCATTCCCGGAGGCCGGTCGTCCCTTTTCACCATCGACTCCACTACAGGTGTGTGCTCTTGGACCAGTTTCCCTCTGAAATCAACAGCTTCTGCTTTACAGCCAGAATATTGGCAGAAGTGATTTTTTATTAGCAGGGATGTTGCGGGACTTAGTCACCTTCCAGAAGGCAGTAAGGTATATTGTAAAGCTCCAAGGCTTTGTGATTACATGAGACCCGGATCTGAGTTCACATCTTGTTTCCTACTTGTCTTAGAATCTTTATTGGCCTCAGTCTCTTTACCTTAAAGGTAGTGTTATCAGTCCCTACATTGCAAGGTTTTGTGAGGATTAAGGGCAGTAAATTATGAGAAACAGCTGGCCGATAGTATTTATTTTCACTCCGTTCGTTTGATCTCACCATCTAATGGTGATTTCCATGATTTCAGTGTATTAATAATAATTTAGTGCAGAGAGCATTGCGTGGACATCCAGAGTAGATGTCTTTCTTATACCAGGTCTGGCATTCCTAGTCCCTTTAGGTCTTTAATTCCTTGTTTTTAAAATGATACCTAAAACTCCTTTTAATTCTCTAATATGGTGATTGCATATCTACCAAAGAAGTCCAGTGGATAAACTGAGTCTTTTAGGAATAATCATAATTTAGGAGGTTATAATCCCCTTCTAACTGGTTTATTGTTAGCAGAGTAATGTTTGAAATAGTTACAGGAAAATCTAAAATTTCAAGTACGTAATATTACACTGTAATACTTCTGAGATATTGGAGATGTTCTGGTCCCACAATGATGCTGCAAGAAACAAACGAGCAAAAACCTTTTCTTCTTTCACACTTTTCTTTCTTTTAAAAAAATTAATTACATTTTACTTTTTTAATTTAATATAATATTTATTATTTTAACCATTTTTAAGTTACAATTCAGGGGCATTAGGTACATTCACAGTGTTGTACAGCCATCACCAATATCTATGTCCAGAATTTTCCCATCATCCCAAATAGAAGCTCTATGCCTATTTTTCCCCCCAAATATGTTTATTTTATTTTTTCAGTGTTATAAGATTGATTGTTCATGCACCACACCCAGTGCTCCATGCAGTACGTGCCCTTCTCAATACCCACCACCAGGCTCACCCACCCCCCCACCCCCTCCCCTCCAAACCCCTCAGTTTGTTGCTCAGAGTCCACAGTCTCTCCTGGTTCATCACCCCCTCCAATTTCCCCCCATTCACCCTACAAAGGCCTCCACAATTTTCTTTATACTCCACACATAAGTGAGACCATAAGATAATTGACTCTCTCCGTTTGACTTATTTCACTCTGCATTATCTCTTCTAGTCCCGTCCATGTTGATACAAAAGTTGGATATTCATCCTTTCTGATGGAGGCATAATATTCCATTGTATAGATGTACCACATCTTCCTTATCCACTCATCTGTTGAAGGGCATTTTGGTTCTTTCCACAGTTTGGCTATTGTGGCCATTGCGGCTATGAACATTGGGGTCCATGTGGCCCTTCTTTGTACTGCATCTGCTTCTT
>CM052800.1:116785665-116956431 GCA_028533885.1 Nasua narica | reverse complement strand
GAAAGGACTTAAAATCATGTTAGATAAGGAACTGCTACAGAAAATGGGGACACTCTGCTCGGAGCAGATGAGACAAGATATTTGACTTCAGTTACTGATGGTGTGTTATGCCAAAGAGAAGTAAAACATGTTTCATTACATTTCTGATAGAAATAGAAACAAGGGATTAGCGTTGTAAGAGGACAGATTTGACATAAAAAAAAAAAGAAAGAAATTGAATGGCTATCCTCTTTTTTATGCTTGGAAAGCTGACAATTCAGATGTTTTGGCCAGCTTCTCATAAACTGGCAAAAACTGCTGTATTCCTTTATTCAACTTATACTTACAGCCAATTGTATTATGATAGATCCCACAAAGTTCGGCTACATTTATTTGTATGGAAATTCATGTGATAAGTTTGCATGTTTTTTTTCTTTCTCATCAAAAAAACTAACGTGTTCATTTTTTTTTTTTTTAAGATTTTATTTGATAGAGAGAGAGAGATCACAAGTAGGAAGAGAGGCAGGCAGAGAGAGAGAGGGAAGCAGGCTCCCTGCCGAGCAGAGAGCACGATGTGGGGCTTGATCCCAGGACCCTGAGATCAGGACCTGAGCAGAAGGCAGAGGCTTTAACCCAATGAGCCACCCAGGCGCCCTACCGTGTTCATTTTTGACCTTGGTTATGTTATATCTGTTTTCGTGTTTTCAGACTAGCACATGAAAGGGTGGTGGTCATAATATTAAATACTTGCTTTTCTCAGCATTACTGGATCCTTCCCCAACTTAACCATTCACACCTTCTCGTCTCACCCACACTATGTACACAAGCCTAACTTGCCACTCTTGTTCCCATGGTTTTAACACTTTTTCTTTTTTAAGATTTTTCATTTATTAGAGAGAGAGAGAGAGAGAGAGCGCGCCTAGTGAGCAGGGGAGGGGCAGAGGGAGAGAGAGACGCAGATTCCCTGCTGAGCAGGGAGCCCGATTCAGGGCTCAATCCCAGGACCTCAAGATCATGATCTGAACTGAAGTCAAATGCTTAACAGACTGAGCCACCCAGGCACCCCACCCCCACCCCGTGCCATGGTTTTAACACTGATTCAAGTTTTCTTACCCACAGCCATCAACTTATACCTTCTCATCAACAAAGATGGAGCCAGCTGATAAAGAGGGCTGTCCTACACCTTCTAGCTCAGGTCAGGTGTCAAATAACTCAGAAGATGACATTTTAGTTTCATTCTGTAGATTTAGGATCCTGGTGCCTGCTGAGATCGTGATCACCCCACAACCCTCCATTAGCCGAGATTACTTTGGATTATGGGGTATACTCTGCCATCCCATCATCATCCTGGGCTGGTGATATGGTTGTTAAGGCCTAACAAAGGCAACACGAATTATGTTTACTACTGAACTGATATACTTTCAAGATGTCTAATGTTCAAGCTTTGGAAAAATATTGCTTACTTGACAGAATTTGGACCATCATTTTGCAAATATGCTCAAGCTCTTGGGTTGGAAAGTAGATGTATTAGTCAGGGTTCTCTAGTAATGGAACCAATAAGAGAGAGAGACAGATAATAGGAAGATAGATAGATAAATAGATAGATAGATTGATAGATAGATAGAGGTAGATATAAAGAGTTTTATTATACAGAATTAGCTCATGTGATTATGGAGGCAAACAACTCCTAAAATCTGCAAGTGAGTTGGTCAAATGGAGATCCAGGAGAACCGATGGTGTAGTTCCAGTCTTGTAATCTCAGGATTTAGGAAGAGCTGATGTTTCAGTATAATTCTGAAAGCAGGAAAAAACTAATGTCTCATTTCGAAGGTGATCAGGCATGAGGAATTGCCCTTCCTCAAGGAAGTGTCAGTCTTTCTGTTGTATATAAGCCTTCAACAGGTTTACGGAGGCCCATCCACATTGGGGAGGGCAGTCTGCTTGAATTAGTGTACCCATTTAAATATTAATCTCATCCGAAACACTATCACAGAAACATGCAGCATAATGGTTGACCAGATGTTTGGGCACCCCGTGGCCCAGTCAAGCCAACGTAAAATTAACCCTCACAGTGGAGTTAGCAAGTCTGCTAACTCATCAGTGTTTATTGCACGTTCTCTGTTTTTCAATTCTTTTTCTCTCCTACCCAGGAATTATTTACTTAACGTCAACTCTTAGTCATTTGGAATCAACTACACTGTCGTTGATGGTCTGTGCTCGCGACGGTGGCGGGCTCACATCGGTCATTAATGCTGACATCACTATACACATTCTTCAGACAACTCTGGCTCCCGCTGAATTTGAAAGGCCTAAGTATACTTTCTCAGTTTATGAAGATGTACCTGAAGATAGTCCTGTGGGAACAGTGAAAGCAAAGGAGTCCTTAAGTAAGTACTTAGGTTTTATGCCTTGTTAATATCCATTATTGGAACATTTCCTGTGCTTTTCTTAGGCTGTGTAATCTTGACTAAATCTTTTCCATCCTCCATGCAAGAAGAATGGAGACCACATGATCTGCGGCTTGCTCTTTGTTCTTTCAACGTTATTTCTATCCTACAATTTTTCCTAATCAAAAAAATAATAGATGCTTTTAAAAGTTTAAAATACAGAATGATTATAACGTAGAAAGTATACATCTATAACCCACTCCTCCAAACATACACATGTTCATACACACACACACACACACTTTAACATTTTTTTTAAAGTCTTTTTTTTAAAGATTTTATTTATTTATTTGAGACAGAGAGAGAGAATGAGCAGGGGGTGGGGCAGAGGCAGAGGGAGAAGCAGACTCCCTGCCAAGCAAGGAGCCCGATGCAAGGCTTCATCCCAAGACCCCGGGATCATGACCTGAGCTGAAGACAGACACTTAACTGACTGAACCACCCAGGCGCCCCATACTTTAAAATTTTTTTTAATGAAAATACATTCTGCTGTATTTGTTGTTTTAAAATTATCCTTTAGCCTCTTTATATATTGAGGACAGTTTTCCAAGTAACTGGACATCATTCTGTCTCATTAAAAAAAAGTTGCATAGTATTTTGACTTCGATATAAAGATGTTTTCTTGAAACATTTCCCTTTTGCTATTAATTTGGATGATTTATAGTCATTTTTTGCTAGTCCAAATAGTATTCAAACAAATATCTGTATATGCTTTATAAAGGTTTCTCTGCAGGGTAGATTCCTTGAAATGCATTATTTGTCCAAAAATCTTGTTGTGCTCTCAGTCCACTTCTTCTCTGTCCTTTTTCCCTTCCCTTAACCTTCATGGGGGGTATTTACCCTTCATAGGTAGATATCATATAGAAGCATCAAACATAACCTTAACTCAGCTTCCCCAAATATGTAAAACAGGCATCCAAATTATTTTCTGAATAACTTTCCCTTTTACTTAATGCAGGATGATTGAAAGGAAAATAGTGAAACCTGTGGCTTGCTCCTTTGTCCATTGGGCATTACCTCCGTCTACTGATAGATCTTAACCATGGTACCCACTTTTCAGTAGATTTTGGAGAACTGAGGAAGATATAAGACATTGCATTGTGTTTTCCATGGATGTAGTATATATCTATGGAATATATATGTGTGTGTATATTTTATATTAATTAATATTAATATTGTATTAATGTATATACATTAATGCTTTAAGTTTTCAGCATTTCCAGTAGATGCATCACAGTAAGTGTATAAGGTGATTGCTTTTTCTGTTTTCTTTTTATCCCCACCCCCCCCTTTTTTGTTTTGTTTTGTTTTGTTTAGATTCCTCAGAGCCAATTTTTTACAGAATCTCCTCTGGTGATCTGGACAGAAAGTTCTCTATTCATCCATGGCTGGGCGTCATTCGAACCCAGAAGCCTCTGGATCACGAAACCCAGCCCATAGTTGTGCTGACAGTGCAGGCTCAGCTTGGCAGCTCCCCCGCCTACAGCAGTACAGAGGTCAACATAACTGTAATTGACGTCAATGACAACCACCCGGTATTTCCCAAAGCCTCTGATGCCGTTAAAATATCTCGGACCACGTTGCCTGGCACAGCCTTGTACCTCGCCCGTGCACAAGACAAAGACAGTGGGCAGAACGGATTCATCAGATACATGATTGCAAGCCAGAATCCAAGCATCTTTGCCGTCGACTCCGGGCTGGGGGCGGTGTACCTCCATGAGAGTCTGGGAAGTCACGTGCCCCAGGAGTGCACGCTCACTCTGCTGGCCCAGGATCTGGGCGTTCCTCCTCGGGCCTCCCTGTTAGTGCTGACAGTCACGATTGAGGAACAAGAGCAAAGCCCACCCTTGACTTTTGAACACCTGATCTACCAAGTGGAAGTCAGCGAGTCTCTCTCACTGATGACCCAGATCCTGCAAATACAGGCTTACCCACTTGGCCCCCAGCGCACGACCTCGCAGCTCCTGTACTCGCTGGAGCCCAGCGCCGACTCCGCTGTGTTCGGCATCCGTCCCGACACGGGGTGGATTTATTTGCGGCGACAGCTTGACTATGAATCCACACAGACATATAATTTTAGAGCGTTTGCCTGGATCCCGGAGGACAGATTGTCGCAAAATGTGAGCACTTCAGTAATTGTTCATGTCCTGGATGAGAATGACAATTCCCCTACCTTCTTGCATGATGTGTTGTTTTTGAAAGTCGAGGAGAGTCCTGTTCCCCAAGGGGTAATAGGCAAAATTACAGCAATTGACCGAGACTCGGGAAAGAATGGACAGCTGTCATATTTCCTTTTGTCTGATGGAAAATTCTTCAAGATGAATCCTAATACAGGTAGCATTTTGTAGCTTCCATTTACTCCTTTAAAGTCTAAATGAACTAAACTCAAGTCTTTTAGTGGTAACATTACAAACGTGTAGTTAAAATTAGTTCCTAGTAGATACCTTATTCAATTAGAGAATTGTGATTTTAAAATGTAGTCAAAATTGAATAGAAATTTTCCTGTAATGGTTCACACTTCTCTTGCCTCACACCCACATATTGCCAATATATGATTCTTTTTTTTAAATTTTTTTTAAATTTATTTGACACAGAGAGAGAGATCACAAGTAGACAGAGAGACAGGCAGAGGGAGAGGGGGAAGCAGGCTCCCTGTCGAGTGGAGAGCCCAATCCCAGGACCCTGAGATCATGACCAGAGCCAAAGGCAGAGACTTTATCCCACTGAGCCCCCCAGGTGCCTGTCAATATACGGTTCTTATTCTGAATTAGAGCTACAGTCAGAATTGGACTGAATAAATCCCTGTGCAAAGTCTAATTTTCCCCACGACCATTCTTCTTCACTTGTAGATTTTTTTTAAAAAAAGCCAAATCATATTTTATAAAATATGAATGAGATAGATGTAAAGCTAGAAAAAATCTATTAGATAAGATTGCAAAATCACTCTGTTGATATATTTCCCCATTATCATTCTGATAAGGGAACCATGGTGAAAAGGGCAAATATTTCCACTGACTTTTTTTTTCCAACTCTTCATTATGAGGTTAAATATTAAAATGGTATTATATTTTAAAGTTTATATTGCAGACATTTACAAGGATTTTATTTAATTCTGCAACCACCTACAAATGAAATATGTTTATATGGCAACCGTATGAAGAAAATGAGACTCAGAAAGCTCAAAGAACATGCCCCAGGTTATGGAGCTGGAAGGAAGTAAGAGGAGGCCACCACCTGTATAATGTAAAATTGGTACCCCCTGCCCCATAGTGGGACAGAATTTGAATCTAGTGCTGATGAACTTTAAGCCTTTATTCTCATAAAGGGCCTGCTGTATGAATTAGAACAGGTGCCCCTTCCTCCAGCAGATGGAGCTTTACACCAGGGCACAGGACTTGCCTGGAAGGCTGCAAAGTGGCGTTCTCTCATTCACTCCCGAGCTGGGACGCCCTCTGCAGGGAACGAACTGCATAGCAGCACGGGATGAGCAGCTTGCTCGTGCCTTCCAGATGCTAGGTAGTTTTGTAGGTCTTTTTCCACTTGGGACTTAAAAAAAAAAAATAAAACAATTAAAGTATGCAGTTGGTTCCCCATAGTTTTCTCTCTCTTACGATTAGTCAAGCTCCCAGCTTCAGAAGACCAAGGGTCCTTTCCTAGAATTGTTATATGGCTCGAAGCAAGTAGCTTAACCTCAGAGCTCAGTTTCCTTACCATGAATAGTGGAGATAATTCCTGACATGCTCCTTGTCTTGCTCTGAGGAGGAAAGAGTTAAAGTCTGTGAAGGGGCTTGCAAGACTACCTTCTCACAAACGATTTCCATTCCCCAGGGCTGGGTACAGGGTGACCACACAGGGATCGAGGACACCCTTCAAAACATGGCAGGCCTGCCTGTTTTCCACATTTCTACATCCTGGTGCTCAGCAGTCCGCGTGATGCTTGGGACTAGCTCCCGTGGAAGCCTGCGTCGGTGTCTGCCATGCCCAGGTCTAGGCTGAGTTTCACAGTCTTTTCCTCACTGACTTTCCAACTGCGGCTTGCCAATCAGAGTTGGTTCATCAGATAAAAATCTGCGTGGCATTCAGGATTTAGGGTTTTCGGAGAAGTACAGTTTGGAGCTTTAAAAATTCAGTTGTTGGGTATGCAATTTTTGTTAAAAATCACACTTCTCATAAACATTTACATAAATGTAGTTTATATAGTAGAAGGACATAGTAAACACCACATTTCAGCTCACCGATTCAGCAGCTTACCCAAGCGGGAATTTTCCTTTCTATTCCTGATTTCGCTCTTTCTTTTGTTCTACACACTGTCATTTCATTTGGATGAAGAGGGCAAAACGAATCTTAGAAATAGTAATGTTAGATGGAAGTTACTTCATATTGACTTTCTCACAAATAGATATTTCCATAAATAATGAGGGAAGTAATGGCTGGTGGAGCTCTGCAGCAGGAGCTGGGCTGCCTGGAGAGAACAGGAGGCCTCCGATGGTCCTTGGCATCAGGTAGAGGCAGCTATGATTTTACGCCTGAGTCTCCACGGCTGAGCCATGATGGAAGTTGCTAGAAAACAGTGAGGAAGAACATGGAAAATAAGGCTTGCGAAGCATTGAGTTATTTGGGAAGTCACTACCCATTGCAACACACATGTTTTGTGACATAACATTAAGAACTATTTTTATAAAAGCTAAACCATTGCCTGTAGAATGTATTTGATTTTCAGGAAGGTATTTTGGCATCATTTTAAAGTAATGATAACAACTATCGCATTTGTAATAATTTACAGCTTATGAAAGACTTTTAAATTTAGGATTGTATTTGTTTCTGGTAGCCCTAAGAGGAAGGTTAGGGAGAGGTCCTTCCACGTCTGAGGTGGAGAAACTGGGACCCAAACCCTGAACTTGTAACATCAGAGCTGAGGTACTTTCCATTATTCTGTAGGGCAGTATGAAGAGGGATATGCTATAATTTTAAATCTTCTAAATTATTACTAAATTTCCACAGAGTATTTTATCATTTACTTTTATGAATTCATTTTTTAGTTCAGATGGTAGATGGCAGATGGTTTGAAATACAAAGGACAAATTAGAGATGGCATTTTCAGGAGAAACTTCAGAAAATTCAACAGTAGTGCCAAACTGCTAATGTACATCAACTTAGAAATGGTGCATTTACTCTGAGTTTTATGTCTGGGTTTCCTTTTTGTGAATGAGCTGGGATGGGGTCATTCTAGTACCCGGTGACAGCCTCTCTTGCTCTCCTCTGTGTGCCTTAGGTGAATTTATCAGTTGGGTAGCCCTGGATCACGAGCTTAAGGTGCACCACCAGGTGACTGTCCTAGTGACCGATCATGGCTCCCCGCCACGGAACGCCACCATGGTGGTTTACGTCTCAGTGACTGACGTCAACGATAACAGGCCATATTTTCCACAGTGTCTCCCTGGAGAGGAACTGCGCGTCAAGGTTTGTGGAGTGAAGTAGCCTTGCAGTGTTTCTGTAATAGTCTCAGTCGTTTGTTTGGAGCACCATCTTGTGGTAAAAAGTATGAATTTATCAAATCAGTCTTGGGGTGGCAATGCGTGTGTCTCCAGAAGATCTAAAAATTGTGTACGTGTCAAAAAAAAAAAAAAGACTCCACAAATTAAAGAATAAAATAAAATGGTCATATGTGCAATTTGGGATCACACATCTAGTTGTATGATAATGTGGTTTTGCCTGTTGTGTACAAACGTGATGGTGTCCCGCTATCAGTCATGCTCAGACATGGATTATTTCCCCAGTAATTTGCATGCATCTCTTGGTGCACCGCTCCTTATGGGCAACTGGTACAGGTCTCTAAGCTGGTGAGTTAAATATAGGGGAACATCTGTAGCTCTAAAGTAGAAAGATGTGCAACCAGAGACTATACAATTTGATCTTTGGTAGTGCCTGCAGGAATTTCTAATTATATTTATATGAGTTCATCTTTTTCATTTCCGTGTTTTCTCTTTTATAGTATACATAATAAATTATAATATTTGTTCATGTACATAATTAATAAATATATCTTGAAGGTATTTATGCTTTTTTAGTGAATGGGTTATATGAATACAAAGTTTGGAAGCCGTTGCTCCAACTGAATTGGACATTGTGCTCAGATATGCACATTGAACAACTCAGAAAAGGTACTGAGACAGTTCATAACTTTAACCCATCTTCCAAAGCTGTATTTAAAGAAAATTCTACCAAAGCAAAGCATTTTTATAGTATCATTTTGATTTTAATTGTATCATTAACACCCACTGGCAGGGTAGCAGGACTCTACACTTGGAGTTCAGCTCCCCATGTACATTTCAATATTCCATGAAAGTTACTGTTAACTACTGAGGTATGTTACCTGTATCAGGTGTGTTTCCTGAAATAAAGGTTTATATTTATCTTTAGCATATTTTTGACCTTTTAAAACATGAGAAGATGCTAGAATTCTTAAAATATATCCCAAACCTGTGATTATTTAGTCAATTTGATTTTTTTCTCAAAATTAGTTCAAATGCTGCAGATAACTTATTGAAATTGAATTTGTTCAAAATTGTTCAACTTTGTAGTATTGTTTCTTTACATGGATTTGCGCTTTTATAACTTTTATATGATAGACATTTGAGTTACAGGTGGATTTTGACATAGTTTTAAAAGTGCTTACTAGCAATGTGCTCTTTCACTTAAAGGTTCGTATTTCTTTCTAAAATTTCACTGACTAATTTTTAAGACATTTGTTCTAATGACAGGTTCTGGAAGGTCAGCCAGTAAATATGTTGGTTACAACTGTGTTTGCAAAGGATTTTGACGAAGGAAACAATGCGGAAGTTGTATATTCAGTATCTTCAGGTAAAAGTCACCCTTCATAAAGGATTAGGAAATTTTAGAATTTCCTCTTTTGTCTACCAACTATCTACCATCTTCTGGGAAAATGGTTAATGTTGAAAATAACACCAGGTACAAAAAAATACATTTGTGATTATCTATAATCACCTTTGTTTAAAAATAATAATTTAAAAGTTCAATGTAAAATCATAGTAGTTTTTCTGTGTCCTAAATAGAAACCAACCAACCATCCACCTTACATGGATAATGTTCAATAATCTGAAATACAAATAAACTTATTGAAAGTAAAGTAGTAGTGAATCAAAATTGATATTAAGTATAAAGAATATGATTATGAATGCCAAACATCTATGAATCTCTGTGGAGACTAAATATTCTTTTTTTAAAAAAATTTTTTTTTTTATTTATTTGAGAAAGAGAGAGCACAAGTTGGGGGGAGGCAGAGGGAGACAGAGAAGCAGTTTCCCACCAAGCAGGGAGCCTGACATGGGGCTCGATCCCAGAACCCTGAGATCATGACCTGAGTCAAAGGCAGCTGCTTAACCTACCCTGAGCCACGCAAGTGCCCCTGAAGACTAAATATTCTTAAGGTCAGATAAATCATACTTAGAAAATGTCACAGTACATGTATCTCTGTGTATGTTGGAACTTCATTGAGAAAGGCTCATGTTTATGTTTTTCTTTTAGAATGCACAGACTTCAGATTTGTTCTGGTGTTTAGTTTCTGTTGGCATTGCATTTTATACTATTTTTAAATATATTTGTTGCTTTTTCATGTTTGTCACAAAACATGACATAATGTTATTTCTTGCTACTAATGTTTTCTCTTTCTCTCAAGAAAGAAAGAAAGAAAGAAAGAAAGAAAGAAAGAAAGAAAGAAAGATTCTTTTTAAAAATCACTAACATTTTATTTACTTTTTTAAGGATTTATTTATTTGAGAGAGAGAGTTGGTTGGGGGGGAGGCAGAGGGAGCGTGGGAGAGAGAGAATCTTAAGTAGACTCCCTACAGAGGGCTGGATCTCAGGACCCAGAGATCATGACCTGAGCCAAAACCAATAGTCTGTCACTCAACAGACTGAGCTACCTAGGCACCCCCCCCCCCCAAATCTCTAGGGTTTTAGAAAACTAAGCAGATTTTCAAAGATCTCACTCACTGTAACAGAGAAAACCAAGGGTATTGGGGCAGATTTACTATGAAGTAATGAAGTTTAAGTTTCCTTAAGTTTAAGGTCCCTTCACTTGAAGGATAGGAGTAAGGGACAGTGGACAATTTGTACTTGTAATATCCTATTTTCTTAAATAGAGCCCCTCACATTATCAGGACCAAATCAGGACTATCCTGTTAGGAGCATAGGGAGAAAAATCTCAAAAAAAAAAAAAAAAATTCAAGACCTTTATGTAAGAAATTACAAATTATTCATGAAGAAACCTTGAAGAAGAAAGAAATGAAAAGGCCTATCATGTTCATGCTTGGGAGAGTTCAAGATCTGAAAAGCAACATATTCAGTGATAATGAGCCTGCACACACACAAACACACAGGGACATTAATATATAAGATATAATCCTGCTATAGTACCACTATCTAGAAGGAAATAAAACCAGGCTATATATTATTCACAGATATATGGACTAGAAAGATAAACCACCACTTTAGAAAAAAGGCTAGTTACAGGGAAGGAGGTGAATGAGATTTTAGAGTATACCCAGATCCTCTGCTGTAGTGATACTATGTTATTTATTTAAAACCTTTTTTAAAATATATTTTATTTATTTATTTGACAGAGAGAGATCACAAGTAGGCAGAGAGGGAGGCAGAGGGATAGGGGGAAGCAGGCTCCATGCCAAGCAGAGAGCCCAATGCGGGGCTGGATCCCAGGACCCTGAGATCATGACCTGAGCTGAAGACAGAGGCTTTAACCCACTGAGCCACCCAGGCATACCTTTTTAAAAAGGGAATTGACTAATTTGGAAACTGTTTTCGTGAGTGTTCACCATATATTTTCAAATATTTGAAATATTGATTTTTTTTTCAAAATTAGCTTCTAAAATGATACTTGGGGTGTAGCAATATAAAAAATATAATGGTGTATATTATGTTATTCATACCTTTGCTTTTACTTCATCCAATTGCTAAATTGAGGCAACTACAAAATATAAGAAAAAATAGATAAAAGTAAATATAAATGTAGGGTGCCTGGTTGACTCAGTCAGTTAAGCTTCAGATTCTTAATTTCAGCTTAGGTCATGATCTTGGGGTCGTGAGATTGAGCCCCACATCAGGCTTCATGCTGAACGTGGAGTCTGTTTGGGATTCTCTCTCTGCCCCTACCCTCACCACTTGTGATCTCTCTCTAAAAACAAACAAAGGGAAAAAAAAAGAACAAAGAAAAAGGAAAGAAGTAAAAATAAATAAATATAATGCAAAAAAAGACATGTATGACACTTATGAAAGTTTTAGTAGGGGCACCTGGGTGGCCCGTTAAGCATCTGCCTTCAGCTCGGGTCATGATCCCAGAGTCCTGGGATCAAGCCCCACATCGGGCTCCCTGCTTAGTAGGGGAGCCTGCTTCTCCCTCTGCTTCTGCCCCTGCCAGCCACTCAAGCTCTCTCTCACTCTGCTCTCTTTCTCAAATAAATAAGTAAATAAATCCTTAAAAAAATTTTAAAAATTTCATATGGTATTCATGTAAGAATAAATAAATGAATCAAGGCATAGAAATCACAAATAATAGATTTTACATAATTTCCTGCTCTATCCTCTAATCTTCTGAAGGGCGGGAGTTCTTTTTCATTTGCCTTCATATTTCCTATGACTGGTCAAGTGTCTGTTCCGTGATACTTACTCATCAAAATGGAACAAAAGAATGAAAGCCACTAGCTCAGGCTTTGTTGAGAGTTTTTTTTGATTGTTTGAAGTGTTTAGATTTTATTAAAGAATATAAATCTGTTATTCAACAGAAAAAAACCTATATAATCAATTTGATTAGAAATACCAGTATGGGGACACCTGAGCGGCTCAGCTGGTTTAATGCCTGCCTTCGGCTCAGGTCATGATGCCGGGGTCCTGGGATTGAGCCCCACATCTGGCTCCCTTGCTCAGCAGGAAGCCTGCTTCTCCCTCTCCCTCTGCCTGCCGCTCCCTCTGCGTATACTCTCTCTCTGACAAATAAATAAATAAAATCATAAAAAAATAGAAGTAACAGTATGAACTTATGACATACGTTAGTGTGTGCATATGTGTATTCTTTGTGCAATGAAAAGCCCTAGAAACAATGACTATCCTGGAAGCAATACGTATCCCCTCATGTTCAGAATATAACCTCCTGATACCATGTTCCACCAAAAGGAACCAGGAGTCCTTGAGGAAACGGCTGACTCCAGAAAATCAAAAATTTTTGGACAGAAAATCTTCACAAGATGAGTCTGTGACATTTTGTCATACCATATACAAGGGGGTTACTAAAGACTATTAGGGTCATAATAGAACAGCTCCAGAATCAACTTTAAAAGAATCCCAATGTTCAAATACGGGATAATTTGAACATAGATAAGAATGATAATGGCAATAGATTGACACCCAGCTAATGTGTTTAAATTCACACTTAATGATTCTTAGAACAGAGGCTAAGCAAACCTTTAATTATCATAGTTGAAGCCCAGGAGGAGGATGTTAGGGAACCACTCTATTATTTTGAACATCGTTAAATAAAAGCTTAACATCAAGTATTTATCTTGACTTTCCTATAATGAACTATTCCCTTGGATTATCAGTAAGTAGGAATTCATGTTGAAATATACCCAGAAGAAATGATAGGATTATCTGGGAAAATCCCCTGATAAAGGAAAATATATGAGTAGGGACGAAAGATTGGTCATGTATTGATAATTATTGAAGCTAGATGACAGGCACAGTCATTTCAATACAGTCTCAATATAAGGTCAAAGTCATCTTTGTGCAGAGCTCAGTTTATCATTCTGTCTACTTTTACATATGCTTGAAAATTTCCATAATAAAAGACTCAAAAATTGGTTATGTTTCCTGTCTATATTTTAGTATTATTTTATGTTCATGTACTCTCAGAGCCTAAAACAATCAAATGTTCCAAATTATCATAGATGTATGGAGATTCGTTAATTCTCTATTTTCTACATTGTCAGTTAATGTCGATTTCTTAATTTCTGTGTGTGTGTGTGTATAGAAGACAGTTCTGATCACTTCAAGATTGATGCCAACAGCGGTGAAATAAGAACAACCACAATCCTTTCATATGACTATAGACCTTCCTACAGGATGACCGTAACTGCCAGTGACCAGGGTGAGCCTCCTCTTCAAGGCCAGGTCGTCATTAATATCCAGGTAGTGTTCTAAAAAGTGCTCAACATCACCTGGCATCAGGGAAATACAAATCAAAACCACAGTGAGATACCACCTCACACCAGTCAGGACGACTAAAATTAACAAGTCAGGAAATGACAGATGTTGGCGAGGATGCGGAGAAAGGGGAACCCTCCCATACTGTTGGTGGGAATGCAAGGTGGTGCAGCCACTTTGGAAAACAGTATGGAGGGTCCTCAAAAGGTTAAAAATAGAGCTACCCTATGACCCAGCAATTGCACTACCGAGTACTTATCCTAAAGATACAAAAGTAGTGATCCGAAGGGGCATATGCACCCGAATGTTTATAGCAGCAATGTCCACAATAGCCAAACTATGGAAAGAGCCTAGATGTCCATCAACAGATGAATGGATAAAGAAGTAGTATACACACACACACACACACACACAGGAATATTACTCATCCATCAAAAGGGTGAAATCTTACCATTTACATCAACGTGGCCAGAACTGGAGAGGTAATTATGCTAAGCGAAATAAGTCAGTCAGAGAAAGACAATTGTCATACAGTTTCACTCATATGTGGAATATAAGAAACAGTGCTGAGGATCATAGGGGAAGGGAGGGAAAACGGAATGGGAAGAAATCAGAGAGGGAGACAAACGAGGAGAGACTCCTAACTTTAGGAAATGAACTGAGCGTTGCTGGAGGGGAGAAGGATGGGGGGATGGGGTAACTGGGTGATGGGCATTAAGGAGGACACATGATGTGAAGAGCACTGTTCACTGTTCACTGTGTTATATGCACTGATCACTGTGTTATATGCAACTGATAAATAACGGAATTCTACATCTGAAACAAATGATGTACTGTGTATTGGCTAATTGAATTAAAAAATATCCAGGTAATGTTCCATTGTCAACATAAAGTGTGAAAAGATGTTTGGAAGGTTTTTGTCAGCTTTTTATGTAAATATGTACAGTGAAGATGACTTAAATACATGAATGCTAATTTTAGAGAACATTGGAGATTTATGTGTGTCTTTTTATTATCACTCGAGAAATGATTAGACCCAAGTAACTTTTAATTTTAACTTTGTACAGTTCCTGTACAAGTGACTACATTTGTAATGACTACATAGGCATTTATGTTGCTTTGCTTACAAAGAACAAAAAAGTGTATTGTCTTTTACTTGCTCCTAATTGCAAGGACCTGGTAAATTTGTAGGAGAAACTTGTACGTAAACAAGGGTCAATAAAATATCACATAGTTCTCTGTCATTATTTTTAGATTTAGAAAAGTCACTTGAGAACCATATTTAAAGACTTTGCTTTAATCATAATGAGCAAACAACTTGTGGGAAGTCTTCATTGTAGGAAAAATTCACACTCACCGGTCAAAAATGAGATGACTGTGCATAGCTAGATTTCTTTGTTCATGCACACGACAATCACTAATATTAATACAGATATGTATAATAATCAAGAATATATAGCCCTAAGAATTCTTTTTCCAAATTATATTCTTTATTGATTGAGGATGTGTGGGTTAGGAGAAAATTCTATATCGTAATATTTCCAAGTGTCTGGTTTCAGATAAACAAAGACACATGATACATAAATGTGCACAGATGTTGTCATTATGGATATATTGGTCTCTAGGATTTAGAGTAATTTGGAGAACTATCTATCCCACATTCTCATCGAAGAATCACAAAGCTACAATTCAGCTTAACTATAGCATGGTCTCACCAAACCCCATTTCACGCATTAGGACAAACAGGGAAGTGGAAAGTTCTGTACTTTCTTATCTCCTAGATGCTATGAAATTTTCAATCTTCAGAGACATACTGGAGTTATATAATAGAAAAGGACATTTTCTCACCAATTAACATATGTGTATCATACAAATGGAAGGAATTAGCTTCAAAGTAATACCATCACGTCTATTGATTCAACTGTTAAAAAGAACCCCAAGTCAGTAACTCCTTTTCCTTCTTATTTCAGGTGATACCACTATCTAAAGGGAGAGCTATCATTTCTCAGAATATTAGACACTTAGTTTTACCTGAAAACTTGAAGCCTACAAAAATAATGAGCTTGATCAAGTCACCCGATCACCTTCAACATCATCATCATAGAAAGTTACATTTCAGTATTGCTGAGGACGACAAGGACGGTCACTTCGAAATCGACAGCTCAACAGGGGACTTGTTCCTTTCTAAAAAACTTGATTATGAAATGACATCTCATTACCTTTTCAGGGTGGTTACTCAAGACCATAGCAAAAGCCCTCCCCTGAATAGCACGGTCTTCCTGAATATTGATGTGGAGGATCAGAACGACCATTCCCCATCTTTCCAAGGAGAGCTCATTGTGATAAGTGTTGAAGAGAATGTCCCTGTAGGGACTCTGGTGCATGTCTTCAATGCCAAAGATGGGGACGGCAGCTTTTTGAACAGTAGAATTCAATACTTCATTGAATGCCACCACCCTGCAATGAGTCCCTTTCTCATCCACCCCTCATTTGGCACATTAGTCACTGCGGCCCCCCTTGACAGAGAGAGGGTTCCAACTGTCATCCTGACAGTCACTGCGTCGGACCAGGCTGTGAATGTGACAGACCGACGATTGCGATCCCTGATGGCAAAGGTCGTGATTTTGGATGTAAATGACCACAGCCCCACTTTTATGTCTTTGCCCGTTGCCCACATCAAAGAGGATGCCGCGGTGGGCTCCTTGGTGCACCACGTAAGTGCTCAAGATCCAGATGAAGGAAGGAATGGAAGAGTAACATACAGCATCCTCTCAGGAAATGAAAACATGGTGTTTATGCTGGATGAGTCATCAGGTACTGTCTATCGTTGTCAGTTAAAGTCTCTGATCCCTGGCTCACATTTGTCCACTTCATTTTCATCTGTCAAAATTACAGTTCTCGAGATGTATAAGCTTTAAGGAAATGTGGCTTGATTTGCTGTTTAACTTATGTAAAGGAAAGGCCCTGGGGTTGTACTCAGCCAGCCACATGTAATTGACCTGTTGGTTAATATTGACGATGCTTCCTTGCTAGCTCACATTTCATGAGATGAATGTACACTAGCAAACTTTACTGCTTTGCACTGTAGATCCTTACAGGGTAGGAGATGGTACCAAACTGAATCAAGGCACAGCATGTCTAATCATCAGCATTATTCAAAGACTTCAGAATGGAAACTTAGCTTTTAAGATCGTACAAACATTCATTTGTTAGTAGTTGGAAATACTGTACTTTTAAATGGTTGGATTGATTTGGGCATGAAAACCTTTACTTCCCACATCAGCTGTAACATTTTATTTTTGGCAGAAGTGTTTATTCACTGTCCGCTCTGTAGAAATGTCACTCACTGTCACCTCACTCGTCTTGCTGTCCCCATGTTACCAGATAACATCTACTAAAAGTTTTGATGCAGTTTGATGGAAGGCAACATGTATATAGTGTCATTCTTGTGAAATTGAAAATGAACATCCCTCAACCTGATATTCATGAGATATCGAAGAGATGGGCTACCATCTCATTTTCTAAAATATAAAGTCATCTTGCATGAGTCAGAAAAAACATCTCAGATGTATACCATTTGGCCCAACTGTTCATTAAGAACATTATTTGGATTGGGACTGAATGTGTAGGATTTGGAAGTCATGATTCTAGGCCGGCTATATACGGTTGGAAAATTTCATCAAAATATTTATTAAATCCTGTACATATGGTTCCATTCTGAGGCATGCATGACCACCAGCTAAAAGCCCAACTGACAGAGAGATAGTCCAGACCCAGCTGCTGATTTCTGTGAGAGCTGGGGTCTCCAAGGACCCGTTTCAATGATACTTAAAATGTTTTCCAACATGACTAAGGAAGGTCTATTTCAGATCGTTAGAGAGGATAGATAAAATTAGAATCGTGCCTCAGTAATATAGGTATCATGACTCTTAAACAATTGTACTGGCTGTTTCAGTTGAGATATTTTTCAAAGACATAAATGATCATGGCTGAATGCATTCAGAGGAGACAGGCTATTTTCCTTTGTGAAGCTCACATTTCTTATGAAGAAGACACAGTGAGTTTTGCATTGACTTTGGCTCTGAAATACAGAGGGATAAGTAATGTTTGAAAAATTACCTTATAAAATCTGAATCTGTAAGCTTTTATAATTATTTGAAGGTTAGTTCTCATAGGATAAGCGTGTGTTAGAGAAACAAACAGCAGTCTTGAAAGTAAAAAAATGTGATGATTGGAATCATGTGAGAGCTATATGTGTGCAAGACTTATTTATAACACTGTTTAGATGTTTAGATGAGTTATATGCTTAAATGGCAGTAGGATGGAGACATGTTCTATTTGTGAAGTTTATTTCCTGAGTTAGATAGTCTTCCTATTTTTTGTTAGGAAAAAAAGAGAGTTAACTGGGATAGTATAAAGAAACTATAACTCTTTATCTTAAGGAATGTAGCCATACTCTCCTTTTTGTAAAGGACGTGAAGTGTCACTGGACATCGAAGCATTTACTGTTACAACCTAGGTTTTTGGTTTGTGTGGTTTTTGTTTTGTTTTTTTGGTTTATGTGTTTTGTTTTGCT
Source organism: Nasua narica (assembly GCA_028533885.1). Lineage (NCBI taxonomy): Eukaryota > Metazoa > Chordata > Mammalia > Carnivora > Procyonidae > Nasua > Nasua narica. The sequence goes on along the minus strand of CM052800.1, from coordinate 116,938,197 downwards.
TTTTAAGTACGCTCCATGCCCAGTGTGGGGCTTGAACTTAGGACCGTGAGATGAGGAGTCGCGTGTACTACTGACTACCAGCCAGGTGCCCCTATGCTAGATTTTTTTTTTTTTAATGAAAGTAGAAAAATAATTTTGATGTAATCATCTCCATAGGTAAATGTATATGATAATTTCTGAATTCTCATTCATCTTTATAATTTAAACCAGAATGACTCCTTTGACTAAAAAGTTACCTTTTTATTCTTGATAATAAATAACCTTCACGTTGGTTTCATAAGATTTATTCTTTAGCAAAGAAAGCTTCTGGACCTTTAGCAGGTTAGGTAAGTTAGACAAAGGGAGAGTAAGCACAACTTCTCTAGAAAAAATGTTTATTATATATTGCTCTTTTCCTCTTTCAAATCAGGCTTGCTAACAACCACCTGTCCTTTGGACCATGAACTAAAGCCTCAGCACATTCTGAGCCTTCTGGCCCTGGATGACGGCACACCAGCACTTTCTTCATCCCAGACTTTGACGATTACTGTTCTTGATGTAAATGATGAGGCACCCGTGTTTCAGCAGAACCTGTATGAAGCCTCAGTTAAAGAAAACCAAAATCCAGGGCAGTTTGTCACAAGGGTTGAAGCTATGGACAAAGATTCAGGTAATTTAAAAATAGGGAAACTTGGTAAATAATGCTAAAAACAGAGATTCACATACTTGAAACCAGTTATAGCCCACGAAAATGAAGACAATTACTAGCTATTTCAAACTTCTAATACCCTCTGTAATTAGCATATGCATAAAAACACATACACATGTAAAGGTAATGTGTTCTTTTTTTTAAAAAAAGATCTGTTTGTTTATTTCAGAGACACAGTGAGAGAGAGTGTGTGCAATCAGGGGGGAGGGAAAGAAGGAGAGGGAGAGAGAGAATCTCAAGCAGACTCCCCACCGAGCAAAGAGCCCAATGCCTCAACCAACTGAATGAGCCACCCAGGCACCCCTCAATAATGTGTGCTTTTATATGGCATTTGTTTCTATTGACTTATATTATTATTTATGGTAGAGTGATACATGCCTAATTAATAAAATTTTTTATTTGATCTTGATAATAAACTGCAGTGTAGACAAAGTATCACATTTTTTTCAGAATGTAATGGTTAGACACACCACTTACTAAAAGGTTAAATGGATCTGTGTTTCCTCTCTATAGTATAATAGAAGACAGAGGCTTCTGGCATCAGATTGCCTGCAGTGTAAATCCTAGAACTACCCTTTACTGCAGCTCTGTAACTGTGAACAAGGAACTAATTCTCTCTTTTCTCTGCTTATCTGGAGAATGGGGATAATGATGGGGCCTAAGTTCTAGTTATGTGATGAAAATGAATGAGTTATTATGTTAATATATAATGAGTTATTATATTAAAGAACTAAGATCAGTGACCAGTACAATAAATGGTCAATAAAAATGACTTCTGTCATTACTATTACTACTCTTATTAACGTCAGCCACTGTGTCCAGACAGATAACTTTTTTTTTTTAAGATTTTATTTATTTGACAGAGAGAGAGATCACAAGGAGGCAGAGAGGCAGGCAGAGAGAGAGAGGGGGAAGCAGGCTTCCTGCTGAGCAGAGAGCCCGATGCGGGACTCGATCCCAGGACCCTGAGATCATGACCTGAGTCGAAGGCAGAGGCTTTAACCCACCGAGCCACCCAGGTGCCCCTGGACAGATAACTTTGAAGTGAATAGTCACTATAGCTGGGAATTTGTAAATGTCTTAGAGTTCCTTTTCAGTATCGCTGATTTTTTTGGTATTTAAGGTTCAGTAACTTTAATAATATTGTTTATATTTTAAACAAAATAATTCTGAAAATTACAGTAAGTATTTGCCACTGAGAGCATATGCCCATTTTCCCATCTGACTTAATGCAAATAGTTTAATGAGCCAGTTTTTTCCCCTTCATGTATATATATTCTTTTTATTGTATGGGTTTCAGGTGTACATTATAATCTGACACCTGTGTACCCTACAAAGTGGTTACCCCCAAAATCTAGTTACCATCTGTCACTCTACAATTGGCCTTGTTTTCGTCTTTCACACATCCCTTTACCCCCTATTCTCTGTATCTATGATATTCTCTGTATCTATGCATTTAGTTCATTTTTGTTAGTTTGTTTTGTTTTGTTTTCAGATTCCACATATGACTGAGTCATATGGTATCTGTCTCTCTCCTTTGGATTTATTTTACTTAGCACAGTATCCTCAAGGTCCATCCATGTTGTTGCAAATGGCAAGGTTTCATTCTTGAGTAATATTCCATTTCACATTCCACATCTTTATCCATTCATCCATTGATGGACATTTAGGTCATGCACGTATCTTGGTTATTGTAAATAATGCTGCTGTGAACATAGGGGTACATATGTCTTTTTGAATTAATATTTTCATTATCTTTGGCTAAATACCCAGTAGTGGTATATCTAGATCATTCGGTAGTCCTGTTTTTAAGTTTTTGAGGAAAACCTCCATATTGTTTTCCACAGTGGCTGCACCAGTTTGCATTCCCACCAACAGTGCACGAGGGTTTTCTTCTTTCCACATGCTCTCTGACACTTGTTATTTTTTGTCTTTTTGGTAATAGCCATTCTAATGGATGTGAGGTGACATATCATTGGGGTTTTGGTTTACATTTCACTAATTATTATTGATGCTGAACATCTTTTCATGTGCTTATTAGCATCTGTATGTTTTCTTTGGAAAAATGTTTATTCAGATCCTCTGCCCTTTTTAAAACCAAGTTGTTTGTTTTTTGTTGTTGAATTGTATGAGATTTTTTTTTTTAAAGATTTATTTATTGGGATGCCTGGGTGACTCAGTGGGTTAAAGCCTCTGCCTTCGGCTCAGGTCATGATCTCAGGGTCCTGGAATCCGCATGGGGCTTTCTGCTCAGCAGGGATCCTGTTCCCTCCTCTCTCTCTCTCTGCCTGTCTCTCTGCCTTCTTGTGATCTCTCTCTCTGTCAAATAAATAAATAAAATCTTTAAAAAAAATAAAAAATAAAGATTTTATTTATCTATTTGAGAGAGAAAGAGTACAAGCAGAGGGAGGGGCTGAGGGACAGAGAGAGAGAATCTTGAGCAGACTCCCTGCTGAGCGGGAAGCCCAGCATAGGGCTCATTTTCGTGACCCTAAGATTTGAACCTGAGCCAAAACCAAGAGTCACACGCTTAACAGACTGTGCCACCAAGGCATCCCTATATGAGTTCTTTATATATCATTGATATTAACCTCTATCACATGCATAATTTGCAAATATCGTCTCCTATTCAGGAGGGTTTTTTTTAATGATGGTTTCCTTTGATATGCAGAAGCTTTTTAGTTTGCTATATTCCCATTTGCTTATTTTTGCTTTTGTTTCCCTTGACTTTGGAGTCTGATTCACAAAACCTCACTAAGACCAATGTCACAAAGCTTACCACCTGTGTTTTCTTCAAGGAATGTTATGGTTTCAGGTTTTACATTCAAGTGTTTAATTCATTTTGAGCTACTTTTTATGTATGTTGTCAGATAGTGGTTCAGTTTCATTCTTTTGCATGTAACTGACCAGTTTCTCAAGACCATTTATTAAAGAAACTGTTCTTTCTCCACTGTATGTTCTTAGCTTCTTTATCATGAATTGTCCATATACGTGCAGGTTCATTTCTGGGCTCTCAATTCTGTTCCATTGATCTGTGTGTCTGTTTTTATCCTGGTACCATACTGTTTTGATAACCAGAGCTTTGCAATATAGTTTGAAATCCGGGGGCATAATACCTCCAGTTTCGTTCTTTCTCAAGATGGCTTTAGCTATTTGGGATCTTTTGTGATTCCATACGAATTTTAGAATTATTTGTTCTAGTTCTATGAAATATGCCATTGGAGTTTTGATAGGGATAGCACTGAATCTATGGATTGCTTTGGATAGTATAGACATATTAACAATATTAATTCTTCCAATCCATGAACGAGCCAATCTTTCAAAATTCACATTCGTGTATAGCAAGTAGCATTATATAATCAGTATAATTTTTCTTTACAAGAATTGTAATAGGTGTGTCCATGGAAATAATAGTATTAACAGTAGCATTTTCTTCCTAAGTTGTTCATCTAAGGGGTGATGGATTTTCTTAAGCTTTTATACTACATTATATACCATTTTGGATGCTTTGCCCTTTTGGAAAACATCATCTTCTAATGAAATGCATTTTAACATAAATTTTTATACGATGCTACAAAAAGTTTCTTTTCAAAGACTAACCTAATTTTCTTTCTTCTGACCAGAATGGGGCAGTATGATCACAAAATCTTTCTTACTATGCTCAAAGACACCTGACTGGAGTATGGTAACAATTGCTGCTCCCAGCTTGTACTTGCAGAATTTATTTAGCACATTTCTGGCAGGATAGTTTTAAGGGCAACAGAGACAATGGAGAATATCCATCAGCCCTGTGTTTCACAATAGCTCAATGAAGTTCTCTTAGAGCACTCTCCGATGTAAATTGAGCGACACAGGGCTCTGGGCAACACAGAGACTACCTCTCCAAGTTCACAGACATAGGCTGAACTTGCCCCTGATGTGGATCAGTGCAGTAGATACCCATTAGCAATTATTAAACTTTGTAAAATGCTTCCTCCCCTTGACCTTACTTTATCTTATTAATTTTATTTTTGGTAAGGGACACTCCTAAGGAATCTTGTTTTAATGTCTGAAGAGCGAGAAACACCTCTCTCCAATATTTGCATTTATCAATTAAAGATGATTACTGTAAACATGCATTCCAATTTTTACTGTCAAGGTGCCCCTAGTGACAGTGTTATTTTCTTTTCAAATGACCAGTCTGCAACCTGTTAGTTAAATTGAATCGAAGAGTTCAGTATTCTAGAGATTATGGTTTGCCTGATGGAGAGTTTAGATGCGAAATTATTGTTTTGCTGGGTTTGCATTTATGGATGTTTGAAATACACACCAGCATCTTTAAGAGTCTCACACACCTCTACACATTGTGGAGACAATTTGGGTTTACTGTTAATCCCAGTGTTTTTAATGAGGTCAGATCTATTAAGCAAGTCAAATGCTCTAGCACTGAGCTATACCCCCAAGCAAGTGTTTTTGAATCCATTTTCTCTCAATCTTTTGTTGTTGTTGTTTTATTTTTTTTATATCTGCTTGTTGGGTTAAAACAATGAAAAAGAATTATGCATAAGAATTAAATATCATTGTCAAGATTTTAACATAACTGGCATCACACTGGAACTTATGAATAGTTTATACTTTATAGTTCTGTGTTTTTAAAAAATACTATAGCATTACTTAATATTAGAAAGCCGAACATATGTTTTCTAGCATTCTACAGCGCAGTTTTTAAAATCATGAGCCTAGAGTGTGGTTTGGCGTTCAAAACCCATGGGACTTCGAACGCTGCGTGTTTATGATGTATGACTCACACTAGTTCTAGTTCTAACAGGAGTTTTTTCATGTATTAAAAGGGAAAAACAACTACCAGGTTTTAGCTAAGATATTAAAACGGCTGCAGCTTGTGGTACCACCAACAAGAGTTCTATTGTTAGTGAGAAAAGATTTACCCCCAGGGTGCACCCCCCCTCACCCCCACCAGTCCCCAGAGAAAGGGTGCCTCACCAGGGAAGATGACTCAGTCCCTGCTGGTGTCTTTGCTCAATAGCGATGAGTACAAAATAATTTAACAGCACATTGCCCTGCAAAAATGTCAAATTCTATAGTGAGATATTATTGTCTATTCTGTAAAAAAAAATGTATAGGTGAACAACCCAGGGTTCAGGGGGCCAGCTGCCCCCACCCCAGTCAAAAATCCACATTTAACTTTTGACTCCTCCAAAAGTTAACCACTAGTAGCCTACAGTTGGCCAGAAGACTTACAGATAACATAAACAGTCAATGAACACATATTTTGTATGTTGTATGTATTACATATTGTATTCTTTATCTCTCTCTCTCTCTCTTTTTTTTTTAGATACAAAAAGAGAGAGAATGAGTGGGGGAGAGGGAGAGGGAGAGAATCTCAAGCACACTCTCTGCTGAGTGCAAAAGTCGGGGGGCAGGAGATCTTGATCTCACCACCACGAGATCATGACCTGAGCTGAAATCAAGAGTCAGACGCTTAACCGACTGTGCCACCTAACTGCCCCCTATACTGTATTCTTACAATAAAGTAAGCTAGAGAAAAGAAAATGGTTTTAAGAAAATCAGAAGGAAGAGAAAATACATTTACAGTGCTGTACCATACTTATTGAAAGGAATCCGTGTGTTAAGCGGACTTGTGCAGTTCAAATCATGTTGTTCAAGGGTCAGTTGTGTTCGCTATCTGGGTTTATTTTGAATTCACTCCAGATCTGATTTCCTGGAAAACAGCCTGTGCTGGATCACAATTGCGCACACAGCCTACACTTGAAGCAAGGGAGAAACTGTGCCACGACACTATTTCATCTGTTTCATTGACTCTAAAACACCAGCAATTGTAAAATGCATCTAGCTGCTGAAATGTTAAAATGTGGGGGGAAATGTGTCTTAAAATTTTCTGTGTGTATGTGTCTTAGAATTAATGAAATAGCACAAAAAATATAGAGAAGAACCACTTACAATTTCACTCACCCAAAGACAGTCACTATTAAACTTGATTTAGTCTTACTTCATTTAATACAGGGTATTGTAATTGTCTCATTGTTTGCCTTCTGCCTGCCCTTTAGATGGTGAACTTCTCAGGGATTCAGGACAGGTTTTACTCACTGTTATCCCAGGTCCCTAAGTCAGTGCAAGCTAAGATGTAGGAGCTCAGTAAATAAATCAAATATTTTTGATTCTCTGATCTGAGAAACTGGAGCTGCTTCAAGTTGCCTTCACTCAGAATTCATTCAGAATTCATTCATTTATATATTCCTTCATTCATTCAGTCAGGCATGATCCTGTTTTTGCCTTAGAACTTTTTGAGTTGTTTGAGCTTTGTACAGTTGAGGAATTCATGAAAAATGATCTTCCTTAAAAGTAAATCTGAAAATAACACTCTCAGGGTCAGAATTCTTTATTAATTCCTCATGGTTCGATGATGAAGTTTTATTTTCTTTTGCTAACAGCCAGGCATGTTGTGAAGTGACTCTAGCTTTCCTCTCTATCCTCAACTGCTATCGTTCTCCCATCCTTGACTCTGGCTCTGCAAATGTTTCTCTGTAAATGGCAAGATGGTGGGGCTTTGCAGTTTCCATTGCTCAATTCTGACTTTGTACCAATACAGTAGCAAGAGATAATACATAAAGAAATGAGTGTGGGTGTGTTTCAGTAAAATTTTGCACAAGTGGGGGGGGGCGTGCTGGATTTGGCCAGTGGTCTATAATTTGCCAGCAGCTGGTCTACTACATATATCTAATTAAAACATCTAAGTTACTTGCTACTTTCTGCACATTAGAGCCAATTATGGTATCATCAAAATGGTGGATCAATATGATGTCCCATTGGATGCCACGATGAGCAATATCTCTGCCGAGTAGATGATGGCCAATAGTAGAGAAGTTTACATAAAGATGTACTCAGTTGTTTCTGCTGGGTAAAAGCAAATCACTTGAAGTTGGTATAGAGTATTTGATCTCAAAAGGTGTCTCCAGGACCAGTAGCACCATCATTCACAGCTTCCAGGGGCCAGCTAGCAAAGACTTTTAAAAAATGCTCGGGTCCCTCTAACCAATGTCTTCCCCAGGGTCTTTAAAAAGAGATTCCTCTGAACTCTTGGGAACTGTCATAGGGGTAGAGTAGTGGGCATGTCATACATGAGGTTAACTTGTCCTAACATTTCTGGTTCTTCAAACTTTTGGATTCTTTCTAGAGAGTATACAAGAGATTTGGCATCTCAACCTCAGTGAGGATAGGCCACTGTTGAATGAGGCCACCAAAGAAACTATTGAGAGACATAGCTATGAGCTAACACATTCAATTCAGAATCTCTGCTAGGTACATGACACCAATAATTCCAGCCTAAACCAAAGTTCTATTTCATTTTCCTGGGCCTTACAGCCTTAGAAATGGCTTCCACACAGATTCCCCAGGTTTGTTCCAATATAACTTAGAAAAATCCTGCCGTTCTTCAGAAGAGGAGTCAGATTTGTACAGAATTACCTGCAAAATGTTGGGATGACTCTAGTTATGGGTCTTCATATGAACAAACATCTCCTTGCTGGAAGTTACCTGTTGTATCTGCCACTTGACTTGGGTCTGATCTTCCAGAAGATTAATTTTCAGGCTCATATAGAAGTTTTCTGGTTTTTACTATGACTGACCTGTAAGCTTCAGCCTCAGCTTGTAGTTTTCTTTCTGCAAGTTCCTGGTACATCCAGAAACAGCCATCTCCCAACACAATCGTTTTTACTCCCCGACGGCCATAGTCATTTGATCCTCTATGGAACTTGAGTCCTTTGAGAGTGACTCCCTCACAATCAAGCTCAGGGGATAACGTAATTGCCTATGATATCACTGCCAGTCATCCGTTACTGGGATTCCATTTCCTATGGTCCGAGAACTCAACACTGCCTGCAAGGCCAAGGCATAACCAATCCCGGAATCTCTGAAACCTGAGACCCACTCCTGCTGCCAAACACTCCATCAGTCAGGTTCGGTCAGGAGAACCAGAGATTATAATACCCGTGTTGGAAGGCTGAGTAAGCAAAAAGGGAATCCGGAAGTAACCCAGGAAGACTCACCTTAGGGACAGCTACTGCCCCTAACACTGGGAAACAGAAGAGGTCAGAGTCATCTGAATCTAAAGAAAAAGGGGACCAAAAAAGGAAATGAGAGGCTGGGCCTCGCAGAGCCTGGTTCAGGGAGTTCTGGAAGCCTGAGAGCCATGAGCGTGCTGGAGCAGGAGCAATGACGGTGCGGGCAAGGACAGTAAGCACACAGAAGGGGTCCCCTCTCCTCTCCTTCTGACTTTCGCTCTCCCCTGGTGTCCCCTTGCCGCAGACTCAAGGAGGGAGGAGTTGGTGAGAGATGAATGTGACTTGCAGATCCTTGGCCAGAGCATCATGGGACAGAGCTGAGCAGAACAGATTTAGATCCGGGACCAAAAGTGGCGTAAGTAGGATGCCATGGAAAGTACTGAGGGAGGAGCAGCCAGAGGAAACAGCAACTACTCAGACCCCGACAGAAAGAAATGTAGCACGTTCAAAGAACAGAAGGGAAGCCAGCAGACGGACCGGGAGCATAGCAAGCGAGCATGTTGAGAAGAGGGTGGGGAAATCACCAGAGCCGGTATCATAGGGAACTTTGTAGACTGTGCTAAGATGTTTGGATTTTACACTATTTTTTTTAAGGATTTTATTTGTTCACTTAACAGAGAGAGAAAGAGAAAGCACAAGCAAGCAGAGCAATGGGCAGGGGAGTAGCAGGCTCCCCACTGAGTAGGGAGCCCGATGTGGGACTCAATCCCAGGACCCTGGGATCATGACTTGAGCTGAAGGCAGACGCTTAACCGACTGAGCTTACCCAGGCACTCCTGGATTTTTCTTTTAATGCATTCAAACCTTCTCTTTCTTCTTTTGTCCTTGTTAAATCCTATTCATCTTTAGAGGCTCAGCTTATACCGGAAGGCAACCATAGTTTCCCAGTGATGTCTTATATGGAATGGTAATTGCCTGCTCACTTTTTCCATGTGCACTGCTATACTGCAAGCACTGTGAGGGGAGAGAATTTGTCTTCCTGCTAGCAGTTATATTCTTCGAACCTGGCATAGAACCTTGGCCCCTGCTCACACTCTCTCTATATGTTTATTTAATGAGGTAATCAATGAACAGACCGTCTACCTGGGGTTTTCTGGTAGACCTATGGACCAAGAAAGGACCATCTTCCTTGGTACATTTCCTTTGTGATTTCTTGTCTTCTACCACACTGTCTATAATTCATTGATTTAATTGTCTCCCCACTAAAAGGAAACTTTAAGGACCAAGATAATTATTATTTGCGAGTATCCTTCCAGTGCCTGGCACTCAGTATATGTGTGAATGAAAACGTGAGTGAATGTACACGTGAATTAATGAATGAATGAATGAAACAACCAAATAACTGGAGCTCAATACAGACACATGGGTGTTATCTGCAAATGGATAGAAACTGAAAACAGTGACTTGGGGAGTAAGTAGAATGAATTCCTCCTCTCCTCCTCCCTCCTTCTCTTCTTTCTCTTCTCTCTCCCTCCCACCTCTCTCCCTTTGTTCTTTCTTTTCCATCTTTTTTTTTTTAGATTTTATTTATTTATTTGGCAGAGAGATCCTTTCCATCTTTTTAAACATCAGTCAGCAATATCTGAAGCCACAGAGAAGACAAATCAGATAAAAATGAAAATGACCAGTAAATTCTATAAATAGGTGACTGTAGAAAGTTTAGCTAGGTGCAGAGATTTCAAACTGGCTGCAGAGAAAGGATACATTTTTTAAAGAAGCTTGGTTATAAAGAGGAGAAAAACTTTTGATTTCTATAGCTAGAGAAGAGTATAATTTAAGGGAAGAATTAATTTTAAAAAGCTACATATAATAGGAAAATTCCACAAGGGAGCACTTGAAGAATTACTTTTGCCACCGAAACAGAAATCAGGAGTTAGAGTTGAATGTAGACATGAAGTTGAGGGAATGCTTTCCATGCTTTCATTTTCTTTGGGAAATAGGAAGGAGAGCCATCTGCAAGAGTGAGCCAGTACATGTTGGGTGGGGGATGTGAATGGGAGAGGGATGATCCAGGAAAGCTGAAAAGACTGCCGGATGACAGTGACATTTCCGTGGCCTCAGTCTATGTTTTGTGACATTTTCTTTCTTTTTTTTTTTTAAGATTTTATTTATTTATTAGAGAGAGAGAGACTGAGAATGAGAGGGGAGAAGGTCAGAGGGAGAAGCAGACTTCCCGCAGAGCCGGGAGTCCGATATGGGACTCGATCCCGGGACTCCGGGATCATGACCTGAGCCAAAGGCAGTCGCTCAACCAACTGAGCCACCCAGGCGCCCTGTTGTGACATTTTCTACAGCCCAAGTTATCTGCTGGATATCCCAGGAGGGTAGAGAGGTGGTTGGAATGATGCTGGGTTGAGGCTTTGCTGGGCATCTTTGGCAAAAAGCCACAGGATCCAGGAAAGTTACACAGGTGCAAAAGTGATCATTCACAGGGCTGGACTGGAGAGGGACAGAAGGGAATTGAGAAGGGTATCCTAAAGAGGGAAAAATTAAGAGGTCACATGCTTCATACGCTGTAGGTCTTGAGGTCTAAGAGCAATGTATGGTTGGGTCCATACACACACGCCCCCCTCACTAGGTATGTGTCACATCACTGAATATCTCAGACCCCAATTTCCACTGTGCTTAGGAAGGTGATGAAATTAGACTAAATAATCTCTATTTTATTTTTATTTTCTTGGTTTTTACGTCTGATGATGCTGTGTTTGTCCTGGATGATTTATAGGTTGCGAGGAGGAAGAAACAGGCACTAATTAAACTCTAAAAGGGCCATTGTAAAATATTTTAAAGTTATTTCAGATAATTTAAGTTGTGAAATGTGTGAAGTTTGGAATGTGAAAATGTATGTAAAAAATGTATGCATGCAAACTATGGTATAAATAAGAATCTTATTTATTCTTAATATACTAGGGAGGTTGAAGGTGAATGGCTTGTTATCTCAGGGATAAAAGCTATATAGAATAATAGAAATGTTAAAATCTGAAAGTTTCTAAAAAGTCAGGAAGATATTGGGTAGAATGGTAAAAAGCACATTACAGAATAATGGGAACAATGGGAGAAAGGGAAAACATAAAGATTTGCATTTATTTTTAAACATTTTCTAGGTTTGACAGGTATTTAAAATATCAAGTACTTTAAATAAATATTAAAATGATATATAATGTAACATATAAAATATAACATAATGTATAATGTATGATAAAACTGTATAATAAATGAGTGAGTTGATTTCAAAAATAAAGCATCTAAAATTAAAAAGTGCTGTTCTCCATGTAAGCTCCCCAAAGGCAGAGACCATACCCACTTGATTCACTGCTGTCTCTTGGGCAAATAGCTCTGTGCTTGACATCTGATTTTGCTTACCAAATATTTGAGGGACAGGAAAATAGATATAAGATGGTATCGTTCCCATTTTCCTAAAGTTCAAAGAGATAAACAAGAATAACAAAATTAACCTGGAATTTTTAGAATTTTTGTCCTGGCTATACAACAGAGTACATGATCATTATGAAACCAAAGTAATCACTATGATTATTAAATAATCTCACTAATGGAATAATATGCCTAATGTCTACTGATAAAATGGTAAGTTTTTGGTGACCTCTGATCACACCATATCAAATACATTGATTGTATCTTACTAGACTTTCTTTTCTCTTAAAGTCCTTAAAATGCCTTCAGACTATGTTAAATATCCTTTCCCTTTCAAGGACACAGTAAGAAGACATCTAATTATTCTTACATAAAATTAGGCTCATATACCATTCCCTTCAGCACTCAGTCCTATATTATATCCAGTAAATAGTGGAATGAAAAATTTTAAGACCGGCAAGATGGAATTTGTAATTGAAGTCTTTTTGCTGTTGTTGTTAAGGCCAAAAAATAGTATTTCATCGTCTGTTAGGGTAAAATCATATTCTAAGTACTATGTCTATTCGTAGATTCTTGTCAGTTAAAAAAGAAGATAGGAAAATAATTGAAAGGAATTTGTGTAAGATGCAAATAAGTTACAACGGCATGGAATGAACTCATTAAATTAATGATATGAAAGATCTTCATAATCAGTGATGGAAATGACATGGTGCTTTTCTCAAGGAAGAGATGAAACCACAAAAAAAAATGGAAACATTGTTTTCACAATGAATGCTAACGTAGTACCACATTTCTCACTCCAGATAGGAGACTGAATACTAAGTAGAAAATAAAACAAAAATATGCATATAAGCAAGTCTATGTGCTTGCCTCCTGCGATAGAGAATAACTGAGCACAAGCTTTTAAATAGTGGGTCGCTCTACAGAAATTGTCATTTGCCCTGTAAGCTTACAGTTATGTCATTAAATCACAATCAGGGGTGTTAGAAGGAGTAATTAGGAATATATTGTAGGATTGCACACTCATAAGAAATTTTTTATGGGAGGGAAAAAATCCTAAGCATTCACTGTGGGGAAATCTCCTAAGACTTTTGAAAATCAAGCATTTCAGCCCATGAGGCTTTTATTTAGCAAGAACAGCCAAAAGAGGTGTGTGTGTGTGTGTGTGTGTGTGTGTGTGTGTTTTACCTTAATTTAAAGGTTGAAGCCTCTTGACTTTTTCATCTCTGGCCTCACATGTTCATAGGAAAAAGAAAAGGGAAACAGAAGAATCGTTTCCAAAGGGATAATTACTAAGTTTTTCTTTATATTTTTCTTCAGGAATCAATTCCAAGTTTCAGTTTGAGATCATGCCAGGTGCTTCATCTAGGTTGTTCAAGATAAATCCTGACACCGGAGAGGTAGTGACCACCACCACACTTGACAGAGAAGTTCGGGAAGTTTTCACCCTTCAAGGTAAGGAATGCCCGACTATGCTAACTAACAAAGGTGGGCAGCAGGAAGTTAGTGGTGAAGTTTTACACGTCTGTACGTGTCTTTATGTAAACTGTTATTGACTCAGTGCTACCCAGTTAGTGTGGTCTGATGTGGTCTAGTTGGGGTAATATGTTTTCGGCATGAATTCATGGCCACAGTCTTTGTCATCTTTTATTTCACATCAGTACTCGTACGAGATGGAGGAGTCCCTTCATTATCTGGCACTGCAACAGTTCTCTGTACTGTACAAGACGAGAATGATCACGCACCAGAGATTATTGTCCCTGGTCATGACATTGAGGTTCTGGAAAACCAAGAGCCGGGAGTTGTCTACACTGTTTTGGCTTCTGATATGGATGCTGGCAATAATGGAGCTATCAGGTATCATATAATTGGTAAGTATTTTCTCCACTAAAATTCTCTTCAGGACACTGACTAAGTTGACACACTGGTGGTCATTCTGTATTTGGTGTCTACTGCAGTGTCTACATAATACACACTCTGTAAGAGCTGTTGGGCACCATGTTTGTCCTTTCCACAGACAGCCTGAGCCACTGGCTTCCAAATTCTTAAATCTCCCCTCAGCAACTCTTGTGAATTTTTCTGTGGTAACATTAGTGGGTGTGCAGGTGGAATCCATAACTTCTTTCTACTTTTGTGTCTTTTATATGATCACTAATTATTTTGAGCCAGCAAGACTTCTGTTGGTCTTTTCTTAAATGGAACCTGGAGGACACGGAGACAGTTCCCAGATCTGAACACCAGGATAACACTTAGGAACTACAATCATACCCCACTCCTGACCAGAATTTGTAGGAACTTCTACCCAGAAGATAATTTTGTGATAGGACTCCCCTTGAATCAGAGACATAAAAATTTCTGGCAAAATAATGTTAGCATTTGTATGGAGACAGCCACATCTTCTTACTCATCTAAAAGAAAAAGTGATTTTTGGTATATGTCGGTGTGCGTATAGAATGATAGGAGTTGAGAGAATACTGCTTCAGAGACTGCATCTGATGGGGACAAGGTGCTTTCAAATCTTGTAAGAATGGTTTTGAGACTAGCTTCTGAAAGCTATCACTTTCTGTTTGCTAAAAATTCTATAACCAGTGGCGTTTTCTATGTGCCATCCATTTTACTCCAAAATGAGAATAGCTATATTGCCTGATTATAAAAATCATATATAATTAGTATACAATATATGTACAGATTTATGAAAAACAACAGTAGTAACATAAAGTATTTGTATCTTGTGAGGGTAACTCATTTATTATTTTGAACACTTCTCCATGAACCTTGGTAAATGGAGACATCAATTTTACATATATTGGATAATTTATGTATGCTATTTTGTTACCTCATTTTTTAAACTCATTTTTTAATATGCTATGTGAAACTTTCATATTGGTATGTATACATATATGTTAGCACTTCTAATGATGTCTCTTCTTATTGCATATATAAAATGTCACTTATTTCATCCATCCCCTTTTATGGGCTTTTAGATATTGACCATTATAGCAGTCTTATTATTATAAAAATGCTACAGTTGAACACTTATCCAATTTATCCTTATGATAAATGTAAGTGAAGTTATCATGTCCAAGGGCGTATATATCTTAAATGTTTATGTGTTTTGTCATACTTTCATCCAGAAGAGCAATACTCTTTCAAACTAACTCATCTAGATAAGCCCAGTTTTACTTCTCTTCTGTCTGTTGCATTGGGTACTTTCCTTTTTAAACTCTCTTGTTTTCTAGAACTTTCCAAACAATCTGTGATTAAGGACCAGGATTTGAATTTTTTTTTTAATTTTCTATCTGTTGTGCCCTGAAACTTTTGTAAAATACAATCAATATGAACATGTCTGCACATAAAATATGAATTTTATGTGCAGACATAAAATTATTCTGTCAAGTCTCTACAAGATTTTCTAAATGCTTTCTCTCAAATTCTGTGTGTATCTTGTCAAGCACCGATTACAAACAATCCCCAGAGTGCCACCCATCCCCCTTCACTGTATCAGGGTTTGCTCATTCGCTTCTTTTCCCCATACTGTCGAAGTTTCCCTTTCCGCTGGTTTTACCCATCAATATTTACCAATCCTTCCCATCTTGAAAAAAGTCTTCCCGCAGATGCATCCCTTCACTGTCTCTTTAACTTTACAATCAAGCTTTTTAAAAGTCGTTGTGTACACTCTGGTCTCTGTGTCTTTGCCTTACTTTCATTTCTTAGCCTGCTACAATATGTATTCCTCTGAAACTGCCCTTGCAAAAACACACTTAGTATCTTGTTGCTAAATCCAGTGGATCCCTGTCTTTTTTTAATTTAATTGTATGCTTTATGCCTTTGTGAACCATGCCCTGGACACTGGGTCCCACCTTGACTTCAGAAAGTCACTTTCTCCTGATCCTTCGTCTGCCTTTCTAGACAAGCCTTCCCAGTGTCCTTGTTCTGTGGGTGGTCTTCTGACTTACTGGAGTTTCCAGGGGGGTGTTTTGTGCTTATTCTTTTACTTTGCTCATAGACACACTTCCTGCGTCATTTCATCCGGTCCTCATCCTCAGCCACCACTGGCACCCCTGTGTCTCCCTATCTTTATCTGCATCTGAGATCTAAGTACCATTAAAGGACATTTTTTAAAAAGTAAGATAGTGACTTTCATACAAATATAAAATTAACAACTGCCAAATATTTTTTATTTTTAGTCATTGATTAATGAGCAAACCAAAAAGATGTTAAAATTGGTCCACAGAGAATTCCAACACACAAACACACACACACACACACACACACACACACAGGAAATAAGGAGTTCTGAAATGCAGATGAGGTCTTTCTGCAGGACAATAACCAATCATATTCCACTAGGCATAATTAATTTGCATTTCTTGGATAAGAATCACTATTAGCAGTTTTCAACAATTTACAGAGTGATAAAATATATGGAGCAAAGGCAATTCAAATGGCAAAGCCAGACCTGATATTCACTAATCTTTTTTTTTGTTTTTCACTCTAGTACATCCAGTTATCTTTCCCTCCTATTTCAAATTGTTTCACCTTAAAGACCCAGTTGTTATGCCTAACAGTATTGCATTACCAGTGTGACCCCAGTTGCACCCAGCATCACTTCCTTCCCACTGTCCCCCATCACAGTCCAGCTTTTCCTAGAGTCTCTGCCAGTCCCTCTCTCAACTTACCCTTAGTGGAATCTAGAAAACCTGTGTACTCCCAACACACATATTTTTAAGAAATTGACTAAAAATTTTTATTGGAAGTTTAACTAGTGTCAGAATATTGTAAGTATTGACACATTACAATAAAGGCTATATCACCTTTTGAAAATATCAAATAGAATAAAAAATACTTTTAAAAAAATGTATGCAAACAACTTCCCAGGCAAGGGAAAGCTCCCATTCAAGGCCAGGCCAGGCTCTTTACCTGCCCTCAGTCCCATGGGCCCTGCCCAAGCCAAGGGCACCTGCAGGGTCAGGCTCACAGCTGAGAGTCCTGTGCCCTCAGACACTGAGAGACTCGGAAATCTTTCTGGAAGCACTCTCTGTAGAGCCACCTGCCAAGGCACCATACTTAAGAGATAGACCAGAGAAGATGCAAAAGGTAACAGCATTAAGGAACGTGGAGGGGCGCCTGGCTGGCTCAGTTGGTTAAGCTTCTGACTTCGGCTCAAGTCATGATCTCAGGGTCCTGGGATGGAGCCCCGCATCAGGCTCCCTGTTCAGCAGGGAGCTTGCTTCTCCCTCTCCCACTCCCCCTGCTTGTGTTCCCTCTCTCTCTCTCTCAAATAAATAAGATATTAAAAAAAAAGAATGTGGAAAAGACAGACACATGATTTTAGGTGATTTCTCAAGCAAAACAATTGTCAGAATAAGAATATGCAAACTGAGCTTCTGGAAATTACCCTAAAGCTACCAGTTTCCGAATACTCCTTAGAAAACTTCATATAACCCCAGGGGTATTCTGACCTCATTTTAAACACAACTTGTCTAAATGTCCTTCACTCTTTCACCTAAGCCCCCTCATGATTCCTTTATCCATTCCTCCTTACTTTTCTCCTTAATGTCTTTGGGATGTGTCCACTTCCTCTATGCATGTATTCATTTAGAACCTCCTGGTTGCTCAAGCTGATTACTATAATAGTCTCCTAACTTTTCCTGTATTCTTTTTTTTTTAAAGATTTTATTTGTTTATTTATTAGGAAAGAGAGAGGGTGAGAGAGAGCATGAGAAGGGAGAAGGTCAGAGTGAGAAGCAGACTCCCCATGGAGCTGGGAGCCCGATGTGGGACTCGATCCCGGGACTCCGGGATCATGACCTGAGCCGAAGGCAGTTGCTTAACCAACTGCGCCACCCAGGCGCCCACTTTTCCTGTATTCTAACCAAGCTTTGACATTGCCACCCAGCCCTCTTCCAAAAACAGAAATGTGACTTATGACCCTTTCCCTTCTAAAATCCTTCAGGCGCTCCCTATGCATGTTAAAGCTGACATTTCAGCAGTATACACAGAGTGCTTCATGATTTAATGCCCTAAATTCATGTCTTCCCAACCCTCTCTCTGCCTCTCCACGCAAACGCCCAGGGAACCCTGTGTTCTAGTCACATTAAAACATTTACAGCCTTTAGGTCCTTATATTTCTAAGGCTCCCCTTAGGCTCCCCCCTCTGCCTAGAACACACTTTCCAAAACTTTTAGCCTGGCTCCCTCTGCTTTAGGAACCAGTTTTGATGCCACTCTTTCTAATAAGCATTCCTGCCCATCCCAACGCAGGACTGCGTGTCCTCCCGCCCTGTGCCTATGATTTTCACACCACACTTTAATGTCCCGGTGCTGACCCAGATTCTTCCTGGACTGTAAATATTTGGAGACTGGAATCGTGCCTTACTGTGCTCACATTCCCAGCATCCAACACACATGTGGCATGTGGCAGGTTCTCCTTAAATGTCTGCTGAGTGAATTAATCATTTTATCAATGACAAATGCCATGGAAATGTAGGTTTGTTTGATCACCCCCATATCTGGTACACATTAGTCCTGTTTTATGAACAAAATACAAATGCAAGTCCCTTCTCCTCAGTCCCCAATACTGCTTATGGCTGTTGTTCTCTTGAATGCTGTCCTACTTCTCCCCCAACATGCCGCTGGCTGACTCCAGGAAATTCTCACTTTTCTTTTCTTTTTTTTTATTATTTTATTTTATTTATTTATTTGACAGAGAGAGAGAAAGAGAACAAGCAGGGGGAGAAGCAGAGGGACGGGGAGAAACAGGCTCCCTGCTGAGCAGAAAACCCGATACTGGGCTCCATCCCAGGACCCTGGGCTCCTGACCTGAGCCAAAGGTAGACACTTAACCGACTGAGCCACCCAGGCACCCAGATCCCACTCTATTTGGAATAGTGTGCTTTATCTAAGAATGTCTGTCATCTAAGATATGACCAACAAGTCATTGAACTATATTTTTTCCTGACTAATTTTGAGGATGACTTTAAAATATCTCTGAAGCCTTTTTGTGTTTGTGTTCAGGTTTAACTTTTATTCTGCTTGGTACCATGGACAAGAGCAAAGGGAAGATTTTCTGGAAGCTACAGAGAAAAATAAAACATGGGGCACCTGGGTGGCTCAGTTGGTTAAGCGTCTACCTTCAGCTCAGGTCATGAGCCCAGGGTCCTGGGATCAAGCCCCATGTATGGCTCCCTGCTTGGAAGGGAGCCTGCTTCTCCCTCTCCCCACTGCTCATGCTCTCTCTTTCTCTCTCTCAAATAAATAAAAATCTTTAAAAAAAAAGAATAAAACGTCGTCATTCCTTATGTTAGGGAAGAAATAGACCAGTGTTCCCCTATCTCTTACAGAAGTGTTATGATTTATGCACAAGATACATGGGAATGTGAAAGAGAATCTCATAGCATCCATGATACTAGTATCAACCTGTTCATTTTTTATTGCCATCTAAAAATGGAAGTTATATCCTGTTTCTTATCCTTGCCTGAAGGATACAACTGCAACTGTGTTACAGAATTGTAACTCTGTAACAAAAGTTACAAAGTTACAAAAAACTTTGTATTTATTTCAAATATATTTGAATATATTCCAAATTTATATCCAAATACATTTGAATCATCTCAAGAGGAAAAATGTATGAATATAAAAAGTTGTAAGTACATAATAAAAATCCATACTGCTGCAAATCAGTCAAAGCAAGTGTTCTGATTATTTGAATTAAGAGAAATATTGAATTATATTATTTCATTTATCCCCTAATAGTAGAGGCTTCATGAAGGCAGGGACCATCATGTTCACTGTTATATCCTCAATACTTAAAAAAGTGTTAGGATGTAATAATCATGAAGTAAATATTTGTTGAATGAATGAATCCTATATATATATATATATATGTATATCTATATATATATATATGACTGATATATATCACATATATATATATGAATCATATGTTTATGTATATATAGCTAACAAAAGCCTGCTACTTCTTCAATTCGAATGAATTTTGAATTTCAATGTGTTTTCTTTAACAGAAGGAAATACGGACGAATACTTTGCTGTTAATGAAACATCAGGAGAGCTCTCAACCACTCGCGCTTTGGACCGGGAGCAAGTCAGCCATTTTACCCTGGTCATCCTGTGCTCTGATCTGGGGGATCCCCCAAAGAGCTCTCTAGTGCAGTTGCAGGTTAGAGTTTTGGATGACAATGACCATGGCCCATCCTTCCCCACACTGCATTACCAGGCCTCCGTGAGAGAAGATGCCCAAGTGGGAACAGTAGTTCTCGTGCTGTCTGCTATGGACAGAGATGAAGGTCTCAATGGACAAACTGAGTATTGTCTGGTAGACGAGGCTTCAGGGGCATTCACCATTGATGCCGTGGCAGGTACACTGAGAACCCGCCACACCCTGGACCGAGAAGCCAGATCCCAGCATACATTTAGGGCTGTGGCCAGAGACCGCAGTATCCAGGGCTCAAGAAGCACCACAGTCATTATAAACGTACATGTCACGGATGTAAATGACAATGACCCAGTTTGGCATCAGAACCCCTTGGAGATTTTTCTTTCCCCCGCGTCACCTCTGAACCAGACAACTGCTGTTCTGACAGCCAGTGACCCCGACTTGGGACCCAATGGAACTGTCATTTTTAGTTTTGCAGAGACCCAGTCAATGTTTTCTATTGATAAATATACAGGAGAAGTTCGACTTCAGCACCGCCTGTCTTCAGAATATTTTCCAATCTGGCTGCCGGTACAAGTTCAGGACCTGGGGGTCCCAGCTAGGACAACCACTGGCCTCTTAGTTGTTCACATGAAAGGAGAGGATGGAAAGATTTCCTTCAGCCACCATCTGTATAACGGGTCTGTGGCCGAAAATTGTGATGCAGGTGAGTGTCCCCTCAAGTTTTTATATATTATACCGGTTTGGGCAAAGTGATTAAAACTAAGGATTATACAGTAAGAGTGCTATTGTGGATTCAGTCACAAATTTCTGAGTTCAACCAATATTTGGTAATGCCAATGTTCATCCATAGTATAGTACTACAAGAACAGTACCTGCAAATATAGTAAAATACACGCACACACACACACATGCAAACCTTCAAAGACAACAAAGAGTAAAAATACTGAAAAATAAAGCACTTAGGGCTTTTGAAGTTTCAGTTAACGTCGGTTTACAACCTCCAAAAGCCTTTTATTTAAATGTATCTAAATTCCTTAACAAGTGTACATTTCCTAAAGTACTTTCTTAGAAGTACAGTAAAAGAGGAGATATGTTGTGGTTAAAGGCTTGGGCTCTGCCTGAGTTTAAATCTGAAGTAAGTCATTGCATCTCGTTGGGTAACTGAATCTCTCTGAGCTTCAGTTTCCTAATCTATAAATTGGGGATAAAAATCATGCCTACTTCATTAGGTTCTGGGGGCTGAATAAACCAGTTCACGTAAAGCACTTAAAACAGCATCAGACACATAGTAAGCAAGTAATAAATAGAAACTACGAATACTAGTATCATTATTCATTTTGATACGCTCAACAGTGGCTTTCGAACACTGCAGTAATATCTGATCATCAAAGAATTCAGCACAGTTGAGACCAGGTTTCTGTGAATAGGAAATATTTTTCCTAATAACATTAGATTCTTTTCCAATTATTTCCTTACGTTTATGCCACAATGGGAAATGTAAATAAAAAATCAGGTTTAGTTATCTTTCTAACCCAAAAGTGAAAAAACTTCCTTATAGATACTTGTAAATTAAAAGACATTTGACCTGGATAATTATATCTAACTAGAGAGCGGAGAGATGAATTTACTGATTCTTTCCACCCACCAGGCAAAGCACATGGACTCGAGGAGGAAGAGGTTGGTTGTTAAAGGTTGCTGTGTACCTGCTCTTGGCATTTTTTGTTTGCGTTTTGTCATTTTGTCATGATTCAATTTCACTTTCTCCCTACCTACAGAAGCCATTGTTTAAAAGACAACCTGCATTTTTCTGAAACTGATTTATTCATTTCAAAGTGAAAATCCTATGTTCACATGTTATTCTGCCTTCTCCATGGAGAATATTCAGTTTAACACTGAGTATTAAGTTAGGGTTATTTTCAATTGCAGGTTATTAACTTGACTTTGACCCTTTTTGGAATTCTGGTTATCCCATAGGTTGCTTTCCTCAGAAGGCTTCTCATTTCTAAATTATTCTAATTTAGAAATTCTAATTCTAATTCTAAACATAATTAAGAGTCAATTGCAGTTATCTGCATTAAAAGAAATAATAGTGATTTCCAAACTAAGTCATAAATTTTTGACTTATATTCTTTTTTTTTTAAGATTTTATTTGTTTATTTGAGAGAGAAAGCAAGAGATAGAGCACGAGCAGAGGAGGAGGGGCAGAAGGGGAGGGAAAAGCTGATTCCCCATGGAGCAGGGAGCCCTATGCAGGGCTTGATCCCAGGACTCTGGGATCACAACCTGAGCCAAAGGCAGATGCTTAACC
Organism: Nasua narica; assembly: GCA_028533885.1. Lineage (NCBI taxonomy): Eukaryota > Metazoa > Chordata > Mammalia > Carnivora > Procyonidae > Nasua > Nasua narica. Next base: position 116,915,570 of record CM052800.1, on the reverse strand, counting down.
CACTGAGTCACCCAGGCTCCCCACCAACTTATATTCTTATGTGTAATGAGACTTCCACAGAAGCGTTAAATGTTAAACAAATGTTAAACAAATGAGATACTCCTTAGAGCTATATTTCTATTACTCTTAAGAGGCATACATTCCAACACCAGAGCAGAGCCTGATGGAAAGTAAAGTTAACATTTTTTAAATAATATAGCACAAAATACAGTACATTAATCAATCTTGAAATTGATCTGATAAAATTGTAGAATCTTTGGGGCGCCTGGGTGGCTCAGTCAGTTAAGTGTCTGCCTTCAGCTCAGGTCCTGGGATTGAGTCTCAGTCGGGCTCCTCGCTCAGTGGAGAGCCTGCTTCTCCCTCTCCCCCTGCTGCTCCCACTGCTTCTCCTCTCTCTCCCTCTCTCTCTCTCTCTCTCTGTCAAATAAATAAATAAAATCTTTAAAAAAATTACCAAATCTTTGAGCCCAGCCTTCTCTCTGCAGTGTGAATATGAACATTTCTCTGAACATCCTTGACACTCGGTCTTTCTGTCTCTCCTTGAATATTTTGGTGACTGAGAGTTTAGAAGGGTGGTTTTTGAAATTGGGTGTGAAACATGATCTGTAACCCACCGTGAAGGTTCTGCCTCATTAGGTCTGGAGTCCAGGAATTGTTTCTAACAAGTTCTGCAGGTGATTTGACTATGGGGCAAAGTTGGAAAATCTCTTCATTTAGAAAGTCATTCATATGTGGAACCCAGCTCTGCCTCCTTTCTGTCTCTCCAAATATCTAGTTCTGTCCTCTGCAGTACTCCACTGCCCTACGCAGTCACTCTTCAGATATTTTATTTGCTCTTTCCATGTATTTTTTTAATGAGTATCAAGTGCCAGGTACCTTCCTACTGGGATATATTAGTAAACTTGTCCTTGGGTGGCTTATATTCTAGCAGGGATAGATGGACAGTGTCAATGAACCTAATAAATAACTATGGTCTATGTAGATGGTGACAAGAACTATCAAGTAAAGAAAAAGCAGAGCAAAAGAAGAGGGAACTGGGAGATCTGGGGTGGGGGGCAAATTGCAGTTTTAAATAGTAGGTAAGGGCAGGCATCATGGAGCAAATGCATTTGAGCAAAGATCTCAAGAGAGGAGACAGTATATTTGGGGGTAGAGTATTTCAGGAAAAAAAAGGGAAAAGGTAGTGGTAGGCTTCTTGGTTTGCTCAGTGAACAGCAAAGAGGATTATGTGACCGGACCAGAGTAAGCAAGGGCAAGAATAATAGGAAAGGAGGTCTGAGGACTAACAGACCACTGGGGGGACTTTGACTTTCCCTCAAGTAGTTTCCCCTTCTTTAATTCATTCATTTGTCCTTCACATAATAGGATTTCCAACCATTACTAGTGAACATTCACATGCAGTATAAATTTGGCAGAGTAATAGGCGTTAAATATGTTACTCCTCAAAAGAATGAGCCTGGATGTCATCATTGTTATCACACTTTGTGACATTAGTGAATGACATTTGTAAATATCAAGTAATGTGCCTGGGCTTTCCCTAATTGCTAGAAGATTCTTAGCTCACTCAGGATCAACTTGTTTGCAGAATTAAACTTAAGTAAAAGTCAATATCTAAGGTACCCCAAAGAAAACATTTCAATATGAAATTAAATTATGGATTAGTAAGTAAAACATTTGTGGTTGAATTCAGGAGTGAATTAAAATCACACTAATAAAAACTGTCGTGGGAGTGCAAGATTTGCACCTGTTTTCATTTTTGCCATGTGCCGTTCATTGGTTATGTCACAGGTTCACTCTGTTGATAGGAGGCGACCGTTATGGCAGGAAATTACCTTGATTTTAGCCTCTTGCCCATCACTCAGGCGGCATCTATCATATCTATATACCTTCAGTCTACTCACAGCCATCACAATTGGATTAATCAATATGGTTAAGAGTAACCTAGTCTGAAATAAAAAGTGAGGGCAGAAGACAGTGAAGACCACATTACTTTCGCATCTCTGAAAGTGGGCATCCTGTTTGATCTTCAATCAGGAAAGCTAATAAATAAATGGATGGGAAGCCTTCATCCTGCTGTCCCCATCACTGTTTTCTTTCACCTCCAATCAGAGCTGTCCTCCCTAATACTTTTGTATTTATAATTACTTAATTAAATTTGACTGTTCCATTTTAATAGGACTTAGGTCTTTAAAAATCTATTTATTAAATATTACACGTTCTAAGACTAGAAATAATTGTGGCTGTATTATGAGCATATGGAATCCATAAACATTCAGGTAAGCGTATTTCAAGACATCTGAAACAACTGGTTGGGACCTTGCTGTGAAGAGTAACCATGACGTATGAAGGGCATAAAGTCTATACTGAGAGAAAAGCTCAACTTTGGCATTGAATAGGAAGGAGAAAGAGAGAAGGAAATGATGACAGTTAAGTCGGCCGTTGAATTTGATTAGATGCCACTAACCTACACTAACCTACAGTGAAAAACACTGACAAGGTGTGTAACATATTGATTGACATTTCAAGCTGGCCAAAGCTTTACCTGGACCCAAATTCAGTTCAGACTATCAAATCGTAGACACCAGAAGGTGGGTTTTTTTTTTGTTTTGTTTTTTGCTTTTAAATTTAAAAGACTGTATATCCATTGATTAGTGCTAGAATGGCCTTGATTTAAATTATTTAATAACATTTTACAGCTTCCAGGATTATTTCCTCCCAAAGATGTCTTCAGTTTTTAATTTTCTTTTTTTTTTCTTTTTTTAGTTTTCTTAAAAGATTTATTTATTTATTTGAGAGAGAGAGAGAGAGAGAGAGAGCATGCGCAGTAGGGAGAGGGGCAGAGGGAGAAGCAAACTCCCCGCTAAGCAGGGAGCCAGACATGTGGCTTGATCCCAGGACCTTGGGATCATGACCTAAGACAAAGGCAGATGCTTAACCATCTTAGCCACCCTAGTGCCCCCTAATTTTATTTTCAAATGAAAAATACGTGCTTATTGGAAGTTTAAATTTTCTGTTGGTTACTCAGATATCTTATCACTAGACATCACTTGACATCCTGAATGAATTATTTTTTGTATTATCATATATTTTCATCATCCCAAACTGATTTTAACATTTAAATATTCTTTTAAGAAAATGAAAAGTTAAAACAAATAAATCCAATTATTTATATTTGTTTAACATTTCTTCCTTGGAAAGCCCACAGGTTTGAGCCTTAATTAACACTGCGTTCATCTGGGACGCCTGGATGGCTCAGTTGGTTAAGTGTCTGCCTTTGACTCAGGTCATGATCCCAAGGTACTGGGATCAAGCCCCACATCAGGCTCCCTACTCAGTGGGGAGCCTGCTTCTCCCTGTCCCTCTGCCTGCACCGCCCCCCCCCCCCCGCTTGTGTGCTGTCTCTCTCTCTCTCTGACAAATAAGTAAATAAAAGTCTTTAAAAAAATTGCATTCATCTACTGACAACATTAAACTTAACATCAACTGTTAAAATGATAAATGGCTCAATATCTAGTTCCCATTTGAAAAACAGCTCTTTGAAAGATAAGATCTCTTTAGTAGCTGCTCCCGTTATATTCACTTACTCACCCAAAGAGTCACTCTCTGGGATACCATTTGCCTCTAAAAGAGAGGCTGCCTCTACAGCAACATGGGAGAAAGTTGAAAGCCAAGTGTGGTTCCCCTCTCTTTACTCTTGCCTCTGTTCCTCTTCAACCCAGATGAGAGGAAATCGAACTGTCCTGAATTTTTTGAAGCGAAAAATTAAACCACTTCATTGTCTGTGGTGTTTCAATCCATTAAACAATTTAAATGAACCTTCTAGAAGCCAGCATTTATTTCTTATTTCACTCCCAATGCTTTGGGTATCCTGACGAGGCTGAATCAGCAGTCACAGTCCCCAGCGTGGACTATTCACAACTGCATGCATTCCTTTTAGTTACCATGAGGGAGGAAAATGACATTATTAATTGTAGGGATGCTGTGGTTAGAAGTAAATACTCAGACCTTAAAAATCTTGAAATAAAATTAAAACACAATGATCCATGGGGGCACTCTAGTCAATTATGTATATTTAATTTTGTATCATAAACAAATCTGATCTTGATGGTTCAGAGAACAACCCCTTCTTCTGGCCCTTTTGCAATCGATCCAGTAAATTTGGGCTCTTACACTTGGTAAGCCGGGCCCACGGATGTGGAGTACAGTGTGAGAGAAGTTAGTGCAGCTAAGTGGGTCACACTCCCAGTAAACAAGCTCTCTTTCTCCTCCTCTAAAGTGGACAGGATAACGATTTCCTCACAGAGCTACTGTAAGGATTAAACGACTCTGTTCTGACTCCAAACAAGATAACAATTATGCTTTTTAAGGTGACAAAGTTCCCATAACTATGGAAGTCATGGGAAGAAATCCCATAATTTATGGGATTCCACAACTTTGGAACAGGGACCAACATATACATTTGTTATGATCATGAAAAAAGGAGAAGCAATTATGACCTGTCATCCCTTTTTCATTATTTCATTTAAGGCCAGTCTCATATTTGGAATGAAACTTGTTGGTGCGAGTGCTGTCTAACCAGCCATTTACAAACAGAATGGAATTTCCTTACCTTTCCTCCTGCTAGTGCTGGAGGAGATAGAAAAAAATGCCTTAGGCAGGGTCAGCCTGCCTCAGGAGGAGAAAAACATCTTGGGGCACCTGGGTGGCTCAGTCGGTTAAGCCTTGACTCTTGGTTTCAGCTCAGGTCATGATCTCAGGGTACTGGGATTGAGCCCCGCATCAGGCTTCCTGTTCATCCGGGAGTCTCTTCAGATTTTCTCCCTCTCCCTCTGCCTCTTCTCTGATACTCTCTTTGTTCGTCTCTCTCTAAAATAAATAAAACAAATTTTAAAGAAAGGTAAATCCTCTGTAAAGCAGCTTTCATCTTTGCAAATTAACCCCAGTCTCACATCTGGGCCTCAACCATTATAGGCTCAAGTCCTCATTTTGTTAATAAGCCAGGGAGTTCTTCTCCCAGGGTTGGGACTTACTAACCAGTATGAAAGAACCTGACACATAGGTCAGAATGTCAGTTTTTATGTAGATGGAAGAACTATGATTGCCACGTGGATTACAGCAGTCATGCCAGGATGACCCGGTCTTTCTCGGAGAAGGGACACAGGAATTCCACCAAGCTAATAATCAGACAGTTGCTTGTTAATCCTGAACAGTTGTAGAGGCTCTCATGAGCTCTCCAGTGCGATGTTGATGGCCTTTAAGTCACCAAAAGAGTGAAAAAACAGCTTTTTTAAAATTTTATTTTACTTATTTATTTGATAGAGGGATCACAAGTGGGCAGAGAGGCAGGCAGAGAGAGAGGGAAGCAGGCTCCCCACTGAGCATAGAGCCTGATGCAGGGCTCGATCCCAGGACCTCTGAGATCATGACCTGAGCCGAATGCAGAGGCTTTAACCCACTGAGCCACTCAGGGGCTGTGACTAAACAGCTCTTCTATCTAGCTGACTTTGGAGGTCTTGTGAAGGCCTGGGGCGAGATCTGACTTAGGAGGGTGCTGTGGTAATCCACATGGCAAATCACTGTAGAGACACCTGGGGAGCTTTTAAAAATTACTGCTACCTAGACATCCACAACCCCCAACCAATTAAATGAGATTTTTGAAGATATACAAGACATTGTAAATTGGTGCAAACTCCCATGTAATTACACATGCAGGCCAAGGGTAGGGGTAGAGAGAAGGCCTAGAAGAAATCCAAAGCAATGGCAATATTTTACAGGGGTTGAAGTAATGTACCTACCAAGAGACTGAGGTAGGAGTGCTGGCAGGGGCACCACTGACAATTCCTGGGAGGGTAGTGTTATAGGGACAGGAAAGTGACACATCCAAGAAGCAGAAAGTGGTCAACAACTGCTAATGTGCAGGAGAGTTTGGGTAAGATAAGGACTGAAAGGTGACAGCTAGCTCCATCGAAGGCCTGTCCCCAAAGGGGAAGTGCATGAGGTGATGGGCTGTCACCCAGTGCTCAAAGAACCTTTCATCCATGGAGTTGAGGAGTGTTGCCTGAGATGGTCTGAGGATGCCATCTTGGTGTCAGGAGCTCAGAATATGGTAGAAAGGATGGTGCTTCTTAAAAAATTAAGTCCATGCATCAAATGTAAAGGATAAGATAATAAAAGAAAATGACACAATTAGCTGGGAGAGTCCAGAAAGGAAGGTCTGAAGAATCAGTTTGTTCTGGTGAAACAGTTCGGAATTTGGCCAAGAATAGAGACCAGGAGCTACAACCACCTAAATGCTCCCCAGAGTCAGCTGTGGCTGCTTCCAGAAACTGTGTGCAGCCAAATAGAATTTAGCAACTTCAGGGAGGATTGGGAACAGTAGGGAGAATGAAGTGTCTAGAACTTTATTTTAGAAGCCAAAGTACAGGGAAGTGCAGAGCAAAGTTAGGGGGCGGGGGCAGAAATTCAGTCTGTTTTCACAAAGCTTGGCCAAGAAGGGTGACAAAGGAACGTGGCAATGGCTCGAAGAGTCCTGAAGATCAGAGGGGCATACTGTTCTGGTTTTGAAAGCTGGAAGGGATTTGGACATTTGTGATTGACAGCACTGGAAAGCTTACCAAGAAATGTCATTTTTTTTCAGTAAAAAAACCAAAAACAAAAACAGAATAAAACACTTAGAAATATCAGGATTTCCTCTCTTTCCTTTTTGTTTTCAATTAGCATCTATTATTTCTGGATGTTGAAGCCTAGTTTCAGATTCATGTGTTTTGAGGACAGCGATACATCTCCCCAAAGCTTCAACAGTCAAATGGAATCATTGAAATAGTTTAGTACAGTACTCATTATGTGGCAGCTAAAAACATCTTAACAGGCATCTCTTTAATCTAAATAAAGCATATTTTTAAAGATTTTTTGGGAGACATTTGCATTGTTTCTTGAAGTAACTGGAAATGTGCCGGATATCTAACAACCAAAGTCGAGAATCACTCATATAGAAAAATCGTGCAACCTTTCTCTCTGGACACAAGCAGGCTCTGGATTCTGGCTGGCTTGGGAGCTGCAAAGAAGAAAAAGGATAGGTCTTGAAAATGAAGGGAATATGAAATCTGGTCATCAGCGTAAGGATGCTGATGAGACAGGGAATCACTGGCAAATGAGGGGAGGCTAGCGGCATGGGGTCTGCAGACAAGATTTGGAGTCTGATCCAACATCGAAGCAACACTGAAAATTCTCAAGCTCAGACTTTAAATATAGTCGTCTGTAAATCACAAAATTAAAGAGGTAGTAGGAACATCAAAGGATCACCTTAGCACCTGCTTTTCTCTAAGTTGCTATGAGCAAATTTCAAAGGAGTCAATCCATTTATAGATAATCCTCCTTTTAAAAAATTTGGCCAATAAAATCTGTAATCCCATTAAAAATATATTTCAGACTTAATTTTGTTTACTTCTCATTTCATGTATTAATTCTATATTGGTTTTCTTCCACATCTCTGTGTTCCTAACGCTCATAAAAGGTCAATAAACACTTTGTATAGCTTCTTCTATTATTTCCTTAGGTGTTCACAAAAGCAAATGCATTCAAGATTGCATACCATTTATGTTTTTTAAAACATGGTCTTCATCTGTTCACAAATTATGGAAAATTATTTGTTTAGAGATTTTCCATGCTTTGTCTCATCCCAGGGGTGAATTTTTTGGAAAGCTTCAGTAACATATGTTCAGTCATTTTTGATGATGGGAAGGTGGGAGGAAAAAATCAACTTTTCTTCCTTTTTTTTATTGTGGCAAGAAACACATAACATAAAATTCACCGTTGTAAATAACCATTTTTAAGTGCACAGTACAGTAGTGATAATGGTAGGCCCATAGTTGTGCAATGGATTTCTAGAACATTTACATCTTTTAAAATTAAAACACTATTCTCATTGGACAACAGATCATTTCAATCCTTCCAACCCCTAGCAAACGCCATTCTACTTTCAGCTTCCAAGGGTATGGCTACTTCAGATACCTCATGAGAGTGGACTCATAAAGTATTTGTTGTTTTATGACTGGTTTATTTATGAAATTAAGGTTCATCAGTGCCTATGACAGGATTTCCTTCCTTAAAAAAAAAAAAGATTTATTTGAGACAGAAAGAGTGAGTGAGCTGGGGGTGAGGGAGAAGGACAGAGGGAAAGGGAGAGAATCTCAAGCAGACTCCCCGCTGAGGTTGGAGCCCAAGATCCTGAGATCCTGACCTGAACCGAAACCAAGAGTTGGTCGTTCAACCAACTGAGCCACCCAGGTGCACCAGGATTTCCTTCTTTTTAAAGGCTGAATAATGCTTTACTTTTTACTTCACTTTTACAAAAGAAATACATTTCTTTTGATTTTGTTTTTTAAAGAAATTTGATTTATTTATTTGACAGAGAGAGAGAGAGAGAGATCACAGGTAGGCAGAGGGGCAGGCAGAGAGAGAGGGAGAAGCAGGCTCCCTGCTGAGCAGAGAGTCCGATGCGGGGCTTGATCCCAGGACCCTGAGATCATGACCCGAGCCGAAGGCAGAGGCTTTAACAGACTGAGCTACCCAGGCGCCCCTCTAATTTTAATTTTTAGAGGAACTTTTATATGGTGTTCCATAGTGGCTACCCCATTTTGTAATACCACCAAGAGTGTCTAAGGAGTCCAATTTCCTCATATCTTTACCAACACTTGTTATTTTCTGGGTTTGGTTTTTGTTCTATAGCAGCCATCATAACTGGTGTGAGGTGATATTTCATTGTGATTCTGATTTGTATTTCCCTAATGATCAGTGATGTTGAGCATCTTTTGAAAAACTTGGTGGTCATTTTTATGTTATCTTTGGGGAAATGTCTACTCAAGTCCATCATTCATTAAAATTTTTTTTTTGCTCTTGAGTTGAAGAAGTACTTTATATATTTTGGAGCTTAACTCTTTACCGCCTAAAGGGTTTGCAGATATTTTCTCCCTTTCCATAGGTTGCCTTTTCACTCTGTTGATGGTTTCTTTTGTGGTGTAGTAGCTTTTCATTTTGATTTAGTCCCATTCATCTGTTTTTGCTTTGGTTGCCCATATTTTTACTCTCATATCCAAGAAATCATTGCCAAATCCAATGTCATGGAGCATTCCGCCTAAAAGTTTTCTTCTAGAAGATTTACGGTTTCATGTCTTACATTTAGATTTTTAATCCATTTTGACCTAATTTTTGAATATGTGTTAAGGTAAAGGTCCAAATACCTTCTTTTGAATGTGAATATCCAATACCATTTGTTAAAGAGACTAACCCATCTCCATTGTATAGCATTGGCACCTTTGCCAAGATCATTTGAAAATACGCAGGAAGTTTTTTTTCTGGGATCTCTGTTCTGTTCCATTGGTCTCTATGTATCTATCTTTACATCAGTACCACACTGTTTTGATTACCACAGCTCTGTACTGTTGAAGTTAGTAAGTGTGAAACCTCTAGCTTTTGCTTTTTTGTTTCCTCAAGAGTGTTTTGGCTATTTGGAGTAACTTAAGATTCCATATGAATTTTAAAATTCTTTTTTTCTATTTCTGTAAAAAATGCCATTGAGATTTTGATATCGATTTCATTGATTCTGTAGATTGTTTTGTTTAGAGTAAATCTTGCACTCTGTGAACACAGAGTATTTTTCCCTTTATTTGTGTCTTCTATAATTTATTTTAGCAATATTTTGTAATTTTTAGTGAATAAGACTTTTGCCTCCTTGGTTAAGTTTATCCTATTTTTTTTTCATGCTATTGTAAATGGGATTATTTTCCTAATTTCTTTTTCAGATCGTGCACTGTTAGTGCATAGAAACACAGCTGATTTTTGTGTGTTGATTTTTTATTCTACAACTTCGCTGAATTCATTCATCAATTCTGTGTGTGTATGTGTAATTTATAGGGTTTTTTTTTATGTATGAGATCATGTCACTGACCATTTTATTCTTTTTTTCCAATTTTGATGCTTTTAATTTCAAAGCCTGATTTCTCTGGCTAGGACTTTCAGAACTATGTTGCATAGAAGTGATGGGAGTGGGCATTCTCGCCCTATTCCTGGCTGCAAAGCTTTTTGATTTCACTGTTGAATAGGATGCTAGAGCTATGGGGTTTTTTGTCTATGGACTTTATTATGTATGGTAATTTCCACTCCTATGGTAATGTTCCTAGTTTATTGAATGTGTTTATCATGAGTGTGTTGAACTTTGCCAAATGCTTTTTCTGCATGTATTAAGATGATCATGTGACTTGTATTCTTTATTCTGTTAAGGTGGTGTATCACATTGATTTTCATACATTGAACCATCGTCGCATCCCAGGGATAAATCCCACATCGTTATGACATACAATCCTTTTAATGTGCATTCAGTTTGCTGAATTGTATTGAAGATCTTGGCATTTAGATTCATTGGGGATATTACTCTGTAGTTTCCTGTGGTATCTCTGGTTTTGGTATCAGAGTAATGCTGGTCTCATAAAATATGCTTGCAAGGGTTGTCTTCAATTTTTTGGAACACTTTGAGAAAGACTTGTGTTAATTCTTCTTTAAATGGTTCATAGAATTCACCAGTGAAGCCATCTGGTCCTCTTTATGGGGAGGTTTTTGATTATTGATTCAATCTCCTTACTAGTTATACATCTATTTAGAATTTTTTTCTTTCTTCGGACTCAATTTTGATAGCATGTGTGTTTCTAGAAATGTATTCTTTTCTCCTAGGCTATCTTACTTGTTGATATATCATTGTTCATAGTAGTCTCTTATGATACCTTTTGTTTCTGTGGCATCATTTGTATTATCTCCTTTTTCATTTCTGATTTTTATTACTTGAGGCTTCTTACTTTTTCTGTCTAGGCTAAGGATTTGTCAAGTTTTCTGACTTTTTTTTTAAAGATTTTATTTATTTATTTAACAGAGAAAGGGATCACGAGTAGGCAGAGAGGCAGGCAGAGAGAGAGGGGGAAGCAGGCTCCCTGCTGAGCAGAGAGTCCGATGCAGAGCTCGATCCCAGGACCCTGAGATCATGACCTGAGCCGAAGGTAGAGGCTTTAACCCACTGAGCCACCCAGGCGCCCGAAGTTTTCTGACTTTTTAAAAAAACTTAGTTTTGGGGCACTTGGGTGTCTCAGTCAGTTAAGTGTCTGCCTTCGGATCAAGTCATGATCTCAGGGTCCTGGGATGGAGCCCCATGTCAGACTCCCTGCTTAGCGAGGAGTCTGTTTATCCCTCTCCCTCTCCTTATGCCCCTCCCTTCTATTTGTCCTCAAGGGTGTGCACACACATGTGCTCTCTCTCCTCTCTCTCAAATAAATAAATAGAATCTTAAAAAAATAAAACTCTCAGGTTTTTTTTCCTCTTGTTCTTTACCCTCTATTCCACTTATTTCTTATTTATTTGTTTGTTTATTTATTTATATGGCAGAGAGAGACACAGCGAGAGAGGGAACACAGGCAGGGGAGTGGGAAAGGGATAAGCAGGCTTCCTGCCAAGCATGTGATGCGGGGCTCATGACCTGAGCTGAAGGCAGTTGCTTAACGACCGAGCCACCAAGGGTCCCCTAACCCACTTATTTCTGTTCTAATATTCATTATTTCTTTCTTTCTGCCCACTTTGCTTTTAGTTTTCTCCTTTTTCTAGTTCCTTGATTTGTAAAGTTAGGTTGTTCGTTTGCAGTCTTTCTTCTTATTTTGTTTTGTTTTGTTTGAGATTTATTTAAGGATGAGGGAGGAAGAAAAGGGCAGAGGGAGAGGAAGAGATAGAGAATCCTCAGTCAGACTCCCCGCTGAGCACAGAGCTGATACAAGCCAATGCCAGGACCCTGAGATCAAGACCTGAGCTGAAATCAAAAGTTGGCTGCTTAACTGACTGAGTCACCCAGGTGCCTCTCTTTCTTCTTTTTTAATGTAGACATTTATTGCTATAGAATTCCCTCTTGGTCTTTTCCTACAGAGGACGTTTGGCATGTTGTGATTTTGTTTCATTTGTCTCAAGATATCTAATTACTCTTTAGATTTCTTCCCTGACCTTCTAGTTGTTCAGGAGTGTGTTATTTAATTTCCTTGTATTTATGAATATTCCAGTTTTCCTTTCTACTTTCATTCCATCATAGTGTTACTTGGTATGATTTTAATATTCTTAAAAGTGTTAACACTGATGCTGTGCTCTAACATGTGATCTGTCCTGGAGAATGTTCCATGTGCCCTTGAGTGTATATATGGGAATGTGTAATACTTGAGAATGTGTATTCTGCTGGAGGGTTCTGTGTATCTCTTGTCCAGTTAGTCTATGATATTATTCAAGTCCTCTGTTTCCTTAGTGATCTATCTGGTTGCTCTATGCATTATTGAAAGTGAAATATTGAAATTATCTACTATTATTGTGTTACTATCTGTTTCTCCCTTCAATTTGGTCAGTGTTTTCTTCATATATTTAGGTGCTCTGCAATTAGATGCCTATATATTTATAATTGCTTTATCTTCCTGGTGAATAGAACTTTTTATGTAACATCCTTCTTTGTCTCGTGAGTTTTTGACTTAAGCTCTATTTAGTCACAGAACAAAGATGGATGAATAACCACCTTTTCTGCCTTTTGGATACTATTTGCATGGCATATCTTTATCTTTCCTCCTGCAGCCTATATCTATCTGTATATCTAAAGTGAGTTTCTAGGTATATATATGTGGCAGTATATACTTGGATCTTGTTTTTATTAATCCATTCAGCTAGTCCATGTTTCTTGATTGGAGTTTCATCCATTTACATTTTTGAAAATTACTGATAGGGAAGGATTTAGTACGGCCATTTTTAAATTATTTTCTGTATGTTTTTCGTTTTGTTCTTTTCTTCTCTTGCTGCCTTCCCTTGTGTTTCATTGGTTTTTTGTAGTGACGAGTTTTGAGTCCCTTCTTATTTCTTTTTGTGTTTCTTCCATAAGTATTTTCTTTGTGGTTACCATGGGGATTACCTAACACATCTTACAGTTTTAACAATCTGTTTTAAACTAGTAGCAACTTAACTTCAATCATATAAAAAAAAAAAAACTGTTCCTTTACTTCTCCTTTCCACTTTATGTTATTGATTTCTAAAATTACATCTTTTTATATTTTTATCCATTCGCATAGTTTTATAGTTATTTTTTATGCTTTTATCTCTTAAATTTCATACCAGAATTAAAAGTAATATATGCACCACCATTATAGTGTTATGAGATTTGGTATTTGTCTATATGTTTACCTTTACCAGAGAGCTTCATATTTTCATATGCTTTCACATTGCTGTCCAGTGTCCTTTCATCTCAACTGGAAGCATTTAATTAACATTTCTAGCCAGACAAGTTTAGTAGTGGTGAATTCTTTCAGCTTTTGTTTATCTAAGAGGATATTTCTTTCTCATCTCTGAAGGGCAGTTTTGCTGGATATAATAGTCTTGGTGGCAGTTTTTTTCTTTCAGCAGTTTGAATATATCATAGCTGATATATACCTGGAGTTTTCATAAAAGCTATTTAGACCATATACTGTTGTTGTTCATTCGGTTTCTCCATAGGGGATGAGGTCTTGGGCTTCATTCAGCCATCTTGCTGACCTCTCTCTCAACTTTCTTAAATGCCTGAAATATGTTCAGCATTTCAGTGGCTGGATGATTAAAAAAGAATGGACAATTCAAAATCATCCAAAAATTAAAAAAAAATCTCAAGTCAGTCCTCAATAAGAAAATACTTGCATTGCTTAGAAATGACAAAAGTAAAACCCTAGCAGTACTTACTATGAACAGCTTGAATAACATATTTTTTAAAATTTTTTAAAGATTTTTATTTATTTATTTATTTGGCAGAGAGACAGTGAGAGAGGGAACACCAGCAGGGAGAGTGGGAGCAGGACAAGCAGGCTTCCCACCAAGTAGGGAGTCCAATGTGGGGCTCGATCCCAGGACCCTGGGATCATGACCTGAGCCAAAGGCAGCTGCCTAGGTGCCCCTAAAATGTTTTTCTTTTGTTATTTTACCTAAATACTTCCATATTGATTTTTCTTATCACAGAATATTAATTGTTACATAATTCTGCTTTTAAATAGTTCACTGCTGCTGTAGATGGCATTAGTTTTTTAACTGATTGTAAAGAAGAAAAAAACCAAAAGCCTTGAATGCATTATACTTTTTGATGCAATATTAGACTTAAAGAGAAATTCATAAAAGCTGAAAATGTAAATTTTTCCATATGTTTCAATTGCCTCGTGAGAGTTAAAGGTACAGGGTTGTTTTTCCTTTTATTATTTCTACCTTGGTGTGAAATGACCAGTAATTTTAAATCTTCTCTAGGTGCCCAGAGACAGACTTATCTAAAATGTGCATCACGGGGTCCCTGGGTGGCATAGTCGGTTGAACATCTGACTCTTAATTTTAGCTCAGGTCATGATCTCAGGGTTGTGAGCTCAAGGCCCATGACAGGCTCCTGCTTGAAATTCTCTCTGTCCCTCTCTTCTGTCCCTCCCCCAACTAGCATGCTTTCTCTCTCTCTCTCTCTCAAATACATACATACATACATAAAATGTACACAATAAGCTGAAGTGTCTGGCTGGCTTAGTCAGTGGCGTGTGCAACTCTTGATCTTTTGGTTCCAGTCCCCTGCTGGGTGCAGAGATTACTTAAAAAATAAAATCTTTAAAAAATAAATTAAGTAAATAAGGTAAAATTAGCATGGACAAGCTAAGACGTAGAAAGATTCAAGGTCCTTTAGTTATTTCCTCTTCTGGGGGGCAGTCTCAAATTTAAGCATTATCTGAGGAAGAACATATAGAGATATTTGCAGCTCTTTGCTGACTTTAGCACAGAAAGTATTTTGAATGAAATTCTTTGTGCGCTACAATTTCATTTGATATCATGAACATTTTATTTGCAATAAAAATAAGATTGTTCCTTTTACAAGGGAGTCCATATGTGATTCTTATTTATAATTCTATGTTCGCCTTTGTTTTTTCACATGCAAGTGAGCTACATGTTTTGTTTTGTAATCGGGCGTATAATTAGAGCATCCTAGGCCGCGGAGAAAAGGCCGTCAGCAAGACCGTACATCTTGCCTGCATGGCTGTTTCTCTTCTTACTGCCATTCTTGAGAATATATGACAAGCCAGTGAAAATAAAATTTCCTGTGTTTAAAAACGAAATTGTATCAGGAAGCACAGAATCATGATTGAGTGCTAAAGATAAAACATTCTGCACTACTGTAAAGCATATTCTTGCTGAAAATGGAAGGCATTTTTGTATCAACAATATGTCTCCTAAAATGTAACAAAATAAGCCTTAGATTATAAGGCAACTTCATTCTGAACATGTGCAGCAACTTGGTTCCACCATGATTAATTGAAATCCTTTACGTTGTCACTAAATGACTTCGTAACTGGCTTGAAAAGAACCACCATTTGGAAGCCTCAATAAATGATTTTAAAACTTTGTCACAGTTTGTGTTGAACAGAACTTTTTAAAGAGCGTAATATACCCAGTTGGGGTTTTCCCATTCATCCATAATGAATTCTATTTTATGCCTTTTCTCAATGACTTTTCAGTTTTGTGAACAATACCACATATCGTTTCCTTTAATATGTATAGTGATCGTTGCATTTGTCTTTGAATGTTGTGTTGAAAGGACTCTTAGGGAAAATAGTGTTTATTCCAGGGCCTTTTCTTTCTTCTCTTCTTTTTAGTGAAACCCTTTTATTTTTTTAAAGATTTTATTTATTTTTTTAACAGAGAGAGAACACAAGCAGGCAGAGAAGCAGGCAGAGGCAGAGAGAGGAGCAGGCTCCCTGCAGAGCAAGGAGCCCAATGCAGGACTCGATTCCAAGATGCCGGGATCATGACCTGAGCCAAAGGCAGCTGCTTAACCAACTGAGCCACCCAGGCATCCCTAGTGAAACCCTTTTAAGTTTCCAGGAAAAAAATGTATCTATTAATTTGGCCTGGCTTAGGGATTTTTTTACTATAACCTCTAGCAAGATGGCTTTCGAGCTTGTTCCTTGGGGCCTGCACAGTAGAAGTCAATGTGGAAGCCCAGCAGAGGTCTTGAAAACGCGTTATGATTTTTTTTTTCAACTACTGCAAATCCCACTCTCAGATAGTGTATTTTAGCGGTGATTTTAAAAATTTATTTAATTAATTTTTTAAAGATTTATTTACTTATTTCAGGGAGAGAGAAAGAGAGAGCACGGTGAGGAGGGGGAGAGGAAGAGGGAGAGAGAAATTCAAGCAGACCTCGAGCTGAGTGTGGATCCCGATGTGGGGCTCGATCTCACCACCCTGAGATCAGACCTGAGCTGAAACGAAGAGTCAGAGGCTTAACCAGCTGCACCACCCAGGCACCCAATTTTTTTTTTCTTAAGTAATTGCTGCTGGTTTAGAAGGGCCGTGTAGGCAGAGGCATTCTTTGAGCCTTTACGGCTAGAACATTTCAGTGAGTATCTCCATCCCTTACTTCCTCCATCTCCTCTTTTACCTCTTTCTTCCCACATTTATTGAGCACCTACTATGCACAAAGGATAAACTTTTGATATAAAGAACAATATGATTAATTCTCAAAAAGGCATGCTAAGCATAAGAAGGCAGCCGCTCTATGGTTTTTCATGTATATGAAGTTTTAGAAGCAAAACTAATCTAGAGTTGCACAAATAAATAGAACACAGATAGATAGAAAACCTTCTCTGCTCTCACAGAATTTAGTCCAACTTAGTGGAAAGATAAGATCGGTCTATGAGTATGTTCAGTACAAGTCCATGGATGATAAATAAGTACCATAATCTAAGTGCTAGAAAGGCTGATAACAAAAAGGAGAGATTTGTCTTCTCCATCAGGGATGGTAGATGAGCAGACTCAAGCCACAGCTGTGTTTTGTTTGATCCATATGATGGCTTATATTTTTCCCCTAAATTAAATTATTTTCTGACATTTACAAATTGGGAGATATCACATGAAAATAAATATGAATTTTTGAGCTTCTCTTAAAAAGACCAGAATTTCAAGCATCCTAAAGCCTGCTTCGCTTCCCTACAGGCAGTGATGATTTGAAGCTGAGTGTTTTAGGCACCTCAGATGGTCTCTGACTTCCTCCACCCAACTGGCTCTTTCTTTTGTCCACGCGTCTTACTTTTACCCAAAGGCATCTGAGTTAATGATCCCTGCTCTGCTCTCATCTCTGATACCATGTCAACACTTGCGTTCTTATCTCCTCTTGTGCCTTGCTGACACCATGTTAGATCAGGTTCCCATTGCTGCACACTTAGCAGCCAGAGAGCCTCTTGCAGAGCCCACCGCTTTCCCATCTCCCACTCAGTACAACAGGCATACCTTCGCCAACAGATGACATCCTGCCAGGGAGCATGAAAGTAAGAGGAGAGACAGGGGTCACAGCCAGAGTGGGCGTCCAAAGTAGATGCTATAGGTTACAGGCCAAAACAAGAGAATTAGGACCACTAAAGAACTATGAAAAAGTTTCCCAGTAGTGGTGGGTAAATAGAGAACAAAAACCAAAGAATGAAGATGAATCTTAAAAAAGAGTGAAAATGACCAACAAGCACATGAAAAGATTCACAACATCATCAGACATCAGGGAAATTAAAATTAAAACCACAGTGAGATAACTACCACACATCCACTAGAATGACTAAAATTAAAAAGACTGACAATACCAGTGGATATGGAGTGACTAGAATTCTCATGGGTTGCTAGCAGGAATGTAACATGCTATAGCGGCACTTTGAAAAATAGCATGGCGGTTTTTTATAAATGTAAACATGCACTCACTGGAGGTGTTTACCCATCAGGAATGAAAACATGTGTCCACACAAACACTATTACGTGGATGCTCATAACAACTTTATTCATAATAGCCACACACTGAAAACAATCCAAAACAAAAACAAACAAACAAAAAAAGAAAACAGTCCAAACGTCCATATGTGGAAAAATGGATCAACACATGTGGTATGTCCATTTAGTAGAATACACTCTACAATAAAAATGTAATGAGCCCTTAAAGTACAGAATAACAGGGGCGCCTGGGTGGCTCAGTTGGTTGAGCCGCTGCCTTCGGCTCAGGTCATGATCTCAGCGTTCTGGGATCGAGCCCCACATCGGGCTCTCTGCTCAGCAGCGAGCCTGCTTCCTCCTCTCTCTCCTCCTGCCTCTCTGCCTACTTGTGATCTCTCTCTCTGTATGGAATAAATAAATAAAATCTTTTAAAAAAAAAGTACAGAATAACATGTTTGATTCCTAAAAGATAATGCTCATCAAAAGAAGAGAGATACTGTATAATTTTTATGTGTATAAAATTTTAGAAGCAAAGCAAAGTAACAAAGTAAATCAGGGATTGCCCAGGACCAGAAGTAAGAGAAAACTGACTGCAAAAGGTCAAGAGGGAATTTTTTAGAGTGATGGAAATATTCTATATCTGGATTCTGATGGTGGTTACAAAGGTGTATATAATTGTTAAAACTGTAAATGTATATAACTGTTTATATACATACATATATGCTGTATACATATGTACATATACATATGTGTATACTGTATACTTAAAATATGTGTATATTATTGTATATAAATGTTACTTTAATAAAGTAGATTAAATAAAAAATAATTTAAAAGGACAGAATGTTAAAGGAGGAGGACAAATGAGCAACCAGGATAAGAAGTAAAACAGAGGTGAATAGCAAAGGGCATGAGCTATGACATTAGGACAACCAAGTGCTACCTTGGAGGCTGGAATGGATCCTTGAGAACTGTCCAGTGAAATCCCAGTTCTCATCACACCAATTTTGTCATTGCCTCTATCAGTGCTTGCTAATTCTTCTGTCATGCTGGTAATCAGTTTGTTCCCTATAATTTGAAATGTTATATGTCTGCCCCTCCCCGTAAAAAAGTGTTTTCTATCACATTACATTGGGGTTTTTTCCCAGGGAACTTAGCACATCTGAAATCTACTTTGATTATGTATTTGCTTAATGGTTTATTGTCTGTCTGCGTCCTTTAGTTAATAATCATTGTAAGATAGAGATCTTTCCTAACTTGTTTGTCACTTTGTCTCCTCTACTTAGCATGGGATCTGGCTTATTGAAGACCGTCAATGACTAATCACTGAATGAATGAACAAATGAAAATGTAGTAAGCAAATAATAAATACCCAGTGTTTGCTCTTGTTTTTCCCTGAAATTTTCTTTTCCTAAAGTTCTTTGTTTTTTTTTTTTTTACCTAATTTTTATAGGTACGTCTATTGTGACTGTAAAAGCTGTTGCTCCCGGCCCAATACAAGACAGCATTAAATATTCCATTTTTAGTGGAAATGAAGATGGAGTTTTTTCCCTGTGCTCCAACTCAGGTGACCCTTCTCTTTCCTGTAATAGCTTGTTTTTTCTGCTCCATTTAATGTTACTAGTAAGAAATACTTCTGCAAAGGAAACTCAAATTTTGAGAGATAGAAAAATTAGAGGTAAATAATTTAAAAGGTAAATAAGAAACAGTTTTTTTATGGTAGCTGAGGAGAAAGTGTGGGAAATCAATTATTTGTTTAAACGTACTCACTAAGAATCCTGGAAATTCACTAAGAATTTCCAAATTAGGCAGTACCTAGATTACCCTTTGAGTTTTTGAAGATAAACCAGTTTCTACTTATAATTTACTCATCTATTTGGGAAAATGGGAGATATAGAAGGGAGACCATCAATATTGAGTTTGAATTGAAAATAACCACACACGTCTAGCCGTAGGGCATTTTCATCACGAGATTCTTCTAATTCGCCACTGAATGTCAACAATGCAACAAAAAAGGACAGCTGGAAAGGTTTCTATGTGGTGGTAAAGAAATTACTTCCAAATACAGCATGTATTAAATTTAACTTTAATAAGACCATTATTGTGTTTTAAATGAATACCAATTGATTATTTGAAACATACTTTTCTGACTAACAACTATGTAGTAGATACATATCTACTGTTGCATTGTCAAACCTCAAGAAGAATGTTTTTAATAATTTCTGTATTACCATACAACTGCCTTATGTAATCTGTACTACATGCACATGGGAAGAATTGAGAGGGAGTCGTTTCTTAAACAAAGGCCTTCTCATCCCGGGTAGTGTTACGACTCTTTGGTCCTCACCATCTTTGGTCAACAGCCTTTCTGAGGTGGTCTGCTAGCTCTTCATCTCTTTGCCCCATCATTTGGTTAGAGGGTGGTGCAGGAAGCCTGTTGACAAGAGGGTCATTTGTGAACATCATCCAGCCTTAAGCTTCTAGTAGTCAGTCTACCTGTCTGAAGGTCCTGGGAAAGGAGTTGAGATTAGAACATTTAGAAAGAAGGAGAGTAGCAGAGTTTGTACAATTTTCCAGGCTAGGCCCATCCTTCTGCCACCTTACCCTTAACACGGCCCAAGCTTGGCCTTATTTTTTTCTGGAGTCTCTAACTAAAAGTCAGGTAAAATATGCCTGGGGTTAGTCCAAAGGGGACTTCCACAGAAAACTCTTCACTTTTTAAATAAGTATTTATTTATGTTGAAATTTATTTCACAAGTTTATTGCGAAACAGCAAGATGATATGCTAAAACACAGAAAACCATTTAATGGACATGTACTTGCCATCCATCTCCAGAGATGAGGCATTACTAGAGTCTCAGGAAGTCCCTGTGTATCCCTCCCCTCTCACGTCTCTTTTCTTTGATCCATAGCAATCCATAACCAGTCATCTGAGTTTGGCATTGATTGCTGCCTTTTTCTTGATAATATTCCAATGTGTCTGAGTCTCTAAATGATGTGTTGTGTCCTTTTACCTTGATTTAAAGATCATGATAGAACCTGCTAATGTCCTCTCATCTATGACTTGCTTCTTTTTTTGTTTTGTTTTTAATTTTTTTATTAACATATAATGTATTATTTGCCGTAGGGTACATGTCTGTGAATCATCAGGCTTATACATTTCACAGCATTTGCCATAGCACATACCCTCCCCAATGTCCATAACCCAGCCACTCTATCCCTAACCCCCCTACCTCCCAGCCACCCTCAGTTTGTGTTGTGAGTTTAGGAGTCTCTTATGGTTTGTCTCCTTCCGGATCCTCTTGTTTCATTTCCTTCCCCCACCCCCCCACGACTCCCCACCCTGCCTTGCAAATTCTTCATATCAGAGAGATCATGTGATAATTGTCTTTCTCTGACTGACTTATTTCGCTTAGCATAATACCCTCTAGTTCCATCCACATCGTTGCAAATGGCAAGATTTTGTTTCTCTTGATGGCTGCATAGTATTCCATTGTATATATGTGTGTATATATATATATACACCACATCTTCTTTATTCATTCATCTGTTGATGGACATCTAGGTTCTTTCCATAGTTTGGTTATTGTGGACATTGCTGCTATAAACATTTGGGTGCATGTGCCCCTTCGGATCACTACATTTGTATCTTTAGGGTAAATACCCAGTAGTGCGATTGCTGGGTCGTAGGGTAGCTCTAGTTTCAACTTTTTGAGGACCCTCCATACTGTTTTCCAGAGTGGCTGTACCAGCTTGCATTCCCACCAACAGTGTAGCAGGATTCCCCTTTATGACTTGATTCTTTTGCTCAACATTTTGACTGTGGTTTTAGTGCCTAAGCTGTTATGCACACATTAAAGAGGAATACAAAGAAGGTATGTATCTACTGCCAAGGTTATAAACCAGAACACAGCCATTATCATCAACGTTCCCTTTGAGCCCTTTCCAGTCGCTTCCCCTTTGTCCAGTGCTGCAGGCTAACTCATGTCCCCACTTCAGGGATAATCATTCCCTTGTGCCTTATCATAAATGCATTTCTATACAATACAACTGTTTAATTTGGTTTATTTCTGAATTTTATATAAATGGATTCATAGTCTGTGTATTTTATCAGGATTCAATTCTTTTTATTCAAAATTAGAATCTTTCGTGTTAATGCGTGCCGATGAGTGTCTTTCATTTCCAGTTCTTTATGGCCTTCTGTTTTAAGTCTATGTCACAACTTATTTATCCATTCCATTGACGGACAGTGAGGTTTTCCTGTCTGGGATATAATAATGAGCTCTGTGAGGAACAACCTCAGACGTGTCTTCTGGTGCATATGTGAGAAGTTCTCCAGGCCCCGGAGTGTAGGCTGGGCATATACATCAGAGGGTACATATGTTCAGCATTACAGATAGTGCCAAGTTGTTTTATGAAGTGGTTTGTCCCACTTTACATTCCACCAGCCCTGAATGAGAGCTATCACGGTTATTTACGCCCTATTTTCTATTGCCAGTCTGGTGGGTGTGAAACGGTATCTCGCTGTGGTTGTAATTTGCATTTCTTTATTACTAATGAATGTAGGCATTTTTTTTCACAGTGTATTGGCCATTCCTGTTTTCTCCCATGTGAAATGTATATTGATACACTTTGTCTGTTTTTCTACCGGGTTGTGTGTGTTTCTCTTTCTGAAGGGTAAGGACTTTTAATATATTTCATTAACATTTGTCCTTTGTCTGTTTTTATTGCAAATATTGTTTAGTTTGTGACTTGTCTTTCACTCTCTTACCTGTACAGTTTTATTTTGAGGAGTTAGAATAATCAGTTTTTTGCTTTATGATTTTCCTGTCTTGTAAATGAAGAAACTCTTCCCTATCCTGAGATCAAGAAAATACCATTACATTGTCTTTGAAAATTTTTAATAGTTTTCCCGTGTTTCACGTTTATATCTATAGTGCATCTAGAATTTATTTTCCTGTTTTACATGAGTTAAGGATCACTTTCCATTCTCTTTTTCTTTTCTTTTTTTTTTAAAGAGGATTACCCATAATTCCAGTGGCAATAACCTTTGCCTGTGACCTGAAATATGTTGTTTCCATATTTGTTGCCATATGGAACACTGTCACATGTTGTCATATGTTGTTTCCGTAACTCTTTACAGATCCCTAACTCCTTTGCATTCACCTCTTTGTCTAGCCACACAGCAATACCACACTCCCTTAATCACATAGACTTTATAATCAGTCTTCATACCAAGGAAGGAGGCCCATTCTCATGTTCTTCATGAGTATATTAGCTGTTATTGGCCCTTTGCACTAATATGAATCATTGTATCCATTTGCCAAGTTTCCACATGTGTGTACACATATGCACACACACACACACATGCATGTGTATACTATACTATACACACACACACACACACACACACACACATACACATGCCTATTGTGATTTTTTCCCAAGAAAAGGAGACTTATTCATAAGTCTTTGGGTGATGTAAGAGCTATCCACACCTTTCCGGCATGAAACCCAGGTAATCATGACATGCACATTGATTTCAGGTGAAACCTCACTCGAATTAACAAAGCAAATGTCCCAAACAATTGCATGGCCTCAATCTAGAATTTAAGTAACTAAGTCATCAGGCCAAAGTATCCTCCTCACAAAGCCCTGTATAGCAGTGCGTTGTAACTAATAATCATCTACAAAACTCTTCCTTTCTTTTCTTTTTAACTGTGGTGAGAACATTTCACATGAGGTCTACTCTTTCAGCAAAATTATAAGTGTATACAATACAGTACTGCTAACTCTAGGCATGATGTTGTCCAGCAGGTTTCTAGAGCTTACACATCTTGCCTAACTGAAACTCCATACCCACTGAACAGCACCTCCGTTACCATCGCCTCTCCCCCATGGCACCTGGCAACCGCCATTCTATTCCCCGCCTCTGAGTGTTTGACCGTTTTAGATACATCATGTAAGTGGAATCATGCCACATGTATGTTTCGGTGACTGGCTTATTCCACTCAACTTAGTGTTCTCAGGGTTCATCCATGTTGTCACATATCGCGGGATTCTCTCTGTGGAGACTGAATAATATGCCGTAGTATGCATACACTACACTTTCTTTGTCCATTCATCCATCAACAGACATTTAGGTTACTAGAATTTTTTGTTAGAATTGTATTAATTCTCAATACCAGTTTGGGGAAAGCCCATATCTTTATACTATTGTCTTCTAATTCAGGATGATATAGAAAATCACATTCATTGTTTCCTTAAATATATTTTAATAAAGTTTTAAATTTTTTTATAGTTGGCTTGCATGGTTTTTGTTAGATGTGGTCTAAACCCTTTATACTTTCTTGCTAAAGTTGGTAAAAAAATGCTTTTTCTGACAGTGCTATTAAGTGTACTTGAAATTGGCTTTTATATTTTGATTTTGTATCTAGCAAACCTGTAAACTCCTATTGATTCTAATAGCTTTCTGAGCATTCAGCATATATGATCATTACCTAATGATGACCATTTTCCCCTGTGTTTGCTGGAATTATATAGCTATTTATCTTCTTTTAGTGCTTAGCCTACCTATTTTAACATATATCATTGAAGTCTAACATCAATCAATAGCCTGCTCCTGAATAATACATGAGACTTAGAATTCTTTATCTCCAGATATCCCTTTTTCAATTTATAAGCTCTGGTAGGCCACAGTTATAGTTCTTTCCAATTAGACATTATTAATGTTTTTAAATAGATTTCTGTGCTTCTTTGCTAACTGTTCTTTCTTAGATCTCAGACTTGTCTCTGGTGTTATTTTCTTTCTACCTGAAGTAGATCCTGTAGTGAAGGTCTGCCATAGTAAAACTTGTTTAGGTTTGGTTGTCTAAAAATGACTTTATTTAATTCTTGTTTTTGAAAAATATGTTTGCTGGTCTTAGAATTCTAAGTTCACAGTTATTTTCTCTCATCACGTTTAAAATATTATCCCACTGCTTTCTGGTTTCCAGTTGTTGCATTAGGAAGTCAGCTGTTGGAGCGCCTGGGTGGTTCAGTCGGTTGATTGAGCTTGTGCTTTCTGCTCAGGTCATGATCCCAGGGTCCTGGGATCGAGTCCCATATCGGGCTCCCTGCTCGGTGGCAAGCCTGCTTCTCCCTCTCCCTCTGTCACTCCCCTTGCTTTTGCGCTCTCTCTCTCTTTCTGTCAAATAAATAAAATATTAAAAAAAAAGAAGTCAGCTATTGATCTAAATACCATTTATTTGTATCTTTTTGGAACTCTGGTTAGATAAGTATTGAGCCAGATTCTCTCCCCCAAATCTCTTTTGCACACTTTTCATCTCCATGTCCCATTCTCTCCAATCTAGGAAACTGTATTTTTTATTTCCAGAAGTTCTCTTTGGTTCTTTGTCAACAATTCCTGGTCTTATAAAAAAAATAATCTTTTTTAAAAAGTTGAGGTATAGTCAACACACAAAGTTACATTAGTTTCAGGTGTAAACATAGTGATTCAACAAGTTTATGTGTAATTCGACTCTCACCACAAGTGTAGCCACCATCTGTCACCACAGGTTATTATAGGATCATTGACTATATTCCCTGTGTTGCACCTTTTAACCCCGTGATATATTCATTCCATAACTAGATGCCTGTAAAAAAGTAATCTCATCTTCCTTGCTCATGTTTCTAAGCGTCTTTTTCATATGCTTAAACATATGCAATAATTACACATCCTGTGTCCAATAATCCAGCATTTTCAGTCTTTGAAGATTTATTCAGCTTTCCATAGGTTTGCCAGCTCTCATTCATGGTGCCTTGTTTCTCTGTGATTTTCATGCTTGTTACCATGAGCTGTTCATTATCCTTAAAACTTTTTCTCTAAGAGTTCTTTGAAGACAGGGTTGAATTTGTGCCCTTTAGAGAGGATTTGTTTTCCTTCTGCAGGTCACCTGGGCACATCATCAGGCAAAGATGAGCATAAATGTAATTATTGAGGGTTTTAAAAACATATAGCTATGGTAGAATGGTTACCATAAATTTAGGCTTAAGTTAGTGAATTCACAGCAGAGAATTTTTTCCCTTCCAACCAACACCAAGGTCAAGAAAAGCAGGTTTCTCTGCATCCATTTTGAACTTGTTTATGTTTTTTAAATATTGATCACTCATTTGGAGCATATGTAGCCTATGGGTTTATAGCTTTATTCTAGTTTTCCTTTTTTTTTTCAAGATTTTATTTATTTGACAGAGAGAGAGAGATCACAAGTAGGCAGAAGAGGGGGGAAGCAGGCTCCCTGCCGAGTAGAGAGCCTGACGCGGGGCTCAATCCCAGGACCCTGAGACCTGACCTGAGCTGAAGGTAGAGGCTTTAGCCACCCAGGTGCCCCTATTCTGTTTTTCCTATTAGACTCTTCACCTTTTGTGGGTTCAGACTTCTTCCCTTGTTTCTCATGCTCTGTGCAGCTATTAGAGATGGATGTCAAGGAAGAAGGTTGTGTTAGAGACCCTTGGAACAAAAATGGGCTTTTAGTGCTTGATTACCTTCCTGGATTATTGTTTTCAGTTCTTTTTTGTTCCCTGAGGATTCCTTACTAGTATATCAACTCAATTATGCATTTCAACACACACACAATTTGTCAAGCATTTTAGTTGTTTTTGTTAGGAGGTTTTCCATACTGCTGTCAAGAAACCTTTTTAAAAACTTTAATTATGATACTAAATTTATCATTCGCGTCACCTTTGGCACATAATCTTCAAGCTTGTGTGTAAAGCTTGTGTGTGTGTTAAGCCATATACCAGTTAAAACAGAAAACTGGTGTGTATATGATAAATCAGTAAAGATCTCTAAGATTATGGTTACTCTTCTTCAGGGTAAAAATGTGAGAAAGCCATTTTATTAGTTACTGACTAAATAAGTTCTGATGAGAAGGATCTCTGAGGAGAACCGCATTTTCTGCCCATTTGTGCCAGTATTGCTCTGTCCCACTGTCCCAAATCAAAGGTTTACTTTGGTGTTCAAAGTAAACATCAGCCTAAAAACATCTACTACTCACTGTCTACACCAGCAAGAATGTTGGAGTTTTACTCACATCGTATAAGTAAATAATGAATAGTGGTATTCATCCCATGAATTGGGTAGGTTGACTTAAACAAAAGTGATCGAACTTGCCCTGTGTCAAAGATGTGGTTTTAGCAGGAGATAGTTTCAAAACTTTGGATAACAGAAATATTTATCCCTTTCTGTGTTGGGTATATAGACAGTTTATATCAGATTGAAGTTACCTGATTATGCTACCAAGCAGTTGAGCATTTGAAAAATCTTAATCTCATTTCGATGTGTATTTTGTAACTGGGGCAAAAAGCTGCACATGTGCACATAGGAGAAAGAAGAGAGCACCGCAGCTTCATTCTCAAGTTATTCTAGGGAACTGGTGCACTAATGCGTGAGAACGAATATGAAGTCGGTGTCCACGAGGCTTGTGCTGGAAGGAAAACGTGGACTTCTGCCCAGACAGAGAGCCCAGTAGTTCTTGCGCTCACCGGTGACAGTAAATCCTTGATATCGCTGAAAAAAAAATGTGCGTAGATCATCCCAGGCGAATGTAGGTCTGGTCGGTGTGCCAGCCTTGAGACATCTCACAGACGGCTTATTGTCTTTCCTACTTACACAACTTTCTCAGCATATGCCAATTATTATGCCAAAAATAAAAGCCAAGCAAGGAAAGCATTAAAACTGCAGAGCCATTCCAAGCGCTGAATTCCAATTAACAAAGCCTAAACACAAGCCTTTTATTAAAAAATCCACTTTGATCTGCGCTGTAATTGGCACACTTTCTACTCAGTGACACTGGCAATTTAGGGTTGCGTTTCTACATTATTTTTCTTTGGCTAAAAGTAACAGAACATGATAGCAAGTGGAGCGCTCCGGTCAGTGGACATGGAGTGCTGGATGAGAGCTCGGTCCTACCTCACACTGGGGCTCCTCTGCCATTTGGGGGTGCCAGCTTAGCCCTTGTTTCACAGAGGTTTCTGAAGACCAGCTTGTTTTAGTACTAGCTCATCAAAATACATCTCAGTGATTTTTCCAGCTACCAATGGTCCTATGTACACTAAATGTTCTGCCAGGGGTGTTGGTCACATCAGACTGTGGCCCGTAAAAGTAATCTGGTTTTCTGAATTGATAACTGATGACAATAAGCGAAAGTGAGCTTATGAAAATTTTACATTTTGCAAAATGTAAAAGATAGAATATAGAATATATTTAATTGTTCTTAATAACAGATGAGAAGCTATAAAAATCTCCCCAAAACCCTCAGTATTGAAGTTAGAACACTAGAGCAGGACATGATTCCCGTTAACATTCAGGTGAGTACGTAGGAGCCTGACGTTTTCTTGGACGAGAATGGTGGTCGGGGAAAGTGGTTCAGACAGAACAGTAAGAACTGTGGCTTCCAGGCCATATTTCCAGAAACGGCACGCGTTCTGTCACCGGAAGATCAAACTTTGATTAGCAACATGGTTGTTAAATGTTTTCTTTCTAAATGCAGAACTTCTGCAGATATTAAATCCATACCTGATGGTGGTAGGGCTGAGGAACATGGGTAGGACCCTGGAATCTATATCGATGTTCCTGCACAGGAGCATTCTAAATATGCACCAGAGTACTTCTCCCACAAGCCTACAAAGTCATTAGTAATATCCCCATTTTACAGAAGAGGAGGCTCAGCTCCATAGAACCTGAATGACTTACCCTGGGTCACATTCGTCCCAGAGGAGGAGTCAAGTAATTTACCTAAACTGAGTAGCCAGGGCTAGGATTTTTCCTTGATTTCAGGTGTCTCAACCTCCCAACCAGTGGTGATTCAATGAATCTCTATTCGATGGAATTTCTGACAGTGAGAGCGAAGTACATAATAAGATAATAATAAGTTCAGTAAGGAATTTGTCAGTAAAAGGGAGAACAGAAATTGAACAAAGAGTCGAGAAGGAAATTAGATCAGGGGAGGAATTTTCTTAATTGGGGGGAGAAACTCCTGCAAGGCATAAACCTCAAGAGTCAGGTTCCCTAACCTGCTTATACTTCGTATATGAGGGTATAACATATATTAATGAATGTCTTCTGTAGGCCGGCCCCTGAGCTAGGCACTGGCAATATGAGAGTTGGTGTAAGAGATAGGCACCCATCCTTGCCTTCTAGCCTCTAACTCAAGAGGAAGAACCAGTCTGAAATGGGTGAGCACAGTACATGAAGGTACTCCGTGAGTCGTTGCGGGCTGACCACGGTGACAATATGGGGCTGGCTGGTCTGGAAAGATCCCTGAGAAAGCACCGAAGTAGAGACCATGCCAGGCAGATGGAAAAGCATGCATGGCGACTCTGACATGAGCATTTGAGGAATAGAACATTCGTGAGTATTCTGAGCAGAGCAGAGAGAGCATCGTGGGGAATGGCACGAATGAGACCTCTGAGGCAGGAGAGGCCCAAGCACGTCCATCCTATGGAGGTTAAAAAACGCCAGACTTCTTCATAATCACAATCAAATCATAATTTCCGTGGAAAGCCATGGAAAGGGTTTCTGTGGGACAGTGACAGTGTCCATTTTTATGATTCAGTTCAGAATGGGAACTGGATTAGTAGGGAGACCAGAGGAGTGATGTCATGGGACCCTCCAGGCAGGGGACAAGGTGGGAAATGCCAGTGGCTCTGAGAAGGGCAGCAGCAGTGACGATGGAGGGCGGATTCAAGAAATGTTTGAAAGGCAGACTTTGCAGACATGGGGAAGGACTAAATCTGGAGAGAGGAGGGTGATTTCAGAGACAGCTCCCACATTTCAGCTATTTCATAGTTTCTTTCCCTCCTACATGTTGGAACCCTGCAAATACCTCCACATTCTCAACTTTCTTCCACAATGAGCCCAGTCGGGAGGTAAGGGCGGCCAGCCAGCGGGAGACTTTGATGGACAAGTGAGTGTGTGAGCGAAGGAGTGAAAGGTGATTTGGAGATTTTAAACAATGAGTACAACATCATTTCCTTTTATTTTTTTTCCTCCCTCGGAATCAAAATAGGAGAACTCGCTGTGAAAGAACCCAAGTTTCTCGATTTTGAAGTCAGACGTGAAGTACGACTCATCATTTTAGCGGAAAGTAGAGGGCACAGAGCCTACAGCAAAGTAGTAGTCTTGATCCAAGATGTGAATGATAACTCCCCCTGCTTCGAGCAAAGCTATTACCAAGTGTCGGTGTCTGAAGGCCAGTTCCATGATGCTCCCATCATACGGGTAACAGAAATAAGTTTTGTGTATGTGTATGTGGATGTGTATGAGAATTATCATCAGTCTGCATCAGAATTTCTAGAGCCTTTTTCTAGGACATAAATTAAGTGTGTCTAGGGCATGTAAATATTTGGAGAACTGGATGAGACCTTAGTTCAAGGGAAGTCTGGAGTTTCTGAGTTCACTCTTCTTCCTCTCTTCATCCCGTGCTGTTAGTGCCCACCTGCTTTCTCTAGGGACTCTGCCCAACACTAGCAGGGAATCTACAGGGGGCACAAAAATCAACTCAGCCTATCGTGGGTACAACTTAGATGGGAAGTCAGGAAAGTAAGCACAAAACTCAAATGCATATTAGTCGTGTTAAATAGAAACGCCCATTTAATGTCATGAGGGAAGAGAGGAGACAGAGGCTCTTCCTGGAGGAAAAGCACGAGACTTCACAAAAGAACGGTATTTGCACTTGGACTTCGAGGGCGAGCAGGCACTCGCCCTTTGGAGCTGCAGCTGGATGAGCATGGACGGAGGCATGACCCATGGAAGAGCTCCCTGGGTTCGAAATGTGCAGACATTTCACATGAAAGACACAGATTCACTGTTCCCAGGCCTCACCCCATCTAGCAAAAAGGCCTAAGCCAGGAAAAAAAGGATGAGTTTTTAAGGCAGTCTCGTTGAGGCTCTAAGAGGCACTCACCCTTGATAGCCTCTCTTACCTGCTTCAGGACTCAGACCCAGTTCTACCTTTCCCTTCACAGTTGAGTTGCTGCTTTGTCTTTAAGAACCTGGGCATTAGGAAACATAAAACCTCTTGGGAATCTTCCCAGGAAATCCATATAAAAACCCTTTCCTGGCCAAGTCAGTAGCACACCGGAACATTCCGTCTGGCCTCTCTAACTAGATCAACTGCTGTGATCCAGCACCTGACGATTACCCCAATTCCTGTCCGGGTCAATGGGGTCAGGGAGCCAGATGACGTGTTAGAATGAATACCTCCTGGACGAGACCTCCCACAATGCCCTACTGTGTGGCTACCTCCACCTGCCTCTGGGGAGACACATTCCTTTCACCTTCAGCCCAGTTCCAGATGCACAAGTTCCCCTCTGTTGATGCCAACAAGACCCGTGGAGTCTCGGCCATGATGGAGTCTTGGCTCTGTGCCCTCTGTATGGTCCAGGATACCCAGGATTTCCTCCACTGTTTTTGCAGACTTGTGTTGTATGATGGGGCCCTAATAGCTCCAGTCTCTAGCCTTGATTTTGGTTTCAGTTGCGAGTGAGAAGAAGGAGAGGGCATTCACTTGCCCCATCTGTATCACTCTGTGCAGTGATACCTGTTTAGGGGGGATGATGGAGGCTTCCAGGGCTGCTGTGGGGCCTGCTTTGTCACAGAAGACCCTTGCACCTGGGCTCTATGCGTTGCACCTCTTTATCATTCATGCTCACCTAGGATAGAGATAGAACACTCCGTGTGGAACACAAGACGCGAAAGACATCCTTATTTTTTTTTAAGATTTTATTTATTTATTTGAAAGATAGAGAATGAGGGAGAGAGAACATCAGAGGAGGAAGGTCAGAGGGAGAAGCAGAGCAGGGAGCTAACATGGGACTCGATCCTGGGACTCCAGGATCATGACCTGAGCCAAAGGCAGTCATTTAACTAACTGAGCCACTCAGGCTCCCTGGAAGATATCTTTAAAGACTAGGTACAACAAAGGGGCAGGAGCCTGGCCCACGAATGCCTCAAATTAGGTCAGACTTCAAGAAGGCTGAGTCACGGCTGGATGCGATGAATTTTGTTCTTCACATTTTTAGATAATTTAATTTTTTTCCAAAGAAAACAGAACTGCCATTTTCCTATGTTCTTTTCAGTTAAACAGGAATGTGGAAGGTTCTGGAGTTCTAGCACTTGCGGTAGTTCTTGCTTTTGCCATCACACTATCCATTGTCCCCATTTTGGTTACAGCCCTGCCAGTTTCTTTTAGGAATTGCCCGTCCTCTGTCAGCGGCAGGCTTGCTGAGATTGTCGGTCAAGGTAGTGACGCGTCCTCTGTCCCCTGCCAGATGTGTTGTCATCTGACTCAGGCTCCTGTAGATTTCCTCTCCCCAGGATTTGAGACTTGATGGTAAGACACCAGCATAGAGGTGCATTAAAGCTGATTCATTTTGGTGGCCACAACGCAAAAGAAACTGGGCTCCCAAGTGGCCTGGGTTCTTGGCCTTCACCCAGACACTATATTTCAGATACATTTTTCCTGGTTAAGTTAGCCATAGTGGATATGTGCTTCTGGCACCCTAAAACCCCAACAGGCTATACCCCCTGGGAGACCAAAGTAACACTTTGAGGCATATGGTCCTGGCGGACATGACGGATTTTATTCTGCCCAGACACAGATGAGTAGCTTTCCCTGGGGACCTCGAGGGAACTATATATTGCTGCCTTTCTTTACTAAGTAGCTGGTTTGTGTGCCCTCCTGATGAGGTCTTCGACGTCCCACTTGGGCCATTCAGGATCCCCTGAGATGTGGCAACAGCCTGAGGGATAGATTGAGAGAGGAGGGAGTTCGAGGCAAACACTCATCAGGACATCAGTGCAGTTACCCAGGAGAGAGACAATGGGAACATGAGGTCAGCCAAGGCTGATGGGTACAGAGGATAAAAATAAGTAGAAAAAATTTTAATGGGTCAATTTACTCTTAACCAAGATCTTGAAATCACTAATAGAATTAATTTTTTAAAAGATTTTATTTATTTGACAGAGAGAGACACAACGAGAGAGGCAACACAAGCAGGGGGAGGAGAGGAAGAAGCAGGCATCCTGCTGAGCAGGGAGCCCCATGCGAGGCTCGATCCCCAGACCTTGGGATCATGACCTTAGCTGAAGGCAGACGCTTAATGACTAAGCCATCCAGGCGCCCCTAATAGAATTAATTTTGGATTAAAATGTAATGCAGACTAAATAATACATCTCCATGGAGAGTGATGCAAGACTTTTGTCTCATTCTCAACACTACTTTGATAATTTACTAAATAAGTCATTAGGATCTATATTTGCTAGTGCTAAATCGAGGCTGTTTCATTAATTAAAAATCCTTCTAAAATGAGACTTTCAGTAAGATATAAAAAAATCTATGTATATAGGCCCATTTTACAGGCTGTATTTTAAGCAGGAAAAAAAATAAAGACTATCATCCACAATGCAGAGATTTCTTTCCTTTTCTGGTACTGGCATGAATCTAAATATAGTTGGAAATCTTCCATTCAAGAAAATTACAATTTTTTTCAAGTCCAGTACCTCATTTTATTGTACTTTACTTTATGCGCTTCACAGATGTTGCATTTTTTTTTTCTTACAAACTGAAGATCTGTGGGGAGCATGCATCCAGCAAGTCTATTGCTACCATTTTTCCAACAGCATTTGTTCTCATTGTATCTGTGTCACAGTTTGATAATTCCTGCAGTATTCACACTTTTTCATTATTATTCTATTTGTGGCAGTGATGGTGATCAGTGGTTTCTTGAAATGGAATCTATACCTGGTGAAGATGCTGCAAAGATCGTTGAAATGACAGCAAAGGATCTAGAATATTCCATAAACTTAGTTGATAGAGCAGCAGCAGCAGGGTGTGAGAGGCCTGGCTCCAATTTTGAAAGAAGTTCTCCTGTGGGTAAAATGATACCAAACAGCCTCACACACTATAGACAAATTGTTCGTGAAAAGAGCATTCAGTGTGGCAAACTTCATTGTTGTCTTATTTTTAAAAATTGCCCTAGCCACCCCAACCTTCAGCAGCCACCTCCGTGGTCTGTCAGGAGCCATCAACATCAAGGCAAGACCCTTAAGTCACAACTCACTAAAAGCTCAGATGATAGTTAGCACTTTTTAGCAATCAAGTATTTATCAATTAAGTTATGTACATTGATTTTTTTATAGATATAAGGCTATGCTGTTGCACACCTTTTTTTTAAAAGATTTTATTTATTTATTTATTTATTTATTGACAGAGAGAGAGAGAGATCACAAGTAGGCAGAAAGGCAGGCAGAGAGAGAGAAGCATGAGCAGAGAGCCCAATGTGGGGCTCGATCCCAAGACCCCGAGATCATGACCTGAGCCAAAGGCAGAGGCTTTAACCCATTGAGCCACCCAGGCGCCCCATGTTGCACACTCAATAGATGACAGTATAGTGTAAAAACTTCTATATGCCGTGGGAAACAAAAAAAATTCATTTGACTTGTTTTATTACAATATTTGTTTGATTTTGGTGGTCGGCAACTGAACCCGCAGTATCTGTGAGGTGTCTTTGTATTTTCGCTTTTTGCCTAACATTGTGGTTCAAAACATGCGCTACGCCTATGGAAAGTTATTTGGAAGTCCTTTGAATGAGCCTGCAGAACACGTTCCTAGATTGTAAACGTAAGCCTCAGTCCTTTGATCATTGTTTCTAAGGGGCATTTGGCAAAATCTGTGATTCTTTCATTGTGCGTTTGTCTGAAAAACAGTCTTAACCCATCTCAAAGAGTCAGTAGTCATCTAACGGAAGAGCTGCTTCCTCACAGGTTTTTGCTGCAGACCTGGACAGTGGGATGAATGGCCTGACTGAGTACTCCATTCTCTCCGGCAACCAAGGGGAAGTGTTCCACATCGCCGCACGGAGCGGTGTGATCACAGCAAACGGGCTTCTAGATCACGAGCTCAACAGCTCCTACAGGTCTGTCCCAGATGCAGATCCCTTCGCTCATGTATTCTCCTTGTTTTGGACAGAATTGTCGCTTTGGCCATGACTTCCTGTTATGGAAGCTTCGTTGTAAAATTTGTTGCCCTTTGATCCAACCTATGGTCACTCTTTCCATGCACTGAAGGAGTCTTAGGAAGTAATTGCTATTTGGAAAAGGTGACTCCACTAAAACTTTAGGGTCCCTTGTAGTTCTTAGCTTTTATGAATTTTTGATGCTATTAGTACTTACTAAATGAGAGACATTAAAAAAGACAGTATTTGTGAAATGCCTACTGCACAATAGAGCACTCTGCAACTGTTTGTTTTTCTTGTTTTTAAAAATAGTGAAGGTTGGGTGACATTTCTCTTTTTAATTCTTTACTCAGTTTTGTGGACGAAAGTACAACCTTGTTATCAGGTCCTTATTGCAGTACCGTGTTCTGATTGGAATGATCTGTCGCAGCACACATTCAACACTATATTTTGTCTAGAACTTAAGGTGTCTGGAATTATG
This sequence comes from Nasua narica, assembly GCA_028533885.1. Lineage (NCBI taxonomy): Eukaryota > Metazoa > Chordata > Mammalia > Carnivora > Procyonidae > Nasua > Nasua narica. Next base: position 116,880,295 of record CM052800.1, on the reverse strand, counting down.
CAGAATTCTATAAGAGAGAGAACAGCGCTGTCACAGGTCTTCTAGTTGTTTTAAAAAGTCACTGCTATAAAAGTCTAGCTATACATACAGGTACATTTATGGCATCATGTTCTATAAAAGAAGGAGGAAAGACTCTTTCCAAAAAATATCCGGGAGTGGGGATTGCCTCAAACATGGCAGCTCAGCCTTCCATGGACGACCACCACCCTTTGACAAGAGAAGGCGGTTTCTCTGTGAGTGCCCCTGAGGAGAAAGCCTTACCTATATGGGTGGGGGGTGGGGGGAAACAACAAGGTCCACGAAACAGCTAGGTCCGTGCACTACAGTCTTCAGGCCTGTTGGAGTCCAGGCACACCCATACACTGGGATAACTTCAGGAAGAAAACCTAAGCAACTCAACCTCGCCAGTCTCTGGAGAAGTGGTCACAGGGGAAATTGGGGTCAGAGGTTTGGCTTTCTCATCGGGCATCTCCGTATATTCGTGTTGTATTTTTGTATGTTCTTCCAAAAGGCCTTGCGCATACAGTGGCTCTCTAATCCTTACAGTCGTCTCCTGAGGAAGTCGAGTTAGGCATTCCCTCCTTCACCGCTAAGACAACCAACACAGGACCCATGGTGGCTTGGGGGCCCCAGATCCATTTAGTGACCCAACAGAGGCGCAGGCCCCAGGGTTCTGATGTTGACTCACCCCGTTTCCACTGTAGGGGCTGGAGAGCAGAGCTTCCACGCAGGGGAAAAGCAGGCAGGCGAGAGACCTGAGTTCCAGCGTTCTCTCAGGCCAGACTGCTTTCATGTTTAATGAAGAAAGGGCAGTAGACGCGTGGGGCTGAGCGGCGAGAGCCAATGGCAGTGGGGTCTGGGACAGGGTGGACTGGATTAATTGACCTCTGAAAACCTTCCCGGCTCTACGGAGTGGACGGTTTCATTCTTTTTGTTTAATATATTTCAAAATATGACTTCAAAAGCGTTTTAAAAGTTTAAGACCTTATCCTGTATTAACGAGTAGGGTTTTTTTCAGTAATATTTTCATGCAATCAATTGTTATAATGCTTATTGTATAAATATATTAAAACCGGCTGTCGGACTATGTTAAGACCCATTGCGGCTACATTGTTCCCTCATCTTAAGCAGAAAGCCCTTTTCCCCTCTTGTAGATGAAGACAGCTCAGTCTCAGCCTAGTCCCACCTGAATGGTACAAATTCGGAGATTATCAGAGGTCTGCTGGGTTCCAGGAACTAAGCACTTCCGGATCCTAAAGGCTTTCTGTCCTAATGTTCTTCTTACTCAATGGAGCCTAATTAGCAATTAAACTGGACTCCTTTAAGATTTTTCCTATTTGCGTCACTGTTTCAATGTTCCCAACATCTAAATTGGCCCCCATATTTAAAAGTGCCCCTCTCCATTCCCTGTGAGGAAGAGAAGCAGAAGCTGAAAGAATTTTAACTCTATACACACTGCCACAGAGAGATGCAGAGACAACCCCCCCCCTTGCCCACACACACAGTCTCCACTGGCACCAAGGCAAGGATATATTTTAAAGCTCCCGCCTATTCACATTCTCCCCTTCCTCCACTCCCTTGTGGCTTCTCTTCCTCTTTAGTGCTTTCCCTAATATTTCTTTTTTTTTTAAAGATTTTATTCATTTATTTGACAGATCACAAGTAGGCAGAGAGGCAAGGAGAGAGAGAGAGGGAAGCAGGCTCCCCTCCTAATATTTCAAGTAGCGGGAAATACAGGATGATTGTCTCCTGGAACCCTTCATTGTTAGGGGACGCTTTGGAAATGATATCATTCCGCTTTTAACTTTACTTTTGAAGGATTGATATTTTGTCCCATTGAAGAAAATCTTCCCAATTCTAACTCTCTGTTTTACAATATGAAATGGGAGGGGGGGGAAGATATTCTGTTTTGATTATAGTTAATATACTAGAAATAAAAATTCAATAATCTTAAGCCACATTTTAAAGCTACATATAAGAAAACTCAGTGGGAGGGCGCCTGGGTGGCTCAGGGGGTTAAAGCCTCTGCCTTCGGCTCAGGTCATGATCTCAGGGTCCTAGGATCGAGCCCCACATCGGGCTCTCTGCTCGGTGGGGAGCCTGCTTCCCTCTCTCTCTCTGCCTGCCTCTCTGCCTACTTGTATTCTCTCTCTCTCTCTGTCAAATAAATAAATAAAATCTTAAAAAAAAAAAAAGAAAACTCAGTGGAAAGGTGATGACCAACTCTAAAATAGGCCTTAAGTTCTATCTGACTGACATTTCTGAATTTTAAAAACCGTTTATTAAGTTTGAGGCCGGGGATGCAGAGACACATGCAAGTGTTCTTGTGTTTAGGGAACTCAAAAATCAAAAGCCATTATGACCCATAGCAGGCGGCATATTAATAATCACAGTAGTTGCCATTTATAGAGTTGCTTTATATGTCGAATTCTCATAACAGATTAAGATTTACAGAAAGAGGAAATTAAAGTTCAGAGGCTAACGCTGTTTGCCAAGAATACACAGCTAGTAAATGGGAGAAGTGATGGGACTCTTGCCCATGTGAGTGCTCCTGGTAGGGCTTCCTATTGTATATTGTGAGTGCATCTGCCAGGGCCCTACCTGTATCTTTACAAACACGAAACAGTGAAGAAAAACTTTAGGCAAGTAAGAGTTAAGTGAAAGGTTTAAATATTCAATTTCTGTGGCATAAATATTCAAGCTCAAAGAGCAGTTGTTGCCAGGAACGATGCTCAACTCAGACTCTCCATTGAGAGCTCATTATGACCTTGAGAGATATACTGAGAAACAGTTCTGTATACAAGGTGGGAAGTTGGCTGAGATGTTCATTATCTTTTCCAAAATACATGACTCATCCACTATGTTCTGTTGACTCTCCATGAAAAATATAAGACTCTCAGGCCCAAAGCAGGAAAGTCATGGACATGCAAAAGTGTTCATCAGGTGTATTTGGAAGTAACAAGTGGTGCAGTGCACCTGAGAAGCATCTGAGTGTGGGGTAATGAGAAAGAGGCTGGGGTTGTGGAGGAATAGGAGGAATGTGGCCAAAGGTACAAAGTTTCAGTTACAAGATAAATAAATGCTGGGGATGTAATCTACATCACGATGACATTGTTAACCCTGCGGTATGGAATAGTTGAGAGTTGGTAAGAGAGTAGTTTTAAGGGGCGCCTGGGTGGCTCAGTGTGTTAGGCGTCTGCCTTCAGCTCAGGTCATGATCCCCAGAGTCCTGGGATCAAGTCCTGCATCAGACTCCCTGCTAAGCAAGGCTAAGCAGGGAGTCTGCTTCTTCCTCTGCCTCTGTTCCCCTGCTCATGCTCTCTCTCTCTCTCTATTTCAAATAAATACATAAAATCTTTTTTTTAAAAAAAAAGTAGTTTTAAGAGCTCTCATCACAAGAAAAAAATCATTTCTTTCTTTGTATCTGTATGAAATGATAGATGACAACTAAATTTTTGTGATGATAATTTCACAATATATGTAAGTCCTGTCATTGTTATACACCTTGAACTGACACAGTGGTGTTTGTTAATTATACCTTAGTAAAATTGGAAGCAAACTCATGATAATCTGAAACACAAAACAAACTAACAACAACAAAAAAAGAGACTAGTAGGTCGCAGGAAGTTTTGAGGAACTTTATGTCCCATAGAATAGAAACTGTACTTGATTTGGTAAGCTGTATAAAAGTCAGAGCAATTGAGGGCATGCTAAGATCCTTATTATTTATTTATTATTTTTTTTAAGATTTAATTTATTTATTTGACAGAGAGAGAGAGAGAGAGAGAGATCACAAGCAGGCAGAGAGGCAAGCAGAGAAAGAGGGGGAAGCAGGCTCCCCACTGAGCCGGGCTCCATCCCAGGTCCCTGAGATCATGACCTGAGCTGAAGGCAGAGGCTTTAACCCACTGAGCCACCCAGGCGCCCCAAGATCCTTATTTTTATTTTTATTCTATTTTTATTTTATTTTTATTTTTTTCGCTCCTTATTTTTAAAAGACATCTGGTAACAGATGCATTGCAAAACAGAGGACCAGCATGAGCCAGATTAGTTAAGCTAGATGAAGGCTGTGAAGGGACTGCTGATGAAGACGAAGCAGTAGGGATGGTTGGAGGGAACATAGGTACTAATTAATTCTGGTATATGGACTCTCATAGGAACATGGTCAGCAGTCAAATTTATTCAATAAGGAAAGAGAGGAAAATTCTTCATAAGAAAGGCAGGAATTAGAGCTGGGGTTGGTATGGGGATTGGGATTGGGATTTTTTTGGGGGGGCATTTTGAGGTTCAAGGGTTAGTGCAAGAACAGAAGTTCAGACATTCCTTAGGCACTTAAAATACTAATCTGGAGCCCGGGAAAGAGGTCTTTGTCCAAGATTTAGATTTCAGATTCATCCAGGGAAAATATGTAGATGGAATTACCTAGGGAAAGTCCTCAAGATGAGAAAAGGGGGGATTATCACTACAGAAGCCAATGGAATAGATTCAGGGAATAACAGAACCTGGAAAAGATGGTCATGGAAACCACAGGCAGAGGTTGGACAACATAAAAGAAAAAGATTTCAAAATGTGTTTGGATTAGAATCCACCAGAAGTGTTCCTTATTTTAAGGAGGTTAAAGAGATGTTGTATATATATTTCTTTTTTCCACAAGCTCTTTTTTGATCTTTCTGCTTTTCCATAGCATCTTGTTCTTGTTTCATGCCTCCATTGCCTTCTGATAGCTCTGCAATAATATTAATTATAACTGTTTTTATATTTTCTTTTGTTCTTTCAAGATCTCTGTTTCTTTCAGGTTTATTTTTTTCCTTGTCTGTTCTGCACTCTCTTTTTCATTTCATTTCTGAGGATCATAACTAACGATCCTCGGTTCTGAGTGAGGTGACAGCAGTCATCAGAGTCTCTGAGTGGGCTCTCAGAGCTTGTCAACCAGGGAGGAAATTGACTACTTTGCAGGATGATACCAATGGCAGTATAGAGAGTTCTTTTTTTTTTTTTCCTTTGGGAGGGGCTTTCATTTCTCCAGGGACAGACTGTCAATATTATTTACTCTGAGAATGAAAATCAGGCATTCTTTTGCCTGGGAGTGAAGAGCAATGGGCTAGGGGACTTGATTGTTCTGTATTTTGCGTTTAAAATAATTGTCAAGCTATTTTTAGCTCAATATCTCACCCTACCCCTTGTCATGTCTTATGTCTGTCATTGGTTACGTGGGGGCAAATCCATTGCCCACTCATTCTTATCTCCCTCCAAATGTATTTCAATCTGTGGTTTCCTGTTACCCACTTATCTGTAACCACTCCCAAATCTGCTTGCATTTTCCAGAAATTCGTTGAAATGTCTCACCACCTCTACCCAGCAAAATCTCCCATTTTCTGTTAGCCTTATGGACATATACCTTATTTTAAATTCTTCTGCTATCATTATCATAGAATCTCAGGAGGATGATGAGATAAAACCTGTGTAGTTTTAACCAGAAGTCATAGCTCTTCTTTTCATAGGTGTTTCTGATGTTAGCTGATATATTTTTTTTGTCTTAGAATTTCAGAAAGAACATGTAATTCTGGGTAGACATTTCAGATACTGTTGAGAGAGAGTTTTGAAAAATCCCCTTCCACCTTCAGTATTTAAGACAATCAGGAAGAATACTACCTAGTCAAGGTTCCATCTAAAGTTTAAGGTGATAAAAGAAGCTTCCTGTGGTTGGTCGAATAGGAGAAATATGCTCTGAATTAGAATGAGCCGGTTCTAAATCTGGTCAGTTTCATTTATAATCTCTGCTGATGTACTAATCAGGGCCGCCATTCTGAAACCTGGAGCCAGTTGGACTGGTTACAACCAAGAGTTTTACAAAGACTGCCAAGGAGCCGTCATAGACAACTTGAGGTCTCACAGAAGTTATGTGTAGAATCTTGGTGGATCTGCCTTCCTAATTTTTCATCTCTTCTTCAAGCTGTTGAGGAACTGTTTATTTGTCTTTTTGTTTTGAAACTGAATTGTACATTTTCTTCTGCATCAAAGATTCTCATTTTTTTTTTAATTTATTAGAGAGAGAGACTGAGAACGAGAGGGGAGAAGGTCAGAGGGAGAAGCAGACTTCCCGCAGAGCCGGGAGTCTGATATGGGACTCGATCCCGGGACTCCGGGATCATGACCTGAGCCGAAGGCAGTCGCTTAACCAACTGAGCCACCCAGGCGCCCAAAGATTCTCATTTTTTTAAGTCGACTTAGCATAAATATACATAGTTGACTTGGGCCCATTATTTTAAGTTGACTTAGAAGCCCTGACACCATAATGTTGTAAAAATCAGGGTGATTGCAGCTGTAGCAGAATTGACAGAGCCATAGCTTTGACGTCTTGGCTGAGCTCTTAGTATGACACTAGGGACGGGTAGGCTACAGAGGCAGAGAACATTATGATCTGTTTATTTTTAGTAAAATATTTCCATATGTACCTGACTTACATTCATACTAACAAAACAAACTTTCCACAGGGAATGATTCCTAAGCTCCAGAAGTGTGAAATTCAAGTAGTGGTTTTACTGATGTCCCAGCTCTGACAGTGTAGAAGGCAGCCTGTGTGCTCCTCGAATGGTAGATAAATAGGGATTATTTGCTATTAAGTGGGATTTAAGCCAAGAAAGAGTTGATCCTTATTTCACATCCTTTTAAATTGGAAAGATCGACCACTCCTCAGGTAAGCTAAGGAAAAAAGAAAGTAGAAATGTGTCAACTTCCAAGACTCGGTTTCTTAAAGGGTAGTGTCAACCACAGCTAAGACTAACACCACTTCTGAGGTAAAGACTGTTTTCTAATGGACAACTTGTGTCATTCCTCAGCTACACTCCTGGAATTTGTAGTGTTTAGAGGGGAGCGAAAAGTTAATGGTTATACATTAGGGCATGATAAATGCACGCAAGAGAGGCATGTTGAAAATATATAGTGGAGCTCAGACAGTAGAGCACAGGCGCACAGGCTTTCCAGTCAACCAAGACCTGGGCTTGAATCCTGGCTCTGTCATATAATATATTCATAATCTCAGACAAATCTTGGGAAACCATCCCTTAAATATTTTTTAAAAATCAAGTAAGATAACTCACCTCCCCTCAAGAAACTTACAAGAAAGGCAGATAATCAGTCAGTAAGAATGAAGGGTGATAACTGTTGTATCAGAAGAATGCACAGTGTTCTGTGGGATTGAGAAAGTGTCATCCGAATCAGACCGGAAGTCAGGGAGAACTTCCCAGAGATGTGAGCTTTGGAAGATCAAGAGGCTAGTACAGGAACAGGAATTCGAGGCAGAAGCCAAGTCATTGGAGGTCATGTGGCTCAAGGCCTGGACTGCCTCTCGTAGACATGAAGAGCCAGGGAGAAGTTTTCAATAGGGAAGTCAGGTTTTTAATTCAGGATGTTGGACGGAGCAGTTGAGTTGCGGTGTGGGGCAGGTACAGGTGACACTTGCTGTAGGGAGATTGGTGAACAAAGAAGTTCTCCAGATGGAAAGGATATGATGAAGATGAACATTCCAGGTCAACACAATGAGGGGATGGGGCGCCTGGGTGGCTCAGTCGTTAAGAGTCTGCCTTCAGCTTAGGTCATGATCCCAGGGTCCTGGGATGGAGCCCTGCATCGGGCTCCCTGCTCAGCAGGAAGCCTGCTTCTCTCTCTCCCACTCCCTCTGCTCGTGTTCCCTCTCTCACTGTGTCTCTCTCTGTCAAATAAATAAATAAAATCTAAAAAAAAAAAAAAAGAAGAAGATGAGAGGATGAGGCTACAGAGACCAACTTCTCCTGGTTTGCCTAGGACTGTCCTGGTTTAAAAACAACAACAAACCCAAGAAACAAAAAACCTTAAAGTCTCATGTCCCAGGAAACCCTTCAGTCCTGGGCAACGTAGGAGGATTGATCAGCCTACCTGAGGCTCTGAAGGCAGGACTGAAATGATTGGGAACAGTGATCCAAGTGTATTCAGGAGGAGAAATCTCTAAGACTCACAGCGAGTTGTGTTTTGGAAGGTTGGTGACAGAAATGGAGAAGTTGAAGACGCTAAGAAGGTTTCCAATTTAGTTGCTGGAGATAGTTGTACCATCATCTAAGAGAGAAAATCACTGCATGTAAATTCTTTCAGATTATGGGCTTTTCCCGCTACTCTATAGTTCTAGCCAATCATGCATTTTTGTACCTGTATTAATCATGCAGCATCCTCTCTTAGTTCTCTAGTTTCTATTGATTTTGAATTTGGATCTAAAAATAATATCAGTACAAAGCAATCTCTTCATGGCTCTATCTTTTGTTGGTACAGTAAAATGGAAATATGTAGTAATATCCAGGCCGTGCATGGTAGGGTGAAGGCAATCTACTTATCCAAAGAACAGGTATTAGTGTTTGTACTTTTTAAGTTGTCCTTGGTAGGAAAGGACTGAATTCTACAGTCCATCCCCAGAAATGGGCTCATTTGTTTTAAATGCCACATGACTCCTGATGGCTTGCTGGATGTGATGCTCTAAACCCATCAAAAATACATTTCAGGGGACGCCTGGGTGGCTCAGTTGGTTGAGCAACTGCCTTTGGCTCAGGTCATGATCCCAGCGTCTTGGGATCGAGTCCTGCATCAGGCTCCTTGCTCCGCAGGGAGCCTGCTCCTCTCTCTGCCTCTGCCTGCCTCTCTGCCTGCTTGTGTTCTCTCTCTGTTAAATGAATAAATAAAAAAATCTTTAAAAAAAAATACATTTCAGGCTACCATACTTTTTTTTTTCAAGATTTTATTTATTTATTTGAAAGAGAGAGAGAGTGAGCGAGAGAAAGAACACAACCTGGGACTGGGAGGCACGGGGGGTGGGGTGGGAGGGGAAAGCAGAGGGAGAAGCAGACTCCCCGCTGAGCAGAGAGCCCAACAAGGGGCTCGATCCTAGAACCCTGTGATCACAACCTGAGCCTAAGGCAGCCGCTTAACCAACTGAGCCACCCAGACACCACCAGGCTACCATTCTGATGAGATTAAATTTTTAAATGATGCCATTTAGAAAAAGCTAGGGGGAGAAATAAAAGTAGCTACTCAACTCATTTTCAGTTTTCAATGGGATATTTGATACTTACGTTGTTTTTCTAATTCTCTAGATAATGGATTACATTTCTTGATTCTTTTCCAAACCAGCTTGATTGTGCAAGCCACAGATAAAGGGATGCCCAGGCTTTCTGGTACAAGTGTGATCAAGATACAGGTGACTGATATAAATGACAATGCCCCGGTTTTTCTCTCACCCGAAGCAGTGGAAATTGCAGAGAGTAAGTGTGCCGATTTGGAATCATGGTGTTATCTTGTATAATATCATCTACCAGCCAGGCATCCTGTTCAATACGAGTACTAATCCTCACAAACCGTGCAACATGGACAGCTTCTGTCCTCTTCTTATAGAATAGAAAGTGGATGGCCAGAAGTTAAATATCAGATGTCAAAGACGTTAAATGTTGAGGCTGGGATTTGTCTTTAAGTCGTCAGGAGGCAAGTTCCCCAGGCTGAACCTGCCATTCCACACAGATGCTTTTGTGTGTGCCGATAGTTCTCCAAAACAAAATGTACTCCATGAAGAAGCATACTTTGTTGACTGTGATGATCATTCTAAAGCTCATCTGAGAAGAAGCAACATCTTTAGACTGATAATTTTGTTGGTCTTTGTGGTACACGACTGGCAAGGAATAAGTGAAGGGATGCTCATTGCAGAGTCGTCTTTTCCCTCTAGTGTAAACTCAACTTCAGCATTTACAGAAAAATTTTGCCCACATTAATGGTAGAGGTAGAAAATACAAAATTTTACCGGACATGCTAATGAATCCCAATTGTTTGGGTCCCTGGGCTCTGTGACTCCATCGTCTGCAATCCCAAAGTTTGTCCACCGTCCGTGGCTGTGCTGGTAAATCCAACCCGACTCTATCACTGAAATTTGCAAAAGTGCTTCCCCTTCTCTTGCCTCTCTCCTTTCACTCTCAGTACCCAGCTCATTCGTAAGATGTTTCTAACGTTTTAGGATGTTCAGTTTCCAAACAAACTGCCACTCACAGAGGGATACATTTGTAGATATAGGGATACTTATAGATGTAGAGGGATACCTACAAATACTCTAAAACATTCTACAAAGAAAAAATTCTCCAGTTCTGCCTCTCACCCATTTGATACACTTCCATTTGCTTTTCCTGAAGGTACTATTCTTAAGCCCTGTGCCTCTGCATCGAAATGCAACAATGCTCCCAATATAAACACACCACAAGAACAAAGGGCAAAAATTAAAACATACACTGAATAGGGTAAGGAGTGGTTGATGCATCCAGAATGTTCAAGCCTGAAATATGAACATTACATGAGTCTCATATATAAGGGAACTATTCTGAGTATCTTGGTCTCTTCTCTCTACCTGCACTCGTACTTGTAAGCTTAAAAACGAGGTTCCTTTTATGATGTTTAGACTAAAGAACACATGTAGTATGTTAGGCATTTGCCGTGCCATCTGTTTTGTGATATTTGGGTGGTGAATAATATTAGAGATTTGCTTTTATCCCTAGCACGATGTATATTTGTCTTTCCATAGTCTGGCTAATTTTGATAAATTTCCATAGTCTGTGCCACTCCAAAAGCAGCAATTTTACAAAAATAAGTATAAGGAACTAAGTATTTCTAACTTAGTATACACATATTGTCATTTAAATTTTGCTTATGTTTCAAAATGGTGTGCTTTGTATTAATGTTTTGAGTAATAACCTTCTTCCCCCCCATATTCCCCATGAATACATGATTTTAATACAGATTTAATACATACTACATAAGACTACATAAAACAAATAAGTGAAACTACATAAGAAACTACATAAGACAAATAAGTGTCTGAGAATGTTTCTCGGTCCCAGAATTGCATTGCATGCATATGATAAAAAATGCAATATAAAAATCGAATATACCCTACCTCTTCAATTCCCTACCCAGTGGTAAATTTTCACTTTGTTGGGCTCAGAAATTCTTCAGAGTTTTTGTTCAGCTCATAATGAGCTTTGTATTAGAAATCATGCCAAGAAACAGCAAATCATGTTGGACTTAAAGTTAAAATGTTTGGATAGAACTATTAAAGAAAAGTGTTTCAAAGGATGGATTTTAATGGAGGCTGACATTGGTCATGACTATTGCAGATTCTTTGCCTGGTGCAGTTGTGACTCAGATATCAGTTCATGATGTGGATTTGAATCCAGCTTTCATCTTCAATTTCGCCAAAGAGAGTAATCCTGGAACCAAGTTTGCTATTGATCGGAATATTGGAGCAGTGGTGTTAGTGAAAACACTGGATTTCGAAGAAGCTACCGAACACAAGCTAATCATCCAAATTTCGGATACTGTGCATGAAACAGAGGGGACGCTCATTGTCCGTGTGGTGGACGTCAATGATAATCCACCTGTATTTTCTCAAGATTCTTACCAGGTAAAGGGCTTAAGAGAATGCTGAAAGCACAGCCAAAGTAGAAAAGAATAGGGAATAATGTAAGCTTACCAGTGTTGACAGACTGATTTAGGCAGACAGTATCCACAGGATTTAGTGCCTTAGTTGACACTGAGGGTTGTATAGTCAATATCTTGGAGCTGTGGTGGGTACATATGGAATGAAAGAGCTCATTCACTTCAGTTTCTTACAGATGTATAGCATCATTTTTCTTTCTTTCTTTCTTTCTTTTTTTTTTTTTAGTTTGTAGAGACTGGAGTCCAGTTGTTCATAACAATCAGAACTGGTCTAATATTTGCAAAAGTATCAGACAATACGGTGGTTTGGATTATCACTTAATTTGGGAAAGCTCTTTCTTTCCTCGGCATATTTTTGGAATAAACTGATAAATATTTTGCAGAAACAAATCATGAACAAAACTGTGAAGTGGAAATTTTATTTTTTTAGAGCTTAGTGTATGTTTATGGAAGTAAGGACAATAATAGCCTTCAACTAAGCACTTGGAAATGGGTGTCAAGACTTCTGAATGTAGCAAATGCATGGGTTAAGTATAAACACAAGGGAAACTAACCTTGGTAATGATCTTTTGTATGTAATACTACAGTAGTGGTTTCATTAACTGTCCTCTACCAGGCAGAACTAATTTAGATGGATTTCTTTTCCATAATAAAAATCAAAACTAAATGAAAAATTTTTAACTTTGTTTTTCTGAATTCTGGGACTATGAAATGATGTTCTTAATATATCAACTCTATAAATTATGCTGTGTGTTTTCCATAAGCAAAATGAATACAATGATTTTACTTTCCGGCCCTGTTCATGAAAATATCTCTAGCCTACAAGCACAAGGCTCATTTCTCTCTTTTTCCCTTCAGGTCACCGTTCCCGAATCGGTGCCTCTGGGGTACTCAGTGCTGACCGTGGCAGCCACCGACCTAGAGAGCCATGAGAACATTTCTTACAGAATCCTGTCCTCTTCCAAGGAATTTTCAATCGATCCAGTGAATGGTGAGTTATTTATTGTGGCCGTAGCATTCTTAGGTTTGGGTTACAGGGTAGAAGCCTGAAATAATCTTTTCCAAATGCTCCTGAAATGTTTCCGCCTCACCCCCCTGATATTATAGATGCCACCCTTTTTATTTCTCTTTACGTCAAATGCTGTGATAGCAAATCCTGGTGTTATTTCTCTTCTCCAACATCACAATGGCTGGAAAGCAAAAGGAATTGATTACATGCTGGCAAATGCACAGAACTTCACAGACCCAAATGTAGTAAACACCCACTCATCAGTCCAGCCAAGGACAGTTGAGGTAATTATCCCAGGCTTCAACAAGCATCAAAATGAAGGTGAAGGGATTCATTTAATACTGAGGACTTCGTGTTATGAGAGTGTGGAGGCTTTTTTCCCAAGCCAAGTACATTAAGTTTAGTAATAGCATAATACAGTCAATAAGGACAAAAAAATTGAAAGGGAAACTATTTGAGCATCTCTACTGAGAACAATTATTGTGGTATTTCAGTTTATTTGATGCCTTCCAAGTTTCTTTATATTTTTATCAGAGAGCAAGTCATTGGTGGTGAATAGCATTCAGGCAAGTGATTTCAGATTAGAATAGTTAAGAATTGCATAGAGAAAGCATACCAATGGGTAGATAGTAAACGTTAAATTTGATATGATATTACGATTAGCAAAATATCGTTCCTAGATGAGCACACTCTAGAAAAGAACAGGGCCTGGGACCTGTTGCATCATGTGTTCCCCATCTCTACACACCATTGCATTGTTTCGTAAGTGAGAGCTGATTTAAAAATGAAACTCAGGATGACAGATGGTAAGTAGACTTACTATGGGGATCACTTTGCAATATATACAGATATCAAATCATTAGGTTGTACACCTGAAACTAACATAATATTATATGTTTATTATATCTTTTTTTTAAAGATTTCATTTATTTATTTAACAGAGAGAGAACACAAGCAGGCAGAGAGGCAGGCAGAGGCAGAGAGAGGAGCAGGCTCCCCGCGGAGCAAAGAGCCCGATGCGGGACTCGATCCCAAGACGCTGGGATCATGACCTGAGCCAAAGGCAGCTGCTCAACCAACTGAGCCACCCAGGCGTCCCTATATGTTTATTATATCTTAATAAAAAAATTAACCTCAGGATTTCCCCAAAGAAGAATTTAATCACAAAATACCAGTATGAGGCCCTTGGAGTGTTCCAAAAGGGAGAAGAAGTAGGTCATGTCGCCACACAGCCTGCGGTTGAATGCTAATGAATGGACATGACAAAAATTTGGCTCTTTTTTTGTCCTCCCTTTCTTTCTTGGGGGTGTTGGAGGTGGGAGAGTATAGTGCTCAGATGACATCAACTGCTCTCCTGGCCACAGCACATTAGAGTGTGTGAAGTGGTCGCTCAGAGCACTTAATTCTAGCAACACTTTTGCTTGACATGAGTTATCAACAAGCTTTGCAATGAGATATTGATTCGAATGTTCTTAAAACAATTAAATGGGGGCACCTAGGGGGTGCAGTTGGTTAAGAGTCCAACTCTTGATTTCACCTCAGGTCACAGACTTAGGGTCGTGAGATCAAGCCCACGTTGGGCTCTGTGCTCAGTGTGGAGTCTACTTGAGATTCTCTCCCCTTCTGCCCCTCCCCCATCCCTTCTCCCTCACTCTCTCTCTCTCTCAAAATAAATACATATTTAAAAACATTAAATGTTATCAGATCATTTGTATTATTTATACAAAAATAAAGTTAAGAGACATTTTCGGCAAAGTCATCTTCAAGTGGCACATATATTTAATAGAGCAAATGCCAGGAGTATTATTTTTGGATCTTAAGTGTTACAAAAGCATAACTATAAAAATTTAAAATTTCTATTTGGATTTACTCTTGGTTGTAAATTAAGTAACAAATCTAGCAAATAACTAAACACATTAGTAAATATTTGATAAATGTTTGCTGACAACCTGCGTCCAGAAAATTTAATTTCACGGCGTTAAAATGTTATGTCTTGTTTTTCAGGCACGATATTTACTATCAGTCCTATGTTACTTCTGGACAAAAAATCAACAATTCAGTTTCTTGTAGAAGCCAGTGACGGTGGTATTCCTGACCTGAGGGCCCTTACCTTAGTAGAGATAGAAATACAAGACATGAATAATTACGCTCCAGAGTTTGCTATAGAATATTATAATCTCAGCTTGAGGGAAGATGCTCAAATTGGAGGCACGCTTGTCACATTTTCAACCATTGACCATGACTGGACCCGTGAAAACACACATGTTGATTATTCCATCATCAGCGGTAATTCACAGAACAATTTCCATGTGGAAACTAGTTTCATTCATTCGGAATATCCTTATAAGCAAGTTGGTTACCTGGTGTTGCTTCGGAGTCTGGATAGAGAAGCCGCTGCCAGTCATCAGCTTGTCATTCTCGCATCTGACCATGGCTTCCCTCCATTGAGCTCCACAGCCACTGTAGCGATAGAAGTACTTGATGTCAATGATAATCCTCCCAAATTCAACAGTCTGAAATATCATGCCCATGTCAGGGAAAGTACCCCTCTGGGGAGTCACATCACTGTGGTCTCTGCAAATGACCGTGATGTGGGTTTGCATGCGGAAATCACCTACCACATCATCTCCGGAAACGAGAAGGGGCATTTTCACTTGGAAGAAAAAACTGGAGTTCTTTATTTGATTAAACCTCTGGATTATGAAGAAATGACAAGGTTCACCGTAACTGTTCAAGCTTCAGATGAAGAAAAGAAGCATTTTTCCTTTGCGCTTGTGTTTATCAATGTCCTGGATGATAATGACAATGCACCTCATTTTATGTTCTCAGACTTAAATTGTGTTGTTCCTGAAAATGTGCCTGTTCTCTCCACCGTATGTTCCGTAAATGCTTTGGATTTTGACGCGGGTCCCTATGGAGAACTGACCTATTCTGTGTTATCGCCCTGTTCGGTCACCCCTGGGAGGCTGCGTGACCATGATCCCTTCCTCATTGACCCTTTGACGGGGGATATTCACACTCAGCAAGTCCTTGACTATGAAAATGACAACAAATACTGCCTCACAGTTCAGGCAAAAGACAAAGGTGACTCAACAGCCACGTTAACGGTTTGGCTGGTTATTGAAGGGATAGATGAGTTCGAACCCCTGTTTACTCAAGATGAGTATTTTTTCAACCTTCCAGAGAAGAATAAAGTGAAACAGCTGATTGGCAGAGTGGAAGCGTCCGACGCAGACGCGGGTATCGATGGAGTCGTGCTGTACTCTCTGGAGACTCCATCTCCTTTCTTTTTAGTGAATAAAACAAATGGAAATATCTATTTGACTGGAGCACCTCCCCTAATAAGAAGTCAGTTCCGTGAACAAGACACCATTGAGATGAGAATCATCGCTCGTAGCCCCAGAGTGGACTCCAGGTTTGCGGTCTGCACTGTTTTTGTGAACGTGTCTTCTTTCTCAGAAGGACAACACTCGGGAGTATCAGGCAGCGGCTTTTCAGTCAGCCTCACGGTCTCTTTTTTAGTGTTTCTGATACTCATCTTCATTCTAATTGTATTGATTTTAAGACGTAAACAAAAAGACGCAGCGAACATTTACGAAAAAAAGAAAGCATCATCCTCCTTAGATATCAGTTTGAGACTGACCACAGAGGGCAGCATGCTCAAGCCCTTCCAGAAAACTAAGGAGGGCAGTAATGAGGCAGTGCCCTCACACTCCCTGCCTGAGTGGCTGAGCTTAATAAGTATCATGGAGAAGGACATCGTGAATCTGTACAGGCACTCAAACTCCAGTGGCCACTGCTCTGTGGAAGGAGAGACTGCAGAAGACAAAGAAATCCAGAGGATAAACGAGCATCCTTACAGAAAGGATGCTGGCTCAGCTCTCAGTGACCGCGAGTCCAGGATCCCAGACTCTGGAATCCCAAGGGACTCAGACCAGCTCTCCTGCTTGTCGGGAGAGACTGATGTGGTAGTAACTGCTGAACCAGCAGAAAGGAGCCATGCATTTGAGGAAGAAGATCAGGAGGGCTGTGGCACAACTTGTGTTCCAAATAATGTGTTACCCCAGACACTAAAGAAGAGAGAGATAAAAGAGAGCATCCAGGCTGATGTCAGGAGAGAGTCCGTCTTGATTTCAGATGATCGGGAAGCAAGGCGCGAGGCTCTTTCCACCCAGAGAACCTCTAGTCACGACGTGAGAGGCAGCTACCACTGGGATTATCTCCTCAACTGGGAACCCAAGTTCCAACCTCTTGCCTCGGTATTTAACGATATTGCAAGACTAAAGGACGAACATTTACAGGCAACTGGCATTCCTAAAGAGAAGTCTTTGGTTTTCCCACCACCTTTGATTACCGCAGTAGCCCAGCCCGGGATTAAAGCAGTGCCACCAAGGATGCCAGCCAGAACCCCGGGGCAAGCGCTTCACAGATACCCACACTCCCCGCTTCCCTACCATTTCAGTTCTCTGCCTGAAGCAATGACTCCCAGCTTTTCTCCATCTATTTTCCTACTGACCACACAGACCCCTGTCGTGACCCCACGGTTGTCACGTGGGGAATCGTCGGGAACACATCTGAGTGGTACATGCCGGGAACTTAAAGCTGAAGACGAAGTTCAAATATAACCTGATTGTGATGTCAAGCACCCGCTCACCATTGGTCATGAACGGTTGAGCAAGATGTTCTTAAGCTAGCTCTTCAAGATTGGTTAAAATGCAGTCAGGGTTTTTAGAATTTCCTCATTTAAGTTGCTCAAATTTCTTCCAGCCTTAATGAGAAGTTACCCCCTCTTTTAACCTTTATGTTTTGCTCTCAGGACTCAAGTTTGTATATAAAAGTAGTGTATATTCTATCCTACTTGGTTTTCTGAGGACGCCATGAACTAGCCTGACTGCCAAAATGTTTCTATGAAAATAAATGGAAAATAAGTAGAGTGCAGTCCGGTCATATTACTGCTGATTACACTGCTATATCTAAAATAGATTAGTAAAGACTGAATAAGGAATGAGTGTAGGACCTAAAATAATGGAGAGGGGGAAATGGGGAATGATAAACTTAAATGTTAAAATGAAGCGATTTTCTGTAGATCTGGTATGTTTGAAGATGTATTTCTCTCCTGTCCCCTTATGCCACACTTAGGGAGTTTTGCCATAATTTGAACTTTAATATGGTGTCTTTGGGAAATCTAATGAGAAATTAAGAATGAAATTTGTCATAACTGTGCCAAATAAGAAAATTATTTCTGATTAGGTGAACCAGAAATGCATGTTCCTGATAGAGGGCCAGGATTGATAGAAGCAATAAGTATACGGTTGACTGCCACCCAAGACATATTTGCTTGGCCTTCTTTACAAACAGAATGAGGATTTTTTTTTCAATGCTCTGTCTTACAACATGGTACAGGTACAGACATTAAATTTTAAAGATTAATTTGTAGACATTCTTCATTTTCTTTTCTTTGAGGTACAGTAACTTTAGGTGTGAAATAATTTATCCATTCAATGTCACTTTTAAAAGTTTGCCTGGATAAAATTATGCTATTAGCTAATAATAAATTTCATAGAGTAATTTAGCATTATATTTTTAAATGAAGATTTTTTATATAAATATTTCTACTATAAAATTAAGAATGGATGTCAGAGGTCTCTCTCCCATTTGTCCACCTTTAGCTTTCGCTGCCATTAGATGGAGCGATTTGGCAACATGGTTAAAAGAATTGTTTTGTACAGCTACTGCTTCAGATATATAGTGGTGTTGTGTGGTGCTTACATAAAATGCTCTATCCTTCTCCCTGGTGAGCCTGAGAATCCATCAGAGATTCTTATCCCTTCCAGGAAAGCAGAGATGTTGTTGATGGTCTGGAAGTCATCATCCATGGTAGGCAACATGGCCAGGCTTTGGGATAAGAGTTTAGGATTCAATGTCCAGTCTAGAAGGCATCTGATATGGTTTCTTTGATAGTGTGAGCTTCTGCTGTAGAAATATTTCCTTTATTTTTTTCTTCAGTAGGCCTCATGTGTAAAATTATACGGGGTACCTAGTTTCTCTTAACTAGAAAACATGGCAGAATGCCATGTTTGATCGCCGGTTTGTAGATAAATAATTCTAAGGCTTCCTATGCTGATTTTATTAATTATATATCTGCTGAGTCTTAGATTGGAACAAGTATGTAAAACCGCATCAGAATTATATGAAACATGAAGGGTTTTGGACGAGCCTAGAATCCTAGGGAAAGTTATTTAGTCATGGGACAGTTCAATATTAAAGGATGGATGCATGTCTCTCCTTTTCTTCATGGCATACAGGGAAGATTTCATGGTTTTCCTAAAAAAAAAAATTAATCATTTCAGTGTTCCAGTATTTATTCTTTCTTTGACTTCCTTGAAAAAATTACTTTGAGCATATAAAAGAAAACCTGTACTGATTTTTTTTCCTAATTACATATGGAAGTCTTATTTTACAACAGATTTATTTCTAGAAACCAAAAACATTTTGTTGTTTTTAATTAAATAGGTTCTTCATTTTACTTATGTTTAAAAAAGAGGCATCATCCATCTCATTCTCCCCTGAGTTATTGGCCTGTGATTTATTACTCATTCCGGACACAATTCTGCATTTTTCTAGACATTTAATAAAAATGGAAGACATGACATATTTAGAGCTCTTCCTTACCCATATCTGGTGGATTTTTAATTGATGATTTTATTATACATTATCCAATGCTGCACCACCACCAAACACTGCTGCTAGTGGAATTAAAACTGAAAATGTGAACACACTGGCTAAGTGTTTGCAATCAATCTTATGTCGGCCCTTTCAACTAGAATGCTTTTTCCCTAAGTAAACAATTTAATTTGTATAGTTCTCCTTCAAGTTTAATATTAACTTGCCTCATATGTTCTGTGTTACTTTGCTGATCTACACACCGGCTTTAGCACTCTGGAGGGGGTACAGAACTTGTTAGTGGAAAATCATATTAAGCCCCAAATTCATAAGCTATAAAATAAAAGACAGTTGTCTCTTGCGGAATTTTTGGCTGCCTGAAATTCTGGACTTTCTTGTTGGCAGCCTTAAAAATACTGGTGTAAATCAGTACCAAATGGATATCAAAATTCCATGTCCTAGTAGTAATCATTGAATTGGCTTCCAAAACAGATTCCTGGGCAAAGAAAGGGGGGGGGGAATGCTGTATCTTTAGGGATTTGGTCATTTAACTGTTCTTTAAGAATATTAAAATATCCTATAAGCTACTGGCTGCCTACATGTACACATACCTAGTCCGGGATGGCTATCCATTTGAGACAGGAGCTGTGCTTCTTAGCACCTCCACTTTTAGCTTCAGAGCCACCCCCCCCCCTTTGCTGTGTTTTCCACAAGTTGTAGGGATGAAAATGAATTATTAATCTTAAAACTCTTTCCATCGAACATGTTTTGTTCCTCTTATTTTGTCATTTTATGCATAATTTCAGCTAAAAACCCCACAACATAATTAAAAGGATCTAAGATGACAATCCACCTCAGAGCAGGAAGGTACATGGAGTGAATATGTATGGTAGATTCTCATAGGATATTACAGATAATGGCATTGGGTTTATATTCACAACATGTTTTGGTTGAGCGCCCAAATCTATAGCGCCATCTCTTTGGTCATAGCATTAGAATGAGGAGAGTTAGGAAGAGAGTTAGGGTGGAAAATCATTCTGTCCAAGAGGAATACCAAGATCAGTGAAGCTGTAGAAGCTTGGCTTATGAGTTTGGGTCATAAGTTTTGGTTTATGCCAAAATTGGGCATCCAGCATGAGTCCCTGAAGGTAGATTTCTCCCATTGTAGAGGTGGAGGGAGAGAAGGAGGGAAGGCTGGAAGAGGAAATAGAAGAGTCAGTCTGAAAAGGAATGATTTAGGGCACAGGTAGAGAAATGCAAGAAGGCAAAGGGTTGAGACTTGTAAAAACTATTTTTAAGTGTAAAGATTTTGCTGACTCATTTTTCCTTCATAGGTTCATCTTGTCAAGGAATCTCTTTTTGGGGGGGGAATCTCTTTTCTCCTTCTTCCTTTCTGTTCCTTTCAAGTATCTTCAATGTCTTAAAATTTAGGTTTATCAAGTTGTGAACCTAAAGCTATGTGACAATGACTTAGAATACATTCTACCATGAAAAGGTGAATTTGTTGTGGTTTTTGGGGTATGTGTGTGTGTGTGTGTGTGTGTGTGTGAATTATAGAATCAACAATTGGGAATGATTACCTGCTCACTCCACATAATCTTGGCATTGAGAGTGACACAATTTTTAATAGGCGACTTTACACATATACTAAGTAATGGATACTTTAAAAAGCAATTAGGGCAGAATATAGAATGTTAGTACCTAGTCTTTTTTTTTTCTGGTAGCTCATCTTTTTTAAAAATGAGTGCTTGCCTGAAAGCTGTGATTTATATTAAAATATCCATTTTATATAACCTTTAAACCACAGATTAACACACAGGCATGGTCGATAGTTTTCACATATTGTGAATTTTATTTGAATTCTGGTGATATAAATTATTTTGATTCCACATAGATCAAAGAAATAAGTCTATTAGAAACAAAATTATGGCAGTCTTTGTATGATCCAGCCCAAAGTGGCTGGAGTATCAGACAATACCTTTCACTTGTAAACTCAGAACTTGGCTATTTGATGACAATTTAGCACTTCCTACTGTTTTGGTCTACATAATTTTCCTCCTTTCACCCAATATATTTGCTAAACCAAAACTGTGAAGTGAGTAATAGAGAGGGAGAAAGCATACCAAATAAATAACAGATGCCCAAGTGCATCTCTTGAATGAGAATTATTTTGGTTAGAAAGCTAAATACATGGATTTCATTGTTAGATAGTAAACCCTCAGGGCAAAGGCCTGGTCTCCACTTGTATTATGAAACACAGATGTTTCTTAGAATGAATGAGTACATATGTGAATGGGCACAGGAGGTGCTGTAAGGTGAGGGTGTGATACATAGACCTTGAACCCATTAGGTGAGAATCCTAATATAGTTCTGTGATTTAGCCAATCAAAAGGCAGAAAGAAAGTAACTGTAAGCTCTTGTCAAAATATTATAGAATCTTTGAGAGAAAATCAAGTAACTAAAAATTTTTCTCTAATCTGATTTGTTTTCTCTTTCTTCCTTCCTTACAATATTGATACAGTTCTTATGAGTTTTAGATATAATAGAAACAAGTTATTGATGACATTCAAAAACACATTATTTGAGATGGCAATATTACATGACCAAACACATTGGTTTCCTTTAATTTCAGATCCTGTAATAACCATGGCTGCTCCATGGCTGGCAGAATCAAGTTCTGTCAACATGAAAAGAGAGTGCAGTTCTTTAGAAATGTCTAGAATGTTTAAATCAAAATTTATTAATATTTACAGTAAAAACAATATGAGGAGTTTATAAAGGGTATTCTTTATGTGCATATACTTAGTATGTGCTGAAAGTGGTATTTTAAACAAGTACAGGGTATTTAATAAACATTCTAATAAGGAGGTAAATATGAAGTTAGTTGTTACCATTCACAGAAATTAATTCCAGTCATATTAATGGGCAAAAATTAAAATGAAATCATAAGAACTGGAAAAAAGCACAGAATAAAAGTGAGAAAGAACTTTTTTAAATAGAAAAGCAAAGGTAGAATACTAAATTTGAACTTAGAACAATAAAAAGCACTATAACAAGGCATAAGAAATAATAATTGAGAAATGCTTCATGTAATCAACAAATATTTACTTAGTATCTCCTGTGGGCAAGGTATGGATCTGAGCTCTAGGAATACGGGAATCAACAGAACAGAAAAATCCAGTGTTGTATTTACAGTGCTTACATTTTACTGAGGGAGATAACAATAAAAACATGCTTTCAAGTAATGTTAAGTGTTACGATATGAAGAAAGATATGAGGATAACCAAAGAAGAGATTGACAAGGTGGTAGAGGAATACAGTAGTACTGTTTTGGTTGAATGTTCTGGAGATGTGTCCCTGATATGACGCTATTTGAGTTAAATGAAGTGAATGAGCTGTGTAAAGATCCAAGGGAAAAGCAGTGAAGGTAGTACATGTGTCAGCAAGTCCAGAAGCCCTGAGGTCAGAGCACGTGGAATGTTTGGGAAAGTATAAGCCAGCATGGCCTAGAACCTAGTGGGAGGAAGAATAGTAGGAAATGAGATCATGAAGGAAACTAGACTTCAGACCCTATAGGACCTTGTAGACTGTAATAAATGGCTTCAGATTCTGTTTCAAGTGTTAACAGAAATCACTGGTGATATTATCTGATTTATGTTTTTAAAGAGTAAGTGGCTACTTTGTGGAAGATAAACCAAGGTAGGGGTGGGGAAGTTTAGTGCAATAATAGTACCCCAGTCAATTAGTTATTGCGGTAATCTCAGCTAGGGATGATTGTAGTTCAGCGAGGGTGTTATAATGAAGGTGAACAGAGTCAAGATATATATTGATAGTGTTGCTAACTCTTGATAATGAATTGAATGCAAGGTTTGGAGAAAATCAGACATGAGTCAGATTTAAGAGAATTTAGAGCCATAGAAAAAAATTTTGGAGTCATCAGACTATGGATAATGAAGTCATGGGGTTGGATGAGATTACTGAAGGGTAAGTGAAAATAGAGAAAAGAGCCCAGGACTGACTCCTGAAGCACTAACAAAAAGTCAAAAAAAGAAAGAATAGGGGTGCCTGGTTGGTGCAGTTGAACATCTGACCGGTTTTGGCGGGGTCATGATCTCAGTGTTATGGGATCCAACCCCTGACGGGGCTCTGTTCTCAGTGAGTAGTCTGTTTGGATTCTCTCTCCCTCTCATTCTGTCCCTCCCCTGTCTAAAATAAATAAATAAATCTTTTAAAAAAGAAAGAAAGAAGATCCAACAGATAATTCTCAGGCAAAACTATTAAAGAAATATAGAGAAGCAGGGTAGTGCAATATCCCAAAAGCCAAGTAGAGAAAGTGGTTTAGATTGTAGTTGGGGCAACGTGCCAACATTACTGTAGATTTAAGATCTTCCCAATCACCTTACCAAACAGAGAATCTATAACACTAAACATAAAAACTCACGGACATCATCTTTAACAAAAAGTGAAGTCATTCCTACAAATTCTAGAATATGAGAAGATAAATAAAAGCACCAACTATTAGAAGTAACAGAAGGGGGGAAGTAGGAATTTCTAATTTTCTTTGAGTCTGAAAATAAAGAATCACCAAAAGTGCTTACCTACTTAAGGAAAGGTCTACTATTGGAGAAGAAACCTAGCAAGCTGGTCTGAGAATAGCTATCAAAACTGGGAAAGGGCTATAGAGCTCCCCCACCCCAACTATAGATGAATGTAGAAACACTAACATATAAATTATGTTATGCTGGTATGTCCAACTTACCAGAATTTCCAGAAATACACAGCCAAAACTTCTAGAAGAACAGAATCCCACACTAAGTAAAGTCTACAGAAAGTAGAATTTAAGTTTATATGCTTAGTAAAGGGAGAGAAGTCCTAGATACAAAACAGGAAATGGGACCAGGCAAAGTAGAAGATACAGTGAGGTCCTACTTATAAATACTTTGCAAAAACAAGAGAAGAGGAGGCTCTAGAGCCATGAATCTAAGAAAGCTATTCGGTTCTGCCACCATTCCACACAGTAACTTCCTAAAATAAGGAAATATACTGAGAGCCTCATATGTACTTTAAGTTTCCTAGTGGCCATGTTAAAAAAAAAAAAAAAAAACACAGGTGAGATTAATTCCACTAATGTATTTTATTTAACCCCACACATCAAAAGCACTATCGTTTCAACATGTTTCTGATGTTAAAAATTTACGAGATGATTTAGAAAAAAAAAGTATCTCAGTAAAGCATGAGCAGCAGAAAATAACCGCAATATAAAATATATTTTAAGCAAAAAGACTAATTCTCTGAATAATGTGCCAATGCACAGTGAAGACACATCAGAAGATATGGCATAAAAGGTCAAAGAAAATTGTGACTTAATATGTCAAAAGCAGCTAAAAGAAATTAAGAAAACTAAAAACTATAGTTCGTATAATTGATCAGAAAAGTTCAGAGATCAAGACATTAGCTAAGAGGAGGCCATTAAGTGAAAAACAGCTCAATGAATAATTAAAAAAAAAATTCAGATGACTAAACTGGGAAGAACAAAAAGCTAATAGACATTAATGAAACTATAGTAAGTGAAACAAAAAATGGAAAGGAAATTGAATGGAATTCCTTTCAAATGGAATTGAAAATGGACGGAACTGGAAGAGATTATGCTAAGTGAAATTAGTCAAGCAGAGACTATTATCATATGGTTTCACTTACTTGTGGAGCATAAGGAATAACATGGAGGACATTAAAGGAAAGGAAAAGTGAATTGGGGGAAACTGGAAGGGGAGATGAACCGTGAGAGACTGTGGGCTCTGAGAAACAAACAGAGGGTTTTGGAGGAGAGGGGGCTGGGGGGATGGGTTAGCTGGGTGGTGGGTATTAAGGAGGGCACATATTGCATGGAGCACTGGGTGTGGTGCATAAACAATGATTCTTGGAACACTGAAAAATAAAACTAAATAAAAAAAATGATAAGAGTTGTAGAGTTGATAGATTTAGGAGAATGGAAAAAAAATTTAACACATCTAAATGTAATTCCCAAAGGAGGAAACTAAATAAATGAAACAGAACAAATATAAAAATTGTAATTCAATAAAGCTTCCAGACAAAATCCAAAATTTGAATCTACATATTAAGAAGGCATACCGTATACCATATAAATCAACAGACAGCAGTTAATACCAAGATATATTTTAAAAATCTATTAGCTTCAAAAAGAAAGAATCTATCCTTTGGACTTCCATATAAAAAAGCCACGTTACAGGGAAAGAATGTAAAATTGACTTACTTTTCAATAGCAGTAGTTTAAGCCAGAATACTATTTTTAAGATACTTTAAGATAATGGAAGCCAAAAATGTGTATCTTTAAGATATCTTTATCTAAAGTTATCTTTAAGTATATCTGTCATAAGTGAGGTTATGAATAGGCAAAACCTCAAGGAATATTCCTAAAGAATTAACTAGAGAATGGGTTCAGGCAACTGAGAAATACTGGGGAAGGTTCACCCTAAGGACATTAAATATATTCAACTGTAGAGTTGATGGTAGATATAAAGGTGATAGAATAGTATATATTTAATATATGTTCTCACAATAGAAATAAATTACAACTACAAAAAAATGGAAGCAGAAAAAGAAGTATATGGAAATATAATACTTGCTAATTGTCTTACAGGTATAGGATGGGGGTAAAAGTTACTAAAATTAGAATGAAGATGGAATTCAAAGGAAGAAAAAAGAAATGAAAGGTAAAAACAAATTAATGAGTTAGAAAAACAAGTAAACAAAGAAATCCACAGAGATTACGAATAAATAAATTGGTTTTCTAAAACTCAATTAAATTAAATCAGTTACATAAATGTGAGAAAATACAAAACAATAAAATAGTGTATGAAATAAAATAATATAGAAAATAAGAAATAGCAAAGGAGGAATAATGATAGCTGTCAAAAGAAAGGAAGTTAAATCAAAAGACACTTTTCTGCACAACTCTATACAAATTCATTTGAAACCCTAACGGAAATAGCTAGTTTTCTAGGAAAATATGATTTACCAAAATTAACCCTGGTAAACATAGAGAATCTAAATAAAACAAATTTAAAAGATGAAATATAGATGTAAAGAATCTTCCCAAAGATAGTTCTATAGTGAAATTTTACCAAACCTTTAAAGATTAGATCAAAAATACTATTTAACCTATTCCAAAGCATGGAAAAGTAAGGAAAATAATGAAAATAGAATTGATATCAAAACCTAAAAATATTGCACAAAACAAAAAACTACAGCCTATTCTCATTTATAAACAAATACGAAAAATTTTTAAATAAAACATTAGCCAAAAGTTAACACAACATTAAAACATAATGCATCATAACGTCAGGAATTTATTTCAGAAAGACAAAGATAATTTTAAGAAATTTTCATCTAATTGCTTTCATGTTTAATAGCACAGACTAATTTCTACAATATTGGATTATGGTGGAGATATGAGGCATATTGTCTTTTTCTTGGCTTTTGCAGCAAAGAATAAATATAATTCATCAAATTAATAGAACTATGAAGAAAAAATAATACAAACATGTTCTTTAATTGCAAAAGGCGCTTAACAAAATTTATGTAACAAGTACTTAATAGTCATTAATGGATACATCCTTATAAGAGATATTTCCTTAAAATGATATAATGATATGTAACCCCAAAAGCCAGTATCTTCCCCAGTGGAGATACATTAGACCCTTTGCTGCAAAAGCCAGGAACAAAACAATATGCTTGGTATCTCCACCAAAATCTAATATTTCAGAAATTATAAATTAGTCTGGACAACTAAACAAGAAAACAGAAACAAGAATTTAGAAAGAGGAAGGTTAAAACTATTTTATTTGTATATATTATGTTACCATCTTTCTGAAAAACTCAAAGTAATTGATGGAAAACTATATAGACAATGAAAGAATTCAGTAAAGTCGGAAGATACAACATTAATATGCAAAAATAAAATCAATATTCTTCACATATATGAACAATACCAATGAGAAGATGAACGGAAAAGAAAATTTCATTTACATCAGAAAAAAAATCTAAGTAAAACCTTAACAATACCTAATATCCATGTGAAGCAAATTATAATATCTCCTGAAGGACACAGAAGAGACTTAAATAGATGTTTTGGGGTTTTATTTTGTTTTGTTGGTTTTCATTTTTTAAAGATTTTATTTATTTATTTGACAGAGCACAAGCAGGCAGAGCGGCAAGCAAGGAGCCAGATATGGGACTTGATCCCAGGACTCTGGGAACATGACCTGAGTCTAAGGCAGCTGCTTAACTGACTGAGTCACCCAGGCATTCCTCAATAGATGTTTTTGAATAGACTCAATGCTAAAAAGATGTCAATTGTTCCTAAGTAAATTTACAAATTTAACCTGATCTTAATAAAAATACCAAATTTTTCTGGAATTAAGTAACTTGATTATACAGTTTATTTGGAAGAATAAACAAGAAAGCAAACAAGAATAGCTAGGAAACACTGAAAAAAATATGAGCTCTGTGTGTGTGTGTGTGTGTGTGTGTCTGTGCATGCAAGTGTGCATGTGTGAACTAAACCTATTAGATATAAAATTATATCACAGAGTTTATAATTAAAATGGGGCAGTATTGATGCGTGACTAGATAGACTAAGAGAACAGAAAAGAAAATCCAAAATGAATCCAAGTGAATTCAGAGGTTTCCTGCAATGATAGATTGGCTTAAGTAGCTGCTGTCCTGCTGAGAATAAATAAAAAGCTGAGTAATAAGAAGGAAAAGAAAAAGGAACAGTTTTGTGTCTCATGTGTGTAAGAAGCATCAGAGAACTGCCAAGGTAGTGAAGATTTGCAAAAACATGACTCTGGAGAGAAAAGAAACAGAGAGAGGTATACCTGATATACCCCCTTGAGACCGAGTGGAAAATGTCAGCTGCAGGGTTGAAAGACTAAAAAGTGCTCCTGGCAATTACAGGGGGGCAAAAATTAGAGTTAAAGTACTATCATAGAGGATAGGCCCTACACCAGCCTAATATAAATTGGAACTCCCAGACAGCTACCCCTGGAATAAAAGACAAACTCATGTGAAGCCTGTGGCCAAGGTTTGCATGAAATCAATTACATATTTGCATATGGTGATCTGCCCCTATTCTCACTATTTGTCAAAAGTAATATTTAGTCCTCTGTCGAGAATAAAATTATTCTGAACCTTTGTGATTATTCCTAACAATATCCATCACTGAATCCAAAACGGGCAGGTGTACTAAGGAAAATGAGAAATGACCAAAGCTAAAAGAAAAAAGTGATAGAAACAGACACACAGGAGATTCATATATTGGTATTATCCTATGTGGTCTTTAAAATAAGTGTTCAAGAAATTGGATGCCATATGGAGAACTTCAGGAGAGAATTGAGCTATAAAAAACTATAAAGCAGGAAAAAACTACAAAAAAACTATTTTTAAACTATCAAAAAAGGAAAAGGAAATCTTAAAGTATGAAATGCCACCACCGCTTCATGCCCCCTAAGGTGGCTATAATAAAAGATACACATAATAATAAGTGTTGGTGAGGATGTAGAGAAATTAGAATTCTCATATACTACTGATAGAGATATAAAATGAGGCAGTCTCTATGAAAAACAGTCCAGGAGTTCTTCAAAGGCTAAATGTACATAAAGTTACCATAATGACTCAGCAATCCCACTCCTAGATACATACCTAAAAGAAATGAAAGTTATGTTCAAACAAAAACTTGTCTGTGAATGTTCATAGCAACATTATTTGTAATAGACAAAATGTGGAAATAACCCATGTCAAGTAACTGATACATAAACCAAATGTACAGCCACACAACCGAATGTTACTTAGCAATTAAAAGGAACTAAGTACAGACATATGCTACAGCATATGAATTTGAAAACATCTTGCTAAGTGAATGGATTCAGTCACAGAAGACCATATATTGTATGATTCTATTCATATGAAATGTCCAGAATAGGCAAATACATACAGATAGAACCAAAATAGCAGGGCCTGGGACTAGGAGTATTT
The DNA here is from genome assembly GCA_028533885.1 of Nasua narica. NCBI lineage: Eukaryota > Metazoa > Chordata > Mammalia > Carnivora > Procyonidae > Nasua > Nasua narica. Next base: position 116,851,074 of record CM052800.1, on the reverse strand, counting down.
GGAGAAGATGGGGAGAATCTGCTAATGGGTATGGGGTTTCTTTTTGGAGTCAAAATTATTCTAAACTTATTTGTGGTAAATTCACCTCTGTGAATGTGCTAAAAACCATTGTATTGTCCATTTTATATAGATGGATTATATCAATACAATTATGATGCAATAATTATTAAATGACTTAATTGTTAAAAATTACTAAAAATTCAATAATCAAAATAAAGTACTCAGCAAATATGTCTAACAGATTAGATACAGATGAAGAAAGGATTAATAAATTAGAAGATAAATCAAAAGAAAACATACAGACTAAAACCTAGAGAAATGTTTGGAAAATATTGTAAAGAGATTGAAATATGTGGAATATGGTTTTAAGTTTAACATGTGTGTAATTGGAATCCTCTTAGGAGAACGAAGAGAACAGGCCAGAAGCAATATTTAAAAAGATGGTGGCTGAGAATCTTCCAAAACTGACATTAAATCACAATTCAGAATTTTCTACAAACCCCAAACATGATAAGAAAAGAAAACTATGACTAGACACAACAGTGTAAAATTTCTATAAAACAAAGGAAAAACGTTAAAAAGATTCAAAGAGAAATGACACATTATCTTGAAAGAGCTAAGTGCATATGGAAATATAATATGATCAAGGCAACACATCAGATTAGTGAAGAAAAGGAAGAATTTCGTGATAAGTGGGGTGGGGATAAGTGGGGAGCCATGTGGGAAAAAAAAAAAAAGATCAACTTGATCACTCTTCATACCACATACCAAGATAAGCCATACAAATAAATACAAGTAAACACAAGAAGGAAACATGAGTGTATACTTTTATAAACTAAAAATGGAAAAATCTCCAACCAGAGTCAAAATCTAGAAGCAATAAGGGAAATGAGTGATAAATTTGACTGAACAATTTGCATGACCAAAAAAATCTCTACACCAATCACAATGTTCAGGAAGATGGATTCTGTGGCTCCGTGTTCAACCTTGTGGTAAGAGGAGTAGGGTCATGTGATTGGTAAGCACTTGACAGAGAAAGGCCAGTTCCTGAAATGAACAGAAGTCTAACACCATAAAACTATGAATTAGATACTGTTTTTTGCATTGAATGTCCACTTTGCAAATATACTTTTTTGGCTAAACCATGAATCAGCCAGTTTTAAGTGACATTTCACAGGGTAGAGTTTGCTTATGTACTAAGTGAAAGGTAAACAAACTTATAATGTTAGTAACTGAATCTTTATTTAGTCCTTAAAACTGGATTTCTCTTCTTCATTTTAAATTACTCTATTTCCTTTGCTGTCATTTCTAATCTGTCATTCATTTTTTCTCTTCAGATAATGTAATAGACATAATTTGCCCATTGTTGGAATATTAAAGTAGTTCTCAACAATGAAACAAAACTCATTGGACTTTATAAAGTTTTACTTTTTCTAATTTATTTAAAAATATAGATGCTACTTCCTATCTAAAAACTCTGGGAAATCTCTAATTTCCCAGAGTTTTTAATTACATGCTGATTACCGAAAGCATATGTGCTTAATTTTATGAAATGGACAAATTGAAAATAATGAAAATAAAAGGCTTTAGATTATTGTCAGATGATATATCATATAAAAGGGAAATATAGGGGTGCCTGGGTGGCTCCGTGGGTTAAAGCCTCTGCCTACTCAGCTCAGGTCATGATCTCCGGTCCTGGGATTGAGCCCCGCATCGGGCTCTCTGCTCAGCCAGAAGCCTGCTTCCCCATCTCTCTTTATGCCTGCCTCTCTGCCTACTTGTGATCTCTCTCTCTCTCTGTCAAATAAATAAATAAAATCTTAAAAAAAAAGGGAAATACAGTAACCTTTGTAAATGTAAATAAATAATAGCTAAATTTTATTGAGTATTCATTATGTGCCAAACACTTTGCTAAATGTTTTATGTGCACTCTATTTTGTTTAATCTTCGAAATAACCATTTAGGGTAGACACTAATATGGTCCTTCTCTACCAATAAGAAAACAATGGCTTAAAGAGTTAGTAATTGGTGGAGCTTGGAATCCAACTCATTGGTGTTACTAGAAGCTCTTCCCTTAGCCTCTTCACTACATTGCCTCATACTGTGAAGTTTCTTAAGAATGTCTAAGTTTGTTTGTTTTAATTTTTAATTCAAATTCAATTTAGGTAACATATACTATGTTAATAGTTTCAGTGGTAGAATTTAGTGATTGTCTCAGGGCTTTTTTTTTAAAAAAAAAGATTTATATATCTGACAGAGAGAGAGATCACAAGTAGGCAGAGAGGAAGGCAGAGAGAGAAGGAGAAGCAGGCTCCTTGCTGAGCAGAGAGCCTGATGCGGACTCAATCCCAGGACCCTGAGATCATGACCTGAGCAGAAGGCAGAATCTTTAATCCACTGAGCCACCCAGGCGCCCCTCAGGGCTTTTTTTTTTTAATCATAAACTTTTTTTGGCTCCATTTTAAAAATCCCTTAATTCAAACGGATCCTGTTCAACAAACAACAAATAAGCCATATGGCAATTGGACAAGCAGTTTTCGTGTACGGGAATCTGCAGGCTATTCATAATTTAGGAATTATTTTACCAGACACATAATAAGTATAATTTTTCTGATTCTCACCTTTTGTTATATATAAGGAAAATTATTTTAAAAATAGGACCAATATTTCTGAACAAATGGCTGTGAATGTTTGCATGTTGTCTCAGTCTCCACTCAAGTAAACAGCAATAAGAAATAAAATGTTTTAAGGAAAAAAAAGGGAAAAATGACATAGGTTCAAAAATAAGATAATAAGATAAGAAATAAGATAATCTTCTCCATGGCAATATCTAGTTTCATTCTATAGGTTGGTTAATTCCATTTCTAGGTGCTAGAGAAACTATATGCTAGAGAACTATCTCCCAAGATACTGAACAAGAATAAAACATAAACTCAACAGAATGGGCGTGGCTGAAGTTTGGGTTTGCTCTACTCCAAGAAGTAGGCATTGCTAGACATGGACATTCAGGAAAGTGCTAAAAAGGATCTATGTGAGTTGAGAATCATTACTAGACTAAGTGCTTACTGCCAGCGGCTGTGTCAGGCTGCTGAGCTAAAAGGATAGACAAAGACAGGTTGCTGATCACCCGGGATTTTGACTGTTAGTAAGCTGGGGAACTTGAGAACCTGAAGGTAAGTACCCAGTCTCATGAGTAAGAACTAAACCAATCTGCCCACAACTCAGTGATCATTCTACAACATCCCGGTATTACTGACAGTAGTACTACTTTGAAAGTCACAGGGGATCTGGTTCTGGAATTAGCATTCCCATTAATGCCAAGAATAATAGAAAGATCTCTTATATGCCTATAAGAGTACCTATAATTGTATATAGTGCTAAAGGACTAGAGAAAAGAAAGAAGAGGTACACTTTTGGAAAGAAAAAGCCAAAATAATCTTTATCTACAGACAATACCACTCTCCAAACAGGGATTCTGTATGTAAATTATTAGAGCTACTAGTGAATTCAGCAAATTTGTGAATATAAGATCAGCATCAAATATCATTAACATCTTTAGATGCCATCAATAATTGACTGAAATATGTAATAGAAGAAAATCTCACTCATAATAACAATGAGGACTATATCATACCCAAGAATAAATCTCACAACATCTTGAAGACATTTCAAAAATTTTTAACAATATCATTACTGGAAATAAAGACCTAATTAAATGAAGGCCTGAGTGGAAGGGGAGACTCAATAATTTGAAGATGGCAATTCTCTATGAATTCATCTACAAACTCATTGCAATTCAAGCAAAAGGCCAATGTCCATTTCTGTAGAATTGGACAATGCAATTTAAAAATTCATACAGAAGAGAAAAGACCCAGGAATAATGGAGATAATAACAAAGAAAGAGAGGATGAGAAGGAAGGTGTCACTTTTCCTACCAGATATAAAGAGATGGAATAGAGTGAAGAGGACTAGAAATAAAAAATATGTATGGAAATCTCATATGAAGAGGGCTTAATAAATTAAGAAAGGTTGGATAATTTAATAAATGGTGCTGAATTATTAAGTTACATGTATAACAATGAAATCGAATCCTTCCTCTTACATACAAAATTAAAGTAAAAAGTAAAACTTTTGAACTTCAAAAAGAAAATATAGTAGAATATGACAGAGTAGGGAAGACTTCATTAAACTAGATATAAAACACACAAACACAAAAGACTGATAAATATAATTATCTCAAAATTAGGCATGAGTATTGAAAAAAAGACACCATATGATCAAAGTTCTAAACGAATCCATAATCCGGAAGAAGGCATTTACAATCTATATTACGAAAAAAGCTTAATATCCATAATTTGCAATATTAATAAGATAGTGATAGTTTAATAGAAAAATAAGGAAGGCAAGGAAGTTTGTATGGTCAATAAACATATATATGCTCAATGAGATATACACACCTATCAGATTGGCAAAAATATAAAAATCTGACAGTTCTAAATGTTGGCAAGATTATATAGAATCAGAAATTTTCATATGATGCTTATGGGAATTTTGTAGTTTTCATATACCGTTAGTTGTCATAACCGTTGTGGAGAGTAATTTGGCAATAGTGAAGTTGGAGATATTCTCTCTGACAACCTAGTTAATTCCATTTCTAGATATACTTCACAGACAATCTTATGCATGTAAGGAGACATATAATAATGTTTATTGCAGGACTGTTTCTAAAGTAAAAAGCAGAAACAACATAATTTTCCTCCAGAAGGAATACTGACAAATATTTGTAGTATATTCATAATGCTATTCGCCAAACTGAGTGAGCTAGAATTATTTGTTTCAATATGAATAAGTATCTAAAATATTATACTGCAGGGTAACAAATATCAGATGATATCCTTCCATAAAGCGTAAGGGCTATATAAATTCTCTATCGATGTATACACATGTAGGATATGTGTAGCATTAGTATAAATACGTGCTTAGGAAAATACACAAATTCACAATGATGCTTACCATTGAAAGAGAGGGGCAGTGGGTCGTCAAATGTGTTTGTCACTTTGTCATTTTGTCACTTTGAAAAGCCTGAAGCAGGTCTGGCAAAATAGGAAAACTTTCACAGAGCTGGGTTGTCAGTAAGATTTTTAAATTGAAAACACATAGCACTGATTACAAATATCAAACGTCACATAAAAGGATTTTCCTTTAAAAGCGTGGCTTTATCTAAGTTCACACTTGGACTTCGAACTCGCAAAAAACGGATTTGTCTTCTAAAGGATAGTGCTTTCTCCGTGCAAACTGCACCAAAGAATCCAAGCATTCAAGCACTGTGGAAAATTTTTTAGGCAGTATGCTTTAATCAGCATCTTCTGCCAATGATTTTTCTTTTCTTTCACATTACAAAGACTGCCAGTAGAGTGAATGCAATCATGTAACTGCAGAACATTAGTAGGGGCGAACCACAGAACCTGAGAACTGCCGGGGGTTTTTAAGTACACATTTTAATTTTGAGCAAAAGAGTCCTTTGTTTCTGTGATGAATGTGATGTGGCATTTTCTGATTGGCAAGTGACCCATAGAAAGCACCCAGGGAATAATCATGTCACAGTCCAATTTCATAATTAAGTGTAGGTTTGTTTGTGGCCTTAATTGCATTTGTTGGAAGCTGAGTCCTTGATTTCCCAATCACGTCTGTGTTTTTACTTGCCCTATGCAAAAAAAAAAAAGAAGAAGAAGAAGAATAAGAGGAGGTACGTCTCCAAAGCAATCCAAATCCAGGAGATTTGTTTGGTACGGATATTAGCAGAATGCTTATCTCATTATGTCACTGCCATTATCGTCCCAGGAAAAAGCTGAGGCTTCGTGTCATGTGGGCATTTTTGCTGTAACTGGGAATGGGTCCTGTCAGCTAAATGCTTCTCACCTGATACTTCTCCCTAAATTCTGTCACCTCCATGAATAAACGGGCTGCCTTAAGAGTCTAGCTCCCTTGGTCCAGCTTTAGAGAGAGAGAGAGTTTCCATCCCAGCACGACCATCACTGCCCCCTTCCCTCCAGAATGACGGAAGGAAGTTTAAAAATATGAGAATGCATACAAAAGTGCTTTGTATGCTGTAAACTGTTTTTGACAAGTGTCATAAAACCATCCTGGATGTAGAAAAGTGTTGCGTTTATGGAACTCCACGTCCCTGTCTTTTTAAAGGAAAAGGGATGCCTAGCGGCCACTGGCTCTTTAAAACATGAAGTTTCCTTCAAGGAGAGGTGGATGGAAAGAAAGGGTATGGCATTCGCTATGCCCAAGCAAGCCCCAATTTTCTCACGAGGATGAACTAGCCCAAGCCCACAATCAGTGTCTGGCAAGGAGCAGGTTCCCAGTGTACCCATGTTGATTCCAAAAGCATCACTCCGCGCTAACAATGTGTGTGGACGGGTAGAGGGAGGAAGAGCCCATCGGCAGCAGAGCGGGGCAGACTGGGTGCAGACGCGGCTTGGCTCCCCCTGCAAACCCCATTGTGTCCACTGTTCACAAGCAGCCCTGTGGCGATGGCCGTCCTCCCCCCACGTCACCCTCACGTCCGCCGCTCTTTTCTTTCCGAAGCTCTTTTCTAAGAAGGAAGCAGGTTGTTTTGAGAAAGAAAAGGACAACAAGTGATAAACAGCAGAACCTTCTGCCTCGGGAGGAAGTTAGGCAATACTGCTTAAGCATTGAGTTGCCCGCAGTGGAGGCTGGACGGAGTCTAAGAGGAAACGTTTGTTCACCTCTGTACCCTGTGAAGTGTGCTGTGATGCCATTTGACAAGCCAGTTCAATCATGTAAGTTCATTTACTTAATTAACTTCTCAAGAGGCCCCGTTCTCGGAAGTGATGTCATTTTTCCTTAATTGAGACATAAATGGATGAATCAGGATTCAGAGGGTGCCCCTTCTGAAATGCTGGTACCTAAGGGCACACAGGAAAGGTCCCCTTTAAGTCAAGGGGAAGCCCACAGAAGGTCCCCTAAGGGGACCTTCTGCAGGCTATTGTCGGTGCACTCACTCTGAATGTCTTCCAGGACAATGCATTTGGACAACAGGGGGTAGTAGTAAATATCCATTTCCATTTCTTCAAGACTTATGCGGCCAAGCAGAACCGTGAAATGTCTTACCTCCCTGCTCCTCCTTGGCCAGTCCTCCTTCTAGAGCCACACTCATGTTGCTTCCCACCTGCGTCTACTCTTTCCTCCACCTGGGACCACTCTTCCTGGAGCATTCCGTTTTCAACATGTGAACTGGGGCAGGGGGCGGGGAGGGGGGGGTGGTGGGAAGCACACGATCAGACCACAGAGGCACTGCTGACTATTTTCACTGAAAATAAAAGATCATCTTAAAAGTCCATAATGATCATAAAGGTTGCCATTGCCATCATTGTTCACTGCAAGGGGACAATTTGAGATAATAAGTTGATTTAAGATAATTTAAGGATTCACATCTTCTTCGTTTAGTAGAATATCAGTTAATAATATAAGCTTGTTACCTCTTAGGAACAATGATAATAATGTATGGAATTTTTCTGACAAAAGGCAGTATTATATAAAAGAGCAAGCACTGAATTTAGACTTCCTTATGAGCTGTGTCACCCGAGCAAGTTCTTAAACTGCTTTGCTTTATTTCCCTCCCTTCCTGTGGGTCTTCCTTTCCAAATACTCCCCAACTTCTTAGAATAATGGAGCATAACACCCCAATGAGAGCAGCGGCCTTCGAGAGCAGATACCACATGGAAGGACAAAGAAGGACAAACAACATTTTAATATCATCAACTTGTTGTCTTTACAATTATTTTTATTTACAGAGTTTACTGTTTTCAGCACAAAATGCCCAGCTGAAGTAGAACCACTTGAACCCAAAAAGCTGCCTGATATTTACAAACCTCTAAAAAGTGTGCCCAAGAGTGCTTTGGAAACTCACAAGCTCCCAGCACAGCCTGGAGAACTGAGTGACCCACTCAAGTCCTAGACGCAGTTAAGGAGAGAATCTTCTGCAGTGACTCCTCTGTCCCCAGTCCCTGCATTCCTCTGGCCTAGGGGGCTGGGAACAGTGAGGTTCTGTGACTTCTACTCATTTTCTGTAACTGGACTCTCCTTGGCTTCCCCTTGGTCATAACCCATCTTATACTCCAGCTCTAATGACGTTTTACAGATCTTGTCCTCAGGGGCTGTCCTGAATTCTAGCTGGCTGTTAGTTGTATTCTAGTCCGCCACATTTTCATAGCTTCCTGAAAATAATGGTGTCAATTCCCAGAAGTTTGGGTAACTGTGCTTTTACCTTGGTTGTCAACCATTCAGCTGTTGCAACCCTCCCTCCGAGGCTTTGGTCTGAAGCTGTCTGGTTCTTGATGTCTATGCTACTCTGTTAAAAGACCATGAATCACAATGAGTGTAACCCTGCAAATTGTAGTGTGGGTATGAGATGTCTGGCTCCTTGTGAGGCTTAGGGGTACAGTAACAAGAAAGAAATTGCTCTAGTCTGGAGTTGCTAATAGTCTAGGGCCAGTGTTCTCTGTCTGTGGCCTCAAGGTCATCAGAGCCTCCCAAAAACCACACAAGTGCCCCTGGCCTTTTCAACTATCAGCTCCCAAATGAGAGAATTTGAAGGGTTTTTTTTCTTTGTTTTCGCCTGGGTCTGTTTAGCATCTTTCTTGAAAACATAGCACACACTATAAACATAATTCAATGATAAATTGAGATTGGAGTTTTGTCTGACTTCACTGAAGAAGATTCCACTATTAAAATGAGGGCATGGTCTTTTTCATTTCTTTTTCTTCTGTCACCCTTTAAAAAAAATACTCTTAACAATAGACTTGCATTACATGATTAAAATGTTGGAAGTCGTTTGGTACATTGTCCCCAGATGGGAGATGCAAGATAGGGTGTTAGCCCGCAACTCCTCTTCCAAAACTTAGCCAACAAGTTGGGTAGAAAAGGGTAAGAGAGTCTTCCAATTCTCTGGGTGTATTTATTTAATTCATCTGCTTGCTAAATATTTCTGTATCTCATTTTTAAAAATATTATCCCAGGAAAAGAGTGACAAAGAGAGTTACAAAATTACCACTTTATACATGAAGAAGCTGAGGATAGGTGAGTCAGAGGGTCTCCTGGGAGGAATGGGTTTATCAGCAGTGGTGTCGAGCCCAGGAGTGGGAAACTCGCGTGGGTAAGAGAGGTGTGACGGGTGTCTTTCCTGTTCTGCTTCCTGATCCTGCCCATTTTCTCCTCGTCCATCCCATGGCCTTAGTGATCCGAGTCGCCCTTTGCTTCCTGGATCCATCATCTAGATGTCCAAGCAGTAAGGCTCTTGTTCATTTTTTTCATCACATCTTCCAGCTTCTATGTGCAGCCCAAGGGTACATTGACCATTGGGCCCTCCTCAATCCCTGAGAAGGTGGTCAGACCCAAAGGAGAGCTCCCAGAGATGTTCTGAAACTCTGTTCCTGACATTATTCTCAGGGACCTGAGGAATGGGGGAATCCATAGAAATTGCAGCTTCTGTGTCTTTGTGTGCAGATAAACTCAGTAAAGTTCATCTACATCAAAGCCAGACAAAATTCTTACCTTCAGGAGAGAAATCAACAAGGTTCTGGGGCAGGGCAGTCCTAGATAGGCATAGTTACGTCCATCGCCCTTGGACCTACCATTGACGCCAACCCAGTGAGCTTACTGGCTACTGCCTTCCTGAATGCTCAGTCCCTATCTATTGCCCCTTCATCCCTGGGTGCCATGGGGAGGAGGAGGTGGAGAGGATAAGCCTAGAAACAGGTCTGGTACTGACCACAGGACACAGCTCCCAGAAAAAAAAGAATTTAGATTGTGCAGGGAAGTAACAGAGCAAAAGAAAGATTAACTGATCTAATTATTACCTAAAATATCAGAGGATCTTACAAAGGATTTCTTTGTTCATTGCTCATTTGGGGTCAGGGACACAGAATAAATGATAAATATATCACAGTCTGACAGGGTCCGACCCACCATCTGATGAAAGTGAGTGTCTTCACTCACAATGCTTGGATTGTTTAACATAGAAATGAATATATTTTGCTGTTAATACAAATCCTTTTCTTCATCTTACTTTGCCCTTTGTCATTGTGGGGGTGGAAAGTAGGAGTGGGAAAAGGATTCAGGACAATTAAAGGGAGCAAGAGGACAAGAAAATCATCCAGAGTCTAGGCTGCCATCCTTTAGCTCCTAGATCCATTCCTAAGAGAAGTCACCCTATGTTTCCTTTGCCTGCTCCCCAGGGCTGGGATAAGGATGGGATCCCATGTTGAAGCCAGCTAGGGGGTCCCTGCCACCCCATGTAAGAAAATAAACCACAAATCAATAGCAGGAGATTTGCATTCAAGAAAGGAGATTCTTTGAATAGTTCCCAGTCCCATTATGGAACCGAATATGTCAAAACCAGATGATTTTGCTTGTGTTGATCTCTGGAGGAGAGGGAGGAGAAAACATGTGACTTACCACATTCTGAGGGATTTGCCAAAGCTTCTTTATCAATCATGCATGTATACATGACTCTTTTTAAAAAGTCTGCAAACCTTTTAAACAGTATGACAAAGGCAATATCGACACTGACCAGTCATTTCATCCTGTTAACCCACTAGACTCCAGATACTATATGATGTAACGTAAGAACATTTCTACCAAATGAATTGCTTAGACACTGGGCAAAGCTCCCAAAGAGCAAGAGTTGCTAGTTTTAGTAAGGCACAAGTGTCCAGGATCTGACTGGCTGTGTGTGAGCTTGGGTCTATTTTTTTCTTCTCTCCATTCCAAGTATCTATCACTCCTGGGCACACAGCCCACTGCATCTGGGAAGTACTTCAAGGGATCATGTTCTGTGATCATCCTTACCCTCATACCAAGCTTTCCAAGGAATGGTAGCCAAGGAGATTTTAAAAGCACCTCAGTGGAGAGGCCACATAAACTCAGCTCTCAAGGCAGATGGCCACCATAGTGAGAATTAGCTTCGCAAGGGCAGAAAATGCAAGACAGTCACACAGTTCCATAATCCTGTAGACTGATTCTTACAAAGCCTTTAGGCCACGCCAGAATTACGGAGAGGAAGGGCTGAGTTTCTCTGCAGCTCCCTGGGAGTGCAGTATCAACAGGGACCAGAGTCTTCTTCGGTTGAAATGGGTACTTAATTGAAAGCCTGGGTGGTAAGAAATCATAGAAGTAGAAAGGAAGCTACCATTTGGTGAAGGGGCTACAAGTAAAGGTCAAGGTATCAAGAAAGTGTGATAGTGTGACAGGATTATATTTCTTAACTGATTGCTGCCTGGTGAGTTGTGAGTAGGTCTCACATTTATTTTCCTGTAGTAGTAGCTTGATAAGAGTGAGGAGGAAATGAATGGCAAAGAGTCCTACAATAGTGGATCCTACAGGGCTTTCTGCTCTAAGCCATTCTTTAAAAAGTCAAAACACACTGGTGATTTTTGGTCAACTGCTAGTGTGCTAAACATCACCGAACTGTGCATTTAAAAATGATTAAAATGGTAGATGTTGTGTTACGTACATCTTGCCACAATAAAATAAAAACACACATATAATAGAAATATATATATAGTATATTATATTAGTTATATATTATATTATATGTATTGTATATTTTATATATTTATATAAATATATATTTATATTATATAAATAATACTTATATTTATATTATATATATTAATTATATTAATTGATTAATTATATTAATTATATTAATTATATTAATATGATATATAATAAATATAATATTTATATTATATTATATAAGTAATATATAAATATAAAATATAAACTTATTTATATTTTATATTTATATATTATATATATATTTATTTATTATATATTTTATATATATTTATATTTATTTATATTATATATTTATATATTATATTGTATATTATATATAGTTATATATTATATTATATTTATATATTATATATTTATATATTATATATAGTTATATATATTATATATTATTTATATATTTATATATTATATATAGTTTATATATTATATTTTATATTTATATATTATATATTTATATATTATATACTATATGTATTTATAATTTATATATTATATATTTATATATTATATATAGTTATATATTATATTTATATATTATATAGATAGTTATATATAGTATAGTATATATAGTATATATTTATATACTATATATAGTATATATTATATATCATAGATATATATAATATAGTATGTAGAAATGAGACCATCTCAGGCAAAGCATCAGATGTTTTAGAGACCAAATGAGAGAACCAGCAGGCTCCATTCAGTTTGACTTTGGAAGCTGGGCCAGAGCACAAAAGGGCTCATTCTGGAGTCACAGTAATTGTAGGAGATGAATACATTTTGTTGTTGTTGTTGTTGCTACTAATGTAAATCATCCCCTTTGGCTTTTGTTATGATAGAGATGGAAGGTATAAGTTGGGTTTAAGATTCAGAGCCATCACTGGGGGCAGTAAGGGGTGCCAAGAAGACGTCTTCAAAAGAGTTCATCTGTTCTTTACTAAATTATAAAATAAAGGTAAATCCAAAGCTATTTCCTCTGCTTAGCAGGAGTTCCTCATGTAGCCTTTATACTTGATTTTCTATTATTTCTATTACTCAATATTCAAAGATGCCCGCTATCTGGTAGACTGGGCTGGCTGAGGGACCAAGAAGCTTGTTCTGGGAGCAGGAATACCAGGAGACTGACCCAGGCACAGCGAGTGAGCCTAGCTAGACACGTCACATGGGAGCCATGCATCCAGAAAGCAGGGCCATGAATATCAGGAAAGGGGCCATAGCTGAGGCCCATAGCTGACCTCATTCCCTGAGGTCACAGTGGAGTAGAGTTCCCAAACTAAGGCCTGTTGCCCAGGAAAGGGTCAAAAGCATCAGTCCAGCTTACTGAAAAGGCAATTCTCAAGTCCTGGAAAAACTGTAAAGGAGATTGAGAGTTAAGAGAAACTTGGAAAAGGAAGCATGTGTGCTAATTAATAGTAGCAAAGATTACATCCATATATGGAGCAACAACTATGTGCCATGCAAAGTACTGAGCAAGACACATGTAGTTTATTTATCTTCAAAGCACTTCAGGGAAGCTTGTGTACCTTCTTTTGTGCACATTATTGTGCACATAAGAAAACAGTTTCAGATTAAGAGAAGATACAGTTTGGTAGGATCTCTCATAGTTTTATTTGAGGGAGAATAAACCTTACCCTATCCTTCTTAGTGATTTTCAGTGGATGGCAAGAGTGAGACCACTTCAACATTTTGACCTGGACAATCCTTTCCTATATAGGATGGTTCCAGAATTACAGGATTAATGAGCATCCGTGGTTCCCATTCATTAGATGCCTATGCATTCCTATCCCTATACTGTCAAGTGTGTCACCAGTGAATAGAAAGTCTTACTTCTTTTCAAATGTATATGAATTTTCTTTTGTTTTATTTTTGTTTTGCTCTGCTTTGTTTTTGCTTTATTGCATTAACCAGAGGCTCTAACACAAAGTTGTTTAGAAATGATGACAGGGAACCTTCTTGCTTTGTTACTGATCTTAAAGGGAAAACATTCAGTCTTTCACTATAAAGTATGATGTCAGTGGCAAATATTTTTTAGATGCCCATTTATCAGGTTGAGAATGTCTTCTTCTATACTTAGTTTGCTGAGAATTTTTTAGTCATAAATGGGTGTAAAATTTTATCAAATTTTTTCTTTCTTTTTCTGCACCTATTAAGATAATTGTATGGTTTTTTATTTTTTATTTTAGTCTGTTTATGTGATACATTACACTGATTGACTTATAAAGTTAAACCAAAGCTGTATTCTTAGGATAAACCCCACTGATCATAATGTATTATCACTTTTTATATATGGCTAGATTTAGTATGTTACATTTTCATAAGAAATTTTGAGCCTATATTCGCAAAAAAGATGAGTTTTCTTTCAGTGTATACCTCTGCCTTTTGTATCATAGTATTGATATTCACAAAATGTTTCTTCCTCTTTTTACTTCTCAAGAGTTTAAATAGAAATCTGGCATTATTTCTTCCTTTAATATTTGACAGGAGTCGCTAGTTTAGCAACGTGAGCATGAAGTTTTCCGTATGAAAGTTTTTAAGTTATGAATTTAATTCCTTCAGTTATGTCAAACTAGTGAAGCGTATCTATTTCTTTTACATGGAGCCTTAGTAGTTTGTACCTTCTTTGAAGAAATCTGTCCATTTCATCTAAGTTATTCAATTTATTTGGTTTAAAGTTGTTAATAACACTTGTTTAACATTAATGCCTGTAGGATTTGTAGTGACGTCTACTCTCTTTCTTGACATTGGTAATTATTTTCTCTCTCTCTCTTTTTCCCTTGAACAATGTGAATAAAGCAGAGTTTCTCAACCTTGGTGCTATTGACATTTTGGGTTGAACGATTCTTTGTTGTGGGGAGCTGTCCTGTGCCTCACAGAGTTTGAACAGCTCCCCTGGCATCAACCCACTAGATCCTCCCAATCCTGCCAATTGAAGATGTCTCCAGTTGCCAAATGTCCCCTGGTGTGGGAGGAATCACCACTGAGCTATAGGTTTGTAGATTTTTGTCACATTAGTTTTTAAAAATGTATCTTCTGGGGGCGCCTGGGTGGCTCAGTGGGTTAAAGCCTCTGCCTTCGGCTCAGGTCATGATCTCAGGGTCCTGGGATCGAGCCCCGCATTGGGCTCTCTGCTCGGCGGGGAGCCTACTTCCCTCCCCACCCTGCCTGCCTCTCTGCCTATTTGTGATCTCTCTCTCTCTCTCTCTCTCTGTCAAATAAACAAATAAAATATTTTTTTAAAATGTATCTTCTGTTTTTTTTTTTTATTTCATTGTTTGCTGTTCTTTATAATTAGCTTCCTCTTATTTACTCTGGTTTTCACTTTTCCAGTTTCATTAGTTTAAGATCTTCCTTTTTTACTAAAATAAGCATTTAATGCTGTATCCTTCTCCCTTGGCACTGCTTTAGCTGTGTCTTATAAATCTTATATGTTATGTTTTTATACAGTTCATGTTACTTTATAATTTATACTTGGATTTCTTTAACCCAGGGGTCTTCGTCTAGTCTGGCTTCTACAACAAAACACCATAGACTCGGTGTCTTATAAACAACAGAACTTGTTTCTTACAGTTCTGGGGGCTGGAAGTCCAAGATTAGGGAGCTAGCATTGTCGGGTTCTGATGAAGGCCTGCTACTACCAACTCTCTGTGTCCTCCCAGAGCTGAAGGAGCTAGAGATCTCTCTGGAATTTTTTCTAAGGACACTAGTCCCATTCATGAGGACACTGCCCTCATGACCTGATCACCTTCCCAAGGCCTCACCTCCTAATACTATCATATTGGGCATTAGGTTTTTCAATATATGAAGTTTAAGGCAACATGAACATTCAGACCAGAGCACAGAGGTTATTTATTTTCAAATATTTGGAAACAATGACTGATATCTTCCTGTTATTGGTTTTTAGTTTAAATTCATTGTGACAGCCATATTTTTTATTTCAGTTTTTCAAAAGTTCTTGAGACTTGTTTTTATCCCAGAATATATAATCTATTTAGTGAGTGCTCCATGTGCCCTTGAAAAAAAAAAGTGTATTCTGTTGGTGTTTGGTGGAATGTTCTACAAATGCCAGGTTAGTTTGTTTGTATTCTTAAAGTCTTCTATAATGCTACAGATTTTCTGTTTATTTGTTCTATTAATTAACAAGAGAGAATTGTTATAGTCTCTGTATAAATGTGGACTCATCTATATCCCTTTCTAGTTCTACCAATTTTTGTTTCATGTATTTTAAATTTTTGTTTTTATGTCCATACACATTTGGAACTTATCATCCTGATGAATTTACCTTACTAAGCATTATGATCTTTATCTCGATAATAGTTTTCATGCTGAAGAAGTCTACTTTGTTATATATGACCACAGCCACTATAGCTTTCTATAATTAGGTTTGTATTTTATAGCTTTCCTCCATCTCTTTACTTTTTAAACTGTGTGTGCCTTATACTTTATATTTTATATATTTTATATTTTCAGTGGGTTTCTTACAGACAGCGTATGGTTGCATCATCCTTTTTTCAAAATCAAAACTGACAATCGGTGCCTTTTAATTGTACTGTTTGGGACATTGACATTTAATGTAATTATTATTATCATTGGTTTTAAATCTACTATCTTGCTATCCTTTTCTGCTACTGCTACCACCTAATTCATTTCTGGTTTGTTTCTATTGGTCAGTTTTTCTCCTGCTTATGGATCATACTTTCCTTTTATCTTCCTTGCTAATTTTTGACTGGTTTCTGGACACTGAATCTGAAAGACTTTACATTGTAGGAAGCTAGACTTTGTCATATTCCTTTAAGTAAGATTAAACTTTTTTCTAGTGTGCCGATAAGTTACTTAAGAAACGTTTGATCATTTTGAGACTTACTTTTAGATTGTTTTGGAGTAGACAGAGAGCAACCTTTACCCTGGGCCAGATTTATCTCCACTACTTTGGGAATGCCTTTCTAAGGACTCTACACAATGCCATTTGCATTATGATGTCTATCCACTCTGGCTGCTGGGAATGATCTTAGCCCTCTTTGAGCTTTGGGAATTGTTTAGCTTACTGCTTCAAAAGTTCTTTCCTGCACCTTGAGTAATTTCTTCTCACTCATGTGCAGATTAGGGTTTAGCCAAAGATTCAGAAAGATCCCTCCGCAGAGTTCATTCTATGTATGGAGACTGGGTGGATAATGTATATAGAAATTTCCTCTATGATACTCCTCTCCCACAAATTCTAGCTGACTTGTCCTTCCTTAAATCCAATCTCCAATCTCTCCCTCCTGAACTCAATGAAACTTTTTTGGTTCTGCTGCCTGCCATGATCCTGGCCCTCAAAACTCCCTTTGGCCATGAGCTGGGCAGTTGCAGGGCCCACCTAACTGTGTTTCCCTTCTTTCAGAAATCGCAATTCTGCACTTTCTGATGTACGAGTGTTTGAAAGCTATTATTTCATATATTTAGACCGGTTTTCTAGTTGTTTAAAAAAAGAAGGTAAATCCAGGATCTGTTACTGTATTATGACTGAATGTGGAAATCTGCCATCTTCATTTTTACAGGTTACTTTCATGAAATATATATTTCTGGTGGTGATTTTTTTTCTTTCTGATTTTAAAGGTGTCTTTTTACTGTCTTTTCCAGATTCTGTTGTTTCAGATGAGAAAATTGTGCACATTTGCATCATTGTTCCCTTGTGCATAGTAGGAAAATTTTCTTGGGCTGCTTTCAAAATGTCTTTATCTTTGATTTTTTTTATCTTTGATTTCAGGCAGTTTGATTGTGATATTTGTAGGCTAACTTTTCTTTGTATTTATCTTGTTCATGGTTTGCTGACCATCTTGAGTTGTAAATTTATGCTGTTCCCTAAATTGGAAGAGGTTTTAATCATTATTTTTTCTAATATTTCTCTTGGCCCAATCTTTCTCCTTTATTTCTGGGATTCAAAGTTCATGTATGTTAGACCTTTTGATATTGTCCAATAGGTCACTGAGGCTTTGCACGTTTTTCTGCAATTTTTTTCCCTCTCTGTTCCTCAGGTAGGTCTACTTTATATGAAACTTTCTTCAAGTTCAACAGCACTTTCTTCTGTTACCTCCAATCTCCTGTTCCTCCTATCTAGTGGATATTTTATTTTAGATATTAATGTTTCAGTTCTATGATTTTAACTGTTCTTTTTAACATTTTTTATGTCTCCTCTGACATTCTCTATTTATTCACTTACTTGAATACATTTTCCTTTATGGCATTAAACACAGTTAGAAAGCTGTTTTAAAGTCTTTGTTAATTTCAACATCTAGGTCATCTTCAGGTCTGTCTTCATTGGTTGCCTTTATTTGAGCACTGGTCACATGTTCTTATTTTTTCACTTGTCTATTAATTTTGGATTATATCCCAGACATTTCAAATGATATGTTGTAGAGGTTTCAGAGTCTCATGGTCCTTCCTTAGAATATTGAATTTTGCTTTATCAGGCAATTTTCTTGACTGCATTCAAAACTATAAATTCTGTCTTCCCTATTGTGTGAAGCAGCAGAAATTTTGTTTATTTCTTTTAACCTTTGTCAGGCTGCTTGGAGCCTGCCCTATGCTTGCATAGTTCTGGGATCATTTAGGGATTTGAGCAAAACTTTAATATACAAAATTCAGGGCTCCTCCCCCAGGTTTCTCTTTTCTGAGATTTCCCTTTCACTTTCTAGCTGCTACAGTGCCCCTGAAATCTGTGCTCTGATTCTTCATGCCAGTAGGATGATGGATATTCTGGCCAAATTTTAACCACCCCTTCTGGACTGGACTTGGGTCTGCTTCCAGAAAAAAATTAATAAAAAATGAGAAGCTTATATCATGATATTTGTATCTTCTGCTATCAAGTTTCTGCCTGTTTTTGTTTGTTCTCCAGTGCCTTCAGGTAGTTGTAATATTGTCTCTACAGTTCATAGTTATTTGAAGAGTACCTGGTCCAATAGTAGCTATACTTCTATTACCAGAAACTAGAATCCCATTGCTCTATCTTCGATTCCTTTTTTTTTTAATTCTTTTAATACAAATACAGTGCCTTAAACTTATCCATCACAATTTTCCCTTTCATTCTCACAGGTAAATCCAATCTTTCATAAATCCATCTATTCTTACCTCAACTACCTAGAATGTATTATCATCCCCAAATACAAATATTTTGCTGCGTTGTCTCTTCTCCAAATCATTTATTGATTCATTAAGTCCTTACAGAACCCTCCTATTTACTGATTTCTATTCAGGGAAACACTCATTTATCTACATCCTTTGTTTCTGTCTCTAAACATTCTACAAGATAAAATAGCCTCTTCACTGCACCATCACCAGATTTTGAAAGCAGGTTGTGTGGAATCTTGTCAGAGGTCTTTCGAAATTCTCATTAGATTATATCAACTCATGCCTTTTTAACTCTTTAAGGATGCCAGTAAATTATCTACAATTTTTTTTAATGTTCCTTCGGAGAATCCATGTTGTCTTGCAGGTTATCTTATTTTAAGAGTTTGATAGTCCAATCCTTTATTAAGTATAACCTAATATCAGTTTATCTGGATTAGAAATAAATGTAATAATTTAAAGCCCTTGGATTCTCCCTGGATTTTTTTTTTTTTAACTAAGATCACATTTGTAATCCTCTAGTCTTCTGGCACAGGAGTCGTAACATGTCAAACTTTACATTTTGGCCACCCATCCTCTCTGTGATACCTCAGTAACTCTAAGAGTGTGATCAGATTTTGATTTAAACTAAATTTATTTTACTAATGATAACTAATATTTATTGTGCATGTGTCACATGCCAGATAATGTTCTAAGTATATGATCTCATTTTCTCCTCCAGTAACCCTATAAATTAACTATATTCCCATTTAGAGATATAAATCTATTGGAGCACATCTTAGGTATTGACCAGCATTTAGTCTAATGCTGCCAATTTTTTGCAATTTGGAGGAAATTTTGGAACTGCACATCTTCTTTTCCAGTATACCTTCAAAACACAAGCTTTCATGATGTATTGTTTAAGCTAGCTCTGTAAGAATGATAGGTTCCCTCCACACACATCCCCAGGGAAAGAGGATTTTAAGTAGCAGGAGAAATGGCAAACCTGAAGAGGTCGTCAATCAAAAAAATACAAGTGCTAAAGCTATCAGTAAAGATAGACTAGCATGTTGTAGGATAATAAATCACATTTTATTACTCTTGGAGTAATAATATTTGAATAAAATTTGTCATGTTTTATAATGTTTTCTTTTGTGTGTGTTTTTCTCACTCAATTTGCCTGCCCCAGAAGTCTTTCTATGTCTTTTCCCCACTTGGGGCTATAGTTTTCTTTATCTGTCATTCAGTTTGAGGCATCCCTTTGGGCTCCTTCTCACTCTCGAGAGAGATTCTCATTTTTTTTAAACCTTGCTTCTTGTTGAAAGAGTTTTTTTTCTCTAACATTGTCTCTTTAGGGAAAAAAAAAAGTTTTCTTTGTCCATTCTTCACTTTTTACATTGCTTAGCCACCTGAGACTCTTTTTCATTCTGTGTGTTTTAAATTGCGAGCTTCCACCCACAGTGCTTTCTCTGTCCCCCTTATAATTTTCCTTTATCTTTTCACAATTTATTTTTAATGTCCATAATTAACCGGTTTGTTTAATTGCCTCAGCATTTATGAGTTCTCCATGGCGGCATCCTTTTCCTTTTTTCTGTCCTTAAACTTGTCTTCCAGCACTCAGTCTGGTAACACACTGAGCTGAAACAAGATTTCATTGCTTTCCACTGCTTCAGTCGTTGCCCTGCTTTTCAAAAACAGGTCCTTCAAATTACCTCCTCTGTTTTATCTTCAGACTATAACCCACTCTTCAGCATAGGTGAAAATGTGACAGGCATACCTGGAAGATATAGTTAGAAGCTGCCTACATCAATCACATAGAATATGTGGAACAAAAGTTCATCTGAACATAAAGATGGGTGTGTAGGTGCTCCTACTGGGTGTGTAGGTGCTCCTACTGCTGAAAGCAATGTATCTATGTGTTAGGAGGGAGTGGAAAATGGTTCTTTTAATCAAGGATATGAAAAATGAGGTGGAGTTGTTTTTTGTTCTTGGTGTCCTAAAGTTATAATCCACTGGAAACAAAGTAATGTTGAAAAACATTGTTAAAAAAACGTTTTTTATAAAAAAGATTGTATTTTAGAGTCTTACTGTCTTCCTTTGGAGGTGGTATCTTACACTACCTTGTATTTGTTTGGTTCTTATTTCCAAAGTATTTTTTTTTTATATTATCTCAGTTAATTCTGAAAGAAAAGGACTACAGGGAAAGTATGGAATTTTACTTGTCTGACATTTAACTATTTAATAATAAACAGGGACTGAAATGTATGTCTGTTGCATTGTGTACTTTCTCAACTTTTATTTCCCTGACACTGTCCCCACCCTACCTCGGCACCTCCTGGTTCTGTACTCCTGTTTTTCTCTTCTTTTGTAACTTTTAAGATCTTTCACATGTGTTGCTAGGAGAGCTAGGATGACTTGTAACTGAGGGAGAAGAAAGTAGTCATCATTTTCCTATACTCAAATGAAAGTGACTATATATATACTCTATGTGTTTAAACCTCATCTGATGATTATTCACATTCAAAGCCAATTCCTTTCCTGGAGGGGTTCCTTTAAAAAAATCAACAGAGAAAGGACAGAAGAATCAAGGGTGGAAATGATAAGGAAGGCAGTTTAGTAGAGAGGAAGGCTAAGAGCCCCACATGGGTAGGAGGCTGAGGGACAGAAAACTTATTTGCCATCTTTCTTGTTTTTACCTCCATGGCCTCTTGTAGTGTCAGGGACAGCTGTGACCCTCCCCCAGGTTCTATACTATCCAGGAGTCCAACATGTGCTTCCCTCTGCTTCCTCGTGGAGGGAAAAATAACTGAACGCTCCCAGAGGCTTCTTTTCCTTATCACAAGCATTTGAAAATTCTTTCAAAGTGCTCACAAGGTGGGACGCCTGGGTGGCGCAGTTGGTTGGGCAACTGCCTTTGGCTCAGGTCATGATCCCGGCGTCTTGGGATTGAGTCCCGCATCGGGCTCCTTGCTCCGCAGGGAGCCTGCTCCTCTCTCTGCTTCTGCCTGCCTCTCTGCCTGCTTGTGTTCTCTCTCTGTTAAATGAATAAATAAAATCTTTAAAAAAAAAAAAAGTGCTCGCAAGGTATTCTGGTTTCAGTCCATTGTCTTATTTACTTTCTAAAAAGCCTCAAGGGACTGAGACCCTTTGTTTTCATGAAAATACTCACAATCCATTTTTCCCTACCATTACCAGGTTTGTGACCAAGGTTACCCATTTCACCACTCACGTTTCACTTCCACTGGACGTGATGCAGCATGGATGTGGTGAAAGCAAGCTCTGGGCTTGCCCTCAGGTAAAGCAGACCCAATTCTGCTGCAAGTATGATGTTGCTTAGCTTCCTATAAGTCTTTTGTCACCTGGTAGGCTTCCTTACTAATAACTTCAATTGCAGGCATTTGCTTTATCAGCCTCTGGTGGGGGTGAGGGTAAGGGTGAGGCAGTGTGGGAAGTGGGTAGGAAGAGGGGCACAACTGAGAATACACACTCTCTGTCTACCTAATCCTGCAAAAAAATGTGATAGCCCATTGCACTAATTAATAGGAGAAGCCAGCTGGATAGCCGAGGGTCTGTGGTCTGTGGTCACAATTCTTGGTCCAATCTAAGTTGATGAAAACTTCTCTTAAAAATACTTGGTTCTAAAACTAACTTGAATAACAAATCTGGTGTGAAATAGATCTTAACCTGTTTCCCTGCCACTTTTCAGATTTCATCCTGGAATACAAACATGCTGGATAAATTTAGTCTGTCTAAGGACAAGCACTAGATGTTTCTGATGGCCAATAGCACTTTATCTGGAACAATCTATTTTCTACTTCTGTAGCCCAGTAAATGCTAAGTGAGCTGCCTTTTCCATAGCCAACAACTCTTGCCGATGCTTTTCCAAAAAGCCTATAATACAAGAAAAATATGTTGTGAAAGTTATTGAAACTAAACTGGCTTTTGAGACCGTGAAAACATTTTATTATTTAGGTTAAGCAGATTGGCAGTGGCCTGCTTTTAAAACATGTTGTCTATGAAACTGAAGCAACGCACTCATCTTGATTTCTCACGTCCGTTGTCCCTGATTTAAAACAGTCAGCTTCAACAACCGCCTGTTATTGGCTTGTTTAACTTTGTTTGGGCCCCAAATTACCCAAGTGCATTGAAATGCCATCACTTACACGTAGCCAGCAGCCTCCTTTAGCCAAGCCACTTGCCTTAGCAGAGTATTCAGAGCTCAGAAGATGGGATTCTCTTTGATAATGAAGTCATGGTGCACTCTGGGATTTGGTACAGGGAAGAAAGTATCTGCTAGGATCAAAGCTAAAACTGAGAAACTTCTTATGAAATAGTTAGCAGTGAGGCTATGGTGGTGCATCCCATAAGTCCGGCATGTGTGTTCATCCCATAATCTCCAGAATCCGTCTGACAATGAACAAGGAAGAAATGAATGACTCACACAGGTTCCAAGGGGTTTTGTAACCTGATACCATCATGACTAAAATCAGTCTTCACCTCCACAAATCTGAGATGTGTGAAAAGGCATACAGAAACATCTTCAAGATAAAAACTTAGCACTATTTTTTATACTAAACTCATGAGCAGCACCTGGGTGGCTCAGTTGGTTGAGCTTCGGACTCTTGGTTTCGGCTCATGTCATGATCTCAGGGTCCTGGGACGGAACCCAGACTTGGGCTCTGCCCTCAGCTCAGAGTCCACTTAAGACTCTCTCTCTCTCTCTCTCTGTCCTTTCCCACCACCCCTAAAAGAAATGTCTAAATCTTTATAAACTCATGAAATTAAACTGATGGCTTATGTTAAAGTGTCAGCTTTGCAGCTGGCACAAAATTTAAAGGTGTTCTAAGTATCTATCTAGATCTCTAAATAGCTAACTATTCTAAAATAGTCCAAAATAAGTGACTACATGAGAAACACTGTACTCAGAAACGAAGATGGAAACATTCATTTGGGCCCCATCATCAAGAATGTGCAGATATATTTTCTAGATGTCCCTTGGGTTGTACATATCAGCACCATTATTCATTTATAATTATTTCTAATTAAGTAATTATAAGCAGCATTCACACACATGTTTTTCTTTTCTTTTTGAAAAAAATACATAATTAGACGATGAAGAATTTAATTTACATAGTATTTCTTTAAAGAAATCTGATCTTTTTCTTCTATAAAGTGCATTTAAATCATATTGAATATTGATAAACGGAATGAGGTGGAGAAATTGTGGTTCTCAACAGGCCTAAATGAAAAATCCAAAAGACCTCTATAAGTAGGAATTGTTAGACCTGGAAACGAAAGGAACACTAAAAGAATCTTTCATCTTTCAGCTCTTATTTTGAAAGAATAAGAAACTACTTTGATATTCGAATATCTTATTCTTAAGAGCCCAAAACATTTTCAATAAGGAAATAATTTTCAGTTTTCTATTAAATAAGAATCGTAGGAGTGCTGTTTAAATTTTGTAAAATTCTGGATTAGCGGAGTACAAATTAAAGCGGAATTGCAGTAAAATAGAAACAGATTGTACAAGTTTGGTTTTAGAGGTACTTCAAAACTTCAGCCACAAAGCAGGATTTTGGAACACGCTGTGATTGTTGACTACAGGGGTAGCGGCTGTCTCCTGAGTTTGGAAGAGACGAAACGTCTGCGTTGCCAGGCTTTCATTTCTCATGGTTTGCCATATTGCAATGACTTAGCAATCTTTCCCCAGAAATTAGTTTGAGAGGAAGATAAATTGGAACTTCAGAGCAAAAGTGAGCAGCTGAGCTTTCGTCATGGGAGAAAGGGAAGATTTATAACTGGACACATATGATAGTCATTCACTTTGTTATTAATGCTTTTGAACCTAAGTGCATCTAGCATTACAAATATCGCACAGGGAAGAGGCCATTCTTTAGGCTGAAATGAGCTCAGAGGAAAAATTCAAGGATTTCTCTGGTGGACCTGAATACTCTGGGCAAGTTTTTCCCA
Source organism: Nasua narica (assembly GCA_028533885.1). Classification (NCBI taxonomy): domain Eukaryota; kingdom Metazoa; phylum Chordata; class Mammalia; order Carnivora; family Procyonidae; genus Nasua; species Nasua narica. The sequence continues at coordinate 116,826,411 of CM052800.1, read as the reverse complement.
TCGCTGTTTATTTATTGCCACTGTGGCCTCTTTTATTATTTCTATTATGGGCTATATATACTCACTGATTTGCAGGGGGCCATATTGTGGATCTAGGGGGAAAAGAACACCTCAGATTCTAGTTGGAGCTGTAATCTGACTGAAAAATAGGGTAGGACTTGTGTGGATGGAGATCAAAAGATCTGATTTAGTAATAATAAAGATATTTTGGGGCGCCTGGGTGGCTCAGTGGGTTAAAGCCTCTGCCTTCGGCTTGGGTCATGATCTCAGGGTCCTGGGATCGAGCCCCACATCAGGCTCTCTGCTCAGCGGGGAGCCTGCTTCGCCCTCTCTCTGCCTGCCTCTGCCTGCTTGTGATCTCTCTCTCTCTCTGTCAAATAAATAAAAATATTTTTAAAAAAATAAAGCTATTTGTTCAATAGTGTTTAAATGTAGCTAAAAATTAGCTTAATCACATTATCTAAATTAAACATTCACCCCAGAATATAAGCTTTCTGCAGGCAGGCATCTCCTCAAAAAGAAAGTAGAAACCCAGTTTTGCCTCCCAAACTCATCCAGCACCATAAGTGGTAAAGGAGACCTCATGAGTATCACTTTACTCTCGTGGTTTTCAAATGTGTTTCAGGCCTGGGGATTCCACATACCTTTTCAGGAATCTACAAGGCTCCTTTTACTTACTAAAATACATTCGTGTTTTTCCATTAATCAATAGCTTGTTGTTTTGTTTTTGTTTTTTAATAGTCTATTATTTTTAATGAAGAGTTTTTCATTGTATGGAGGCACACTACAGTTTCTTTATTCATTCACCCATTGAGAGACATCTGGGTTGATTCCAGATTTGGGCAATTAGGAAGAAACTCCTATGAACACTCACATAGGGGTTTTTGTGTAAGCCCAGTTTATCATTGTTTTTCTTCTTTGCATAATGCTTTGATGATGTATTTAAAACTATTGGTCAAACCCAATATCACACACATTCTTTTCCTATATTTTCCTCTAGAGGTTCTAGAATTTGGGGTTTTACATTTATAAATACAGTCTAGTTTGAATTCCTTTTTACATAAGGTATTATTTAGAAGTCAGTCAGGCCTTTTTTTCATGATAGGAATAGGAATATGCTTCTTGCAGTTGATTATATCTCACTGAAAACAGAAGTCTACTCAACTGGGTTTTTTGCCCAGGAAAATACAGTTATTTTCCTTTCTTACCACTTGCTTAGATTTTTCTAAAAAATTTTATTGAGACAACTTTGACATATAAAAATTAAATATATTTAAGGTATACAGCTGGTGTTTTGATACATATATGAATTGTGAAATGATCACCACAGTCAAGCTAAATAACGTAACCACCATCTCTAGATATCATTATGCAAATGTATGTTTAGGATATTGAACTTAAGATCCATAAATTTTTGTCATTTTTGTTAGTAGGCAATAGGTATAATATTTTTGTATTCAAATAACAAACATTTTTAAGATCATTCATTTTTAAAATTTTTTAAAGATTTTATTTATTTATTTGAGAGAAAAAGCACACAAGTTGGGGGAGGAGCAGAGGGAGAGGGAAAAGCAGACTCCCTGATGAGGCTGAGCAGAGAGCCCAACATGGGGCTCCCCAGGATCCTGAGATCATGACCTGAGCTGAAGACAGATGCTTAACCAACTGAGCCACCCAAGCGTCCCTCATTCATTTTTAATTTCTAATGTGGGATGATTTCATTTCTTTCCAAGTTGAAGTAATAGGGATATATATAACCTCCTACATTAAGCAGTTAAAAAAGAAAGACCGAACATATAAAACAATGGTTTTAGACATTGGACAGCAATGTCTAAAAAGTGTAACACATGACTGTAACTGAAAGAGAGGGGAAACCAACAGAGTCCAACAGTTGCCCGCGGCTCACTTCCTTGAGAATTTCCCGGCTTGCAGGTGAAGAGGGAGAAAACTACATGAAGTGCTGTCATCTTTTGGAGTTGAGGAAATGCAGCTGGGAGTGTAGAAAGGCCAGGCAACTCGAGTTCACAGGGAAGAGTAGTAGAGAGAGCGCTGCACACAGACCGAGCATTGGAAATGTGCAGAGTCCCTCGCGTCTTCAGCGGGGTGCAAATGAGCATGTGCGTAAAAGGAAACTACTCAGTGCTGGGAAAGAACTACCTGAAAGGAACACCCAGAACAATCAGAACAATCGGCTCACTCATGGCCAGGATAATTTGGGTTCCCATGTGTCAGAGTGGGAAAAACCCTATAATATATAAGGCCCCAAGTTGAGTACTCAGAAGTGCATGGCCTCAGTAGTGAGGTGGTAAAATTAGCCCTAGACTAGAAGCCATTTTAGTCCCACTACACAAAGCTGAAAAGTGCACCTCAAAGGGTCAAACTACTTATAAGCAAATTTGTCTCAAAATAAAGCTCAAAACATTTTAAAATGTATCGGAATATCCAGCACCCAAAAAGGGAAAATTCATAATTTCTACATCTAATAATAAATGACTGTCATGCAATGAAGCAGAATCATCTGACCCATTTTGGGGATGACAGCATATGCCTCACCAGAAATAATGCAACTTAGGATTCTATACCAAGAAAAAAAATATCTTTTTAAAATAAGGGCAGAATAAAGACTTTCTCAGATATACAAAACCTGAAAATATTCATCATTAACCCACCCGCATTGGAGGAAACAATAAAGTCCTTCAGGCAGAGGGAAATACAGATCTACGTGGAAGAGTCGATAGCAATGGAAGTCGCTAATATGTGGGTATAAAATATACATATATTTCTTTCAAAACTTCAACATAATGTTAAAGTAAAAATAATGACAATGCATGGTGGGATTTGTAACAAAAAGAAAATTAAAATGCATGAGGTAGGGGGGTGGGTGGCACAGATAAAGGAGCTAAAGAGTGCACTTATCCAAATGAGCCGAGAGTAATGTACAGAATTGTTGGATCATTATGCTGTACACCTGAAACTAATATAACACTGTATGTTCATTATAATTCAGTAAAAAAAAAATCTTTTGAACTTCTAAAGCTAACCTATCATGAAGAGTAGCTGGTTTTATGAAGTAATGAACTAACTGAATCTGGAATACTCAAATAAGGGCTACAGAAAAGATGTATCAAATAGTTATTTAGCACATGGGGTACAGAGCACCTCATGCTAATAGAAGTGAGTCTGTGATCAGACAAAAACTGGATTAGATATAGTATGTATTTGTTACTTCAAATTATGTGCGATGGTCTGAATATTTCATTCTTAAAATCAGCAAAATATTTTAGGTACATGTTAGAGGATTTAACATTGACGTCACTAACACTTAAAGTTTTTAAAAGCTTTCCTGAGGAAAGAAAATGTGTGACAACACTAAGACACAGACTGGGACAGAGAAAGGGAAGTATGCAGCTTAAGGGTCTTATGTACATGAATTTATATAATATTACTTGAGAGTAGCAGATAATGAATTAAAGACATATAGTATCAACCCTAAAGCAACCATTGGAAAAACAGAAAAGGTATAGCCAGTGTATTCATTTCCTGTTACAGCTACCACAAGTTACCATAAACTTAGTGGCTTCAAACAATACAAAGGTGTTCTCTTACAGTTCTGGAGGTCAGAATTCTAAAATTGATCTAAAATTGGTTTCCTCTGGAGGCTTTTGGGGAGAATCTCTTCCTTTGCTTTTTCTGGCTTCTAGAGTCAGCCTACATTTTTAAAGTCCCCTCCTCCATTTTTAAAACCAGCTGCACAATTACCTTGTCTCTGACCTGCCTCCCTCTTACTAAGAACTCTCCTGATTACTGCAGGCTCACTCAGATAATCCAGGATAAGCCCTCCATCTCCAGATTCTCAACTCAATCACATCTGCAAAGTCCTTTTGCCACATAAAGTAATACATTCACGGGTTCTGAGGGTTAGAACGTGGACATCTTCATGAGTCCAGGTCACAATTAGCTTACCACAGCTAATAAACCAACAAAGTAGATCAAATGGAATAATAATTAAAAAAAAATTCTACTAATCCAAAAAGGCAGGAAAAAGGGAAGGAAAGTGAACAAAGACCACTTGGGGGAATATAAAAACATATCAGAATGATAGATTTAAACCTAACCATGACAATGGCATTAAATGTCAACACTCCAGTTGAAAGGGAGAGATTTTCAGATTAGATTAAAAACCAAGATACAACTATATGCTTCATATGAGAATCCCACTTGAAGGGTAATGACACAAATAAATTCAAAGTAACAGAACAGAAAAAGATCTATTTTGTTAGCGCTAATCATAAGAAAGCATGATCATTTCCTACTGAGAAAGAGATCACTTCCTCAAAAGGAAAAAATAATTCTAAATGTCTATGTATCTAATAGAGTTTCAAAACATATTTCTAACAGTAAAAAAACTGTTAGAAATGAAAAAAGTAGACTAATCTATAATTAGAGATATCAATATTGCTCTCTCAATATTTAATAAAATAAGGGGAAAGAAAATCAGAAAGGACAGAAAAGACTTGAAGAACACTATAAACCAACTTGACCTAAGCAATGTATACAGAATACTGTACTTAAGAGCAGCCAAATGCACATTCTTGATGGTGTACAAAAAACATAACCAAGACACAATGTGTTCTGGGGCACAAAATAAGTCTCAATAAATTTTAAAAGGTTAAAATCATATAAAATATGTCTTCAATAACAATGGAATTAAAATAGAAAATAATAGAAAAATATCTGAAAGAAATACAAATATTTAGAAACAAAACAACACATTTAGAAATAATTTATAGGTCAAAAAAAATACTAAAAACCCATTTTAAAGTGAATGAAATTAAAAACATCATATCAAAATATATTTGATGCAGTGACAAAAAATACAGAACACAAAAATGCTTACATTAGGAATACCGATAACTTAAGCTTCCAGTTTCACAAATTAGAAAAATAATAGTAAATTGAATGAAGTAAAGGTATAGAAAGAACAAATGTAAAAGAGCACAAAATCAATGAAACTGAAAACAAAACAAAAACCCCAGCAAATCAATAAAAACAAAAACTGGTCTCTGACAAAGTAAATAGAGCTAATAAATCTCTAGCCAGACTGGTGATGATATAAAGAAAAGACCCACGTTTCCAATATCAAGTATCAGAAAAAAAGAATATCACCACAGATTCTATAGACATTCCAAGTAAAAGAACCTATCATGAATAATATTCACCCAATACATCCAACAAAGGAGAAGAAATGGACAAATGCTAAAGGATCCTGTATTAGTTTAGTAGGCTGCTATGACCAAACAGCACAAACAGGGTGGCTGAAACAACAGAATTTTGTTCTGTCACGGTTTTGGAGCCTGGATGTCCAAGGTCAAGGTACTGGGGGGATTGGTCCCTTCTCAGGGCTACAAGAGTGTGTTCCATGTCTTGCTTCCAGTGGTGCCCTGGCAATCTTTTGTAGTCCTTGGCATGTAGAAGAACCAGTCTGATCTCTGCCTTGATCCTCACATGGTTTTCTCCCTCCTCTTCCCATTGTCCCCCATCTCTCTCTCCTCATATGGCATTCTTAGGTAAATTGCACGATATATGAAATTGAAACTAATTCAATCTGCAGAAGGCAGGTGGGGGAATCTGTCTTCTACTAAGTCAAACATTGAAGAGGTGTGCAAACATGTAAAACAATGTTATTCCTCTCACTAAATTTAGTTTTGTTCGGGAAAATATAGTTAATTTTCATAAATATACAGATATTGACATGAAATAAGCTTGTTACCATTATCTTTTAATGAATTCATAAATATTTTAAAGATTCACTCATTTTAATTCTTAATATGGTAATTACCAGTAAGCAGAAGCTATGTAAACAAAGGCTCTTTGGGGTCCTTGGTTTTTAAGAGTGTGACAGGGTCCTTAAGTCAGAAAGTTTGTGCTCTGGTCTATGGAACCATTTTATTTTTTTTTAAGATTTTATTTATTTATTTGGAGAGATATACAGGGAGAGAGGGAGAAAGCATGCGTGGGGGAGGGGTAGAGGGAGAGGGAGAAGCAGGCTCCCCACTAAGCTGGGAGCCCAATGTGGGGCTCAATCCCAGGACCCCAGGATAATGACCTGAGCCAAAAGCATACACTTAACTGACTTAGCCACCCAGGCATACCTAACAGAGCCATTTTTTTAAAAAGATTTTATTTATTTATCTGACAGAGAGAGAGATCACAAGTAGGCAGAGAGGCAGGCAGAGAGGTGGGGGGAGCAGGCTCCCCGCTGAGCCGAGAGCCCAATGCAAGACCCAATCCCAGGACCCCGAGATCACGACCCGTGCCAAGGCAGAGGCTCTAACCCACTGAGCCACCCAGATACCCCCTAACAGAACCATTTTAAAGATGACTAAGCTGAGGCCCATAGAGTGGAAACAAATTGCCCAAAGCAAATACCATCTGGCAGAGCTTAGACTCAAAGCCAGGATTTCCCACTCTAGAAGCTTCCTTCCTTCCTCTTGCCCTAAGTCTAGGTGAAGCTTTTCTCTATTTCTCCATCTTGTCTGCCCAACCTCGGCCACTGTCCCCAAAGGCACATCAGATTTGAGTTATAAACATGGGTCACAATTTGTCACAAGCCCCACTGACCTGCCCCTCCTCAACACAGATGACTTCTTCATCCTCACCGGGTTTGGAACTAGTTTAAACATAACTCATTGTCCTCCCAGAGACCAATTATGGTATGAAGACTTTGAATCTCTACACCATTCCAGGGTGGTCCTCGTGGAGCTTTTTCCCTGCAGCTCTATTTCTAAATTCTATTTCTCTTCTTCAGTGCATTGGCACAATGATGCATTTGCATGAATTTAAAATTTCTATAAATGAACTCTGGAAAGCTTAGCCTGTGTCAAGGTTATTTAGAGAGCAGAAGGAATGTGTCTTAACATGAGGGGTGGCAGGAAGGATGCCATCTCCCTGTCCACTCACCAGCAAAGAATGTGTGCACTCTGGAAATGAAAGACATCATTTCTACAGATGCTCAAGGACAGACTCTAGATTCCTTGGGGAATTTCTTCCATCTTCAGTTGATGGTGCCCAGGAAAAGAAAACAAATCCTCAGGCATACTTCTTTTCAGCAATCAACAAGATCACCTTCCTCAAAGATGAATATAGGTTATTTGAATATTAAGACTAATTACTTAACACCTGCAGACATCTCAAAGGAAAACTAATTATTCGGTTCACAATATCACTGTTGAATTAGGCCAGATAGGTCTTTTTGGCATTCCACAGTCACCTTGTTCAATGCAGTGCAATGTACAATGCAGGTACAATGACCTGAATGAAGTCATTGCATACCTGAGCAATCTGGCACTTCCGGCCTCGAGTGTCATCACACAGTTCACTGAGGTGGAACCTCAATGTTTTGAGCTGTCATAGCTATTGACCAAATGGAACTGGCCCATGGGTTCTCTACAGCAGGTCCTACTCAACACCTAGATCATGCATTTCTCTCACAAGTCATGCACCAAATCTCAAGAGATACCTCTTTGTCGTAACTTTCTCCCCTTCTGACTTGTTTATACTTTATTTGGTATACTTAACATGGACATTTGATGGAAGGGAAATCTCTTGATGGGTTTGCGGTAGATAATGCCAACTGGAACAGAAATACGTGCATGTACATGTGGATAATTTGAATCTGATCCCTTGTTCATCCAGAGTCCTCAGCATAGCTCAGTGACTAATTTCAGTAACTAAATACCAATCTGGGAGGAAGTTTTCATATCTGCTCTTAATTATTAATTTTCCCCAGTACTTAGATGGTTCCTGGAGAATAAAGCTCAAGCCAAGTGGTGACGCAGGGCTCATTCTTTCCCTGAGCCCATTAAAAACTCAGTGCACCTCCGAGGAGCCTCCGAAATGCATCAGAGGCATGCTTAGGGCAACTTTTCCCAGCAGCCACTTCTGCAGAAGACTGACTAGTTGGGCAATAAAGGGGAAGAAGGAGGGGATTGGGCTCCCACACCCAACCCCATAGCAGGAACGGTCAATCTGCCTTCTTCCTACTTCTTGTTTTCCACCAGACTTCTCCAAAGATGTTTCACTTAACAGGAAGCATTCATTACTGTGAACATTGAACCAATGAGATAAAGAAGGGAAGTCAATATTTAGAAATCACTTTAATCATTTCCATTCTTGAAAGTCAACAACACAGCAAGAAATACTTTAGCAGAGGTACTGAGCAGCACTCAAGTTGTGAACGTTAGACGTTTCTGGATAAACGATAAACTTCCGAGCACATCATATCCCAGTGAGTATAAAAATGAGGGCTGGAGGAGCCACAGATGGGAACTGAATTACAGAACACAGAGCTCTATCTGCAGAAAAGGGTGGAATTAGGAACGACTGGTATTTGGTTTCCAAATCCACTCTTCACTCTTTGTAACAGAATGTTGCCCTGTCCTGAAACCCAAGGTCGTTCAAGACCAGGTGCCGAAACAGAAGGCCCAGATTTGACATGCACCCCCCAAAAATCTTGTGTCTTTATTTTCAACATTTAGTAGGCAAAGGCTTCTGAGAATCACAGTTTCCCAAGCAGTCTGTGAGGAACACACATGAGCCATACTGCAAGCCAAGGCAGCCGGCACAATTCCTTGAGGGTTTTGCCAAATAGCTAGATGCTGCTGGTGGAAAATGTGAGCCTCAGCACACTGGCATGTGGCTGCTGTGACTGCCATGGGAGGAGAGGAAGTAGAGACGATAGGGCTAGTGGGGTTTGGGCAGCCCTGTAAGCCCCACCCCACTGGGGTTGATAATGGAGACCCCCCAAATGATGTGTTAACAGCCTACCCTGCCCCCAATAGAGGCTCACATGAGTTGAATTAATTCACTTCAGATTCTCTTTTATCTTTTTTTTCTAAGATGTCATTTATTTGATAAAGAGTGAGTGAGCGAAGTAAGTCAAGCAGAGAGATTCAATTATCTTATGGTCTCACTTATGTGTGGAGCATAAGGAAAATCATGGAGGGCATTGTGAGAAGGAAGGGAAGGATGAATGGGGGGAAATCAGAGGGGGTGATGAACCAGGAGAGACTGTGGACTCTGAGCAACAAACTGAGGGTTTTGGAGGGGAGGGGGTGGGGGGTTGGGCGAGCCTGGTGGTAGGTACTGAGAGGGGCACGTAGTGCATGGAGCACCAGGTGTGGTGCATGAACAATCAATCTAGTAACACTGAAAAAATAAAATAAACATATTTGGGGGGAAAAAAAGCGATGAGCAAGCGAGCAAGTAAACATGAGAGGGTTGAAGGGCAGAGAGAGGGAGCCCAGTGTAGGGCTGGATCTTGGGGCTTGATCCCAGGATTCTAGGATCATGACCCCAGATGAAGAGAGATGCTTAACTGACTGAGCCATCCAGGAGCCCCAGATTCTCTTTTATCTTATATTGGGGAAGACAAGGTAAAACCAAAAGCTTTTATAATGATCCTGACAATGGGGAAAAGTTTGTAGGTTTTTTTTTTCCCCCTTCAAACAAATCTCTTTCTCTTCCTGTATTTTCCTTCAAAATAATTGTATGCTTTATTCACAAAGAATTATACATAACTTGAGATTCCAATGTGTTATTTGGGGTGGGAAAGCCGGCCACTGAAGCAGAAAGCCCCATGTTGTTGCAATTATCTTTCCTTTGTGTCCTTCCCCAACCCCGCCGTGGGTTCCCCAGTGAAGGAGCAGATCTGAAACATGGAGTTGAGTGTCCAAGAAGAGAACTTAGCAACTCTCAAGGTGAAAATGTGCTGACTTTAAAAGGTAGTAAAAAGCATCAGTGATAGAGTTCAGTAGACTCATTTCTTCTTTCTCACAAGAATACAGCTGTTTATACTTGATTTTTATGCCACTGAAGTTGATAAAAATATTTTATTCAGATGATAAGTAGTTTTTGCTCCAATTAGTTTTTGGGCTAAATCATGCTGTTTTTGCCCTCAGAAGGCAATTTGGAAATTAAGGTGAAAATGATGTTATCTCTGTATAGTGACTGTACTGTCACTGTATGTATAGACTGTCATAAGACTGTATGTATAGTGTGATTGGGCTTTCTATCTCTCTTTGCATTTCAGTAGATGGGAAAACAGATGAGGTTTTAAAAATACACAATGTTTCCTTGATCTCTGCTAAGTTGGAATAGAATTGGTTAAGAATTAAAGAATTTATCAACAAATGGAAAAAGCACGTGTTCTTTCCTAATTAAAATCTCTTAAAAAATAATAAACACCAAATGTAGAGGTCTAGATGGATTCATGCACTAGGATGCATACACGGGCATTATTATGTGTAGAGGCACAGTAGTTCCTTGTTGTGTGTTTGCCTGTTGACTCATCATTATTGCCTCAGAAATGGGAGGAAGCTACATCAGATAATGACATGGCAATGCTCTGTGCAGACACCTACATTCAATATACAAGTCAGATCCTTGGGTTGTTAAAGCTTGGAAAGGGAAGACAGTTGTCTTATTTTCAGAAGGGCATTGAGTTTTTCCCTGGTGTTTTTGGGAGCAGGAATGAGCTTCACAGAAGTTGCCAGTTAGGCTCTGAGTCTCAGCCTTGTAGGAGAGGTTGAATAGGGGGAGGTGTTTCCAGAAATGGCTGCGAACAAGAGACAAATAGGAACCACAGACAAAAAGAAAGGCCAGAAGTGGTCCCTGGGATGAGAGCTGGGAATCAAGTTTGAGAAATTGACACAAATTATAAATAGAAGGTGAGGCAAAGAATCAGGAACCATAGAGGTTATGTGCAGATAAAAACTGTAGCATATTGTGTATTCTAAAAATGGAGTATGAACAAAAGAGTTCAGGATATAGACTATAAATGAGACAGGGAAGCAATAGAAAAGCTGTGCCCTTGGATGAGCATTGGTCTCAGAATGCTTCATGTTGAAAGTGAAGATTTAGGGGCACCTGGGTGGCTCAGCTGATTAAGCATCACAATCTCCGTTTTGGCTCACGTCATGATCTCATAGGTGATGAGATGGAGCCCTGAATTGTCTCCATGCTCAGTAGGGAGTCTCCTTAAAGATTCTTTCCTTTGCCCCTCCCCCATCTCTCTCTCTCTCTCTCTCTCTCTCTCTCTTTCTCACTCAAATAAATAAATAAATATTTTAAGAGGAGGAGGAAGTGGAGGAGGAGGAAGAGAAGTAGTGAAGCTTTAACTGCCAAAAGAATTGCATGGCACTGTTTGCTCAGGGATCCAGCCTGGGGAGGGGACTCTTGACATAGAGGCAAGACCTGCCCCATTTAACAAACCCCCACAATTCATGGATTTTTGTTTATTTTGTTTTTTGATGGTGGTTTATTTAGCTTCTGTAATTTTTTTAAACCCCAAAGAGAAAAGTGGTGATAAAATATTTACCCAAGTAGGTGTAAACATCTTAAAATTTTCTACTCTTTCTTCATGCCAGACTCAATCCACCAACACATTCTAAAAAACAAGCATGCAGACAAAGCCAAATTGACTCTAAATCCATTGAAAAGCAATGTAGATCTTCCCTGAAGGGATCTTGGAGAAAAGAGAAACCAATTGTATTGCCTATCTTTGAAAAGCTAAATTTCTTTTTTTTTCTCCCCAAATGTGTTTATTTTAATTTTTCAGTGTTACAAGATTGATTGTTCATGCACCACACCCAGTGCTCCATGCAGTACGTGCCCCTCTCGATACCCACCACCAGGCTCGCCCAACCCCCCACCCCCTCCCCTCCAAAACCCTCAGTTTGTTGCTCAGAGTCCACAGTCTCTCCTGGTTCATCACCCCCTCCGATTTCCCCCCATTCATCCTTCCCTTCCTTCTCACAATGCCCTCCATGATTTTCTTTATACTCCACACATAAGTGAGACCATTTCTTAACAATCCTCCTTGAACATTTCTTTTCATCCAGAAATTTTACTCCTGAAGCAGTTTCTGCCTCACCTCCCTCTTTACTTGCTTTTTCTCTCTTCTTATCCTTTGTCCTCTTCAGTTTTGCCCCTCACATCTTGGCTTCTGCTGGTAGCATCTTCTCTTCTGTAACACAATTTCTGCACCCAATCAAAAATGACTAGACATATAGTGAAGCATGAGTGGTGTTCTCAGCTGTTCTCATTCTCTCCACTTATCACCTCCCTCTTTCGCAGAATAAACTTCAGGTACCTAATATGAGAAAGTGTTCTTTTTCTTCAGAATGCAGAAGAAGATAAGGATTGTAAATACTTAAAATTTATTTTTCGTGGAACATAAGGAATAACAGGGAGTACATTAGGAGAAGGAAAGGAAAAGTGAATTGGGGCAAATTGGAGGGGGAGACGAACAATTAGAGACTGTGGACTCTGAGAAACAATCTGAGAGTTTTAGAGGGGAGGAGGTGGTGGGATGGGTGAGCCTGGTGGTGGGTATTGAGGAGGGTACGTATTGCATTGAGCACTGGGCGTGGTGCATAAACAATGAATCTTGGAACCCTGCATCAAAAACTAATGATGTATTTTATGGTGACTAAGATAACACAGTTAAAAAAAATTTTTCCTTTCCACATATGGAATTCAAAACGTTGCTTTGAGTTCCTTGATCAGCATCATGCAAAGCTGAGTCAAGCATCTCAATTTAGATGCTGGCATGGAATAGAAAGAGGACTAGGTCCATTTGGGACTGTTGGGCTCGAGTCCCAGCTCAGCCACTAAACTGATTGATGTGTACCTGGCAAGACTAGACAATTATGAGCTTTGTGCAACATGAAGATGTTGGCTTGGACGAGAGCAGCTCTAGCGATGGCCAGCACTTGTGTAATTTGTCACAGATTACAAAGCACTTGTCACAGTTATTATCTCATTAAATTTTCACATGGTCTCTGAGGCATCAAGGTCCCCATTTGACAGAAGATAACCACAGGGATTAGGTAATTTGTCCAGGTCACAAGTTAGAGAATATTCAGAGCTGTATCAAGACCATGAATTTTTTGGTGTAGAAGCATGAAATTTTGGTGCTTGGGATTTGATGATGCAAATCCTCTCCAAGGATGTTTTCTTTACTGAGAAAGACACAAATACATTTGATGTTAATGAGATCCAATAGCTTCAGGGACAACTAGGTATTTCTATTATATTTTAACTTCCTATAAAAATTTACTTCTACCTTTTAATTACCTCACTTAGTATAGAAGTCAATGATTCTGCAAATCCAATTCTCTGATCTTTTGAATAAGCTGACATTATACGGATGGCACCACTATCAGAGGGTCAATGTGCTGGTTCAGTAATTTCCAAAATGTGCAAATCACTGGTGAGCTTGTTAGAATGTAAGTTACTAGGCCTGACCCCAGGCACTCAAGTGGTCTGGAGCTTGGGTCCAGCTGACTTGGGCAAATGGCCCACAGGCCACATATGAAGAAACATAGCTCTCGTTTCAGCCTCTGTATATCCACAGCTACTGAGTTTTCTTGAAACAGAACACGCCATTTCTTTCATGAAAGGTAATTTCAGCAGAACTACAAAATCCACCCCACAACCTCTCTGATATTGGCCTGCTGTGGTACTGAAAATCAGGCTTTCCTTTTAAAATCACTTTTTTTTTTTCCCAAGGAGGTCAATTTGACTTGAGGGCTAACATTAAGCTTTCGTGTTATTGTGAAACAGTTCACGCAGAGGAAAAAATCATTTGGAGTATGGGGAATTTAGGAGGGAGGAAAGGAGGAGATGTGATGAAGAACAAAAACAGAGGCACAGAAAGGGAAAAGAGAAAAACCAATGAGGACATGTGTTACCTACAGCCAAGGAGGTCCTTAGCCTGGGCGTACATCTACCTGGGAAGATCTACGAAAGATGAATGCCTTTTTCCTATCTCCAGAGACTCTGATATAACTGGTCTGGGCGCAGCCAAAGCATCAGGGTCCTCAAAAACTTTCCTGATGGTTCAAATGTGCAGCCAAAGTTGAGAATCAGCGCTTTGTAGTTTTGCTCCTGCGATGGGAGGTTTGTAGGCAAGTGAAAACTGTCCCTGTAAAACACAATATCCAGGGAACCCCAATGGAAGCAGAAAACTTTGTTTTCTGTGCTACTGTGCTCCTGGTGATACAGGATGTATGGACTGGGTCAAAATGGAAGGTTTTTTAAAAGAACAGCCTTTGCCTAGCACTTTGGTCTCTAATGGCATAGATGCACATTCGGTAGATCTAGATGACAGTGAGATGATTGCAAGCCCTCTGGTGTTTAGTGTGCATGTAAAAATTTATGGTTTATTGAAATGTGAACTAGCAAGGGTCTCCTAGCCCACAAATGGAGTCATTAACAGCATGCGGACTGGCCGCTTACAGTAGAGAAGTCAGTTCTCTTCTCTGTGTGTTGAGGGAATTGGCTTCATGAGTTTTCATGATTTCCACATACGTAAAATCCCAGCCATAATGTTGCATTTCCATTAACTTAGCGGATTACAGTTGTGTGCTCTGGCATGACTTCCAGCAACAGTCCCCATACTGGTGAAGTCTTGCTGTTTGACACTGACTTATAAGACGTGTTATAATGATCTAAAATAAGGGAAAGAAATGAAAAATAAAACCAGCCACAAAGGCATTTTTAAATGAGGTAAGATTTGGAAAGGCTTTGGCACATGCAGTGTTCTATAAAGTCAAGTCCAAGACTCAGGCTTTCTTTAATTTTGAAAAGGTTTTTGCAAGTAAAACAGTAATATTTCTATGACAAAAGATCAGAGATTGTGAGTCCATAGCAAAAGCAGTATTAGAGACAGAATGCACAGTCGAGGGCCTGCGTGCTCATAGTTTAACTTGCACATCTCAAAGCCAGCCGGCAGTCACAGAAACCTTGAGACTGTGTCTTCGCAAAGCACAAGGAGTTGTATAAAAATGCCTAAGACAGTAATCAGGAACCACCCTCTCCCAAAAAAACACCTAATTTCCACATGTTTGGCCACCATTTAATGGCCAAAAATAAGATCAACAACATTCTTCTAAAGAAGAAGCTTACAAATGCCAAACTCAAAAATAAGATGAAATGTTCCAACCAATCGTCTCCTACCAAACCAGACCCCAGGGCCGCCTGCAGAGAAGATGTCTATTCAAGTCGGAGAAACATCTCCCATACTTATACCTTCCTTAAACTCTCTTTTTGACTTTTTAAGTGAAAAGCTGTATAGAGTCATGGTTAAGAATCAGCTTTGAAGACAGGAAAAGCTGGGTGTGACTCCTAGCTCTATTATTCATTGGCTGTGTGACCAGGTAGGCTATTTACCTTCTCTGAGAATCAACTGGCTAATTTATGAAGTGGGGATAATAATACCTATCTACTTGATAGGATCGTCGTTAAGACCAAGTAAAACAATGAACATGAAGTGCCTGGTAAAGTATGTGGTATGAAGTAACTTCACCATAATTCACAGCTGCAGTGCTGAAATTAACACGGAATTACCTTAGACCTGGCATCTGCTGGATGTTGGACATAGAGGACAAAGAAAATTAAAGATGACTTGCAAATATTGTGCTCGATAGCTATATCTCCTCATCCTACTTTATATCATTTTCTTCATTACCAGGATGCTCTTTGGGGTTTATTTAGAGCTTCTTACCCAACATTTTAATAGTGAATTTTCTGATACTGGTCACTTTCTGCATTTTACCGGCAACCAAATACCCTTTTCTTAGTCCTTACCAAGAGAAGCAATAAAGAAAGAGGGAAAGGGGAAGAGAAGAAAAGAAAAAAGAGATAGAGGAAAAAAAAACTGGGTTACTTTAGTGAAGTGAGATCCTATAAATACAAAACTCCGAGACTGGGCTAGAAGCTGACGTTTGAATGGTAGGTGGTACGGCAGCCATGTTTTTTCTAGCTCCCATCACCTCATACTTAGCATGTGGCCAACAAATATTTATGGAAATGAATGAATGAATGAACTCTGCTCTGTTCTGTCCTTACAAATACTGGAGTGAACTAATGATGGCACATTCTGCCCTGAATAGCTCAATTCCTGTGGAAGTCATTAATATTTATCCTGAGAACACTGGCTTCAATGGTGTCTGAAATATTCAGCACTTCCTAAGTCATTTACCCGTGCATAATACCATTGCCAGTGTGTTGGCTATAAACTTCATTATGAATAGAGTGGACAATTAGGAGCATTTTTCGACCTTCCAGCATGTAGGCCTCCTTCCCAATATTTGGGAAATCTTCCAGTGTATGGGTCTTAATTGGAAGTGGAGTGCCACCTCCCAGAAGCCCTGAATACCCTTATTGTTCCATTGGAGGGGACCTAAACTCAGGTCCACAGATGATCGCCACGAGGCCCTAGAGTCTGGGAGTGAGTATGATACAAGGAGCAGAGACAGTTGACAATGCCTTCCAGAGGCAGGGAAAGTGCTTGCCTCTGATCTCGAGCTTCTAGAGAGAGATAGGGTCAAGGGTCCCGTGATGCAGCCAGGCGTCCATCCTTTGTGCTATAACACTATGTTCCCCACGTGTGTTCTCGCCTAAATTGTCACCTGCTCCTGCTAGCCTCCTTAGGGGTCTACCCATTTTCTCAACCTGGTCTTTCAGACTTTCAGTTTGGTCTCTAATCTACTAGGTATGGCTCCAATAAATTCCTTTTCTGCTTAAGCTAATTAAAGTTGGTTTGTATTGCTTTCAACCAAACTGACAGTCACAGTGATATCAGACAGCATTTACTGTGCATTTTTATCACCCATCTAATGCCTCACGTGGAAGGTGCTCAATAAATATCTTTGTTGAATGAATGAAGAGAATGCAATAATCAGAATTAAAAACTCAACAGACACGCTTGAGACTGGATTGGACACTCAAAAGACAGGTGAGCAGGAAGAGAGCTGAACAGAAAATGTCCAGGCTGAAGTAGCAAAGAAATCTAAGTTTGTGGTTAAATCCCCCGTGAAACTTACAATCTAGTCAAGAAATGGAGACTGGAGACTGACATCCAAGAAACATTTGCAAACAACAAGACATAATTGTATATAAATAAGGGGTAAATGGGGGAAAGTGATGGAAGAATGGACGTATTGTGTATGTTTGACATTCCTCCTTTGGTGTTTGCCTGTCAAATTATCCCTCATTTGCCAAGCATAAAGATGTGGGCAGGAAGCAATCCAAAACAGAATATCTATGTTCTCATTGTATTAGTTTTGAATGATGTCAGCTGAAGCATTCATTCTCTGGGATCTGTATATTGACGGAGCCATAATACCAGGTTTGTCTGCCGGATTTGGTTCAGAAATAGCTATTGTGCCCTCTAATTAGAGAAGACAAGGAATAAGAAACGCTGCTCAGTGACATCCCTCATCCCAGTCGACCTCTGTTGTAGTTCCTGAGTCATGCAGAAGCCTTCTGTCCCTCTATGCATCAGCAAAGCACACTCAAGTTAAGATCATTTAAGGAGGATTTAATAGAGGGACTCTTTTCAAAGAGTGCAGGGAAGTCACAAGGGAAAGTTAAGTCCCCTGGGGCCATTACCTGTTCTAGTCCCAGGGGGACAAGAGAAAAGAATAACTACCTATAACTGGAAGGAGAAAGTCATAAAGAAGTGGCCATCTAGGAAAAATCTTGACCTTGACTCAAGGGCATCAGCCTTCCCTCGAAAACCCTGCTGAAAATAAAAACCCTGGCCTCACTCTCTTCCCTAACTCACTACATAAAGTTAACCAGAAGTCACCAGGCAAGAAAGGCTGATCAAATTCTCTTTTTAGATCAGCCTCCAGAAGTAGAGAACAAGGTGGAGGAGAGTAGAGAATCAAATTGGAAGGAAAAAGGAACATTAATTATCTAGCGGACTATAGAACAGTGGTTTTCAGAGTGATACACCCTCATCTAATTTGAGAGACCATGAAGATTTTCTGAGGGGTCTGTGGCAAGGAGAAAGGAGAGCTTTAAGACAAGCAAGTTCTAGATCCTTGAGTTGCACTTGTATTCTTTCCTAACATTGATCTGCCTGCAAATGTGCCTTTGGTTGAGGCTACTTCTTTCCCACCTCCCTTCTACAGATGCCCTTATTAATCTCTAACAAAAAGGCAAATCTTACCCACCTAGAAAGAAAAACATACCTCTCATCCATTGGGATGTATCCAATGAAATACAAAATATGAAAAACTTTTGAAGTGACAAACAAAGGTACAATTTGAAACACTGGTATATATAAACTCTCTTTCATCAGAACGTTATAATGTATTCAATCTATTGTAATCAATTGTATACCAGTACATTTGCAGTAGTTATTCAAATAAGAAGAAAATTTTTTTTAACATTGAGATCAATAATTGCCAACAGTGGCTTCACATTACAACTGCTTGGAGAGGCTGAAGGTATCATAATGCCTATGCTGCACCAAAGACCAATTAAATAGGAATCCCTAGGGGTAGGACCTCCACAAGAGCAATTTTTAAAGCCCCCTAGGTAATTGAAAATGCAGACCAATGTGAGAACCATTCCATTATAGACTTACAGAACTGGAAACCATCGGTCATAGGAAATGAATTTTTAAAAATTTATGTGCCCATTTTGTTCAAGAAAAATGTTATACAATGATCAGGAGACATTTAGGTCTGAAATTATATTACATAGAGATCCTATGTATTACATAGGCAAGAACTGTAATTATAAGAAAGGTGAGCTGACATTCTTTGAAACAAATTTCAAATGGAGGCATTTGCTGAGTCTAGCCATGGACAAGAGGCTGAAATTCAAGGAAAGCATCAAGGCGAAGAGGCACCAAAGCCCACAGACCTTTAGGCAATTCTATGGGCTTGAAAGGTGAAAATTATAATTGATGATGCCAAGGCATCTAGGACTTGAGGGCCAAGAACTTAAAGAAAAAAAATACAAATAAATAAAAGCCCAACACTTAATGTTGTCCCCTATCAAGAAATTGGCCTGTCTCTAAAGAAGCTTCTCCTCCCCAGGACTATCTTTTCTTTGAAACCATGGAACTTGACTGGCCTAGCACCCTTCTCAACTCCTTAGTCTTCATTGCTCCCTTTGGTCATCTAGCCCTATAAGAGGGGCAGCTCCTTCAGGAATGGTGCTGAGAATGTCTTTCATTGCACCTCACAGTGTTGCTGCCTGTCTCCTCCTTCCTTCCCGTGGTGTTGGTCTTACCCATGTGAACTGCAAATATGAGACCTGAGGCCCAATGAGGGCCCTGGGGTAGTATCCATTGACCCCTAAGATGTTTATTTGCATATTTAGTCCCTTCTCAGGATAACGTTTATGTGGTGTTTTGTGTGTGTATGGGTCTGGAATGAAGCTGGAATTCTTTTCAATTTGAAGGTGCCCAAGGGCAGAGGCTGTACATATTCAACTAACTCCCCCCTCTCTGGAGCTGACGATGTTGGTGATTTGAAAGCTTCATCTTTCTTACCATTCTGAGTCTCACAATAAGATCCCAAGCGGCCATCTTTCCCCTGACGATTCCGGTTTTCATCAACGAGTAAGTCTCCAGATATAATGGCAATCCACATGAAACCAGTCAGGAAGAAACCGTGCTTCTCAGGCAGTGTGTGAATCAGCAACCACAAGTTTGCATTTTGGAAATAGTTTTGGTAGTTGGGGAAATTATCCTGAGCTCGTTTGCGACTGTTATCTCTAAGTGGAAAGAAGGAGTCATCTGAGGGTGAGGTGAGGCAGAGTGAAATCAGCGGAGAAGAGGTAGCAATTAGGACAACTCAGCAGCAGCATGGGAAAGGTTAGAAACAAATATTCTGCTGAAACTGAATGTGACTGAGAGCCAGAGAATTCCTGGCAAACCACATAAGCCAAACCTCTCATTTCACAGATAAGCAGCCCAGAGAGGTCGTTAGGCAGTTACACGAGGAAGTCCACGGCCGAACCATACCAGGACACTCCCTGGTTCCATTTCCAAGCCCGCACTGCCTCAGATGCTTCCAGAATACACTCTGCTCAGTGTCAACATGATGGGCTTCTCCATTTGGACTCTGTGACTCCTAGGATTCTTTAAAAGCATGAGCAATCGATAATTTAGCAACACTTTCCCAGAAAGTCAAAGAGGGCAACAACTTTTCAAGAGCTAAGTTGCCCACGTTGTATGTACATTTTTTTTTCTTCAGTCAGAGCCTTAACATCATGCTGGATGAGATGGTAGATGTGTTGACTCAGCCATCTTCCCAGCCTGTGGTTCCTTGACTTCATCCTCCATTCTTCCATATCAGTCCACTCCGAGGCCCATAGCCCAGATATTGCCACTCCCAGGACCTGTGGTCTCAGAAGAATTCCACTCTCTAATTTCTATCTCCAGTTCTTACATTTCTCACTCTAGTTATGTCCATTCTCTGACATTTCCAGTCCCAGTATGCCTCCATCCCCTCCCCAACATCTACTGGTTTCCATTTTCTCCCCCAGCTTGAACCCCAAAGTCAGTAATTCCAAACACAACCTTGCTGGCATCTTTGAGTCCCTCACTCCCATGATCTCTGAGTGTTGAGTCCAATAATTCATTACCTTTACTCAACCGAATCACAACCATCTCCTCTGTTCCTGACCCGCTGAGTTGAGCGGAAGAAGACAACACAGTTGTAAGAATTAGCCACCGGTGTGTATTTATCATTGCCACCCTCACTTGGGCACTCATGACAGCCCATCAGTCTTCTTCTTCTCAGCCTTTCTTATTTCACGCACAGCAGTGAAATCAGAGTTCTCAAGCCAGCTCCTTCACTCACCTTGCATGACTCCCAGAGGGGAACCTCATCTCCTAAAACACTGAAAAAGGACCCATCGATGTAAATTCCTTCAACTTCCACTTTCCCACCCCCAAATACATGTATCTCACTTACTCTTACCTTCCTTAACCTTTTCTCAAAATATACGGAGGTAGTGGGAGACAAATGCAGGTGCTTTCTCTCTGCTGTCCACACTTTCTTCCCAACTTTCTGCACGGAGACATTAAACATAACTGTTTCACTAAACCTTCCTCTTTTTCACTTTTTACTTATTAATTAAATGTCTTGGACTATTTTCCTTTAACTTTTACACACACACACACACACACACACACACACATGAATTTAAGAAGTCTGTGTAAACCAGTAAAATTAATGTCTTTATTATAGATCACTGTTACAGAGCTCAGGGAAAAAGAAATGTTGGTGCATGTTAGATTTATGCATTGGGTTCCTACACAGTCTTTAAGTGGGCAACTCTGACTAGTTCCCCTAGTAATTCTTTGCAGTTTACGGCACATAGTTAACCTCCTGACATCATCCAAAGGGGAGTTTTCCAAAATCCCAATCTTTTTATTTCTAAAACTCCTAAACCAGAAGGCAGCTTTGGGGTCACTTTATAAGGCACTACTGATACCTAGGAGCTTCAGGTATGTTTCCCAGAATTCTTTTTTAACTAAGTCACAACCGCATACATGAAATCCGCCCCCCCCCCAACACCATCTCCATTGGGAGAAGTTACTTAAGTCATTTGCACATCAGAAAAATGGACACTGTGATGACCCAGGCTCGTGGCAGGAAATAAATGCTGCATCTCACAGAGGAAGGTTGAGAGAAGCCACAAAGGGATGACATCCCTAATATCAAAATATTTGTCCCTTCTTCTCAAATAAACTGAGGTATTCCTTTGAGCCCATCTTTACTTGAATCTAGGCTTCATCTACAGTGCCATTGAACAAAAACCCCATAGTTTAAGTGAAGGAGAGTTTATGTTCATTGGCTAAATTTCAGTATTTTCAGTTTAGATGTTTACAAACCCCAGGCTCATGGCCATTGCGATGTTCTATCTTCCATAAATTTAGGGAAGACATACATTCAGACTTCCTAACGTGTCACTAGGTAGTTGATTCTGACCCTGGAGGCCTTTAATCCACGGAGAGGGATGGAATGGAGAGAATAAAAGCATTTGTTATTATGTTTTATCGTGACTTGTTCATAACCTACTTATTACCCTTGGCACATGACAAGGTGTCCACAGCTGTACCTCTTTCCTGAATTTATTGGGAGCTAATAGATGATGGTCCCTGAGCCAGGCGGGGCTGGCTCCTGTGAATAGTGCCTTTTTGCAAAACTCTTTTGCCCTGTGTCTGAAGTAACTTTGCATAACTCATTATTTTTCTTTATTGAGTCTAAATAAAGATGCATGTCATCTGATAGTTTATGAAGTAATGCACACATGCTCTTAATATAGCAAGCAACTCACGGGGCTTGGGGCAATGGAGACATTCAAAATCTCTTGTCTTTTCTCCCTCGCTTTTTCTCAGAAAAAAATAAAGAACAGGAAAGTTATCTTGCGGAGGACTTGACAGGAAGCTCGGAGGGTCTGGGGTAGGGCTTAAGGAATTTTTTGTGAGTTTATATGTGTTTCATCTTTTAAAATAGCCACAAGGTGAAAACCTGGGGAAAGTTCAATGGAGTGTAAGGATTTATGGATATTTCATACCTAGGGCATCTTGAAGATTCCAAGAACGAACAGGAACCTCTCCTCTTGCACTTGCCGTCATGGTTTCCACCGATGTGGCTGCGGCCCTGAGCACCTCGGTATACCAGATCCCCAAACAATAAAGGCCGTCAATTAAATGTGGCTCCAGTGGTTTTGGACCTGGACCAAGAAGTTATCTTTATTCATGCGTTCGGGGAAAAGGTCTCAATTTTATGATGCTGTTTTCTTAATGATAAAGGCAGTAACAGCACTGAACAGAAACACACCCAAGAAATCTGTGGCTTTTGGCAGCCAGGTTAATCCCCCTGCATGCTTGGTACGGTTGGGATTCGGCCCCCTACCACCTGCCCACTCCCCGTTTTCTCATGCTGCTGCTCTTTGCTCTCTCTGACGTTTTCTTGGCTTTGGCTGGAATTTTGACACATAAATCCCTCCTGTCAAATGATATTGTAAAACAAGTATCCGAGTGTCAGCACATGGCACCCCAGTCTGGGGACTAGAGGAGAGAAGGAGGAACACCTCTTGGAGGTTTTCATCTGCTTCCAGCCATCTGCAAGTAATTGGAAACCAGTTTCCAATGCGGCGAGGCTATTTGGCCCAGGAACACAGGCCTAGCAAAAAGAAAGGGCCAGAATCATCAGAACCTGTTAACTCTGTGAGGAGGAGATAAAAACGTGTCTTTCTTAAACCTGCCTCAGACCAACCCATTAGCATTTAGTCAGATGGTCCAAAAGCTCTTTTTAGTTATAAGTCCCTGCTAAACAGCTCGGGCCCGTTCCAATCTCAGATGTGCCAAACAGCCCCTTGCCTCCTGGCCTCACGCTCTGGACTTGAAAATGCCTGGGACCCTGCTACAATTTCTGTGATCTTTCTTGGAGTC
This sequence comes from Nasua narica, assembly GCA_028533885.1. Classification (NCBI taxonomy): domain Eukaryota; kingdom Metazoa; phylum Chordata; class Mammalia; order Carnivora; family Procyonidae; genus Nasua; species Nasua narica. The sequence goes on along the minus strand of CM052800.1, from coordinate 116,803,136 downwards.
GGAATCTGGGATGCTTCCCCATCACTTCAGGATAAAACAGAGCCTCGGAGTCAAGATGTGGAAAGTCTTTTAGAAAGAAGCAGGTGCTCTCTTTGTCTGGCCAAATCCATTAAATGTCAGTGGTTCTTCTTTATTCTTAGCAGACTTAGAGGGATTTCTGTGGAGATTTTGGTTTGGTCTGTGAAAATGGTAGAAAGTTCACACAAATGATGAAATGAAAATCGAGGAAGACAGATCTTGGGAGGGGGAGGGCCTGACTGCTAGAAAATCTGAGTCAATTCCACGTTCCTGCTCAGACAAAGTCAACCTTTCTGGATGTCAGTTTCCTCATCTACAAATGGGAACACTAATTAATAGGTATCTCACAAAATGGTTCCATTTAATCTGGCAATTTAGCTCATCCACTCAGCAAATGTTAGTATCGATTATCTCCTCCTCCTCCCCTCATCCTTGCAGTAAGGATCAAGATTATGAGCCCATCAGAGATGGTTTTACTGGGAAGCTAAAAAAGGTTAAGTTTCCTGGTCCCTCACTTGCATTTTCTTTCACCTAAAATGGGGCCCCAGCAGTGCAGCAGGATGTCTCTATACTTGTAATATTCGAAATAGTAAAACATGGCTACAGTAATGAACCAGTTTTTGAAGGCCAGCCATTCAAAAAGAATTTAAGATCAGCTCTTGCACAATAAAGTTTGAAAGAATCCGAAACCTACAGTTATCACGTGAAAGAGACTTGATAGAGCTTTTTCCAAATCTGACAAGAATCCTCAATATTTACATAGCAATGTTGTTAACAAGTTGTGAAGCTGAAAGGATGTTATTCAACAATGAATAAACAACAAATTTTGAGCATCCATGCTCAAAGGAAATGTGCTGAAGGAAATAATTATTTTTCATCTCTCTCCATAAAAAAATATCACAAAAGCACTGTTGCAGGAAGAGGTAAAGGAAGAGTATGCAGACAAAAATGTAGGGGAAAAAATACATAAAAAATTTGGAGTTTGCCACATGGTAATTACAGTGTTTTCAAATGGTGTAATTTGCTGCAATGACCCATCTCATTATAAAATAATATTCACTTCCATATTCAATCTTTTCGTAATTTTTGTGATTTTTCTCCAAGAGGACCCCTCACATTGTACAAGCTGTGGGCCCCAGGAAATCTGGATTTACCTGTGTGGCCAAGGAGCAGACTACACACTCCTGGGACAGAAGGCAGACTGGCCTAGGCCACTTTATTGTGGACACCATGTCCTGGTTTCCACTTTCAGATCAGCCCTCCTCAACTCCAGTGCCACTCCAGGAAAGCCGAGAAACCAGCACGGTTGCCTGTACCCTGCCTGCCTTCTTCTCTGGTTCTACCCCTGTCTATATTCACCTGAGCCAACTCACGCTCTAGGTCAGGACTAAAAGACTGTTTACAGTTTACTGTGTGCCAAGAAATTACCTGAATAAATACTAGACTATATAAATTAACCATACAATCATACCACTAATGAGTTTCCCAACCTCTAAAGAAGTACATTGAAAAGCAAGAAATACCCATGTTTGCTGATAGTGGGACAGGAGATACTTTTGGCCTCTCTCAGCGATGGAGGTTGTTTTTCTAGCTTGCTGGAGGTTAGCTGGACAAGACTCCAGGATAGCCTGGAGCCAGTAAGGAAGAATATCTAATATCAAAAGAATATCTAAATATTCTTCCTTACTGGCTCCTAAGCTACTGGCTTTGTCAACAAAGACAACATCCGCTTGCTTTGTTTCTATCTTTTAGACCTTTTCACAAACTATTTCCAAGATGTTTGATTAATGCAATCATCTTAAGGGCTTTGGTTTACAAAATGTTGTAGACTTCCCATTCTCCTCTGAGCCACAGCATGAAACTAACATCTGCTCTCATTTCCTGCTGCTAAAACCCTTCCCTTAGCAGCCCCAGCCCAAGTGGGTGGCGTCTCCATCACTCACTGCCAGAGGACCACACACACCTGCCTGATTTGGTCAACAGTCACCTTTCCAACCTCATTCTTGACACAGTGAGGTCCACGTGTCTTAGCAGCCCCAAATCCAGCTGATTGGCACAGTCACATGAGAGCCTGTGACGAGTACAGCTCCTAGCCTTTAGACACACTGAGTTGGAATTTTGGGGCTGTGGGGCTGAGAATATTTGACATGTCCCTGGATAATGACAATGATCTGTTCTGCATTCTCAGATATATTTTCCATTCCAGTTGCTGGCTAGTCTTCCTTGTGCTATCTTACCAGCTTCACTATTCAATTGTCCTTCTTCCATAAAGCCTCCATCTCCCATCCTATCTGAAAGAGACCCTACTCCTCCATGTTCAAGGACCAGAACAGTCTCCATCAGGTCCCTATCATTTTTGTTGGTTTTGATGGTACTAACCTGCAGACCAGAATCCATTCTCAGCCCACTTAGACCATGTTCCACACAGCAACTAAACTGATCTTGGCAAAATCCAAATCCAAATTATACCGCTTAGAGTCTGTCCCAGGCCTCGCACTATGCAGCCTTCCCTTGTCTCAATCTCCTTTGGCACATCTTCCATCTCACTCACACTGTACTCCTCCAGCCTGCCCTTCCTCAGTTCTTGGAATGTCCCATGTTATCTCCCCTGCCCCATGACCTTTGCACATGCTATTCCCCTACTGCTTATTGTCCAGTCAGAGACAACGCATATTCTGAAAGCTACCAAAACCCAGGCAACCAAAAAACAAGCAAAAAGCCTTCAGGCATATTCGGAAATTGGACAGAAAACATGAAAATAATTATCATAGGAAAGATCACAATTTTACTGGTCTTCCTGGGTTTTCTGAAATTTCAGCTTAGTTAGGTATTTATTTTAAAACACATGCAGCGGGGCGGGCACCATCGTTTTGTTCTGACCTCTGCTCCCAGAGTCTCTCTTTCAGTAGGTCTGGGATGCACCTGAGAACCCGTGGTAACAATTTTCCAGGTGCTGTTGGTGCTGCTGGCATTCATCATCCAGTATTTACAATTCCGAATACACAACAGAGTCTGTACAATTTTCTGAGCCCTTCAAAATATAGTTGCCTGGGTTTAACCATGACGAATTAAATAGGACATTCTGGGAACAGGGGCAGGAACCTTTATGTTAAGCTTCCCATAGGATTTTATTTTTCAGCCAGTGTGAAAATCCACTCGTTTAGGAATCATGGACTGAAGCCACAGTCTCTGCCCCTCTCCCCATCCTGGAACATTTCCCACCCTCAGCTAGTTAACTTTAATCCTACCCTTTATTATTTTTTTTTTAAGATTCAGTTATTTATTTGAGAGAGAGTACACAGAAGGGTGGGGGGTAGAGAGGAGCAGAGGGAGAGAGTCCCAAGCAGACTCTGCATTCAGCCAGGAGCCCCAGATGGGCTCTGTCCCACCTTCCTGAGATCATGACCTTAGTCGAAACCAAGAGTCAGATGTTTAACCAACTGTGCCGCCCAGGGGCTCCTTTACCTATCCTTTAGATGCAACTTGTGTCACTTCTTTTTTTATATTTCCTAACGTATCCATGTCTCTTTCCTTCGGAGACAATCTCAGACTATCATAGTAGATCATTGATGTGATGATTTCCACACTATTTCTTTGCAAGGTTCTAAGTTCCATGTATCTGGGTTTGTCCTTGAAACCCTAGACTCTAATAGACTGCATAGCACATCACAATTGCTCAATGAATATTTGTGAAATGAACCAACTATAAACTACATAGTTGCTACTTACCTCTTTTGTATATTGTGAGACCAATGCCAAGAAACATCAGAAAGAACTTCATCACTTTACTGGCATCTCAGTAGTTAGGCGACAGCTCCATCTCAAGCCACAGCACCACAAACAAGCAGACACATAAGGCTCAGAGGCCGGAACCAGTGCCCACGTCCTGGAGAGGAGAAGAAAAAATTCTACCCATGGGCTCAAGAAAGAGCAAGCAAGATACCTTTCTTCTCTGAATTGGTGACAAAAAACAATGTCATCCATGGGAAATCAAAAGCCCAGAATTGCCTATGTGTGAATGAGGAGTCCGAACGGAGGTGATTTGCCACCCAGTCCTATAATGCCCAGCCAGAAAGGTTACTTGATTAGGGCAGGATGGGAGGTACAGGGGGAGACAACCTACTGAAGATGCACTACAATAAAAAAAATCAGGGGTGCCTGGGTAGCTCGGTCCATTAAGCACTGCCTTCGCCTCAGGCCATGGTCTGGGATTGAGCCCTGTGTTAGGCCTCCTGTTCAGCAGCGAGTCTGCTTTCCCCTCTGCCTCTACCCCTCCCCCGGGTTTGTGCTTGCACACTCTCTCTTTCTCTCAAATAAATAAATAAATAAAATCTTAAAAAAAAAAAACCCAGGTTGAGAAACTTAATGCAAAAGGACCAACAATACCAAAGGCTAGGAGAATAATCAAATGAATATGTTTAAAATAAATATGCTGAAGAATGATTAAAGATATAAATGAAAAAATAAAAACCTGAGAAAGAGCAACAAGATGTGAATAAAGGGACATTAAAGAGGCTTTAGTGTTGAAGGCATCACAGGCCCAAGAGCTGCCTTGGTAAACCAGGAAGGCCTCAAAGCATCCCAAGTATGCTTCCACACCCCCAAGGGGGCAGAGGACTGAGCAGAGAGGGGGACAGTCCTCAAAGGAGGCTCGAGCAAAGAAAGAAGAAGAGGATTCTCTCTGCATGGACAGAGGTGCCTGTCGGCTAACGAGGACGAGCTGTCTCCCAGCAGATGTGCCCGAGCCATCAGAGATCAGGGAGGCCAGGCCACACAGTCTGACCGGAAGTTGTCTCCTTACCCCAGGGAAAGAAGAACATCATGCCAGGGGGCAAGGAAATTGAGGTCAGCTGAGGATTTACTCGAAGAGGCCGACTTTAAATCAGAAGCAACTAACTACCTGGAATGGACAAGCTCATTATCTGCCATCAAGGGGAATGGGGCCTGAGGTAACAGAAATAAAGAAAGGTACTAAGCTGTCATGCCTAATTTTGCTCTTTATAACTCCAAAGGCCTGATCTTTTCCAATACACTAGTGGGCCTTGGCTGTTCTGTAGGGAGAGGAATCTTCCTGTCACATAAATAATTCCACTCTTGGATTTGTCTGCTTGCAAGTGAGATACCAGTACTCAATTTATTTTATTTTATATTTTACTTTTTTTAAAAAAGATCTTATTTATTTATTTATTTGACAGAGAGAGAGGGCACACAAGCAGGGGGAGTGGGAGAGGGAGAAGCAGACTCCTTGCCGAGCAGGGAGCCCAAAGTGGGGCTTGATCCCAGGACCCTGGGATCATGACCTGAGCCAAAGGCAGAGGCTTTAACCCACTGAGCCACCCAGGAGCCCCAAAAGTTATTAGTTTTTTTTTTTAAGCTTCTATTTTTATCTATTTGAGAGAGAGAGAATGTGTGTTCACACCCTTGGCGGAGGGGCAGAGGGAAAGCTGAGCAGAGCTCAATCCCAGGACCCACAGGATCATGACCTGAGCCAAAGGCAGACGCCTAACAACTGAGCCACCCAGGTGCCCCACTGATACTCATTTTAAACATTGTGTTTCATGATTTAAAGGGCAGTTCTCTGCCAAGCACGGACCCACAAATCTCTATAAAATGGGTTTCTCATTCCTGCCCCACATTCCCCCCTCTGTTGGATGTGGAAGATGTATGTAGGACCCACAATTCTGTTACAGAAACAGCAGCTCAGACTCCAACAGCAGCACTTTTACTATAGACGAACACACTGGTGACGAACACACCTGCTCATATGGTCAGTCTCATTATCCAGTGAATGCCGGGCTGCCTTTAAGAGATGGAGTTCTACTCTCTCTCTCTCTCTCTCTCTCTCTCTCTCTCTCTCTGTGCTGAGCAATCAAGGTCATCAGAGCCTGCAGAGCTGAAGGTCACATTTTGGACATAGAAAATTCACTTGGAAGAGTCCAGGGGACGTGTTACCCATGTTCTACCCACTCGAGGCCAGCATCATATACAGATGTTAGCACTGCCATCCCCTCTCTGTGTGCCATCACTGGGATTCTGGACCAGGCAGGAATGATCTCCCCTCACTTTAATCCTGCCTGGTAGCCCATCTCCATTCACACTTGGACCCATAAAAGGAGCCAACTAGGAAGAGTAAGATTAACTCAGGGCTTCTAGTCTCTATTAGCAACAGTTTCTTAAATAAGAACTTTTTAAAATATCATCACTAAAGCCTCAAAAGAGAAATTCTAGCCCTATTCTGATATGGATTTCATCAGAAAAATCCCCACCATGTATAAGAGCCAAAAGAGACGCACAAAAAATATAAAGTACTATAGAGTAAACCTAGCAAGAATGTGCAAATCATTTATGAGAAGAACTTTAAAATATGCCTGAGCGACATACAAGTAGATTTGAACAAATAAAAAGATATATACCTTGTTCTTGGATAGGATGTGTTAACATCATAAAAATGTCACTTCTGTCCAAGTAAATGTATAAAGACACAGTGATAAAAATGCCACATTGGGTTTTTTTCCTCTGGAGACTGACAAGTTGATTCTAAAGTTCTTATAGGAAAGAAACATGTAAGAATTGGCCAGGATAATCCTTGAGTGTGTCAGCAACTACTGTGGAAAAACTCCCAAAGCCCTCTTCCCTGCTTGCATTCGTCTCTCAAAAGCCTTACAGCCCTAGGGAGAAGGAGCAAACTCTCCAGCCCCAGGGAATAGGTAAAGACACTTTGGTGTTGAGGAAAAAAAAGGGGGGGCGGGGAGAAATCCTCTTCATCCTGTCAGAATGGCAAGAGAACAGTCCTGGGCCCCAGATCCTGTATCAACCGTATAGTAGTCTTCTCTCCAGGGAAGGTGTAAGGTACTGTCCCAGACAAGGCCTGATATGGGTACAAGGTGGTGTTTGATTAACTGCCACAGGAAGAACGGGTAGAAAACTCCACACCAAAGGCCCAAGCACACAGGCTTGACCACAGACTGAGGCTAGACCATGATGGCAGAGAATTCCCCTGGCACTCAACTCCAGCCTACCAAGGAATGATGAACAAGAGAAACCGCTCTTCTAGTGAGTGGAGGCAGGGGGGTGGGGGAAGTGAAACCATGGAAAGAGATCCCCTTTGTGGTATGGGTCTGAAAACTGAGGCTGAAGCAAAATATTGAGAAAAGGCTCCATCGGTCCAATCTGTACCCTAAGCACAAAGCATCACAATTGGAATTCGAAGGCAAGAAAAACAATAGAAAACTCAAACCTAGCTCAAGTCCTAACTAAACTGACTCTTTTCTGATTTAACTGCCTGAGAGGAGTTATACCTATTCCCAGACATATATCCTATTTATTTTAGGATATAAGATATTAGGATTAAAGTTAAAAATTTGTATTTAATATCGTATTTCATAGTGAAAGATTTAATGCTTTCCACCTTAAGATAAGGAGCAGGGCAAGAATATACTCTCTCATGACTTCTACTCAACATCATACTGTTAGGCCTAGCCAGTCATATAAGAAAAGAAAAAGAAATAAAGAACATACAGATTTTAGAGTAATAAATTAAAAAGCTTTTTTTATGGTTGACATAATTGTCTACATAGAAAAACTCAGAGGCCAGTAAAAAATTATGAGGCACACAAACAAGCAAGGGAGGAAAAAACCAAAAAACCAAAAAAAAAAAAAACCCAAAAAACAAAACAAACAAACAAAAAAACCCCAAACCTACATTATCGAGAGACAAAGCAATCAATATAACCACACTTGGAGATGACCTGGATTTTGGAACTATCAAATAAACTTTAAATAACTATGACTTATGTAAAACAATCTAATGGGAAAGATGTACCACACATACAAACAGATGGTAAATTTCAGCAGAGAGATAAAAACCAAAAAGAGGACTCACATAGAAATGTTATAAATAAATACATGGCATCAAAGGTAAATAAATATAGAGATGAAGAATTCTGTTGATGGGGCCAACAGTAGACTTGAACCAGCTGAGGAACAACCAGTGAAGTTGGAGATCGTTTAATAGAAATTACCCAAAATGAAACATAGGCTAGGATGTTATAAGGAAGAAAACCATACTTCATGAACATATGCATAAAACTCCTCGCCAAATTATCAGTAAGTAAAATTGAGCGATATATAAAAGGATAAGACATCATGACTAAGTGGAGATTTATCATAGAAATTCAAGGCTGGTTTAACATTTCAAAGTCAATTAATGTATTTCATGTTATCAACAAATTTTTTAAAAAGACAATAGGATTATCTCAACAGATTCAGGAAAAGCATTTGACAAAATTCAAAATCCATTCATAATAAAAATTCTAAGAAAACTAGAAATTAAAGGTAATTTCCCCAACCTGATAAAGAGCATCTATGAAAAATTTGTAGTTAATATCATATTTCATAGTGAAAGACTTAATGTTTTCCACCTTAAGATAAGGAGCAGGGCAAGAATACACTCTCTCATGACTTCTATTCAACATCATACTGTTGGGCCTAGCCAGTCATATAAGAAAAGAAAAAGAAATAAAGAACACACAGATTTTAAAATAATAAATTAAAAAGCTTTTTTTCATGGTTGACATAATTATCTACATAGAAAACTCACAGTTCAGATAAGCTACTAGAACCATAGGCAAGCTTATAAATATTCAAAAATCATTTTATTTCTTTATATAGATAGCTTATTTTTAGAATTGAAATTAGGAAAACAGTCCTATTTACTATAGCACCAAAAATATGAAATTTTTAAGTATGTATCTAACAAAATATGTAGAATATTTTTATTGAGATTAATATACATTGATGAGAGAAATCAAAGATCTAATAAATGGAGACATTTATGAAATAGGAGACTTAATTTATAAAGATGTCAATTCTCTTTCAAAGTGATACACAGATTCAAGCCATGCCAACCAAATTCATAGTGGGTTTTTTTGGATAAATGACAAAAGGATTGTCAAATTATTTTTGCAAAGCAATAAATAACCAGAAAAGCAGATGTAGGATACAACTATATGCATTCTTGTAGTAATAAGAAAATCCGGGAGGAAATCTTTTCTACCACAGGTTAGGCAAAGACTCATATAGGGCACAAAAGCACAATTCATTAAAAAATTGATTAATTGGACTTAATTAAAATTTAAAACTTTTCTCCTCAAATAGACTATTCAAAACATAAAATTTATACTCAGAGAAAATATGTGCAAAACACGTAACTGATATAGGACAGAGATCCAGAACTATAAATAATTCTCCAAACTCAATAGTAAGCAACAAAACAATCCAAACAAATTTTTTTAAAGATTTATTTATTTATTTGACAGAGTGAGAGATCACAAGTAGGCAGAGAGGCAGGCAGAGAGAGAGAGGAGGGGTAAGTAGGCTCCCTACTGAACAGAGACCCTGATGCAGGGCTTGATCCCAGGACCCTGAGATCATGACCTGAGTCGAAGGCAAGAGGCTTTAATCTACTGAGCCACCCAGGAATCCCCCCAAATTTTTTTTAAAGATTTATTTATTTATTTATTTGGGAGAGAGAAAGAGAGCATGTGTACCCCTTGGGGGGAGGGGCAGTGGGCGAGAATCTTCCAGCAGACTCCCTGTTGAGCATGAAGACAAACATGGGGCTCTATCTCACAACTCATGAGACGAAACCAAGAGTCCAAGAGAAACCAAGCCGAAAACAAGAGTCCCACACTTAAGTGACTGAGCCACCCTGGTGACCCAAACAAACAATCCAATTTTTAAATTGTGGGCAAAATATTTAAATAGATTATTTACCAAAAAAGACATATAGCTGGCAAATAAAAATATTAAAAGATGCTTAATAACATTAGTCTTTAGAGGAATGTAGGTTAAAAACCAGAATGAGATACTGCTATATATACTACTATTATAATGGCAAAAGAAAGCAAGCATCAAAGGAAGGAAGGAAGGAAGGAAGGCAGGCAGGCAGGCAAAGAAAGAGGGAGGGAAACTTTGACAGTAATAAGTGTGGATAAGGATGTGTGGAGCAACTAGAATCAGAACTCTAATTCAGCCCTGGTATGAATATGCAAACTGATACAGACACTTTGGAAAACAGTTTGGCAATCTCTTATAAAGGTAAAAATACACTTTAATAAAAAATCAACCATTTCACTTCTAGTTATTTACCTTCGAGAAATGAAAAATCTATGTCCACAAAAATGTTTACAGGGGTTTTATTCGAAATCATGTCAAGTATCCAAATGTTGAATAGATTTTTAAAATTTATGGTATGTAGATACAAGGGACTAGTATATATCAATAAATCTGCTGATATGCACAATGTGGATTACAGTGCATTAAACTAATACACTATACTAAGTGAAAGAAGCGAGACTCAAGATTCCACGATGTGTGATTCCCTTTACAGGACATTTTGGAAAAGGCTAAACCATAGAGACAGAAGACAGATGAGTGCCAGGCAGGGGCTGGGTGTTAGGGGAGGGGACTGAGCAGAAAGGAGAACAAGAAAATTAGTGGGGTGATGGAAATGTGCTATAGCTTGACTGTGGTATAGCTCCATGACTTCTACACTTGTAAAAACATCAGAGAACTCTACCAGGGTGAATTTTACTGTGTGTACAATAAAATCCACCTATAAATTATAAACATAATTAAACATAGAAAATGATTAATTAAATTAATTTTAAACACAATTCCTCTAATTGTACAGCCTCTATGGGATATATTAGGTTTTTTCTCCCCATGGGATATAAGAACAAAAAGAACTGAAATAAAATTTTAAACTTAGTATTCTTAATGTTTGTAGTAAAATTGGTATTGTAATTATAAAACTATTTTATATACAGTGTAGGATAAAGCAAGCAAATAAACATATTAACACTATTAGGAACTAGTATTTGAACTATAAAACAAAAGAAGCATTCATATAAAATTAAGGTGAGTAAAATCTATAATTCTTTATTTTAAGTGGAATTCATATGAAGTCACGAGTCATATGCATTCTAGCACTGTCTACCTAAAGCAGCTAGACATAGTAACATCTCAATAAGAATGAGAAGAATTAATATTTACTGATTTCTAAAGTATGATTTCTCAACATTTCACAGTATAAGATACCATGGCTTGTTACAGTAATAACTAATTCCAGGTTGGGGGCAAGGAACACACAGCAACAGTGTAAGTATAAGAAAACAGCAAAGTGCTCAGATACTCATGGCATCATATCAAAGAAACACAGAAGCCTTCTTGGAGCAGCTTCCACTAACCAAATTAGGAACATTTGGTTGTCAAAAAGAACAGGGATGGCAATGAATCATAATACACTGAATTTTTTAAATGAGTCCATAATAATTATAGAGAAGGAGAAAGATTGAGAAATTAAAAAAAAAAATCTCTTCCTTGTAGAAGAACACCTGTTAATAGGTGAAGAACAAATAATAGTGTTGGAAAAATTACCATTTTGCAATCCCCAAGTAATAATTGTAGCAGGCAAGAATCATTGATGGATCATGAAAATATAAGATGAGAAGTTGTTAGGGAACAGAAAGTCAAACAGCCAAGTATTTTCCCACGGATTATTTATTAAAACCAAAAGGAGAAATGTATTTCACTCTAGAGAAACCACTCTGGTCACCACTTTAACCAAGTGGCCAGATTTAGGATTACCAGTGGTGGGGCAATCTGACATCAAGCACTCCTGGTGTAAAGCATTAAGAAATATAGAAAACTGATGTAATAATCTTGCCAAAGCACCTGAATCTAAAGATGAAAAATTAATCAGGCAAATCCACAATATAGAAAATTCCATAGAAAGACTAGCCTGGATTCTTCAGAAAAGTCATTGTCATGAAAATAAAACCAGACAGAAATGTGGGAGACCTGTTCTAGATTAAAGGAGAATGAAAGGAAAACAAAGACAAAGATGAACTATTGGGACTTCACTAAGATAAAAAGCTTTTGCGCAGCAAAGGAAACAGTCAACAAAACTAAAAAACAACCTACAGGATGGGAGAAGATATTTGCAAATGTCTTTTCAGATACAGGGCTAGTATCCAAAGTCTATAAAGAACTTATCAAATTCAATATCCAAAAAAGAAATAATCCAATCAAGAAATGGGCAGAAGACATGAACAGACATTTCTCCAAAGAAGACATGTAGGGTGTCTGTGTGGCTCAGTTCGTTAAGTGTGTGTGTTCGGCTCAGGTCATGGTCCCAGAGTCCTGGGATTGAGCCCCACATCAGGCTCCCTACTCAGTGGGGAATCTGCTTCTCCCTCTCCCTCTGTCTGCCACTCCCCTTGCTTATGTTCTGTCTCTCTGTCTCGCTTACTCTCAACCTCTCTCCAGTAAATAAATAAAATCTTTTAAAAAATAAAAATTACAAAAAAAAGACATACAAATGGCCAACAGACACATGAAAAAATATTCAACATCACTCAGCATCAGGGAAATACAAATCAAAACCACAATGAGATGCCATCTCACACCAGTCAGAATGGCTAAAATTAACAAGTCATGAAACGACAAATGTTAGCAAGAATGTGGAGAAAGAGGAACCCTCCTACACTGCTGGTGGGAATGCAAACTGGTGCAGCCACTCTTAAAAACAGTATGGAGGTTCCTTAAAAAGTTAAAAATAGAACTACCCTACAACCTAGAAATTGCACTACTAGTTATTTAACCTAAAGATACAAGTGTAGTGACCTGAAGGGTGCACCTGCACTCCAATCTTTATAGCAGCAATGTCCACAATAGCCAAACTAAGGAAAGAGCCCAGATGTCCATTGACAGATGAATAGATAAAAATGTGGTATATCTATACACAATGGAATATTACTCAGCCATCAAAAAATCCAAAATCTTGCCATTTGCAACAATGTGGATGGAACTAGAGGGTATTATGCTAAGTGAAATAAGTCAATCAGAGAGACAAGTATATGATCTCACTGAGATATAGAATTTAACAAAACAGAGGAGCATAGGTGAAGGGAGGGAAAAATAAAGTAAGATGCAATCAGAGAGGGAGAAACCATTAGAGACCCTTAATCATAGGGAACAAACTGAGGGTTGCTGGAGGGGTGGGAGTTGGGGTACCTGGGTGACGGACATTAAGGAGGGCATGCAATGTAATGAGCACTGGGTATTATATAAGACTGATGAATTACTGGCCACTACCTCTGAAACTAATAATACACCATATGTTAATTAATTAAATTTAAATTAAAAAAAGATTAAAGGAGAATGAAAAGACAACCAGATGCAATGCATCAACCATGATTGACTCTTATATCGATCAACTGACCAATCGATTAATACAACAAAAGAAATTTGGGAATTGGAGAAATTTTAATATGGACTTCATGTTAAACGATATAATGGACTTGTTCTTACTCTGGGGGGTATGATAATGGTTCTGTGGTTACATCCTTACACTTAGAAGAGACATTATAAGGTCCACAGAGGTGAAGTGTCACAGTGTCTACAACTTACTTGCAAGTAGTTCAGTAAAAATATATCAATGGATAAATAAGAGAAAAATGTGAATAACCGATACATCTAGATATGAGGTCTATGGATTTTTATTGTTGTTGTTGTTGTTGTTATTATTATTCTAGTCTTTACCTCTTATGGAATTTGGAAATTTTAACTGTAAGAAGTTTGGAAAAAACCTAACTGCCTTGATCAGTGAAGCCCATGCTGCAGAGATGTCTCTACCCCATACTGAACAATACATCTGGCATTGTGGCTGGGAGGAAGGGGTGAGCTTCTGAGGCTGCTACCCCAGAGGGGGGATGCTCTGGTGCTGCCAGGAAAACTCAAGGCACTGATCTCTATACCCAGGGCCCACTGCCCAAGGCCAGGGTACAGAATGCATTTCCTCAACAGAGAAGCTGGAAGGCCTTTCCAATACTGAACCACCGAAGTCTGTGCTTCCCAGCAGTTTGAGAAAAGGCACTGGGCCAAAAGGTTATTAGTTTTAATTTTAACAAAACCACTCACAAAAATGTATGGCTGCCCTCAAATTCCTTGGGAATGGATGGAGAACACAGGCTTCACTGGAAACCTGCAGCAAGATTGCAGTGTGGTTGCTTTGGGAAGTCCTTTTCATCCATTAATCGGCTTAACAAACAACCATTTATCATTACGCATCTCTCCTTAATCATTAGTATCACATCCAGTTAAATTTAGATACAAGAAAAGACAAAGTCTTAGTATGAAATTCCATTGTTTTTAAAAAATCTAATCAAGCGTTTGTGAAACTAAGTTTGTTGGATTTATTTTCTTCTTTTTTTTTAGTAGATGTTTTATAGAGGACTAGATATTCCTTAAAGAATACTGGGGGGAGAGAGGGCCCAGGGCTGGACACAGAGTTGAAAACACTGACTTTTCCAATGAAACAAATGGAGAAAGTTCTCCAAGCCACGTGTATAGGAAGGCCCTATCCCAATCAAAAGACTTGATCCACTCCACTCCCATTAGAAGAGTATGCTTTGAATACTCAATTTTAATAAAATTCAAGCCAGGCCTTTGGTTGCTCAATCTTTTTAACCAGGTGCCAAAAATCTGGCCAAATGTATAGAAGCGGATTCCTCTTCTATGAACTGCCACGAGAACTTTGATGTTCATGCCTAGTAGAAGGAATCTAGGTTGATTATCCCCTCTTTCAAAAGATCATCCCTTTCTTGGTAGAGAGCATTCTTCCTGATTTATTCAGCTTGGAAGGACACCATGAACTTGGTGTACCAAACCTACTTATTAAAGATCCTTTCCTTTCTTTGGATCAATCTTTAAAATCAAAGACTGTCACACAACAAAGTAATTAGCCTTGCAGTTTTTTCTCTTGGGAAAAAAAATTACTTTTAAGATGACCCAAACGTACTCTATATTTGCATTTTTGGTTCAGTATTATTCTTTTCAAAAAGCAACAAAATGAAAACTCTCTCTCTTTGATATTAGGGTTCATAATTCCAAAAATGACTTTCCTTTGTGTTTCCCAACAGACCTGAGATTTCTGACAAAGTCTTCTTTTTTTTTCTCCCCAAATGTGTTTATTTTAATTTTTCAGTGTTACAAGATTGATTGTTCATGCACCACACCCAGTGCTCCATGCAGTACGTGCCCCTCTCAATACCCACCACCAGGCTCACCCCCCCACCCCCTCCCCTCCAAAACCCTCAGTTTGTTGCTCAGAGTCCACAGTCTCTCCTGGTTCAACACCCTTCTTGCCCAATGTACTCACAGCCTGCTGTTAAGACTTCATTGTAACTAACTGGATATTCCAATGAAAATTCATGTAAATACCTCAGTACATAATATTTTTTAATGAGTTGCTGCATATAACACCTCATTCCTGTTAGCACTGAGCGCAAACATCTTGTCTTAATTCAACAGCTCGACTTTTCTTCAGAACTTGAGCACTCGATTAATTTCTGAATCTCAGTTGACACCGCCCTAAAAGGATGAAGGATTTAATCACTCTGATGTCATTCCAGATAAGACAAGCACAGGTTTTAAGATGCTTGTTTTGCACGTGGGACTGGAATTTAAGAGATCCTATATAGAAAATTCTTGCGTGGCAACTGGGAAGTTAGTGATGGACCACAGCACTAGAAAAACATGTTTGTTTTTTGATACCTCTGCAAGGTAAATTTCATTATCCCCTCATTAAGGGTTATATTGGGTAATTACACAGCACCCATCATCCTCACTTATAAGGAGAATGTTAGATGCGTTGTTTATTTTATGCATAGGTACAGCCAACCAAACATGCTAAACCACTTAACACAGTTTATTGACACTGGCAAGGAACAACAATTTAGAAAAGCAAATGACGCAGATTGTATATAGTGGAGTTTTCAAGGTTTTTCTCCCTCTTTCCCCACCCTGCCCTACTTTTCTTTAGAACAGCTTTCTACATTGAAAACATGTCAAAAATTTGGAAAGCAACAAGCAATCAGGTTTTTTTTTTTCTCCTACAGCTATGATTTGATTTTGTGCCAATGTCAAGCTGTGGACCTTTCAAATTTAACCAGATTTACTCATCCAAAATGGGAAGACCTATCCAACAATGAATACCTGTGTTTGTCAGGTCTTCAAGCCTGAACCAGTGAGCAAAAATCAAGCTAAAGCTTTATGAGGAGCAACATCGCAACCACCAAATTTCAGGGCAAACAAATAAAAAACACTAATATCATTCACATATTTGGTTTTAGTTTTGACCAAATACTACAGTTAACTTTATGTTCTATGTGAAAAAATAATACTAGCCTCAGTCTGCAATCACCCATATGAATAGATTTCCTTTAAAAGATAATATATGAAATTTAGAGTATGCATTGTAGCACAGTCTAGAACTATGTGATATGATGGTTATTTCATCACTGATCATTATGCGTAATCAGACCTCATCAGTTAACATTTTGGCATGGAGGTAATGTTACACAGTGAATGAGAAAACAACTGAACTAGATTTTGTCCAGTCATTCACTAGTTCTGTAATCTTGGACTAGTTAACTGGCCTTCCTTTGCCTCGGTTTCCTTGTTTACAAAATGGGGATGATAATATCTTCTCCTAAGTAAACTATATTAAGATTTCAATGAGAAAATATCTGCAAAATCATTAGCCCAGCTCCCAACACATAACAGTTATTGATAGGTATTTCTTTTAAACTCTAGATACCGTCTTTCTAAAACAGTGTTTGGTTTAGGTCACAGAACAAATACATCATTCTAATGCAGCAGCAGACATTCCCTTGAGAAGCCCTGATTTTTTTAAGATTTTATTTATTTATTTGACAGAGAGAGAGAGATCACAAGTAGGCAGAGACGTAGGCAGAGGCAGGGGGAGGCAGGCTCCCTGATGAGCAGAAAGCCCAATGCAGGGCTCAGTCCCAGGCCCCTGAAATCATGACCTGAGCCAAAGGCAGAGGCTTTAACCCACTGAACCACCCAGGCACCCCAGCCCTGATTTTTTTCTGACCTCATCTAATATGTGTCTAACCTGCTAGGGCTTCTGTATTCCTAGAGACAAGGAAGGTAATACTTGCTTGCTAAGTGCATTACATTTGGTATCTCATCAGTCTGCAACTAATTGTATGAAGCAGGAATCAGGACTGTCTTCATTTTACAGATTAAGAAATGGAGGCTTACAATTATATAAACCAATTAATAACAAAGTCAAAGAAACACATCAACAATAATACAATAATAGTAGGGACTTTAATACCCCCCTCACTGAAATGGACAGATCATCTAAGCAAAAGATCAACAAAGAAATAAAGGCTCTAAATGACACGCTGGACCAGATGGACATCACAGACATATTCAGAACATTCCATCCGAAAGCAACAGAATACACCTTCTTCTCTAGTGCACATGGAACATTCTCCAGGATAGATCACATCCTGGGACACAAATCAGGTCTCAACTGGTACCAAAAGAATGGGATCATTCCCTGCATATTTTCAGAC
>CM052800.1:116732907-116785165 GCA_028533885.1 Nasua narica | reverse complement strand
CCCCCCCCCCCCCCCCCCCCCCCCCCCCCCCCCCCCCCCCCCCCCCCCCCCCCCCCCCCCGGACCCTCATGGAGACAGTGTGGTCTCAGGACCCAAAAGGTCACAGAAAGACCAGGGGTGTATGAGTGCAGCAGAGCACTCAGGTATCGGAGTGGGAAAGCCAGCTGCAGAGACGGAACTGAGGAGAGGGCTCCCAGCTCAGGATTACCTTAAGCTATGATCTGAGATAGCAGTCAGGCCACTGCTCTTTGAGCAGGGACCCCACAAGTGGCAGATCTGGGGAGACCCCCTCCTTCTTCCTCCGGGAGGATCAGTGTGGGAGTATGCTACAGGAATCGGCTGAGTTTGGAGACTCCAAATGGGGCCATGCGCCAGATATAGAAACACTCAGTCACAGGCCAAGTGAGCACGGAGTGAGGCCAAAGACCAGGGAGACAGGAGTGACTGCTTTTCTCTGAGGGTGCACTGAGGAGTGGAGCCCCGAGCTCTCGGCTCCTATGGGTCTAGAGATTGGGAGGATGCCATCTTCATCCTCCTCCTCCAAAGCTGTATGGAAAGCGTTCAGGGAACAAAAGCTCCCAACATCAAAAAGAGCAGATTACTTAACCTGGCCCCTGGCAAGGGCAGGGCTATTCGGCCTCAGGCAAAGACATTGGAGAATCACTGCAACAAGCCCCTCCCCCAGAAGATCAACAAGAACATCCAGCCAAGACCAAGTTCACCAATCAATGAAAACTGCAAAACTTCAGAGCTACAGGAATACAACACATAGAATTCGTGGCTTTTTTTCCCCCTGATTCTTTAGTCTTTCAAAGTTAATTTTTTTTTTAATTTTAGTTTTTTCTTATTCTATTTCTTAAAATTTTTCCTCTCTCTTATTTTAATGTTTTTTAACTCTTTTATCTTATCAATACCTTTCAAAAAATCTATTTTTTATTTTTATTAAGATTTTATTTATTTATTTGACAGAGAGAGAGATCACAATTTTATTAAGATTTTATTTATTTATTTATTTGACAGAGAGAGAGATCACAAGTAGGCAGAAGCAGGCAGAGAGAGAGGGGGAAGCAGGCTCCCTGCTGAGCAGAGAGCCCAATGTGGGGCTCCATCCCAGGACCCTGAGATCATGACCTGAGCTGAAGGCAGAAGCTTTAAGCCACTGAGCCACCCAGGTGCCCCTAAAATAACTCTTTAAATTTTCATTGCTATAGTCATATTCCATCCTTTCATAATCCTATCCTTTCATTCTATATTTCCATGTATTAACCTTATTTTTTGTATACATATAGGTTTTTCTTTCTTTAAAATTTTGGGTTACAGTTTCTTCTAACAGATTAAAATATACCCTAAATCTAGCACATGATTTTGTTCTAGTCTCCATCTAGAACATCATCGTGTTTACCCTTATTTTTGTATGTTTTTCTTTCTTTAAAATTTTAGGAGGCAGTCACCCAAAATCAAGTGTGTGGCTCTGTTCTATTCATCAGTCTACTATACATATATATTTTTTTCTTTTTTTCCTTTCTCCCCCCCACCCCACCGCCGCTAGGTTCAGGTTGTTTCCAATTCGGTTAGTGTATATTTTTCTGGGGTTGTTGCTACCTTTTTAGCATCATCTATTCTTATCTGGATAAAATGACAAGGTGGAAAAACTCACCTCAAAAAAAAGAACAAGAGGCACTACCAATGGCTGGGACCTAATCAATATGGACATTAGTAAGCTGTCAGATCGAGAGTTCAGAATGACGATTATCAAGGTGGACTGGGATTGAAAAAAGCATGGAAGACATTAGAGAATCCCTTTCTGGAGGAATAAAAGAACTAAAATCTAACCAAATTGAAATCGAAAAAGCTATTAATGAGGTACAATAAAAAATTGAGGCTCTTACTAGGCTAGGATTATTAAGGCTAGGATAAATGAGGCAGAAGAGAGAATTAGTGATATAGAAGACTGAATGATGGAGAATAAAGACACTGAGAAAAAGAGAGATAAAAAACTATTGGACCACGAGGGAAGAATTCGAGAGATAAGTGATACCATAAGATGAAACAATATTACAATAACTGGGATCCCAGAAGAAGAAGAGAGAGAGAGAGAGGAGCAGAAGGTATACTGGATCAAATTATAGCAGAGAATTTTCCTGATTTGGTGATGGGAACAAGCATCAAAATCCAGGATGCACAGAGAACCACCCTCAAAATCAATAAAAATAGGTCAACACCCTGTCATCTAAGAGGAAAACTTACAAGTCTCAGTAACAAAGAGAAAATCCCAAAAGCAGCTCGAGACAAGAAGTCTATAAAATATAAAGGCAGAAATATTAGATTGGCAGCATACCTATCCACAGAGACTTGGCAGGCCAGAAAGGATTGGCATGATATATTCAGAGCACTAAACAAGAAAAATATGCAGCCAAGAATACTATATCCAGCTAGGGTGTCATTGAAAATAGAAGGAGAGAGAAAAAAAAACAACCTGCGTCAGGTTGCACAGTGGACACCTGCCTGGGCGGACCAGAAGCCAGGGGATGTGACAGCACACACTCGGTCTCTCTCTCTCTCTCTCTCGCTCACTCTAGCTCTAGCTCTTTCTCTCTTGCTCACACACATACACCTGCACCTTCACTTTTGCCTCAAAGTATCAGATACATTTAGATGAAAAAACAAAAAAGAAGGGGTGCTTGGGTGGCTCATTTGGTTAAGCAGTTAAGCACTGCCTTCAGCTCAGGTCATGACCTCAGGGTCTTGGGATCGAGCCCCACATTGGGTTCCCTGTTCAGCATGGAGTGTGTTTCTCCTTCCTCCCTCACCCCTCTTTAAAACAAAAACAAAAAATGAGGTGGTTCCCAGGGACTGTGGGATTAGTGTTCAATGGGAAGAGAATTTTGGTTTCAAAAGATGAACAAGGTCTGGAGATGAGTAATTGTTATCTATCCACAATGGCTGCATGAGGTGAATGGACTCCACTTCATGCCATTGACCTAGACACTTCAAAATGGTTAAAATGTTAAATGTTGTGTTATATATAAATTTGGCCCCTACAATAAAAAAAACAGAAGTCAAAAGAGAAAACTTATGTTGGGATTATCTGGCCCAAAGTGCCAGTCGTGTGGAGAAGCCCTGGGTGACAGGATATGTGACAGATGACAGACATCCTGTATCGCTTTGACTGGTTTTATTTTTACAACTTGAGTATTTGCTGTCTGCCCTTTTCCAAAGAGAATATAAGACAGAGGTTGGTTAAGCTCCTGAGAGAGTCAGGAGTCTCTAAAGGAAAGGCGCTCATTTCAGTAGGTACACTGAATTTCCATGGCCCAGGATAAAGGTTTTAGCAAATAATGATGGTCATGGTCTGAAGCAGTTTCCAAGCTGAGAGGATCTCTCATCTCTCGCTGTGTTTTGGAGGAGAAGTGATATAATTACAATATCATCTCTGCTGGTTTTCAAAATTACAGAACAACCTTCAAGTGAGAACAGATTTTCAGATTTAGAAGATAATTTTTGCCCATTAATCAGCAGCTGGAAAATAAGAACAAAAGCCTTGGAAAGAGCTAAGACCCAGAACTGTCACATCCAGGCCTTCTGTCCATAAGAATCCCACCTCTCGGGGGATCAAAACATTACCCTGGGAAAGTCGGGGTTTTCATACCAACCAAGATAAATAAAACTATTCATTTTTCTTTCAGAATGTCTGTTAGAAATATAATTCCACATACCTGCTGGTTTTTAAAAAATCCGGTCTTAAAAATGGAAAATAAAATTTAATACCATGTTATTACTTACAGTTGTCATTGGCAGAGCTTCTAGCTGCCTTCTGAATTTTCAAGCACCACCCAGAGTTGTTTTTGTTTCTAAAAGGATTTTTTCCCCTCTAGATTTTATGAAGATCTCTAAGTAGAATTGCATGCAATACTATGAAGGGTATATTTTATTCATTTCACTTCCAGATTGAGTCTCACAATGGGAACTTTGTAAATTTCCAGAAAGAAAAAGCTGTATGTCATGGGATTCTGCCATCTTGCTATGTAGATCTATAGGATTTACACTGTACAAATCTGCATGGGCCTGCGCCTGGAAATCTTCTCTAAACCCTTCATCTCTACAGATCCCCATGGGGGCTTTATCTTTGGAACCAAAATGCTGGAAAATTGTCTGTAATATTGAAACTTTTACTTGGTAAAACTGTAGATAGTGATAATAGATATATGTGAGATAAGGCAAAACAGTTTGTGTAACATTTTTTGAAAGATCTAAGTTATTTCTAGAACTCTTAGCAAACCTTCCTTTCTTTCACTCATTTCATACATGTTGAGCACCCTGCACGTGCTAGATACGGTTTTAGACAATGAAAATACACAGGTGAACAAAGACAGAGTTGGTTCCATGTTTGCAAAATTGACTTTATTGGTAAGGGAGTTAGATCTTATCCTGCTAATTAAACATAACTCGTTAAACTGTGAATCATTTAATTACCACTGGAAGTGCTACAAAGAGAACTGGAGGGTGCTATGAAAGTTTGACTGGAGAATCTGGCCTTGTCTGAGGGTCAGGGTTGACTTCTTCAGAAAGGGATGCCTTCGCCTGGCATTCCCCATAGACCTAGTCAAGAGTCCCCACACCTACACTTTAAAGAAGCCCATGTTTTCCATTGTAGACAAGCTCAGGGATCCCTGAGCTTCTAAATTGCCATCTGAAAGACCTCATCTGGGTCTAACATCCCAAAGGGGCAAAGTATGAATATACTAGGTTCTGGGGGTGGGGGCAGGAGGGGCTGCTTGCCCTGGTGTGAGCAGGCATGGACTTTGATGTACACACCGGGAGGCTCACAGTCCTCTCACAATATGCAAAGGAACCAAGGATGGGGAAGAAAGAGAGATGAGGCTTTGGCCACTAGCAGAGAACCATGAGTTGTCCTCATATCCAAACATTCTCATATGGAACTCCAGGGGGTCCGAGAAGTCTACATTCTTTCTGTAGCATGGGAACCTCCATTTGCACTTTTGCTTTGAGCCCTAAAAATGTTATGGGTGGTCTCTCTCTCTCTCTTTTTTTTTTAAAGATTTTATTTATTTGACAGAGAGAGAGAGATCACAAGTAGGCAGAGAGGCAGGCAGCGGGGGGTGAGGGGGTGGGAAGCAGGCTCCTCACTGAGCAGAGACCCCCAACATGGGGCTCGATCCTAGGACCCTGAGATCATGACCTGAGCCAAAGGCAGAGGCTTTAACCCACTGAGTCACCCAGGCGCCCCAAGGGTGGTCCCATTTGAACTGGGCTTTGCAGAGTGAGTTGGCATTGACTGGGCAAGGACAGAAGTAGCATTCTGAGCAGAGGGGTCCATGAGGGTGATGGCTCTGAGGTGGAGAGGAAGAATGATAGAATGATGTGTTTTAGAACTTAGAGGAGGCCACTGCCTCTGGGATACAGAGAGAGACTCACTATAACCTGGCTAAAGAACTGCCCAGAACAATAGAAGAGCACCTTTGAAGGAACATACTATGTGACCATAAATGAAAGCTCTCTGCAGCATATTTTTGAATAGCTATTTAAAAAATTATGGGGGCACTTGGGTGGCTCAGTTGGTTGAGCAACTGCTTTCAGCTCGGGTTATGATCCTTGAGTTCCGGTATCAAGTCCCACATCGGGCTCCCAGCTCCACGGGGAGCCTGCTTCTTCCTCTGACCTTCTCTCCCCTTATGCTCTCTCTCACTTTCTCTCTTTCTCAAATAAATAAATAAATAAAATCTTTAAAAAAAATTATGAAATGACTTATACTGCTAAACTAGAATTTCTCTACAATGTATCCAAAAACATTGAAACAGATGTTTGAAAATAATTTTCTTTCAAATACTGAACTATCAGAGCTCCATTATCTTCATAATCCCATGATGTATAGGCCATCGACTCACATGTCCCTCAAGTCTCAAGCCAAGGAAGTGGGTTCTGTTCCCACTGCTACTCCACGTCAGTTTTTGCATCCAATAAGTATTCGTAATATTCATTCATCTGCTTACTAATTTAACTCAGCTGTAGTTTCCTCAGTTGCAATATAGGAATGATATTATAATAGAGATGTTTGGAGGATAAAACAAGCTGAAATATAAAAAGTACTCAGAACAGCACCAGGAAACCACTCGGCTCATAACAGGATGGTATGGTCCCTGGACCCATAGGAGCTTGCAGTCAGCAGACAAGCACACACAGAAGCACTTCTGTGATAAGTTTAGAAGAGCAGCACAATTCTAAAACCACAGAGAAGGAACTGATTCATTCTACCTGTCCAACAGAGTAAGGTTTCACAGGGAGGAGATATTTGGTCAAAAGCCCAGAGGAAAAAGGACAGCTACCTTCCTTGGCAAAAGGGAGGACCTGACACCGTGGGGTAGAAGAGGGTGCTGGGAGAGACCATCTCTATCGCTATCCACTATATCAGGATGATAGAGAAGGAAGGGTCTAGTGTTGGGAGTTGAGCATGCTGGGACTCAGAGTTGAGCCACAGCAAGAAGGGACTTGTAGGATTTAGACCTTTATTTGGTAGGGCAGAGTTTCTCAAAGGGTGGCCCCTGGATATTAGAATCCCCTGGGGCAGCTTGTTAAAAAGAAAGCTCCTTGGGTCCACTCCAAACATCATGAACTGGAATATGGGGCTTGGGGCACTTTAACAAGCTTTCCAGGTGATTCTTGTTCATCCTCGCAGTTGCAATAGCATGAGGAGTTAAAGGAAGTTTTTTAAGCATATAATTTACACAATAAGCTTTGTCTTACAAAGTGGCTAGCTAGGGGCATCTGGGTGGCCCATTTGGTTAAGTGGCAGACTCTTGATTTAGGCTGGGATCAAAGAGTCCTGGGGTAGAGCGAGGTATTAGGCTCCATGCTCAGCAGGAAGTCGGCTTCAGGATTCTTTCCCTCTCTCTCTCCTTCTGCCTGCCCCTCCCACCACTCACTCTCTCCGTCTCTCAAATAAATGAATCTTAAAAAAAAATAAATAAAGAAGTAGCTACCTACATCCAGACTATTGAGAAAACCAAGAAGCTCCCCTTCCAGAAGAGAAATACCTATTCAGAAATGTGGGTTTCCCTCTCAGAAAAGAAATTGGTATCAGACGCTTATTGGATAGATGGGGGGGGTTGGGAATCTCAAGGCAAATATATTTTTGCTTATATTATTCTCACTGTTCCCTGGGACCCTGACATCCAATGCAGAAAAATACAAATTCTTCTAAAAATAATAGGACTTATTAGTTTTTCCCTATTGTGGAACACCTATTAAAGACCCCTAACCAAAAATAACCTCAGGGTTTGCAAAATGCTACTGAGAAGACAACATAAGTCACAAAGCCATGGCTAGTGTGAAAATCAGTAATGTTTCAAATTTCTAGGAATTAATGTCAATGAAATGTAATATTTTGAAGCCTTCTTCCTTAAGATGTATTATCCTAAAACATTATGTATTACTCATTGCAAGCTCCTTATGCTCAAGATTTTGAGTTTTACAACTCTCTTTCCAGCCAGCCTGAGTGTTTAATAAAGAGAATAAAGAGTTTGTGGAAACCTAAACACATCACAAAGTTCTGCTTTTTTTATTATTATTACCCTTTAGTCTATGGAACATAACATTTTCAAAGCATGTTAAAATGGGAAAATTCTTGTAACATGATAAAAGGGAAGGAAAACGTACAAAATAAAAATGTACATATACTATATATATACACATAGTGTGCATATGTATATAAATGTGTGTATATATAGTCATTATTAAAACTAGATCCCTAAGTACAGAGTAAAGATTAGAAGAACATAAAATATCAGTTAACTTTGTGATTCCAAAGATGCTGACATTATCAGTGATTTCTGGTTCCTTCTTTGGGCTTTTTCATAATTTCGGAAACTTCAAAAATGAACTCACCTTAGTTTTATCATTTGAAAGGGCCCTCAGACTCGTGCATGGCGATGGGGGGGGTGCAAGAAGAGGGAAACAGTCCCTGGCAGTCCGTATGGAGTACCTTCGGCCCTGAGAAAGACAAAACCTCCCCGCGACCCAAAGCAGAACCAGCTTCTCCTTCCTCTGTGCTCCCCTCTCTGTCAGGACCTGCCTGCTCCCTAAAGAGTGAGTTCCTAAAGGTTGGGAACTGCATGTAAGTCCTACCTGCAAGCTGGGGTGGAGTCAGGCCCAGAGATGTTCCAAGATGGCTTCCACGAGTCACTGCTCTTTGGTTCCTCGGAAGCCAGAGCTGACATCTCGATCCGAGGATTCTGGATCCTGCTGTCCACAGCTGCCCGTTTCACCTTGGGCGCTGATCTCCAGCCCAGGCAGGGTGAAGAGAAATGCTGATTTTGTGCTCTAGTCCCGAAAGCGGTAGGCTGGGCTAGTTTTCTGGTGTTAGGATCTAAGGAGAGAGCTTCCTGTTCTAAAATACCCAAGCTGGCTCCCAGCATTCTTTTAACAGCTCCCTATTAAAATGGAAATGCCTCCGGGAGGCGTTCAGTCCTTGTCAGCAAACACCTTGCTTATTAACTAACACCTGAAGCTGCCCGCCATCTGAAAGCAAGTGCCTGTTGGGAAATCCATTCTTGGAGTGGTGGGAAATGGCTGACGGCAGAGTGGGGGCACCTGGAGGACACCTGGAACCTTAGGGTGACTGAGCTCAGAATGTCACAAGATGGCTAGACCTGGCGGTCACGGTGAAGACCCCGGTGGGACACATGGCAGGTAGGAGTACCCTGGGCCTCAGTTCTCCAGCCTTGTGGGTAGTTTCACTTTCTCGTCAAGTGCACAAGACTGGGAATAGAAAACTAATTGGTAAGGACTTGGGTTGTGTTTTTTGTTTGTTGTTGTTGTTTGGTTTGTTTGCTTGGTTGATTGGTTTTAGGTTTGTGTTTTGGTTTGGGTTTTTATTTTGTTTTGCTTGTTTTCTGTAAATAAGAATTGGTTGTGATTTTTTTGATTCATAAGCATTCACATTCAGTGTTTGGGCCCCAGCTATGCATCTCAGCATTTAAATTAATAATTCTTTGTCTTACATTAATTAATCAACACATATTTAATGCCTCTCATTGCTCTACAAAATTCAAAGCCTTCATTTCTTAAGCATTTTTTAAAATGTTCTCTGAAAGTCTTTCTGTTGGCCTGCGTCTTTCTGGAAATGCCAGGACTAGAGAAATATGCTGCATTTTCCCACTTTTGTGTGTATTATTAGTCATCATGGGAGAGCTAAACAGCACTCTGGATTGAGTAAGATTGCCTGAACAGTTTTCAAGTATTTGGGGTTCAAAAAAACCCAAAATGTGTTTTGCCAAAGCATTTGCTTTTCTCTTCATTTTTTTTAAACCCATGTTTATTTCAAGGAGCATTTATTCCATGTGTTTTTAATGCATTTACACTCAGTTCATTAAAATGCTACTCTATAATAGTTCCTTGGCGTCCAAGAGGGCCATGGAGCCCTTCTGCTTTGAAGGGGTAGGTGTATTGTACCCACCCCACCCCACAGTCTGGAATGGCTCAGCTCCTTCATGGAGCCCAAGGAGTCAAGGACATGGTGGGCCTGGCACTAGGAGCACTTGTGCCCCAGGTCCTGGCGCCACGTTGCCCCATCTACCTCTGCTGTGCACCTGGGCCAGTTAATAGTCAGGAAGGTCCCTCACAGTTTAGGGCTTGGTCAGAAGCTAAGTGTTTCAGAATTCCATCCCTGCCTCTGTGAATCCTAGTGGTGCTGTGGATTTCAGGGCCAGGATGCAGGCCACATGGCCTTATTAACTATCAATGCCAAGACGGAGCGGGTAAGTAGGCACCGGGAATGTCACCACTATCTCTGTTCCTGTAGTGGCAGGGAGTGACTCTACCCTCTAGGAGAGTTGATATGAACCTGGGGGGTAGAAATTACTCAGTAGGTAGCAAAAGATGCCCTTGATGGGCCATCTCCCATTTTGGGTCAGTGGATTAGCTCGGGGTGGTCTGTTCCCAAAATAAAATATCTCCATGCCTGCTTCTGGCAGTTCTACATTGACACGGTCGTACCATGGGTCAAGAACTGGGCTGGGGCACCTGGGTGGCTCAGTGGGTTTAAGCCCCTGCCCCTGCTTAGGTCATGGTCTCAGGGTCCTGGGATGGAGCCCTGCATTGGGCTCTCTGCTCAGCAAGGAGCCTGCTTCCCCCCCTCTCTCTGCCTGCCTCTCTGCCTACTTGTGATCTTTCTGTCAAATAAATAAATAAAATCTTAAAAAAAAAAAAAAAGAACTGGGCTAAATTCTCTACAAATGTTACTCCACTTAATCATCACCAGAGTCCCCTGAGGTAGATATTATCATCCCCACTTTGCAGATGAGCAAAATGAGGTGCAGGAAAAAGCAACTTGCCTCGGGTCCTTTGGTGGACAGTGAGCAGTGGGCAGGGTTTTCTTTGACTCAGACCTGCCAGGTTAGTGTTTCCTCAGCCAGTCCAGGCCTGAAGCTGGGCCCTCCATCACTGCAAAGCCCCGAGTCTCACCTCTTTACTAGAGATAGGCCCTGGAGGAAAAGTCATTATTTTGAACGGTCTTGATGAGATAGGGAAACTGAAGGACTCCATAAAAATCTGCTTTTTGCTCCTTTTCCTGGTTCTCTTCTTGCCAGGACCTGCACCCCACCCCATTTTGCACATGCTCCCAAATGCAAATAGCATATGTCCTCTTTGTAAAGGATAAGGCATTAATGATTTCTTTAGACTAGATAACATCTAGGGAAGGACCGGGTGAGAATGACCAAAGGAAGCTATCATGCATATTCCAGAGCAGCAGTGCTAGACGTCTCGACGCCAAGACCTACTAGCTCCAAAGAACAACACCTGGGCCCTTCTCTTGATTCTAACCAGTTCCTGCATGCCTGAGGGGACACGTCCACCCAACCACTCTCTCGACAAAAACCCCAAACCCTGACAAAAATTAAGACTCATGCTCATTTCCTTTCCAAGTCTACCAGATGCTCTGTCTGTATCTACACTCTCTCTCTCAATGTCTTCAATAAACTCTGCTCTCACTTCCTGCTGGCTTACCTTTGATTTCCATCTTTCAGGAAGCCAAGGATCCTCTTGGCTGGTCGTGTGGGATCCCCTCTGGGTCCTCGGACCCAGCCTGCTGACGTCATCTAGAAAAGGGCAGTGTTGGGGCGGGGGCATTAGAAGTGACTTAGATTCATGTGTCCATCTTCCGTAAACTTTTTCTCCATCAAGACAAAAACATGTGCTCCAGTTACTCATTGTCCCTCTTCAAGTGTAGGTCACAGCATGGGAGACATTGCTCCAGATGTGGCCTGGCCAGCACCAAAGGGTGGGGTTGCCCGTGCCTGCTTTCAACACCCAAAGTCTCTTAACAAAACCTCAACGTTCCTGCTTCCCAAGCCCACCCATCGTGTTGCTGCTTCGTGGCCCTGGGGCCTCACACTCAGTCATCAGTTAACAAACACTTCAACCTCTTACTCATTTACGTACTTCTCTCCCATGACCGTCAGCTTCCAGGTGGTCTAAACGTGTCTTCCAGAGCCGCCTGAGGCCAGGTCCTCAAGCTCTCAGCTCTGCTGGATCTGGCCATCCATTTCATTCAAAGTCCATTCTCATTTGCAGCAAACACAGTCGTGGGCCGGAGAGGAGAAGCGCTGCTTTCGGCAGCCATCTGTGTACTTCTCCACGGTCTCTGTTAAAAGCCCTAAACCTTCGTGCTCTTCTCACTCCATGAATACTTTAAGAAATACCCCTTTTCGATGTCTCCGGTATTTTTAGAAAATCCAGCTCATTCGGACACCGTGTCTATCTGGGATTTTTGTCACAAGCCAGGCCATGATTTTGGTACCCTCCTTAAGTTGAGGGGCCTCCTTCCACCTTGAGAACAAGTCCTTCCCTAGCTGCAAGAACACCTGGGAAGGCATGATGATTTCTTGAAGCTTTCCTTCTTTTTCACTCTGAGTTTTAGGGTCAGAATTTTGTCTATTTCAGGGATCCTCTATCTTTTGTGCCTCTCTCCTTTAGAGTCTCTGACTACAGAATTATCCAAACTTCCCCTGAATTTTGTGAAGCCTGCTTGGTCAAAATCCCAATTTATGTCTAACACCCAACACATTCACTTCTTGACAGAATCATTCAGTGATAACATGGTCCTATTTTTTTTATAATTCCTGTTATTTCTAGACTCCACCTTGACCTGCATTACTGTTCAGAATTAAGACCAAATAGCATTTCCATGTATTGCTTCCTCCATGTGCTGAGGCAGACAACAAGTTAAATGAAGGCACTATCTTTATCAAAAGGAGCCATTAAGCAGATATCCAAATAGATGAAATCCCCTATCTCCACCAGGAGGTGCTTTAGTGATGGTTTTGTACTCTACAAAAGGAAAGATTTACCCATCTCTCAGAGGTAGTGGGGTTACTTGACTTTCCTTCCTCAGTAGTGTTTTTCTAATACATTTCTTTTTATTGTTTTTCAAGGTCTCTCCAAAATTCTTCCATGTAAAATCTCATAGACTCACGGATTTCTGTGTACTTGTAATGAAGTATGAAATACTGAGTATTCAGAGTATGAAATAGAAGACGTTGGTGTATAACCATCCTTGCCATTTCTATATATTGGGGGTGGGAACACTTTCCTTGGAGAGATGTTGGGAGAGTTGAGTGAGACGGTGTTTGGGCAAGGGGTTGTGCAAACTGGAAAGTATGGTAAAAAAATGTTTATTTTTACTGAGTTATTATGCCTCTGTCTCTTCAGTGAAACATGTCTGTGGAATGAGATATACTTCTTTACAACACTCCAGACTTGAGCCTTACTCAACCACTCTTTGTAAAACCATCTACAAATTTACCTTCCCATATTAGATTACCCAGGTCCCATTGCTGATTAGATCTAATCAATGTACCAGGTAATAAATAAAGAAACTTCTTGAAGACAGGGAGTCTCTTTTATTTTGGAACACTGGACACTAAGCACACACTAGGATCAGGCTTTAGTTGTCTAAAGAATATAGCCTTTTCTGCTTTACCCTGTGATCTGGATTTTGCCTAAACACAGTCTAGTTCTGCATGAGAAAGGGGAGTAACCATATGAGGTTGGCAACCTATAGGTAGGGAAAAGAAATAGGAAGAGAAAATAAATTATTACATAGTGCACAACTGAGATTTCTACACTTAAAACCACAGTATTTATTTTTAAATACCTTTCATTAGTGTAATTGTAATATAATTCACAGGGGCAGTGGGTTAGGGCCTCTGCCTTCAGCTCAGGGCATGGTCTCGGGGTCCTGGGATCAAGTCCCACCTTGGGCTCTCTGCTCAGCGGAGAGCCTGCTTCTGCCTCTCTCCCTGCCTGCCTCTCTGTCTACTTGTGATCTCTCTCTCTCTGTCAAGTAAATAAATAAGATCTTTAAAGAATAAAATAAAATTATAGCTTAAAAAAGATGTAATTCATATGCTGTGGAAATTTGCCCATTTGAAGTATACACTTGAATGATTTTGCTATATTCACAGACATGTGCACCATCACCACAATCTCAATTTAGAATATATTTATCACCCCCAAAGAAACCCTGTACCCACTGGCATTAGCAATCACTCGCCAACTCCACACCTGCACAGCTCTAGACAACCACTAATCTTTCTCTAGATAAACATTTACCTATTCTAGACCTTTCATTTTTATGCAATCATTGCATGATTTTTTTTTATAACTGGCTTCTTTCTCTTTGTATAATGTCTTCAGGTTTCATCCATGTCATTAGCATGTGTCAGTGTGTCATTCCTTTTTATTACAAACTAATATTCCATTTTATGGATAGATCACATTTTATTTATCCTTTCATCAGTTTGAGGTGGCCTCCAGTTTTGAGTTGTATGGACAATGCTGCTATGAACACTCACGAGCAAGGTTTTGTAGAGATGGGTGTTTTCATTTCCAGGAGTATGTTTAACCCTTTGAGGAATTGCCAAATTATTTTTCAGAATTGCTGTATCACATTGTATCCCACTGGCAAATTTATGAGGGTTCTTATTTCACTACATCCTTGCCATTGTATTTGTTGAGGATTTTTATGTCTGTATTCATAAGAAGTATCAATCTGTAGTTTCTTTTCTTGTGTTATCTTTGTTTGCTTTTGGTTTCAGAGTAGTCATAAAATGAGTTTGAGGAGTATTCTTTCCTTGTCAATTTTTTTTTTTGAAAGAGTTTGTAAAAGATTGTATTAGGTCTTCCTTTGATAGAATTTGTCAATAAAGCCATCTGGACCTGAGATTTTCTTTATGTGAAGTTTTTAAATGACAGTCTCTTTACTTGTTATAGGTCTATTCAGATTTTCTATTTCTTTTTGAGTCAGTTTCAGTGATTTGTATTTTTCTACAAATTTTTCTATTTCTTCTAAGTTATCTAATTTGTTTATTAATATTTATTTATTTAATATTTATTTAATATTTAATTTGTTACTATAGTTCTTATTTTTCTTGGTATTTTGGATCCTTTCAACATAAATTTTGGCTACAAACCTATATAAATTTTTTACCATATGCCATAAAAACACACATGTTTTTGTGTACATGTGTCATTACAACTTTACTGTTTAATCAGTTCTGTTTATGCCCCTTAGAAGACTGGGGTGACTTAGCTATGTAACTCAATGTGAAGCACATGGTCCAAATTATTATAATTTTTGTTGCATGGTGATATTAGTACAGCCAATACTTATTTAGACAAGACTGCCTTTTAAAGCCGTGAGCTATTCTGTCTTTTAAAATTCATTTTCATGTTCATTCTTTGCTACCTTTTGTGGAATATGGAAATTCACATAAACAGTGTAGATTGCAAAAAGGAAAACCACAAATTCAAGAACTCATTTTCTTTCTTTTTATTAATTTTTATTTTTACTATTTTTGAGACACCCAGAAGCAATGAGAAAGGAAGATAATTTGGTTTCTGGGATTGTAGCTCTCTACTTGAACATTTTGAGAACTCTCCTACCCAAAGTCAGACCTCTTAAGATAGCTTTTATTTGACAATAATCATAGAGCTTTAAAGGCTAAGCACACACAAGATTGACAGACATGGCATAAAATTAAATAAAGCTTAAAGAAGAATCTACGTTCCTTATAGACTTGTCTAATTCAATAGTCAAGAGATTTCTCCCAGGGTTATAAAAAATGAGAGTAAAAGAATGACATCCTTGTCTTTGCTTTTCACTGAAAGGGCAAAGTGCATACTTAACGTTTACTAGAATAGAAAAAACAAAAAGAAGCTTCCTTGTTTTTAAACATAGCACTCAACATTGAAAGTACATTCTCTCTATTCCATGACCATAAATCCAGCTACAGTACATAGCAATTCTGTTCCCACAGTTGTTCAGGATGTCAGATATCCTCAATGCCTCTCCTTGAGTCATTCACTTAAATGCAGTAAGTCTCTTAACTGTGGCCACTAGGGTTAATTCTGAACCTTCTCATCTAATTTATTTTCCCATTCAATTGCAAAGAAAAATCTCCTGGCCAAAAGAAAATCTGATGCAGGTTTGAGTTTCGCCTAGAAGTCTTCCCAGTTTGCTTTACATGTACTCATTTTTGGTATAGCAGTAACGAGCAACTAATTGATCAGAAATTGAAGTAAAAGGATCTGACTCTGGCTACCTGTTTCCACCTTAAACCCTTTCCTGTCTAATTAAATCTACTATGTAAACATTTTTTGGTGGAATTCTCAAGCTGATTTTCCTCTAACATTTTTTTTGTCCCAGGAAAGAAGCACAGCCTAGAGAACAAGAATGAAGCTTCCATGGAAAGCCCCAGAAGGAATTCAAGTGGAAATACCCTGAGATCCCTACCCACACGACCTGGCCTAGCAAATAATCCCCAGAGGTGATTGCCCTCAAGTCTACTACCCACCAACTCAAACTTTCTTCTGTGTGGTAAGTACCCTACCCTCAGGGGAACACAGTGGTCTGACCTGCGGCCTGCGCTTGTCACCCCAGGAGGCATTCCCAGAGGAAATTACATGTAGCTTTTATGCCTTCCTCTTGCGGTGTAGAAAAGCATCCCACAGTGCCCCTGGGATACAATCCGCGGATGCTTTGCCTTGTCGTGATCACAGGCTCTCAGTGTGGATGTTCTGTGGTCCAACAGCATCAGCATCTCCTAGGGGCTTATTAGAAACACAGGCTCTTAGTTTCAGTCCAGACCCCGAAATCCAAATTTGAATTTTTATTTAACAAGGTCACCTAATCATTCCCATACACCTTAAAATCTGAGAAGGACTGCTGGAGAGCCATGGTTTCCAAACTTTCGTGTGTACCAAAATCTCCTGGTGAGCTTGTGGAAATAGATTCTGGGCCCCACTCCTAGGGTTTCTTATTTAGTAGGTCTAAAGTAGAACTCGAGGATTTGTTGTTGTTGTTGTTGTCTAAAATATTTTATTTATTTATTTATTTATTTATTTATTTGAGAGAGCGCGAGGGAGAGAGAACATGAGAGGGGAGAAGGTCAGAAAGAGAAGCAGACTCCCAGAGAAGCTGGGAGCCCGTTGCGGGACTTGATCCCAGGAGTCCGAGATCATGACCTGAGCCAAAGGCAGTCGCTCAACCAACTGAGCCACCCAGGCGCCCCTTGAGAATTTGTTCTTTAAAAGTTCCTAAGTGATGGTAATTAAGTTGATCTGGAAACTATACTTCAAGAAACATTTCCCTAGAGGTATCCCACCCCATCCCACAAGGACTAGGAATGTCAGGGAGGCTTCAGAATCTAGAATGATGTGATCTGCAAATTATTATAAATAACTCATCATGTGATCAGAGCCACATCCTCCTGCTACCTGCCGAAAGTCTGGTTTCCTCTTAACAGCTCCGGGTTCAGAGCGCTCCACCCTCCCGACATGCCCTTCCCTACCCCCAGGCTGGAACACACCAGGGTTCACCAAGTTCTGGCTGATGTTGCTGGGAGATGTTGCCCTTGTCCTGCCACGGGCTGCCTCCGGGTGAGTCAGCCCCAGGACTGTCCCTGGCTGCCCTCCTGCCCCAGGCCCTTCTGTTCGCCGCTTCCCTCTGTGCACAGACATTTGACTGCTCTCCTGAGGAGAAGGCCAGCTCGGGCTCTGCCCTTCCACACTTCTAAACCCCATGTGCCTCTCCCCCACTTTTCCTCTTTAGCAGCATTGGCTGTACTGTTTTCTTTCTTTCTTTTTTTTCATATTTTATTTATTTACTTGACAGAGAAATAGAGAGTCCAAGTAGGCAAAGAGGCAGGCGAAGGGAGAGGGATCTTTGCAGGGAGCCTGATGTGGGGCTCGATCCCAGGACCTTGGGATCATCACCTGAGCTGAAGGATCATGACCTGAACTGACTGAGCCACCCAGGCACCCCGGTTGTACTGTTTTCAAGAGGTGTCTATCTCTGCCTCCGGATGAGAGTTCTAACACAATATTGGCAATGGATGGATTTGCCAGGAAGGACCCAGAGCCAGGGTGGGACATTGCTAGAAACACTGAGTGGCAGGGCTCCCCACCCGGGGCCAGAAGAGGCCTGGAGAGTCAGTGTGGTCTACTCCCTGCAGGCAACGAGCTGAGAAAGTGTGCCCATTTCCCTGAAGAAGCATCGCACACCCCCAGGTCCTTTGGAAAAGCGGTCTTGTCGTGTGCGTGTATTCAAGCCAGTTTTTCAAGCCCCAGTTGAAATCCATCAAAAATGTTTAGCTAAAAAAAGTTCAAAGTGTGGTTTATAGGAGGCCTACTTGAATGTGAATCAGTGATGGACTAAGACTGCAGAGAGACTACAGAGCACTCCCAAGTAGACTTTTTACACCAATTTCTACTTCCAAGGCAAGGGAGACTATTTCCTTTATATAAAAGCACTACCCCCTCACCCGTGCCCCCAAAAGCTGCTTCGTGTAAAACTCTCCCATTTGCCTGAATGAGAAAAACATCTATAATACAGTTGTTCAAATGTGATTTCCTCACTGGTGAATATCACATTTTTGTGGGTTCACAAAAAATAAAACTCCTTTTCCTTTTGGCTGAAAATTGCTTCTGAAAAGGAAAGGCGGTTTTGGGTTTTGGTGCTCTCTTTCCCAAGCAGGACGCAGGTTTTTTGGGGTTTTTTTTCCCCAGTGGTGAAAAACTGCCTCTGTGATACACACAATTTTCACCTGCAACTAAATTGGTTTCACACTAAATTTCCCTAAAATTTCCTAAATTTCCACACTAAATTTGGTTGAGGAAAGCCAAGCTTTACCTGGTCAACTGGTAAAATGTTATCTTGGACCACATTCGCCAAAGCCTATAAAACTGTCAGTCATGGAGGAACTTTCTCCACGAGCCAGGAACCACAAGGACATTAACCCTTTTGCAGTGAAATGAGGTAAAAAACCATTCAAATCCTCCAACTGAAGGCAAACCATGTCCTCTTGGGGCTTGACTGTATCTGGTGGCCGGGCGCGATCTCAGAGATTTGTTCCTCAGCTGAGCAACCCAGACTGTTTTCTCCCCACAAGATAGTCCTCAGCCTCTTGCACCCCAACATTTAAGAAACCCTCAGTTTAGATACAAGGCAATGAGGTAAATTCCTATTTAGGACAAATGATCCTTGCCAGATCGTGATTTACCAGACATTTTGTTTTCCTCACACTGAATTTTCATTGTCTGGGTTTTGATAAATTCCCTTCTGCTGGGTTCCTTCACTCACTGGGGTGCTGAGGAGAAAGAGAGACCCTGACATCAGTGACATGGTACATGGTATGATTCATGGCCTTCCGGGGCCCACTGTGGTGAGAATGAAGTCTTTGTTCAGTCTGCCAATCTGCAGTGAAGTGGAGCCAGAAGGCAGCAAGGTGGCCCTGAGTGCTTTGTTCCCAGAGTTGTGCTGCCTCAGATGACTGGCAGTCTCTCATGAGTCCATCTTCTCCTCTGTAAAGTGAGCACAATGCAGTAGAGTCGCCTCTAAGAAAGGTAGTGAGGAAGGCAGGTTCCAAAGCCTATACGTCAGGCAAAACACATGTAGACTCAAAACTGCCTTCGAAAATGTCCAGCGTGGAACAGATCTGTTTCCTTGATTGAGCCCCTATTCAAGAGCCACGTTAAAGAGGGCTGTGTATCTCTCTTTCCTCAGGGTGAAGCCATCAGCCTCTGAGGAGCGCTGAGGAAATGAGATCCCAAGGAAAGAGCTGATTCACCGCTCCGGCTGAGGCAGGGACTTTCGAAGGGGACAAGGCTACTCCCTCCTCCTGTCCCTCTCCCTCCCTACTTGCCTACTTGCTGGTAGGGATTGTTTATGGAATTCAACTGAGTAAACACATACTTATATAAGATTCCATCATATTGTTTATGAACGTGAGGATAGCAGTGATGGCGATGAGGACATATTTGCCTAAATGTTCTGGGGATAAGACACTTATATACGTCTACCTTCCATCTTATTTTCATAACAACCTGATGAAGTGATTCTCGTTAATTTTATTTCACAGGTCGGTAGTGAAGTTCAGAGAGACAGGGCTGAGACAGGGGCCAGCACTCCCTCCCTGACTCAGGATGCCTTCCTAGGTGCACACCTGACCTCAGACTAGGCACAGAGAAAATGACAGGATTCCAAATCAGCCAACATTGAACAGCCAAACTACCAGGTATAGAAAAATGTTCTCATGCATACACTCTATTTAAAAGTTTTGTTCTTATGACTGAAAACATCGGATTCATTATTGGTAACCATTGTAGTCTTTGGTGCGTTTACAAAAGGTAAACATAACAACATGTTCCTAACTTTTTGGTTTCTTAGTCAATATATCTTGTCAATATAGGATGTGTTTCCATGCCTACCCTATGGGAATCAATAACCCTTAAAATGGTTTAGCACAATTAGGCACCTTAATTTACTACTTCACTCCCTAGCCTAAATTGAATATTTTTAAGTGCTTTCAATTTGGGTGCTATTTATAATTACAAAAACAAAACAAAACAAACAAACAAAAACCTTATAAACAAGCTAAATCCAACCATGGAAGATCCTACTAGGGTCCATTCTTCCTCCAACACCACTTCTGACACCAAAGGAGGGGGTCTTGTTTTGTTTTGTTTTTTTCCCTCACACTGACCAATTTTCTGATGCAAGTTTAGTGTCCTACAATTTAATTCGATTTAATTCTGACACTTAGAGTGGCATTGAGTGACAGATCCCACAGGCTAAGGACTTAGTCCCATAAGTCTGCTCCCACTTCAGATACCAGTCATAAGTCCAGGTCGCCTACTGGCCATAGATGGGGGTTCCCACATTCCACTCCTTGGGCTTGACAATTTCCTAGAATAGCTCACAGAATTCAGGAGAATTGTTTACATACTATTACCAGTTTATTATGAAGGCTACAACCCAGGAACAGCCAGAGGGAAGACAGACACAGGGCAAAGAATGGCGGAGGGAAGGGCACATGAAGTTTCCTCATGACCACACCCTCTCCAGGGCCACTGCCTACCGAGGATCTCCATGTGTTCGCCAACCCAGTATCTCACTGAACCCCACAGTTTAAGGGGGGTTATGGAGGTCCCATCATATAAACAAGATGGATTTAATCACCAGCCGTTGGCAATGAACCCCAGGCCTTCTTTTCTCCCCAGAGGTTGGAGCAGAGGAGGTAAGGTTGAAAGTTCCAACCCTCTAATCCTGACTTGGTCTTTTGGTGACCATCTCCCATCCCAAATGTAACTAGGAGCTGCCAGGTACCAGTCATCTCATAGCACACAAAACACTCCCATCATTCCAGAGACACCTTAGAAGCTCTCCCGTCAGGAACTGGTGATGAACACCAAATATATATCACAATATCACAGGATATTTACACATTAATTAGCATCAGAATGTACAATGGGACACAAGTATTGGTATCAAAAATTCATATTGTAGAAGACTACCTATGGGCATGGGAAAATGGTCATGACTAGTAAATAGACAGTATGCTATCAAGGCTATAAAATTTGTAAAAGTCTATACGGTATTTGCGCATGCCAGAAAAAAAGGTCCGGAAGGATATATAACCAGAGGTTACCACAAGGAGCAATTTTTGTTTGCTTTTTAAAATAATTGTCCTTTTCCGTGTTTCTAGAGTTTTCTACACTGAAGATGTCTGAGTTTTGAATCAGGGGGAGACCCATTATTAAACAACAAAACCAAAACTTTATTTACTTTTTATATATTTATTTGACAGAGAGACAGACACACCGAGAGAGGGAACACAAGCAGGAAGAGCAGCAGAGGGGGAAGCAGGCTTCCCGCTGAGCAGGGAGCCCGATGTGGGGCTCAATCCCAGGACCCTGGGATCATGACCTGAGCCGAAGGCAGACGCTTAAAAACTGAGCTACCCGGGCACCCCCAAAACAAAACTTTAAATTGCCCACATCCTTAGGGATGTTTGTACCGATCTCCCTTTAGGTGCCAGGCAGTTCCCACATTGTCAGTGGGGGGCCTGACAGCGGCTGGGAACATGGTGACATCACAGAACAGCGCCCAAATTTCCTCCTGACCAGCCCTCCCAACATGCCCCCGCCACACTGAAGGATTCTATTCCCCTCAACTTCTTTGCCTCACGTTGGAATTCTCCTCCTGCAAGAGAGCATACGAAGACAAGTTAAAGCCCCCATACAGCTAATATATCTATTTTCATTTTCTATCTTCCTTCTCTGGGAAGATGAACTGTGCATGAGGAAATGAAGGATTAAAGCATTTTAAAAGCACACGAGGAAAGTAAAATTACATACTAGTTGTGGTTGGGTGTGTGCTGTGAGAGATGGTTGGGAAGGGGTTGACTTGAATTATCCATAGAATTATCTCAGTTTCCCCTTACTGTGAATGGGTCAGGCACCATGAAATAGTGAGTTAGGCTTAGTTTAAAAAGTCATGGCTTTTGTAATTATATGAACAAAGGAAGTGCAACTAACTCTTCTAAGTATCTGTTTTTCCATACTGAATTTTTTATAGCTCTTTAAAATGTAACTCATGGGGCACTTATGTGGCTCAGTTGATTAAGTGTCTGCCTTCTCCTCAGGTCATGATCCCGGGGTCCTGGGATTGAGCCCTACATTGGGCTCCCTGCTCAACGGGGAGCCTGCTTCTCCCTCTGCCTCTGCAGTTTTCC
Source organism: Nasua narica (assembly GCA_028533885.1). Lineage (NCBI taxonomy): Eukaryota > Metazoa > Chordata > Mammalia > Carnivora > Procyonidae > Nasua > Nasua narica. The sequence continues at coordinate 116,763,074 of CM052800.1, read as the reverse complement.
CTGCTTTTGTGCGTTCTCTCTTTCTTTCTCTCTCTCTCTATCAAATAACTAAATAAAATCTTTAAAAAAATAAAATATACCTCGTAAAATCTGTTGCTTGAACCTAAAATTTAAACAGTTAGTTTCAGCAGAGTAAGATTGATTCTCATGGTCTATGAAACCTACATAGAAAGACCTCTACAGATTTGAAAAGATAGTGTGGTTTTAGAAATCATCACCGTCCTTACCTCTGGGGAAGAAAATCTGTGGTATGGACTTCTCGATGTTTTTTTTTATTTGTTCATTTGTTTTATGAACAAGGTTCATAAAGGTTGCAGAATTTTCACACTAAATTCATATTTCATTTTGTCCAGGTCCTTAGATGATAGAAAGAAATGTTTCTGTTGTGGAATTCTGTTTCTATCAAGACTTTACAATGTTCATGGCTCCCATGATCAAAAAATATACACTGTCCCTTTAAAAGAAACATTTTGATCTTTTAAATCCATACCAAGTCTCTTTTTGCCTCTGTCTAAAGTTGGTTAGCCTCCAAGGAATAGCAATTTCATTCTGGCAGAATATTGTAAAGGTCTTTCGCAAAGCTTATTGCAAATATTTTCATCCATTCTCACCATTCAAAGCTCCACAGAACTCAAAGGTGACTACAAGCCCCCATCCTGTGGAGGACCGTGATGGATCCCAGAGACGGGCTGAGAACCAACCAGCAGATCCAAAGCAGCGGGAGCCTACAATTCCACCACTAGCACAAGGTTAAACCTTTCCAAGTAAAACACATCTGCCTTTCCCATTGTTCAGACTGATTCCACATAGACTTCGAGAAGACCGTGTTCCGCATAAATGTGATTTAAATTTCCATCTGTGAAAGCAATTCAACAATGCATTCTGGTTTTAAATTCTTGTGCTGAAACAAAAGCAAGTCCCCATCCCACCAGTGAGCTTATCAGTTCTTTTTCTCTTCTCTAAAATGCCAAAAAAGGATGGCTGAAGAAGGGAAAGGGAGCGAGTGGAGCTATCAGGTGTCACTCTTCGTGTGTGAGTTACAGGAAGCGCTAAACCTTCACCAACCATAAATGCCTTCGGAGCTGGAAGGTTGGATACAGGCGGAATCCAGTGTTCCCTCAGCCCCTTACTTGGGAAGGTGGGTGCAGAGAGTGAGAGAAGAAAACGTCTTTTGGGGAAGACAATGGGGTTTTTTTCTTTCTTATAGAAAATACAGAAATATTTTTTTATCTTTTTTAAGATTTTTTATTAACATATAATTTATTATTTGCCCCAAGGTACATGTCTGAGAAATATTTTTTATTTTTATATATTTTATATTACAAAAATACTAAATGCTAATTGCATATGTAAGCAAAAGAATTATTGAGAAGGAGTAAAAAATTATGCAAAATCTTACCACCCAGAGAGAAGCAGAATGAATATTTTCATCTATTTTTTTCACATTATTCTATAACCATCTGCCTATCTGCCTATCAGTGCATCTACTGGTTGGATTCAGTTTGCACCACCAACTTCAGGTGTGAACACAATTGTATCTGTTTTGTTTTTGTTTAATTATTCTTAGATAGGAAAAAAAAAGCACCTCCCTCCTGAACTAACCAGCAACTCTGGCATCCCCTCTGTCCGAAGAGTTTAGACTTTCCCTGCGTTCTGAACCACGCAGGAAGACCAAGTGGGTGTGAGTCACTGACACATGGGGTCACAACTGAACACTGTCCCCTCTTCCTCCAGTTGCTGGACTCATGACCAGCCATTCTGCCGCCGTGCCCTTAGTGGCTCCACACAGCCAGCTGGGGTCATCCTCAGTGGGGCTTCCCGGTTTCCATTTTCTCAGGTCTTACAGGTTCAGCCTCTGTGCCCTATTCCAGGATGATGGCATCTGGCATTTTCTGGGCCAGATTCAGCTTTCACTCTGAACACTTAGGCTCTGATTTGAGCCTTAATATTTAGTAATTGCTGATTATTCTATTATACACATATAATGATTTATTCAGCCTTTCTCCTCTTATTGGATACTAGAGCTTTTATTTCTATTTCCCTAATATTATAAATAATCATAATGAGCATTTTTGTTCATATGTCTTTGAACATATCTCTAATTACTTTCTAAAAGTGGAATTACTGGGTCAAAGTATGTGAACATTTTTTTTTTTTTAGTATGTGAACATTTTAAAGCTCTTTTATATATATTGTAAAATTGCTTAGTAGACTCTTCCAGTTAAAATCATAATGAGATATCACCTCACACCTGATGGAATGGCTATCGTCACTAAGACAAGAGATGACAAGTGTTGGCAAGGATGAGGCAAAAAGGGAATCCTTGTGCGCTGTTGGTGGGATTGTAAATTGGTACAGCCACTGTGGACAACAATATGGAGGTTCTTCAAAAAATTGAAAAGAGAACTTCCACATGATCCAGCAATTCTACTTCTGGGTATGTATCCAAAGGAAACAGAATCACTGTCTTTAAAAGATGTCTCTACTCCCACGTTCACCACAGCATAATTTACAAGAGACAAGACATGGAAACAACCTTAGTGTCTTAGTGAAAATATGATCTTATATATAATGGAATGTTAGTCAGCCATAAAATAGAAGGAAATCCTGCCGTTTTCAACAACATAGATTAACCTTGAGGGTGTTATGCTAAGTGAAATAAGTCAGTCAGAGAAAGACAAATACCATAGGATTTCACTCATATGTGGAGTGTTAAAAAGAAAGAACTGAACTCATAGATGCAGAGAACGGATCCGTGGTTGCTAGAGGGATGGGGACACAGGGAATAGGTGAAATGGATAAAAGTGGTCAAAAGGTACAAGCTTGCAGTTATAAAATGAGTAAGTCCTAGGGATATAATGTACAGTGCAGTGAGGATAGTTAGTGATATGTATTATGTATTTGAAAGTGGCTAACAGAGTAGATCCTAAAAGTTCTCATCACAAGAAAAAAAAACCTACAACTGTGTGTGGTGATGGATGTTAACTAATTATTGTGATCATCTCACAATATATACCTACATCAAATCATTATGTTGTACACCTAAAACTAACACAATGTTGTATGCTAATTATATTCCAATTAAATCGTGTAAGATAATATGATATCATATGAACAATATTAGAATAATGACATCATTAACAACAATGGAAATGGGAAATAAAATAAAATTTTTTAAAAAGAAGGAACAAATGAGGGAAAAAGAGCACACTTGTGGTAGCACAAAAATCAAACACAAAAGCAGTGGGGTCTACGTCCCCATGGGTAGGATTGATGTGACCAAAAGGAGTTGGTAAAAGAAATACTGTAACAGTTATATTTACATTGCTTTATATTTTGTGGAGGTGCTCATCTCATTGCCAAAGGCAATTTAACAGGGATTTGACTAAAGTAATCTCAAAAAAAAAAAATTTTCCAGATTTTTGTGTAAGAGTGTCCTTCTCACTCAACCTCTCATTAGTGTCCAATGTTAGCATAATCAACAGATCTTGCCAATTGAATATTTGAAAATTGGTGTCTTACTGTTTCAATTTACATTCTTTAATTTCACACTAAAAAAAAAAGTCGGTATTTTTAGTATGGACTATAGCATGTCTTTCTTCTGTGACTTCTGTGTCCCTGAGTAAAGGCAGAGTTCTCTCATGCTCCATATCGTCAGGGATAGACAGGTTTATTTGAGGGCCCCAATCGGCACTCTGAAAGATAAAGACACCAAATACCTGGGGCAAGAAGAAATGACACCTATTTTACTTTTCCTTCTGTTCGCTGACTAAGCTATTTATTCTGGGTTGCAAAAGGAAGGTATTTTTGGCAATTTTAGCCGGGAATTCTGGTTTATCAATTTTTTTTTACCTATTATTATATTTTCTTCCTAGGTTTATCTTCTGATAGAAAGAACTATATGGCTAAGAGTTACTCCCAGTACAAGATAATGAAGTTATATCAATTTGCACAGAGACCCAGAAAATTCAGCCTTTTCCAATGGTTGCAAATGCATGCCATTTAGTCAAATGCTGTGGCCCAAGAAATTAAAACTTTGCCTGGCACCATGAAGATAATCACAGTCAACCTGTGAATATTTTGATCCTGGTCTTTCTATAAATGATCATGTAAAACTGTTCAGAGACATAAACTCTTCTGGGGTCTTACTCTGGGCTTCTGGTCTTACTCATTGACCATTTTGTGGTATTTTTTTATTAGAAAAAAAATGACAGAGGCCAGTGAAGAGAATTTTAAAAGTAATTAAGAGCCTGTTTTGTAATAAAAGAAGATTCCCAAACTCTGGGGTATTTTCCTAGATATTGCCGGGTCCAACTAAAAAGCCAGTATTCCAGAAAAAAAAAAAAAGTTCCACCTTTAGAAGAGTGTTTTAAATCTTCAGTCTAAGTTTTGTTCATTGTTTTTGTTTTTGTTTTTGTTTTTGAGGTTTAAGCTTTTCTGAAAGGTAAAATGAAGAGAGGAGTCTTCAGAACCCTGAGAAGCTCACACACCCAAGGATGGTCACTTTTTTATTAGGAAGATTCATTACTTGGATTTTTCACTTTAAGTTTAACTAGATCTTCCACTTACAGACTTCAAACTTCCAATAGTTTGTTGTTGTCATTTATTGTCACTGTCTCTTCATCCACCTCAAATATTACTACATGGCCTGATTTCAAGCACCCCCTTGTTAAAGGAACTTAATCAAATGAAAAAACAAACCAAAGGATTAAGAATTATAGGGAACCTCTCTAAGAAACATAGAGTCCCAGCATTAGAAACAACATGGAAATAGATCATAGAATCCTGTCAAGTATTCCAAATCTAATTTATGTGGTCAATAATATAATTCTTTCCATCTCTGCAAGAAACTTATCCACCACACTCTTGTGACTATATAGTTTAAATACAATTTCTCCTCTAACCGTGCTCCCATTAAAATGTAACACATGTCTATAGCAAGCATTAAATCAAAAGACAAAGTACAGGAAATCGTTTTCATGTGTTGCCCGTGCTTGGAAAGGATGGAAAAGAGCAAACTTTGTAATTAATGCTGTCTTAATCCTTCGTGGCTCAGTATGAAGCATCATGCCTATTCTTGACCTCCTCTCTACTCTTCTTGAGAAATGATATGATCTCAATTTACTCCTCCTCTCAGGTAAACCATGAGGTTTATGCTTGGTGAATGGTATCGAACTAGATTTTCTCATATGAAAGTAAAAATGAAGAATATTTATGTGTGTGGTCTTCCGATCAATGTAATTATAACCAGAAACAAAATCTGAAGTGCTACTACAAGTTTTAACTGCCTTCACCAATTTTTCAATAAAAGCAGGAATCTCTTAGAAGAGGAAATATATTCTGGAAGCACTGACTGTGCTCTAAGAAGGAAGGAAAACACAAATGCCTGTAAACCAGCATGAGTGTCAACTTCGTCCTCTCAAGCATGGTGTGTTGGAGCCCGTGCTGCCGACAAGGTCTAGGTGCTTGGTCGGGGAGGACAGCTCCTCCACTTGGCCCTGCCATGAAACACAACCTGTCTCTGGTGACCTTGGGGTCAAGTTCTTGGTCTCACAGGCTTGGGGACAACCTAAGATACTTCACATCATCTCCATTTGTTAGGTCAGCATCCCCTTTATCTAAATGGGAGTTCAGAGTCATTGTACACCTTCTTGAGGTGTACAGGCATGGTTAGTTTGGGGGGTTCTAATGTTCACTTGTGAAAAAAGCAACACTTCCACTAACTGAGGCGCTCTGTGAACTGAAAAAAGATTGCTTTTGTTCCTTCCATGTATATAATGCAGTTAGATACTCCTCTCATGGGATAAATATGTGAATAATTTAAATGACACAGAAGCCCCTTGACTTGCAAACTGGCTGGTTTCTGGAAGGTATCCTCAAATTCAGTTGTTTGTAAGACCAAAGTAATTTTATAACAGCAACTGTTATCCCATTCGTTGGCAGTGAACAGAGTCATGATTCTTATGCTCCAGCTCATACTTTTTTTATAAGCATGAAAATGTGCAAGTTAAAAGCTTTAAGAGGTAGGCATCAATACTATAAATAAATGTATAACCCATGTGCTAGCTTCCTAGGACTTCTGTTACAAATTACCACAAACTGGGTGGCTTAAAACAACAGAAATTTATTCTTTCACAAGTCTGGAGGCTAGAAGTCTAAAATTCAGGTATTGGCAGCATAGGCTATTTCTGGAGGTTCTGACAATCTATTCCATGCCTCTCTCCTAGCTTCTGGTGGTTGCTGGCAACACTTGGTGTTCCTTGGCTTATAAATATGACTCCAGTCTCTTCTCATGGTGTCCTCTCTACGTGCCTGGTCACATTGTGTCCAAATATTCTCTGCTTATAAGGACATTAGTCATTGGATTAGTGTCCAATTAATTGGATAATTCAGTATGACTTTATTGTAACCTGATTACATCTGCAAAGACTGTATTTTCAAATAAGGTCACAGGCATAGATACAGGGGTTAAGACTTCAATATATCTTCGGTGGTGACACAATTCAACCCATAACATCTTTGGTGGTGACACAATTCAACCCATAACATGGGGAAAATGGGTGTTTCCCATTCAACAAATTACCTTTGTGCAGATGAATTAATACATTATGAAAATGTCTTCTTGTAAGGCACCTGGGTTGCTCAGACAGTTGGGTGGCCAACTCTTGGTTTTGGCTCAGGTCTGGATCTTAGGGTCTTAGTATTGAGCCCCACATTAGGCTCCGCACTCAGTGCAGAATCTGCTTAAGACTCTTTCTTCCTCTCAAATAAATAAATATATCTTTAAAAAATAATAAAGAATGTATTATTTATATTTTATGCTCTAACAGAACTTTAAAATATATATCCACTTCATATGAGAAACATGTATATTTCTGCTATTGACATAATAGCAATGGTTGCATACATGTGTATTATTTATGGAGATACATATGCACCCATTCAGCACACACACACACACACACACACACAATCTTTTTATATCATAATACTTCTGTCTGAGAATGTAATGAAGCTTTACTGTGATGCTGAATGTGTCTTAAAATGCCCCATCAGGGCCCCTGGGTGGCGCAGTTGGTTGAGCGACTGCATTCGGCTCAGGTCATGGTCCCGGAGTCCCGGGATCGAGTCCCACGTCGGGCTCCCAGCTCCATGGGGAGTCCGCTTCTCACTCTGACCGGCTCTCTCTCACTCTTTCTCTTTCCTAATAAATAAATAAATAAAATCTTTTAAAAAAATGCCCCATCATCTTTGAACACATTCTACAAATCAGTAACTGTCAATGGAGAAGGACATTCCATTAATGAGACTCAGGATACCTGTTTCTTAAAAAGTGGAGGTCACCAAATGACACGTTTCAACTAGCACCCTTTTCCCCTCTCCTTTTTGTTCTTTGAATCCAATGTTCATGGGTGTTATGGCTGACTGTTCATAAAACCTATTCTTTCTTCAACCTGTGCATACCCCTAGATGACATTTTTAAGCCAGATAAATGTGGACACGAATCTGACTTCTAGTCAATGGAGCATGAGCAGAAGGAACGTGTGCCATTCTAGGCCTGGCTTAGGAAAATCTCCTATACATGTTTCCTCCTTCTTTTGGCTTGAGTGCCACAAGCAAAATGTCCTTCAAAGTCCTGTGTTGATGGTGGAGAAGCCACAAGATGAAAGCAGCCTGGGTTTCTGAATCACTGAGGGTTGATCACAAACACCCATCTTGAACTATATCCTGTTTGAGTCATTCTCATTATCATGCAACTTGGGAAATGTTTGTTACAACTCCTAATGCTACCTTAATTTAAAGACATTTGCTACTAGTGGGGGTTTGAGCTCACCCATATCAGGATAGAGGTGGATGAGCATGACTGAAAGGGTCATTATTACTTGGTTGCAGGGATTCTCTACCCCACTAGGGCCATGAAGCCTGTGCAGCTGATCACTCACTAACATGACTTGAATCAAATTGCTGAATTCCTGGGGCACCTGGGTGGCTCAGTTGGTTAAGTGGCTGCCTTCAGCTCAGGTCATGATCCCTGGGTCCTGGGATCGAGTCTTACATTGGGCTCCTTGCTCGGCAGGGAACCTGCTTCTCCCTCTGCCTCTGCCAGCCTCTCTGCCTACTTGTTCTCTCTCTCTCTCTCTCTCTCTCTGACAAATAAATAAAATCTTTAAAAAAAATTGCTGAATTCCTTATATACAGTACTCTGCCATGCATATAGCTCTCTGATTTCAGGTCATAGTCTTGTCTCCCTCACTAAATAGTAAACGTGTTAAAGACTTTTGCTTTGTCCCTTATAGCTCTTAGTTCAGAGTCCAGAACTATTGAAAAGCTCAATATATGTTTATTGATCTTTGGGTGGACTGATTCTTAATAAAGCCAAGGGCAAGTTTTACCAGCTAAATAAGTTTTGATGTACTCAATGACTTTTAAAACCTAGTTTCAAGGCCATAAATGAATAAAAAATGTATAGCATATGTATATTAATATACTTAAAGTATAAACATTTAGAACCATAAATACTACTAAAATCAATTGAACTGTATCTTGCTTTCTTCATTCAAGGAGATGAAAGAGGTTTTATTGGATTTTTCTTATAGCATTTTTGAGAAAAGGCAGGACATTTTTAGAAACAAATTTACTTTGAACTAAGAATTTCAATGTGTTTGCTGCCACTCCTCTTCTAATTTATCAAATCAGTTAAAATTAAATTAAAGGGAGGGGAACCCACACTATTTCTCAGGTTTAATCACAGTAAATAGACTCACACAACTAAACACAGGCCATCTATAAATTATATCCTATTCCTACATAAATCCTGTTTCACAACCAGGTACTATACTAATGAAAATATAATTCAGGGGCGCCTGGGTGGCTCAGTGGGTTAAGGCCTCTGCCTTCGGCTCAGGTCGTGATCTCAGAGTCCTGGGATCGAGCCCCACATGGGGCTCTCTGCTCAGCGCGGAGCCTGCTTCTCCCCTCCTCTCTCTCTGTCTGCCTCTCTGCCTGCTTGTGATCTCTCTCTCTCTGTCGGATAGATAGATAAAATCTTTAAAAAAAAAAAAAAGAAAATATAATTCAAGTCCAGGTCAGATTAGCCCCAGTTAATTTCAATGACCTAGATGAGGACCTATAAGCAACTTGTAATACTAGGAGACAAATAGAAAGAAAAAAAGTAATAGAAGGTGAAGATTTATCCCTATAGTAGCTGTTGTCTCTTTCTGACCAGCTTTCTCCATTTTTCTGGTAACACAACCTACCTGCTTGGTCTGATAAGAAGGCCAAAGATCCACATGAGACCAGTTAAGGTATCCTTCTGTCCCCAGACACTGCAGAAACCAGGATAATAAATGACATTCAGGTGATCCAAACTGAGGTCTCTCCCGAAATGGTTCCACTTAAGGAGGATAAGACAGAACTTCTTTACTTTTCTGGTGGTGAAATTGTTGGGCTAAGGTGAGGGATGTCTTTGCCCATCACACAGAGATGGAACATTTGGAGGTTAGAGAGGATGAGGTCAGAACAGATAAAAAACCAAGATGTCAAACAGAAATAGAGAAAGGGATAGTCTTGATAGCATTTGGGAATGGTACTGAGTCATTCCTTAGGCCAATACTGTTCTTTATTGTTAGTTTGGTTTTGTCAGCCTATAGACTCCCATTATTGAGTTAATAAAGCTGGCTTCTGGTAGATTCTCATCGCTTGAACTGAAAAGATGGTTCCTGTATCAACAGTCCCTAAGGCCGATGTTTCCCTCTTACTCTGGCATGGGACCACACTCGGTTTCTGCTGGTTTGGTTTTTCCTCTGCCTTCAGTAATTTCACTTTGCTATTACCCTGGCTCTGTTTTTTTCAAACAGTTTTCCAACAAGACCTTAAAGTGTGTACCTTCTACTACATATGCATGATAAATGTTCTGGAAGATTAAGGATAATATATATTCATATTATAGAAATCACATAAATGTTTGTGTCTACCTAAAACTCTGGACTTTGTACTTCATGGCATCTCATCTAACAACCCACTCCATTTAACAAGCTAGGAAATGGCTTGCAAAGTGAACTTGGTGGAGTTGTAGGCTACTCCAGGGAGCAGCTCCATTGCCCTAAAAGGGCATTTGGTTGGCACATTCTATTCTTCTTGCAAGAATCCTATAAAGACTGAGATTCTGGGAAAGTAATATAATAAGAATAACAAAAATAACATTTACCAGGATTTGTGAGTAATTGACAGCCTATCAGATGGTGGAAGAGTTATTCACTGAATTTGGGATCAGAAAACCTCAGAACACACTTGACTGTAAAAGAAAGAAACAACTCCAGTGATCTCAAGCAACTTTAATAACCACTAGTCTAGTTACGACTGATATTGATTGTATCAGTGACTGAGTCATACTCAGAGTGATTTCCCATAGGAATCAGTCATGGGACTATAACCACTCCTTGTCTGTAAATTTTAAATTTTAATTTTTTTATTCTAGCATCTTCCTAATATTTGTACCACCTGAACTCATAGTATGTTACAGAGGCATTGATGACTGTTATTATATAAATATCCATTTTCTAAATCTTTGTAACTCTATAAAGAGTTTAAGAAGAACCAATAGTGAGTGAATCAACTCTCCATTAATAATATTAGTCCTCACCAAAACATTCCACCCAGCTTTACACTGGTGTCTTCTTCTTCTGTTCCCAAGATCCTTCCAGTTGCAACATGACATTGCAAATCTTGCAAACAATGTAGGGCTTTACAAAAGTGAGGAAAGTTTCTTTTGGAGAAATGGAAACTTATTAAAAATGAGAAGTTAGCAGGCTTAAATACATTAGCAATTGAAAACAAAAATCATAAATATAGGGATGCAAGAATAAAATGATTTAGATATCAAAATAAAATGACATTGGTCCTTGGAAAAACCCTTGAATATCTTCGAAAGATAATCGGTGTGTGATAGCACCCTCCTGTCATAATGCCATTTGTCACCAAATATGGTTTTTTATCCCATCTTTGTGTGTTCTAAGAACTGCAACATAGATAAAATTAAATAATAATCCAAGTTTTATTTAATAAATGAAAATTATTTTCATATTTTTAATTTTAAGACTAATTCTCAAACAAATCTTAGTTTTCCAATTTAATTGGAAAAATTGGCATCAATTTTATTTATTTATTTATTTCCCCCGAACTTTTATTTTATTTTTTCAATGTTACAAGATTCATTGGTCATGTACTACACCCAGTGCTCCATGCAATACGTGCCCTCCTCAATACCCACCACCAGTCTCACCAAACCCCCCACCCCCTCCCCTCCAAAACCCTCAGTTTGTTGCTCAGAGTCCACAGTCTCTCATGGTCATTTATTTATTTTAGAGAGAGAGTGTACATTGTGGGGGGAAGGGGGGCCGAGGGAGAGGAAGACAGAGGATCTTAAGCTCCATGCTCAGCACGGAGCCCACGTGGGGCTTAATCTCACAATCCCTGAAATCACAACCCTGACATCACAACCTGAACCAAAATCAAGTTGGACACTTAACTGACTGAGCCACCCAGTTTCCCTGTTTTAAATGTATTCATTTTAAGTAGACTTTTCTTGGTTCCAAATTTCTTTGAGTAACAAAGACCTCTGTGCCTCTCTGACAGCCCTCAGTAGACTGTTGGTATTTATATGTTTCTTTTACCCAAATGTGAACTATTTAAAGATAGGTAACTTCTTTAATTATGTTTGATTCCTCTAATGCCTAGCTGAGGACTTTCTCATAATGTCAGGGGAATAACAGAATGGGGGAATGGATGAATACAATAGGCATTCAGTACCTACCTTGTCAAAGGCCCTGCAATTTCCACTGAAGATGGTTATTCTGGGTCCTGGAGGTTTAAGTAATCTATTTCTAGTGGCAGGGACCTGGACCAGATAATCTCTTAAAGTCCTTAAAATGAAGCAATTCCTAAACTATTTTGTATTTGCCTTCCTTTGAAAATAGAACCTTCAGGGGTATTTTAAATATACTCTTCGATTCATACAAAAAACAGGTTCTCAAGATATCCAAAGGAATTGATCACTCACAAAACTCTATCTTGTCACTAACAAGGACCAACTTTTAGATGGGGAATCAACCAGCACAACTTCCAAGAATTACAATACATGCTTGAGAATGGCCTAGTGTAGATCCTTGGGAGCCAGAGACATGATGAACTGTTTCGGGACAAAAAGTCCCGAAAGTCTCGGGACAGTCCAGAAAGTGGCTAGGAAGCTGGCTGGACTTGAAATGGGGTTGGCACCAGCAGGGTTCGCACACTCAGCCCATAGTTGCCAACAGACCTCTTTGATTCACTGCATGGAAAGTCACCCTATGTGGGGCCCTCTCTGGCTGGCCTGGAACTATATGGCTCAAACTAAACATATTAAATTCATTACAGCAAATTGGTCTTTGGCCCCCAGTGGCTGCAGGGCTACAAGGAGGACAGAAAGCCTTGCTGCTGTCAGGATGTTGGAAATCTGCCGCTGGAGATACAGATGGAGGTGGGGAGGATTTTCCACAGATTCAAAAATGGGAGTCATTATCCAATTAAAATGGATTGATTTAATGGCTTGGAGGATGATATAATCTGCCTGAGGAGGGACCCACAAAGAGCTTTTGTGAGCTTGAACCAGCACTCTGCAAAAGCATCCCTGGAGGTCCATACAGGAGTATACAGTTCTGCATGCAGAACTCTGCACGTATAGGATTTTAAGTCCACTCTCAAGCCAGTATTAAAAGAATACTCTCATATCACCTCTCGGCCCTAAAGAGAGGACAGTGAGAAACAACATAATGCAATTCAAGTTGTTGATCACCTACTATGTGTTGGGTGCCCTGCGAGGCGCAGGACCATGGACAGGTCTTAAACGTGCTTCAAGACTTGGCTCAGGCTTCTGAAAAGGGTCTAGGGAGGAAGACTGAAGTATCCGGATATCTCTGGTTTAGGAAACCCTTACACCATCGATCCAATACAAACATTTCTTTGGAGGAAGACAGGGAGGCTAGGAAAAGAGAAGCTGTGAAACAGACATGGGCACAGTCGAAAAAGCAAAGCATATTCACAAAGCTGTGCAACTACCACTGCCATCAATTTCAGATCATTTTCACTGCCCCCAAAAGAAATCCCATGTTGGAGAAGTGATGTCATCCAGATGGCAATAGAGGTTGTTCCTGACTTCAGTCCCCCTCACGAGAACACCAGCTAACAACTATCCACAGACACCACACCGTTGTGAAAATCTGAGAACCTGGGGGGTGATGCTGAAGCAGCTCTCTGGACCCAAGCGACCAAGAAAGACCACACTGGAAGGGGAAGAAGAGAAGTTTCACTTTTGCTCTTCCCCCAGACTGCACAGCACTAGCTGAGAGGGCCCCACTGGTCTATGGTTTCTCCAGGGGGAAAAGAGAACCCAAGATGGACATCCAGCACCCCTCCCCAGAACCGTGGGATTCAGGAGGCCCACTCAGGGTCTTGCTTTGCAGGAATCACTAGGGGATTGACCCTAGTCATAAATTGCAGGGCTTGAACACTGGAGATCAAAAAGAGGTGGGGAAGAAAAGCCAGGCTGACAGCAACCAGTGCTCAGATCTTGGCAGACCATGTTACTGCTGGCAGCAGTGCCAAAGAAGAGCTCCCAGCCAGTGGCTCTGCCCATCTGTAGAGCTGAATCAGTGGCTCCATCTGTCCGGAGAGCTTAGTTGGCAGTTTTGCCTGACTTGGGTCCCCAGTGAGTGGGCAATAGCAGCTATGAAGTTAGTGCTATGGTTTTGCCCAGAGAGAGAACCAAGTCTGAAGCATGATCCAGTGGCTGAGTGTAACTTCCAGTCCCACCCTACAAGAAAGCTGACCAGAGAACCCAGGTGGCTGTGGAGCCCATCCTACAGCCTGCCTTGAGCAGTGAACCAAGACAGCAACCTTGCCAACTGGTGAGTATAGCCTCTGGCTCCACATAACGAGAGAGCCTTAATGGTGACCCCGGGTAGCCTCCGAGACCAGCCTATGGTACTGCCTAGCCATGGAACATAGCCTACAGCTCTACTCAGCAGCAGATCCCAGCATACAGCCCTGCCTGATTACTAAAAACAGCCTATGGTTCCCCTCTGGCAAGGAATCCAGCCAGTGATCTCACTGAATCTTGATGCATTGCCTACAGCCCCACCCAACCAGAGCTCAGACAGACTTTACCCCACTGTGGAGCACATTCCTCAGTCCCACCCAAGTATGGGATACAGCTGGAAGCATTGCCTAACCAGAAATCCCAGCATCTGACCCTGTCCAACAACAGGACACAGCCAGTGGCCTACCTGATCAGGAAGCCCAGCCTTCAGCCCTACAAAATCACAGAGCACAGCTTACGGCCCCAACTAACCAGAAGCCATTGCAGAACTCAGCCTATAGCCCTGGTCACTCATGGAGTACAATCAGTGGCACTGTCCTGTCAGGGAAAAAAGACTGCAAACTCACTCAACCGGAGGTGATTACAGAGCCCAGCTAGTGGTCCCTCCTAACCCCAGAGCATAGCCTGCAGGCTTGCCCAACCACGCAGCCAAGCCAGTAGCTCCCTTGAATGCAAAACCCAGCCAGTGGGCCTACCCAACCTTTGGAGGCCGGACAGCAGCACTGCCCAGCAACCTCAGAGTTTAGGCAGTGGCTCTGTCCAATTAGACACCCCAATAGCAAGTCCTGCTCTCCTGAAGACACTACTAGCTGACCCATCTAGTACTCTAAATCAACTAACTGGTGAAGGTCTTTCCCTGCCAAAGTAAACCTATAAATATGGAAAAAGAGAAGACCACTTACCAACACAAGGACACAAAGATCATGAAGAAGCAAGTGAACATGGCACAACAAAAAGAAAACAATAAAGCTCCAATGACTGATCCTAAAGAAATAGGTCTACGAAGTGCCTGACAGAGAATTTAGAATAATCCTCTTAAAGAAGAAATGCTGAAAATGTTCCCCTGGTTAAAATAGACACTAAATAATAACAAGAAAATAATGAAAATATAAAACATGCTGGTAAAGGTGAGTCCAATTCAGAATATTCTAATATTGCAATATGGTGACATGTTAATCAATAAACTCTAGTATAAAGGTTTCAAGAACAGAGGTATTAAGAATAATGATAGCTATAATAACTTGTTAATGGTTACGCAATATAAAAGGAGGATATGATGCTAAGAGAAACAAGACAGGCAAAGAAAGACAAATACTGTATGATCTCATTTACACTTCCATTCTAAAAAAACTAAACTCATAAAAACAGAGAGTACATTGGTTGTTGTCAGTGGCAGGTTGGGAGGCTGATGGTCAAAGCATAGAAACTTCTAGTTATAAGATACATAAGTTCTGGGGATATAATATATAGCATGGTGACTACAGTTACAATGTTGTATTGTACACTTGAAAGTTGCTAAGGGAATAGATCTTAGAAGCTCATACAAGACACACAAAAAATGGTAACTATGCAAGGTGATAGATTTGTTAACTAACTTTATTGTGGTAATCATTGCACAATAAATAGGTATGTCAAATCATCACATTGTACACCTTAAATTTCCACAGCGTTATATGTCAATTATATCCCAATAAAGCTGGGGGAAACGGTATGTTCCAAGAGTTATCAAACAGGGTATGTGGATTAGAATGCCATCTAGTTGTGGCCTGAACACAAAGAAGTTCTATTGAAATGGAGCATAAAAGTTCAGGTAAAACAAACTCCTTGTCTTTAAGAGTGATGGGAATAGGCCACCATCGAGGTGTTTAAAACCTCACACGTACAGGATGCGGGATGAGTCTGTCTTGAATAATTTGTGTCTAGAGTTAGAAGCTACTCGGTCAAGATTCCTGGAGTCCTTCTCAGCCTTTTGAAGATAATTCTGTTCAGGAGTAAAACTCAATGAAGATTTCAGTGCTTTACGTGTAGCTTTTATTAAATTATGAATAAGTTGCAATCGCAGGTGAGGCATTTCACCCAGGATGGGGGATGAGTGAGTCCCAAACTCAAGAGCTGCTGCAAACCTTGGACATGGACGCTACCTAAGACCACATCTATTAAGGTGAATAAACTTATCCATAATTTTTCTCTAAAAAGAAATTTTGAATTGTCTTACAGAAAAGTCGATTAACCAAAAGATTAGCAAAATAGAAATATAAATTCATAAACAAAAAGCGAGATTGCACATATACTTTTCCAGCTGTACAAGCTAAAATGTTGCCTATAAACTTCCTTGCAGCCAAGGCCAAAAGGGCAACACAATTGTTAAATCATTCTGTTGGAGAGGAGTCAAATCAGTTTTTTAAGGAAAAAAAGAATCTGCTACATATCAGAATAAATTTCTCACATGGCACTTGGTGCAGAAAACATTAAATGACATAATGAAAAATCCTCCTATCTTTTTCATATGGCAAATTAAAATGTGAATGCTATTTGTTTGTTTCTTATAACATCTTTTGCTACAGGCTCAAAAAAACTGTGAAAGCAAAACTTAGGGTAGATGAATGTTATGTTTAGGGTAACACACACACACATGCACACACACACACTAACAGACATAAGAGCAGAGCCTTGGGGCTTGGGGGACCTCATCCCACCACCTCCCCCTCATGCTCTCTGCTGCAGACACACTGGGTTTCTTTCGGGTCTTCATACACTTTACCTCTTCCTGTCCCAGAGGATGCACCCATGTTGTTTCTTCTAGCTGCCAACACCTTTAGCCTAAATAACCCCCTCCTCCAGGTTTCAGCTGCAATAATATTTCCTCCATGACCTGAGCAGACTGCCCACACAAGTTATGTTGTGCTTTATCTTTATTCCTGTAGCACTTCTCCATCATACCTCAGCACGCTGAGCCACTTACTCAATACCTGTCTTTTCTAGTAACTGAAAGCTTCGTGAGAGGAGAAGCAAGGCCCTTTTGTTCAAATTTGTAACAACAGATTGTAATATAGATTTCATTTTCAAGATAAAAATGTTGAGGCTTTGAGAGTTAAAATTATTTTTCATGGTCCTTAAAAGAAAAGGCAAAGCTGAGCTAATCTTTGTCCCATTAGACTCAAAAGTATAAGATACTTTTATTATTTTGCTCACCTCCTTATCTAGGATTCAGGGACAAAGTAGAAATGTGAGAAATAAATACTGAATAAATATGATATTCTAGGAGATTTGTTGTTTCAATTAATCCTCACTACCCTTCTTACTATTCTAATTTGTCTCTGACTAGATGTAAATCTCTTGAGGTCAGGGATGGTTTTTTTATGCTTTTGCATATTTGGAATGTAGCATCTGTTCCTGAACAGAAATGAAGAATGGTGTGCTAAGTGATAATGAGTATTCACTGACTGCTTGGAGAGTGATAGCTTTGTAAGGAAGGTCTTGAGGGAAAGGCGTCGGGTCAGGATGGCCCAGTAAATTCAGGCCCAAACACACGTGTGTACACACAGACACCCTCTGGATCAAAAACCAGAGCAACAGCAGATAAAGTATATAAACAGAAAGCCATAAAAACATAGTTGGCTGAAAAAATGAAACATCTCCATTGACCAAAAATTGATCATAAATGTAAACAGGTGAGTGAAGCGAAAAATGGGCCTCCTAGACCAAGGACTGGAAGGTGGGAAGCAAGGATTGAGTGGTTAACAGAAAATTGACTCCTATAGGATGACTGCAACTCAAAATGTTTGCTGTAAGACGAAGCTAAGGAAGAGAAGTCAGTGACTAGAGTATGAATTTACCCCAGACGAAGCTAACTTTATAGAATAATCTGATAAAATATGAAAGATGTTTCAAAACTCAAAGGTAAGACATAAGAAAAAATAAATCAACAAAAAACATAAGTACAGAAATCTTAGAAATAAAAAGATATATAGATGAAATAAAACGTAATAGAGTGCTTGTATGCTAGAGAAGAAATAATCGAAGAGTGCTATAGAGAATTGTAAGATAAAGCTAAGGAATTTATCCAGAACACAAAGGCACTGAAATCTTGACTATGAAAGAAAAATCCACAAAGATAGTAGGAGATTTTTGAGATATCTTAATAAGATAATAAATAGATTAAGCAGAGAAAAAAATAGCAAGGACTCGAAATCTGAAGAAAAATAATAAGCTTGAGCTAATAGATACATTTGCAATATTGACCATATTCTAAGTCACAAAAGATATCTTAACAAATTTCAGAGACTTGCATCACACAGGCCGTATTTTCTAACCAGAAAATGATTAAACTACAAATCAAAGAAAAATATAATTTTAAAAAATCTCATGTTAAGAAATTGAAAATCCAAAACTTACTCGTGAGATAAAAAGGAATCACAATGTAAATTATTTAGACCAAGATGCTAATGAAATTAGTCCACATAAAAATTTAGAGGAAGCAGCTAAAGTGGTACTTGTATAAAATTTTTAAATAAGAAGAACTGAAAATGAATGCATTAAACCCAAGCACCTAGAAAATGAAAATAAAAATAAGCTTATAGAAAGTAGATGAAAGAAAAAAATGAAGGTGAAAACAAATAATAATAAATAAGAAAAAAAAAACAGAAAGAAGAACATAAAAAGCTGGCTTTTGGAAAAATCCAATAAAACACACAAATCTCTAGTAAAGTTAATGAGAAAAATAATGTGAATATCCACAAAAAAAATTATCAGGAAAAAGAGTGAGGAAATGTAACTATGAAAACAGAAAACAGTTGTAAAGTAGGAAACTTTAAAACTCATAAGAAAATACCAAATGCAATATATATTCTAACTCATTTTTTAAAACTTAGATGATATATTATAAAAATATCTATTACTAAAATTGTCTCAAGAAGAAATAGAAAACCTGATAAAATTAGTAACCATTAAAGAAATTGACTAAATAATCAATTATCTCATTAGTGGGAGTACAGTGGGCTGGGAAAGTGGGGGTAAATTGTTCTAGAAGTAAATTCTAACAAATGCTGCAGGAACAGATAAATACGTATTTTACAAATCTATCAAAGAAATGAAAATGAAAGAAAGCTGCCCAATCTTTCTCAAAGGCCAGTTGGTCCCAAAATGAGAAGGGACAATACAATTATAGCCTAAGTTTACTTACAAATACAGATGCAAAAATTAGTCAACTGAATTTAGCAGAGTTTCATCATGACCAAGTGGAGTTTAGTTCAAGAATATAAGAATGGTTGACTATTGGGCACCTGGGTGGCTCAGTTGGTTGAGCAACTGCCTTCAGCTCAGGTCATGATCCTTGAGTTCCGGGATCTAGTCCCATATTGGGCTCCCAGCTCCACGGGGAGTCTGCTTCTTCCTCTAACCTTCTCTCCTCTCATACTCTCTCTCACTTTCTCTGTCTCTCAAATAAATAAATAAAATCTTTAAAAAAAAAAAAAAGAATGGTTGACTATTGGACAACCTCCTAATTTCTTACATGGCATTAACAAATGAACGGAAAAAGGTTTGATGTCAAAAAAAAGTCAATAATTTCAGCATTTACTCATTCATGATAAAAATTCTTAGTAAGTTGGGCATAAAAGGAAATGTCTTTGACCTGGAAAAAGCATTTCTATCAAACACTTGCATCAGATGGCATACTCAGTTGTAAAACTGTAAATCCGGTTCCATTAAATAAGGAACAAGATGCTTTTAATTGCCATTTGCTATTCAATTTTGTACTGAAGATACTATCCAGTACAACTCACCAACAGAAAGTAAAGAAATACAGGAATTAAAAAGGAAAATTCGAATCCCCACCCTCCCATCCAGTTTCCTACTCTTCAACCTCATCCAACATGTACCCTTATTACTTCTGATGAATCAAGTCCCCCACTCCACTCTGGTTTGAATCAAAGACACCCACTCTTCTGTCACAGAGACAGAAAAGGAGTTAACTTGCCATTCCATGAGTAGGGGAAGAAAACATATCAGGGATTTTCCATCCTGATTTGTAAGCCCGATTTTTCTGTAAGAAGCTAAAAATTGCAGTTACCTCTCACATCATGAAAATTATCTTTCTCCTAAAGTCCCTCATTAAGTTACAAATGAGATTTCCTCTAATTATATAACATTGTCTTTATTGTCATTTGTCGTTTTCTGGACTCAGAACTAAAAGACAAAAACTTGTCAAAGAAGACCTCAGTGATAATCACCTCTAACCCAGCTCTTAGGATTTTATCCCAATGGGCAGACAGACAGAAGTTACCATCCTAAAACATGATTATATCAACATTATCAGTCTTTGAAATTATAGCTGCTCTTTGATCCATCAATCATACTTTTAGAAATTTATTCCAAGAAAATTATCAGATGCCATAAAGGATATATGTCCCAAAATTATTTATAACAGTAAAAATTTTCAAATAATGCAAATGTTTACTAACATCGAATTATATAAATTATAGGCTATTAATCTCATGAAACATTTTGCAACCAATGAAAAAATCATGCTATTGGAAAATATTTGTAGACACGAGAAAAAGCTTCTTGATATCTCAATGAAAAACTAAACTGTAAAATCTTGTTTGACAAATGTTGCTATTATTTTGATGATAGTCACATGCCTGGGAAAAGTCCTGCAAAAATCTACAACAAAAATTTTAATTTGCTTATCTCAGAACAGTGTGATTATAGATATTTCTGGTTTATTTGTTTGTTATTCTCTATTTTTTTTTCCTGTGTTCTAAGTGAGGAAGCAAAGAGTAGCCCCTGACAGCTATCAGCTGGGAGCTCTGCCCGCTCTAATAACTGAACCACGGCATTCTCCCGAGGAGCATAAACAATTTCACACCTTTGTCCGGGACTGTGATTCTGTAAGGCAAACACGAGACCATTCTGTAAACACACTGAAGCACAGACAAAAACAAAATCACTGTGCAAACCACAACCAGCCAGACAACAGCGACTACTGCTTCTCTGCCAATTACAGCATTAGCCAACTCTTCTTCTTCCATCTCCTAGATAAAAACGATTAAGATACGCAATCAAAGACTTTCCATTCTCCCACTTCCCGACAGCACCCACTGCAGAGAAAAAACACATGCCATCAAATCATCTGACCCAAGCTTCAGCCTGGAACAATCCCTCAAAGTGTGGCCATACCGCAATGATTCTCAGTTGCCTCTTTTAGCGCAGTTAAACCAGTAAATCTGACTTCGTTGTGCTGTAGGGTCTGATCCTGGGTTGGGGGGAGGAGGGGAGGTCTTTGGCCAAAGATGGTCAGTAACAGGAGATGTATGCACGGAGCATGCATGATTTTGTAATCAAAAGAAAAAAACTTTTAAAAATGGAAATTAGGGGCGCCTGGGTGGCTCAGTTGCTTGGGCGACTGCCTTCGGCTCAGGTCATGATCCTGGAGTCTGGGGATCGAGTCCCGCATCGGGCTCCCGGCTTCACGAGGAGTCTGCTTCTCCCTCTGATCTTCTCCCCTCTCATGTTCTCTCTCACTCTCTCTCTCTCAAATAAATAAATAAAATCTTTAAAAAAAAATGGAAATTAAATGATCTTCATAAATTCATATTGCAGGCGACTTTGGTTTTTATTTATTTGTTTTTATTATGTTATGTTAGTCACTATACAGTACATCACTAGTTTTTGATGTAGTGTTCCGTGATTCACTGTTTACGTATAACACCCAGTGCTCCGTGCAATCCGTGCCCTCCTTAATACCCACCACTGGGCTCACCCATCCTCCTGTTCCCCTCCCCTCTGAAACCCTCAGTTTGTTTCTAGGAGTCCACAGTCTCTCATGGTTTGTCTCCCGCTCCAATTCTCCCCCCCTTCATTTTTCCCTTCCTTCTCCTAATGTCCTCCATGCTATTCTTTATGCTCAACCTCCAGAAAAGAGGCAGATCCTCGGCTGCCACTGGCTTCTTGCATTTCCAACCAGCCAGCCCTCCAGCTGAGCACAGCTGAACTTACTTAGCTCCCCAGATAGCGTGACCTTTGGGAAGCACTGGAGCTATTTCAGGCCCAGCAACACTACTGACATTTGGGCCAGATCATTCTTTATTACAAGGGGTTGTCCCGTGCACCGTAGGGTGTTTATCGGCATTCCTGGCCTCTATCCACTAGATGCAGCTAGTACGCGCTCTATTGTGACAACCAAAAATGTCTCCAGACAATTTCCTCTGTGAGGCAAAGGGAGGGACCAGATGCCCCAATGGTGTAGAAGGAGGACAATGGAATGCAGAAAGGCCCTGGGTGCGTTACTAGAAGGCCTGGGGTTGATTTTCTGTCTCTGTGGGGCATGGATTCCTCATCCTTGAGAATGGAGATTGTCATTCTTGCCCTACCTACCTCCTGAGGAGAGTGTGATGAAGGAAGAAGAAAGATATAAAACAGGCTTGAAAGTAGTGAACAAGGTAACTATTTAGTCAACAAAGACTCATCAAATGCCTTCTGAATGATTATATAGATAGATATAGTGTTCTAGTATTATCAGTCAGAGTTCCAACCGAAAACGTAGGATACTGAATCCCAAGTCTGACTGTATGAACACCAGGAAATGACAAAATGGTATTATTAAGGATAATCTAAAATAATACAAAACAGCAACCGAAGTTCCCTCGGAAATAATCATATAATTAAGGTAAATTTATTTAACTTGGATTTGCCTAATGTTGCTTTGTAGGGAAAACCAATTTGCGCCTAAGAAATTAAAAAATCAAATTATTTGTCCTAACAGTGGTCTTTCATAGAGTTTTCTAAATCTTGGCATTAATTTTAAGGCAAAACTCTGAACTACAGTCAGCTAGCTCTGCTTCATTCTTGATGGATTTACTGAGTCAGGAGAAGGAGGGAAGAAAATAAGCAAGGAAAAACAACACAGTATGTACGTTAATGTGTACTTAGATGCTAGAAACAATCATTTCAGGAGCTTCCAAATGAATAAGAATTATAAAACAATGATCAAAAATGAAGAAATGTGGGGTCACAAAGTAATAATTTGAATAGATTTTAAATAAGAGCAGCATAAGCCAAAAGTGATAGATCTCAATGATGCTGTCAGGCTGAGTTCAAGGACTCACATCCCATAGGACCAGCTAAGAGGATTCTTGGCTTCATGCAGAATAGAAATCAAACTCAAGTGGAGAAAGCAAAAGCAGAATTTATTGAATTGAGTGAATAACAGAAAGAGTATAGCAGAGTGTCTGGGATTCTGGGAAAGGAAAGGAGAATGAGTCTCTTCATCACTTGGGATTACAGGGTTCTATTGGAAAGGAGTCCAGGATACCTGTTCTTTCCAGAATCTAGGGTAAGGTTCAATCAAAGGTGAGTGACAGGTAAATAGGTTGTTTTATAGATCACCGAAGGGATGGGGTATTGATGCCAGCATTGGCGGCGGAAGTTTGTTTTTTGTTTTTCTTCTTTTTGAAGCTAATGCGCTAGAATGTGCTCAGGATATGGTTCTTCTCACATGTTATCAGGTGTTTGGGACCTAGGACAAAACTCAGAGAAAGATTAACTTTCTTGCTACCCCCTTGAAGTGGGACCATGGCTTCTCTGGGGTTTTCTCAGGCCTAGCAGAAAAACCACAGAAACTGAGCCTTTCTAAGATGGAGTCCTTTTAGTTCCCCCATCTCATCAAGGTGACTTTTCAGGAGGTAGTATAGTTCACTCTGTGAGCACCTTATAACATTTTTAAAAGATACTCTAAATATTGGGGTCCTAATGAAATTAAGGATTTCTCATATTTATTTTCTTTTTTTTTTTTTAAGATTTAGTTATTTATGAGAGAGAGAGTGCACACTCAAGGGATCAGGGGAGGGACAGAGGCAGAGGGAGAGAATCTGAAGCAGACTCCCCACTGAGTGTGGAGCCCAAAAAGGGGCTCGATCTCACGGCCCGGCCCGGAGATCATGACCTGAGCAGAAACCAAGAGTCGTTCACTTAATGGACTGGGCCGCCCAGGCGCCCCTCATAATGTTTTCTTTCTAAGCATCATGGTTTTTATTTTTCTTTTCTGTTTTCTGAAAAATAGAAGTCAGCTGTTTTCATTTAGAAATATTTTCTTGAAAATGTGTTCGGAGGGACCTTTTAAACCAGCTCTCAAACAACCAAATGGAATACTTGCCCTGCTTTGCAAAAGATCAGATGTTTCTTATCTCACTTTTTAAAAAGTAAAAAAATGGGAACTGGTCTGGGGATATAAATAAAGTCTCACAGAACTGAGATGCCAAGATTAAGATCTTTCTCCTACATGGTTATTTAATGCAGTCACGATGCAGGGAAAATAAGACCGTTCAAAAATGGATTCACAGAGTTGAAAGATGTTACTCGGAAGCTGGGCAAAAGGCTCCAAGGATCACGTGGTCCCAGCAGGTCATGGCTGGGAGCTTCCCATTTCCTGTTGATGTCGCAGCGACTTAGCAAAGCAAGTTTTGGTGAGAAGACACACAGCCAGGTCCCCACCTGGTACCACTCACTCACAAGATGCTTGCTTTTCCCAGTCAGGCCACAGGCCCTCACCTGCCTCAGTCGGCCCCCCAGACCCCCCAGCTCACAGAAACTGCTCCCCAGTATGGGAGCTTGTTATCACTTTCCTTCTTTTACACTCCCTGGTGAAGTTTCACATTTTCACCCATAGAAATATCTGGCAAATGTTACAAAATAAATGAGATAAAGAGAATTTCAAGACACAGAATGGTATGGGGGGGCGGAAATCTCAATATTTGATATTTATAGCTCAATAAAAACTTGATACAATCAATTTGACCTAGGTTTACCATCTCTCCTGTGCTGTTTTGGGGTGTTTTTTTTTTAAAGAAAACATTGCTGTCTGCAAACAAGTCTTTTTGGTCAGTATCATAGACAATAGGCTGGGCCTATCTTCCGTCTTTAAGTTTGTACTTGACACTTTGGACTCCAGGAGACTTGATGTTGGGATTGTTTTCAGAGCTGATACACTTCCCTGTTTACCTCTATTCCAAATCAAAGACACCAAAAGGTTCATCTTCATATTTAGATCCTCATGCAGAATGGGCATTTCCTGTTGCTCGTGTCATCACACTGAGGCACGAGGGATTCACGTGCCTCTAAAGGACGGAAGCCTCATCGTGAGGCTGATTAATTACAGGAGAGACAGAGACAATGCTCTCTCCTTCGGAAGTGGCCAAAATAGGAGAGATTCCTACCCATCTGGAAAGGTCAACGTGTGTCTACCCAGCCACCAGAGATGCCACTTCTCACTCCCTTAGCACTTGCGGTAGGTGAAGCAAGGGAGCTCCACGCCCCTGATAGTTAAGAGGAAAGTGGTTGAGACTTTTAACAGCCTGTAATTTTAATCACCCCCAGGGGCACAGACCCTACCAGACTGTTGATTATCCACCTGTCCATACATTAGAATACCCGGGGGAACTTTTTAAAAATACCTCATGCCTCTGCCCCAGAAATTCTGACTTCATTAGTCTGGAATGGACCTGTGGTATCTGCATTTTGCACAAGCTCCCCTCGTGACTCTCACGTTCAACCAGGATTGAGAACCACTGTGTTAACACTCGGTCCGTTTCTCATCCACCGAATCAGAAATTCTTGAGGGAAGTCCCTCGTGATCTATGTTTGCCAAGCACAGCCAGAGCTCTGGTGAGAGCAAATAATTTGCAGATTCAATATTTAATGGTTCTCATTCTGACCCTGCTTCGTGGCAGTGGGCCGTGAAGATATTTTCCCCCCTTTCGCAGATGATGAATCTGTGGTTTAGAGAAGTTAAATGATTCACCCACGTTCATCTACCAGAAGTGAGAGCTTGGGCCTGGCCTTTGGCCTCAGAACCCTACGCCCTACTGTTGCTTAATACATAGAATGTCAACTACATAATTGGATGGTAGGTCTAGTTGTTAGCTAGGTTATTCCTAAGTACTTCACTCTTTCATTGTATTTCCATATCTTCTTTGTGGATTGATGGCAGAGATTTCCCTGAAATTGTGTACCCCCTCAGCGTTCCCAGTTCTGAATGCCGAACTCCCACTGGAAGAAGCCGACTCAGGGCCACTCAGTATCCCAGTCCTGGCAAGCTGGGCTGCCTGGGGACAGCAGCCACAGGCTGTCTAGCTGCACTCATTGTGCTCCTGGTGGGTGCAGAATCGTCTGAGATTCGGGGCTAGGAATACCACAGAGTCTCTACACTTAAAAGTTGTGGAGACACTATCCAGAGTCCACGGAACGGGTAGAAGGAGTATCACATCCACTCACAAGGATGGATTAGGAAGTCGACTGCAATCATAGCGGCTGAGCAAAGCGCAGGGTGCAGATGGGAATAGTCACTGGGATGACTCAGAAGGACTGGCTAGATTTTGAGCCAGATTTGTGGTGAGAACACTCAACCAGGTAGCTTGGAAAACATCTTAAAAAGCAATCCATCAATGTCAAGCATTGTCCTTAGAAATGTGGGTCTCCGGGTCCTGCAAGGATGCTTTACTGCTGGTGGAATAAAAATGATTTTGTAAGGGTGTGTTCAAAGTTCAGTGTGGATGCTTTGTTTTTTATTTTTCCTAGCTTGGCAACCTCCACAAATAATGGTACGCAACAGAATTCAAGGGATTGGAAATTCTCCTCCTGGAACTCAGATCATACATACTGTTTGGGAATTTGCATCAGATTCCTATTTATTCATTTGCTCTTTCTGCTGGTAAGCCCATGGTGTGTCCAGCACGTTGGAGGAATCTTTGATCCCATCTCAAATAAAATAGACTAATGCACATTTATTTTTGCCGTTTTCACTATCACTAAATGACATGCCAGAAAACATTTCAATATAACCTCTGGAGAGAATAAACCAATTCCCTAACTAACATCAGTCTGTCTCTTCATAAAATGGAACCACACATTTGGAATGCTCTAGCTCCACTAGGGCCAAAGGCAAAGCCGTTCTCCTTAAGCTGCTTCAGAGCTGTGGTACGTGAAGTGCCTGTCCCAGGTCTCCTTCTGGAAAGAGTTGGTCTCCAGAGCCCCACGAATGATAGGAAAAATGAAGCCCAGCATAAATACATATTGAGGACGTTCTCACAGTTTCATACTTTTTTTCTCTGGGTAAAAACTTGGTGTTCTTTCATTGAGGTAAACAGCAAAAGATGGTTCCCTGCCTTTTCTGTATTAATCATGAAACTGAAAAGCGAACTCAATGGCAGAAGATAAATGTGGTTCACAAATCATCATGAAGGCAAAATAGGGCTAGAAACTGGGCCAGACTGGCCATCAAGTAGTTTAGGAAATGTCTTGAAACTGGCACCTCGAAGAACGGAGGAAACTCAAAAACTCCCTCTCTGGAGGTGAGGGAACGTCTAGTATTTCAGCCATTTATTCATTCAAAAACTATTCGCATAGGACCTCCTGCAGGTGCTGGGAATAGAGCAGTAAACAACACATGAAAATCCCTGGTGCTAAATACAGAAGATAAACAAGACAAATAAGGGAGGGACTTGCCTGTCTTCCCATCCCTAAGTCTCATAATACTCTGCATACAGTAGAAGCATAATGAGTGCTGTCAGAGGGCTTGCTGGGGCCGGAGCCTGTGCAGCACTGAGTGGGCTATTCTCAGTGGAGCCTCCCTGGGCCTTGAAGTTCAAAGAGGTTCAAGCTGCCCCCTCAGCATTACGGGGTCACCACAGGTGACAGGAAAGGCATTTTGCAGAATGTGGAGGTCAATGGACAGCCAATAAGAAAGATTCTTCTGGGTAGACTCCCATGAGATGGCAGCTGGGGCCTCAGTTCTTCCTGGTTGTTTTGCTTTTACCCTGATAGAACCCAATTCTAGAAAAATGAGTTCGGTCTCCATTGCTGTTCTACACCACCTTTCCGCCATCCTTCCACCTGTCCATGTATTTTCCCTTTTGCCCTTTCTCCTTTCTTGACCCTTCTTTCCACCCACTCCCTCCCTTCATCCTTTCCTGCCTTCACCGTCCCCGTAGAGTTTTCCACAGGCTTCATGTTCAGTGCTACGCAAAATCAAAGGTGAGTAAGCCTTGCTCTCTGTCCCGTAGAAGCTGACAGCTCGCCTGTGGACACGAGGCCTGAACACAGGCAGGAGCTGGATGGCGCTTTCAATGGATGGAGAGTTCAACGAGGAGACATTATACAAAG
Organism: Nasua narica; assembly: GCA_028533885.1. Taxonomy (NCBI): domain Eukaryota; kingdom Metazoa; phylum Chordata; class Mammalia; order Carnivora; family Procyonidae; genus Nasua; species Nasua narica. The sequence continues at coordinate 116,735,005 of CM052800.1, read as the reverse complement.
ATGTTGAAAGTGTTAAGGGAGCAAGAAGGTTAAGAATGGTGAAGCCCCCAGGAATTGGCAAAAGAGGGAAACCATCCCAACCCCTAAGCCCAAAGCAGCAAAAGAAGGTTCTGAAACTCCGAGAAAATGTTTGGCCACAGAAAAGGGACTTCCAAGGGGGACCTGTGGTCTTGAACCTTCACACGGATGCTGTCTCACTCCTGACCCCTCTCTGCCATAGCCCAAATGCAACTGTTATTCTCTATTGTCTCTACTTTTCTCCATCGAGGACTCCATCCTACCTTGATACAGTAGAGCTAAGTCCAAGCCCCTGTCCCCTTCTTGCATCTTAGAAGCCAGAATATCGAGCTTTGGTCAAGTGATCGTGCAGGCTTTGTTTGATTATGTGTTTGTTTGCCTAGCTTTTCCAGCTGAGAGGATGCTGATATCACAAGGGGGCAGGGGCAGGGGCATTAAATTACAGCTTTGTTTCACACTAGTAAGGGAGGGCATCCAGTTTTCTCCCACCCCACCATAGTGAGTGTTAATTCTCCTTCCAAGAAAAATATGAAGTCGCTTCATGTGAAGAAGGAATATACCTCCTGTTAAATGACTTGAGAAATACTCATCCGAGAATTGTGTTCTTTTTGAGCCTGTTCATACTTAAAATCACTATGCTAGCTGAAAATGAGTTGGTCTTTACCTTCTGAGATATAGCACCAGCCCTAGATGACTAATTCCTCTCTTGTTGGCTAGCGGTGAAGGAGAGACTCTCTCCAACCTGCCACAAGCAAAATGCAAACGAGGAGAGAGATACAATCGCAAGAGGAAAGAATTTGAAGATAATTTGTGACGTGTATTAGAGTCTCTTCACGAATTATTTTGTGCCTTTAATCTTTAAAGAAATATTTACCTGTGCTGTGGGTTGAATTGTGTCCCCTTCCCCAAATTCATATGTTGAAGTCTTGACCCTCAGGAGGTGACTTTATCTGGAAAAAGGGTCTTTGCAGAGATAATTAGTTAAAATGGGGCCATATTGGAGTTGGGTTGGCCCCTAACCAAATATGACTGGTCTCCTTACAAAAAGCGGGAGTAGAAAAGAAGGACACAGGCATGTAAGCAGGGGGAACACCAGGTGAAGGCGAAGGCGGAGATGGGTGTGATGCAGCTACAAGCCAAGGAACATCAGGGATTCCCCCCAAATCTCCAGAGGCCCCTCCCAGTCCTCAGAACCAACTAATCTCACTAACACCTTGACCTTGGACTTCTGGCCTCCAGGGCCAGGAGACAATAAATTTCTGTTGTTGAAGCCGCAGTGTTTGTGACACCTTGTTATGACAGCCCTAGCAAATTAATGTGATTTGAAACCCGGTGCTTTAGATATAACCAGACAGTAGCTTGGCTGCAGAGTCACGGCTGAGCCTAACACAGGAAAAGCCTCCTCACTAAGAAAGTGAGCACCCTCCATGGGCAAGTTTCCAGGCTCACCAGCATTTCTGCATGGCTGATTTTCCAGAAAGCTGCACAGAAAGGAATGTTCCAGATATGAGTAGCCCCTCTGGGGAGAAGCCAGGGTCTGGGATGGTGATTCCTGTTACGATTTTCCACAGTGGTGATCATCACCAGGATTCACTTATAATCCTCACTAGCATATATGGGGTTCCCAGCAATATTTGGGACAGGGCTTTCTAAGATATCTCACTCCTCATCACCAGGCAAGTAGGAGGGTCATTATTGATATTAATGAGGCTATGCTTATAGTTACTTAACACAGAAAAAACTGGAAAAACTCAGATAACTTAAAATCCGAATATTATTTTAAATCGCAGCCACTGGTGTTCATAAATATACACACATAATGCAAATTACACCTAGAAGTCAGACTATAATGTAACTCTTGGCAACCTAAATGATTGACTTTTCTGGTGCCGAAAATAACAGGGAGAAGTGATCGAGTCCCCTAATCTAACACTCTTTGATGACTTCTCTTTGCCTGAAATTTTTTTTTCTCCCCAAATTTGTTTATTTTAATTTTTCAGTGTTACAAGATTGATTGTTCATGCACCACACCCAGTGCTCCATGCAGTACATGCCCCTCTCGATACCCACCACCAGGCTC
>CM052800.1:116685658-116732407 GCA_028533885.1 Nasua narica | reverse complement strand
ATTTTGTATCCTGACACATTACTGAATTGCTGTATGAGTTCGAGTAGTTTGGGGGTGGAGTCTTTTGGGTTTTCTATATAAAGTAGCATGTCATCTGCAAAGAGAGAGAGTTTGACTTCTTCATTTCCAATTTGAATGCCTTTTCTTTGCCTGAAATTTTTAGGTCAAGTCGATTGTCCTGGACTTCCAGATTCAGAGGCTCTAACTTTAATGACCCTTGTCAAATAATGCCCTGCATTTGTAAATACTTATATAGGTAGACTTTTTAAAAAATGTATAGCCTCGCCTTTACCTGTACAAGTTAAAAGAGAGGAGTTGGTATATATATATATCTTGATGGCAAAGAAAAGGGAGGCAGATAGAGTCCGGAAAGTATAGAAAATCCAAAGAACAGCGTGCAGGGAAGCCCAGATCAAAGACAGACAATAACTTGCAAGTAGAAGACAAATTAATAGCAAGAAATCAAAAGAGATGAGACAAGATAGGTTGTAAGAGGCCCTTCAGGAATGCTTTTTGAACTCATGGCAAACATTACTTACATCTCCCAAGACACTCATCTATAACATGGCTCGTGTCAACTACGTTTGGGTATGACCAGCATGGGAACAATAAAAGGCACACAAATCAAAATTACACCATTTCCTAAACGTGCTCTGTTGTAAATTTCATATTTAATTACATGGAACTTTGACACATGCAGAATTGCAGAATTCCATCAAAATGTCTTTGTATAATTTCCTAGAGGTACATTTACCATCAACTATGTTTGGCTGACTTCAAAGTTAGCCAAAAGGAACGATTGATTCTCTGAGTCTGTTTGCATTAGCTCCTCAGATCAGAGCGGCTGCCTGGAACACAGCGGGGGCTTGGGATGAAATCAGTGATAACACGGGCGGGTGGTCAGTCAGACTTGTATGGGATATTTCAAATAACCGCCTGCATATTGCTTTATAAGCTTCTACACTTTTGACTTTAATGGATTTTAATGTTTAAAGTTCGCATGCCTTTAGTTTTTACACAGGGGCTCAACCTGGATCCAAGGATTGTTTCATTTTGCTTTTATTTTGTTTTGTTTTGTTTGTTTGTTTTATTTGTTGTGGGTTTTTTGTTTTTGTTTTTGTTTGGTCCTACTATTGCTATGAGAAGCCGCAGGATTTATTTTCAGCTCCATCATCACCACTGAACAGCTGTGCCTGGGACCGAGCTTCCTGGCCCCTGGCTCGATGAGCACGGTGGTGTGACTCAGATGTTATCCACATCTGGTCACTTGACCGTGGACAGCCCCACGGACTGCAGTAGCATTGCTAACTTCTGAGCCATCCCCAGAGCCCCCAGTCCCTGCTTCCTTCCAGCAGATAGGAAGGCTGGACATTAGAAAGGAGCTGGTCCAGACCGCAGAACCACTTCTAGAACTAGAATTCTGAGCTGCTCTCTATTAATACACAGACTGCACTGACATTTGAAACATACCACTAATGAAACACCCAGATGTGGAGAATACTGTCTTGGGCCCTACCAAAAAAAAAAAGTACATAGTTTAACGAGTCTTTAAATATCTTACAGGAAGAGATGGCGGGGGGGAAATATGGCCAATATGATTGATGTTCTGCTATTTATTAGCAACATACTAACCAGAAGTCACTTTCTCTATTGTGCCACAATGGAATTAGTGTTGTTTCAGTTTACATTTCTTGTTTCTTTTTTTTTAAGATTTTAGTCATTTACTTGACAGAGGGAGAGAGATGACAAGCAGGCAGAGAGGCAGGCAGAGAGAGAGGGGGAAGCAGGCTCCCTGCTGAGCAGAGAGCCCAATGCGGGACTCGATCCCAGGACCCTGAGATCACAACCCGAGCCAAAGGCAGAGGCTTTAACCCACTGAGCCACCTAGGGGCCCCTCAGTTTACATTTCTTAATAGCAGCGGTGGTTGAAATCTGAGATTTAAGGGCTAAAGGATTTTGCAGGTTTTGAGAAATTTTTTCCTCTCACTTGCCCTCAGCACATTTTTAACTCTCTAATGTTTCCACTTAATCCCTCCCTCTGCGGCTTGAATGAGAGGAGCATGCGGGTGTGGAGATGGGGGGCGCTAAACAATGTGCAAAGTTGGCCCAGTGGCTTGGAAGCCCAGTGACCCACACCGGGGTATTTAATGGCAGACTGAGCCTCCTCAATCCCAATTGCTTACTCATCCAGTGGGTCACTTTGAATTGATGATCTGGAGGCATCATGATAATGATAGTAATCACTTCATAATTCAAAGTGTTTCTATACACAGCATCTTCTTTAAGACTCTCCACCTCATGAGTTAGGCATTGTAGATTTCAACAGAGGTTGAAACTGAAGATGTGCAAAAAGGATAAGCGTGCCGAGGGGCACAGAGTTGGTCCCCAGCAGCCCAGGACTGACGTACAGCTATGACTCTGAGGGTAGAGAACTGTGTGCTGGTTCATTTACTGACCTTGTGCACAGCAAACTGTACTTGAGACCTGCCCTCCTGAGTAGAGAGTGGGGCACCTTTGGTTCAGAATGTCCATGACATTGGTTCTTAAGGCATAGGTTTCTTCCCCTGCCGGCCCCCACCCCACCCAGACCCGTGAATGTTCTTTCTCTTGTTCCTTCAAAGGGCTACTTACTCTGCACATGGCCGCTGCCAGACCTCTGCTATCACCACTTCCAAGGCCACGCCTTCCCACCTCTGTGCTTCTCCTCCTTCTGCCTCCTCTTCTTTCCTTTCTCTTAGTTCCTCTTGCTTCTCCAAGTCCTTCTGATTCCTTCTTATGTGATCACGGGTAAGTGATTTCCTTTCTCTGTGCCTTAGTTTCCCCAGATGTAGAAAGGGACATCAATACAATCAACTTCCTAGGATAGTTATGAGGGTTGAATGAGTTACTACTTTAAAAGATGTATTTAGGGACGCCTGGGTGGCTCAGTTGGTTAAGCGACTGCCTGCGGCCCAGGTCATGATCCCAGGGTCCTGGATTGAGGCCCATGTCGGGCTCCTTGCTCAGTGGGAGCTTGCTTCCCCCTCTCCCTCTGCCAGCTGCTCCCCCTGTTTGTATTTTCTCTCTGTCAAATAAATAAATAAAATCTTTAAAAAATAAAGAAATTTAAAATATATATTAAAAATGTATTTACAGTATGCCTGGGTTCCTCAGTCGGTTGAGCGTGTGCCTTTGGCTCAAGTCATGAACCCCGGGGGATCTGACTTGGGACTGAGTCCTGCCACGGGCTCCTTGCTCGGCAGGGAGCCTGCTTCTCCTCCCTCTGCCTGCTGCTCCCCCTACTTGTTTGTGCTTTCTCTCTCTCTCTCTGATAAACAAACAAAGAAACTCATCCCTGAGGTAGTAACTCACAGGAAAACTAAGGAATTTTTATAAAATTTGAGATTATATGACTGAAAAAATAGCACTAGCATCATGAAGAAAAGAAAAACATCTATTTTCTTTTGTCTTCTGGAAAGAATGTTTCACCCTCACCTTCCTAAGCATGTTTTTTGGGGGGGTCTCCATTTCCCTAGAGCACCCCCTGAAGTCTCAATTTATGTAAAGCTCTAAATCTGGTTATCACTACCATCATAGATTTATGCCAGATTCTCCCAAACTACGAGTATTGGCTTGAAAATCCGTCCTTCCTCGGAGCACTCTAGGGCATGAACTTATTGTTTCAATAAGTCAATTAGGGGCGCCTGGGTCACTCAGTCGTTTGAGCATCTATCTATCTGCCTTTGGCTGAAGTCATGATCCTGGAGTCCTGGGATCGAGCCTCGACTTGGGCTCCCTGCTCAGCAGGGATAAGTCAAAAAATAAATCAAATAAAAATATTTCGAAAATGCATAACTCTGAGGTAACTGGTGACAGCCCAGAATGTTACAAAACTAAGGCAGGCAAGCGCCAGCTCAAGGAATCTGCTGAGAACGAAGATAAGTTGGTATAAAGATAAATAAGGAGTCAACAGTAGGGCTGCGAGCCAGATTAATCACTGCCTTAACACTGAGTTTAGTAGGTTGTGGGCACATTGGGAAAGGCCACAGGGAGTCTTCGAACTGGTCCTAACTTATCTGCTTATTTATCTGAATCATAGCAAAAGAAACTTGGGAATTATGGTCCTGCTGCTCAAAACCCTTGAAGACAATCTGTCTTTGGGGAAAGGGCCAAAGAAGATTTGAATTCTTTTTGTTGGTATATCCTGACTAAGTCTACTCTAAGAGTACGCCCAGGGCACAATTAATTCAATGTTTTGGGTCATTTAAATTGTGCAGCTGGGTCACTAGGCACTTATCCTGGGGAAAGGGGAAGCAAACATTTATTAATATAGCCCAATATATAAGTGGCCTGCAGCCAATATTTGGAACTACTAAAGACATGGCCAGGATTTGATCTCCACATTAAAACATACAAACACCAAAAAAAAAATAAAAAATAAAAAAACCCTACTCACACTTCTTTTATTTGTTCTGCTTTTCCAGAAATCAAGCTTTTGTGTTTCTGGTAGGTGGGTTTTGAGATGGCCTCAAGTTTGGTTTTTGTGAGCGACTCTCCCTTCACAAAGTTCCTGTGAGGGAACCCCGCCTCCAAATTACCAGGCTATCACGTTGGACAATTTTGCTGTGTTTTTAAAGAGCTTACAAAAGAAAATTATGCTTGTCAGTACATAAAACCTGGCTATAAGGGACGGGCTTTGTGAATTGAAAGCCTTGTCTTCGGAATTTTCAAAATGATGGCAAATTTAGCCAAATTGGGCAAAAGTGAATCAGGTTTCACAAATTTAGGAGTGTTTATTTAAATCTTTAAAACATATGTTGCCACAGCTGTGTTTAGCATAAAATTATGATGAAAATAATCCTAATGAAAATGACGGCATATTTATATAATGCCTTCCATCCGACAAGCGCCAAACCTGCTACACAACTGATCTCATTAGGCCTGACTAAATCCCTTTGAGCTACAACATAAATATTAGCTCCAATTTGCAGATGAAGAAATTGGGACATGGGCAAGATTATTTACAGCTAAGTAGATTAAGTTATAACCACTCCGACTCTCCCATCTGTGGAATAAGTTGCAATTTAATCGGAGACCCCAAAAGGAGATGGTTGAAGGAAAGGCATCTTTTCCCCCAAGTTCCCCACGTGGGGCATTTGTTCTAGCTTTGGGGGAAGGAGGGAATGAAGAGCATAATACCAGAGATTTGGTATGCAGTATTCTTTCTAGGAATTCACCGTATGGATCTATGGGCAGATACTATCTTTTCAAAACATACCAGTGAGGCCAAGAGTTGGGAAGGTGGAAGAAAGTTTTATGTCTTGGGTTTCATTGATGGGAAACACAAGACATAGGAAGGAAGAAGCTAATTTGGAGCCCCACACGGCAAGGGCCAAGAGTCACCATTACCATTCAATTCTCTGTCTTTTTGAAATGTTAAGATTTGGTAAATACTTTTTTACAAAATGCCCATGGTAGGCTCAAATACTTCAGTTTGGCCTGCGGAATGCTGTCCATTCCTAAATCTAGATTCCCTTTGTGTGATAGAGTTAACCCAGGCATTAAAACAGATTACAATTCAGGTCCTAAAGCAGTCCCCCTGGGTTTCTGCCAGCTAAGGGCTAATTCCTGCATGTCCCCTCCTCCGTTTATAAGGAGCTGTGAGATCATTCCCTTACAATGTGTAATTCAAATGCCTAATTTCAGAACCTGCATAGCTCCTGAACACTAGTGATTTTATCAAAGTATTCATTTTGACTCTGCTTTCAGTAACACATTTTGAATTATAGTTTCAAAGTAGAAAAGAAAGCTTTGCTTAATCTCTGCCAATCGGTATCAATGTTAGGTATGTGCTTTCCAAATTGAATTAAAAAAAAAAAAAACAACACCCTGCCTTCCTTCTATTCAGAAAAAAAATTCCATGAAGCTATTTTTCCCAAAACCTGAATTTAAGTCTGCCCAGGAAAAGGCATTTATTCTCTAGAAATAGAGGAGAAAAATAAACCCTTTTGAATGTCTTATAGACTTTATCTAAATTTGAATTCTCCAAGTGCCACACTATATTGAATTTTAGTAAAAATGTATTTAACCATTCATGGAATGAGACTCTTCTTTCCACACTCCTTTCCCAAGAAGGTGGGCTGGGGATAATCTAGGCTTTTGCTGCAGATGGACCCAGGTTCTAATTGATTCACTAGGTATGTGACCTAGGGAAAGCCACTCAACCTTCCTAAATGTCAGGTTTCTCATATATAACATGGAAATAAAATTATAGTGAAGATTAAACTTAATGCAGAGCTTACCCAAAGTAGGCCCTGAATGAATGATTTCCTTAACTATCATCTTTCCAGCCACCACCCCACCTCAGACTCTATAAAGGTTTCTAAAATCAGTGTATATTTTATATATAGGGTGTGTGTGTGCGTGCACACATGTGTGTGTCTAGACTAGGTACACCAAAATATTCATAGCAGTTATCCCTGAGAAGTAGAAGAAAAAACAATTTTCATTTTCTCCTTTCTACTTTTCCGATTTTCTAAGTTCATCATCATCTTATAACGAAGATGCACATTTTTAGAAATTTTAGGAAGCTAATTTTTAGAAAATCACTTTGTAGAACTATCTTCTTTGGGAAAAACAAAGTCAAGTTATAAATATCTAGAACTGTTAAAAAAAAAACCTAGAAATGGTTAACCCAAGTTTTTCCAAGTTTATATCAGAGGAAATTAGGGTCCCAAGAGATAATTACATCCAAAGCCTCCAAGTTAACTGAGGCTCGACCCCACTTCCTAGCATAACTGGACATGCTAGAGGTCTCCAGCCCTTGAGGTGAGTTTGACCTTAAATGTTCTGTTTAATACCTCTATCTGACATTTGGAAGCCCGCTGCCCTCCTCTCCCTTTCTTTTTATGGCTCTAACTGTTGCATGTCTGCCCTACCCATTGATTCCACTGATCTGCACAGATTGGTATAGTTAAGGTCACCTGATCTCTACATAACAGTGGTCATGATAGTATTTGACATGTGTACAGCTTATATTAGGGGACTTGCCATCATAGCTTTTCTCAGGGTCCTGAAGACGGGTGGCTGAGAAGCACGGCTGGGTCTAGAAGGAGATGAATGAGACACTTAACCCCAGGCACCAAATGTAAGGGGATGCCAAAAGGTTCAGTAAACAAAATAAATCATATTTTAGTGGAACATTTTAAAAAAAATAAGAATGAATTAAAAAATAATAATAAATACTAAAATTTAGGGCGCCTGGGTGGCTCAGTTGGTTGCACAACTGCCTTCGGCTCAGGTCATGATCTCAGGGTCCTGGGATTGAGCCCTGTGTCAGACTCCTTACTCAGCAGGGAGCCTGCTTCTCACTCTCCCTCTGCCTGCTACTCTGCGTGCTTGTGCTCTCTCTCTCTCTCTGCCAAATAAATAAATAAATAAATAAATAAATACTAAAATTTTAACTAAAGATAAGGTTGTATAATACGTTATATGTGTTGATCTTTGTCTCAGATTCCTGGCAAAAATTTCCTAAAACTCTTGGAATTTCCTGAATAACAGGACCATTATTTGTTGTTTATAAGGAGCCCATTTTAAATCCCCCCCACCCCCCACCCCCCCCCACCTGAGTTTATCCTAATGAGGTGACTCTTGGCTGGGTCCTAGTTTCAGGATGCAGCTAGTCGTGGGAGGGACCAATATGTGATTAGAGGGTTGGAACTTCCGGCTCCACCTCCCAACTTCCGGGGGTTGAGGGTGAAAATTGAATCCAATCGCCAATGGCCGATGATTTAATCAATCATGTTTATTTAATGAAACCTCCATAAAGACTCCTAAAAGATGGAGTTGAGGAAGTTTTCGGGTCGAGGAACACATGGGGGTGCTGTCATGCCCTGAGAGGGCACAGAAGCTTTGTACACCTCCCACCTCAGTACCCTATACCTCTCTTTCATCTGGCTGGTTTTGAGTTGTATCTTTTATAACAAATCAGTAATGGTAAATAAAGCACTCTCCTGAGTTCTGCAAGTAATTCTTATGAGTTGTGGAACCTCAGGAAGAAGTCGTGGGAACCCCTGAATTGGTAGTCAGCAGGCAGAAGTGTGGGTCACTTGGTCACCCCATTTGCAGCTGGCCTCTCAAGTAGGGGAGTCTTGTGGATCTGAGCCCTTGACCTGGGGGGTCTGCACTAACTCCAGGAGTTAGCACCAGAATTGTATTGAATTGAATTGTTGGACACCCCATTGATGGTGGAGTACTGGAGAACTAGTATGTAACAATGACAACATTTGCTGTCAGAGGACAAAACCACACTTTTGGTATCAGAAGTGATGTAGAAAAACATCATTCAGATAAGATCAGTAATAATGCTGTGTCAGGCCATTTTGGAGCCAAAGGCAAGAGGAAAAACAGTAATACTGATCCTGCCTTAATTTAAAAATTTGATATTATGAATAGTTGGCATTAATTTTTATTTTTTAGAAAAATTGTACTAAAATATTTATCTTGATCACTGAGTTTCGTGGCTAATTAAGTGGATCAATTGCAAATGAATAAAATACTGTTAGAGTCATCAAGGGGTCTACAATGGGAGCAAAGATCAGGCTCTGGATTTCGTGTCTGAGTAGCCAAGGAGAACGAACTGCTTCACAATAAGCAAATGCCCTCTTCCCAGATAAGAATCCCAGAGCAATAAGGCTTTTCTCATTTGTAGACTATGCCAGCTTCTTAAAATCTAGAATCAAGGAAGTAGCAATCTAACAAAGAATCCACTAAAACACAAAGGACTCTAGTGCAGGCAAGATCTTCGAGGGATATGGTCACAGCTCAGCCCAGCACATAGAACTGAGCAGGTTGTGGGCCCCGAAGCTCACTGAAGGCTGACCAGCGAGCAGCCACATGGAGGCAGCAAGGCTAGAAAGGGAGTTGGGAGCAGGACCCAGAGGCAATGGACCAGGTAATCCCAGGTCCCCACCACAAGAGGCAGACATCAACCCACGGTGAAAAGGGTGATGGGGGCCCGAGTTAATTCCTGTGAGAGCCTTAAAGGAATCAGCTTAGGAAAGAGCAATTCACAGTCCACCCCATACATGGTTTTAGAATCAACCTTTGGTGAAAAAAAAACATTAAAAGGCATATTTCTTCTCCGTGCTTCACATAATACTCACACAGCTCTGGATTTCTGGAACTCTTAATATAAGTTTCAACTCTCTTATCGGCAACACTGGAATATCACGGCTTTTCTTACCCAGAGCACCTGAAGTGCCAGCAGTTCACCGGGGCTATGTGAGACCATGGTCTGCAGGCAGCTTGGAGCCATGGCCGGCAGGACTGGGAGCGAGGGGATTCTCGAAGCCAGAAACCGAGGCTCTGCGAAGAGGATCACATTGTCTACTTGAGGCCAGTTGTTTTTCCAAACTATGTACTTTGGATCTTGGCACTTGAAAGATTTTTTTTTCCATCCCCCGCTTGAAAGGATCCTTTAAAAGAGCTTACTTGGTCTCCACAGCCACTTCGGATACTTGTGGAGCATCGGAAGTAATAAAATTCACCAGATTTTATGAGACGTGGTAACAACTTTATTTGATAGGTTCTCATTTTTTCTAAACTGTCCATACGTGATTTTTTTTTTGTCCTATATTTTATGGTGCCTTTAGGATGACTCTGCAACCTATAAACTATTTTATCTTCTCTTTCTCCAGATTGTGATGTTGTTTCTATTGGTGGTTTGACTCGGTTTTGCTGTAGCCTGGGGTTGCTTAGGAGAGAAGGGATACAACAGTAGTTTTCCACTCAGTTGAACTGAGTGCCAATTTCCACTCAAACTGGCACGTATGAAGGCTTAGGTCTCGGTCCCTTCATTGACAGAAGTGGGGAAATGAGGCCTTAAGAAGTGGGACCTAAATAGTTTCACCCAGCTGGTTGGTGGCAGAGGAAGGGATGGGACTCAGGTGCCCAGAACTGCTCTCATGAAACCACACAAATTTACGACTGCCTAGAAGCATCTACTGCAAGAGCCAGAGTTGGTTTTGTTGTTGTTGTTGTCGTTTTTAATATATTTATTTTATTTTATTTTATTTTATTTTATTTTATTTTATTTTATTTTATTTTATTTTATATTTATTTGACAGAGAAGGAAAGATAGCACAAGCAGGCAGAGCAGCAGGCAGAGAGAGAGGCAGAAGCAGGCTTCCTGCTGAACAGAGAGCCCTATGCGGGGCTCAATCCCAGGACCCTGGGATCACGACCCAAGCCGAAGGCGACTGCCCAACCAACTGAGCCACCCAGGCACCACAAGAGCCAGAGTTGTTACAGGTGTTACAAGCCCCCCTCCCTAGCAGGCTATGAGCTTTCCAAAAGCTTACATGGAGCCTGGAATAGGGGAAAAGGATGTGGACCTTAAGTCACTGCTACCTACCTCCCCAGGAAGCTGCTGGTGAGATCTAGTGCTCTTCTGTCGGTTATTACTGCTCCAGTGACCTCTGAGATGTTCCTTCCCCAAGGCTACCCCATGGGCCAATGAGGGTCCCCTCAGCTTCCTCTAATGGCAACCAGTGTCCCTCTCTACTAGTATCCTTTGGCACCAAAGCACTGCCCATACGTGCTGCAACCCACACCCACCTCCTTCCTTGTGCCTAGGAAGACACTCTTCTCCCTGCATCCAGACCAGCTACTGCCTTCAGGTCAACACACTGGCCTCCATCTCCTACCAAGGCTGAGGTGATCTCACTTCATCTCCATCACAGGGCCAAAAATGCAACAGCTGTTGGTTTCCTGAAAGTCACGTAAAGCAAGGCCAGCAGTGTTGGTGTGGTTTTAAAAAGACACAGTGGTCTTTTATTTCTTATAAATCACTATTCTCGAAGGTCTTGCTTTCTCCTGAGGTAATCTCACAGAGGAGATTGCACTCTTGGGAGGGGGGTGGTCTCTCTCACGGCTCTCTCTCTCTCGTTTGCTCTGCAGAAATCTCCCTCCTTAGGTGGGCATCCCCAGAAGGCTTCCCAGCCACGACTCCCTTCCACTCACCCTTTCTGCAAACCTCGCATGTTACCTTGTCAATAGGTGTCTATAGCCCTGGGCTTTAGTGATCTCCACTGAGCACCATTAATCTCCCTCTAAGGAGAAGCACATACCATCCCCATCAGCTCCAAGAAATGGGAGAACGAGAGAAAACATTGAAAGGATAAGCAATTTAAATTTTCCAGTCATATTTGACTGATGCTCATGGGGAGAACAGATTTTTACGCATTATAGAGAAAATATGTGAAAACATTACTCAAGAGCTTTAAATTTTTTATACTAAGTAATATTTTAAGGCAATCATATCCAAGACAATAAATTACACTTCAGAAGAGTTTGATGATCTGTGTTTTTTCTACTTGCCTTAAAAATAAGGTCGATTTGTTTTTTAAAGTTCTTATTTTATGAAATAAAAGACTACGGTGGATCTTGTTCCCTCCTGTACTAGTTTCCTTTGGCTTCTGTAACAAATTATCACAAACTTAGTGGCTTAAGACAACACACATTTATTGTTTTACAGCTCTGAGTTCAGAACTCATAAAATCAAGGTGTCAGCAGGGCTGCATTCCTTCTGGAGGCTCTAAGGGAGAATCCGTTTCCTTGCTTTCTCCAACTTCTAGAAGCTGCCTGCATTCCTTGGCTCCTGGCCCCTTCCTGACATCACTCCTCTTGCCAGATCTGCTTTCATCTTCCCGTCTCCTTTTCTGCCTCTGACTCTCCAGCCTCCCTCTTTCACTTATAAGGATCCTTGCGCTTGTATTGGGTCCACCCGGATAATTCTAGAATAATCTCCCCAACTCAAGATCCTTAGCTTAATCACATCTGCAAAACCCCTTTGCCACATAAGGTAACAGCACGTTCTGGGGACTAGGATGTGGAAACTTTTGGAGGCCATTTATTCAGCCGACCATGAGCCCTTGGCCCCTCTGACTTCATCACGACTTCCTTGACCTCACACTCAGGCCTCTCCAGCCACCTTGGCCTCTGGCCCTCTGACACCATGCCAGACACCGGAGCCATGGTCCTGGGCAGCCCTTCCCCTGTGAACTCCCAGGCCCACTTCCTCAACAACTCCAGGCCTTTACTTGATCTTCCCCGCCTCAATGAGCCCTCCTCTGACTGCTTGGTTTATGGTCTTCTCCAGACACATGCTGTCCCCTTTCCCTAATTTATTTTTCTCCATGGTAATTAGCATCATCTAACATGCTATATATTTTACTCATTTACTTTTTTTTTATTATCTCTTTCGCTTGTCTCAAATTTGGGCTTTACAAGGGCAAGGATTCCTTTCTTATTCTTTTTTTCTGCTGAATCTTTGGACTTAGAAAAGTGTTTGGCACATAATAGATCTTCAGTACATAATGGTTAAATGACTACGTCTGGGTCATTTATTAAGAACCTCCCAAGTCTGTATCTTTAAGTTTTATGTCTTGGGCTGGTTAGACTTGAGATAAAACACTTATCCCAACTCCTGCAGAGCGGCCAAGATCTGGCCGCCCAGTGAACTTGTGAGCCCGTTGGAGGAAGAGGCCTGGGTCCTTGCTCTCCAGCACACAGAGATTCTCTCATTCCTCCACTGCGCCAGATGCCCTCTGTCTTCCCTCTTCAGAGATCTCCATTCTCGGGTTGGGTAAGAGGTCAGTGTCCAGGCTCAGTGCAGTGGGAGAAGAGACTTGGGCGCCAACTGCTATTCAAAGAGACTTTCCACCAGTCCTCCTTATCTTAGATGCATCTCACCCTTGCTTCAAGGGGGGCCGGGAGCTGTCGGTTCCTAAGGCTGTAGAGGACGCTGAAGCAGTTTCGTGAGTTCCCTTGTTACCTACTATTACTCACTTTTTTAAAAAATCCCTTACCACTCCTTCAACTGCTTTCCAACCTCATAAGTTGGGTTGTTGTCATAAGGGCTGTTATCCCTTCCTGAGGTGCTTATGCCTTTAGCAAATTCTTTCACTATTGTTTTATTTGGGTTTTAGGAGGAACAAAATTACATGTGGTCCATTCCGTCATCTTTACTAGAAATGCCCGATATTTGCCTACCATTTTGGTATATACATTGATCGAGTGTGTGCTTTGTGCATGTTTATTGAGTACTTAACTTGAATTTTAGAAGAAACATGTTTCAAATTATAGCACGTATGGAATTAGGGACACTTCCGTTCATGACGGACACCACACCATTGACTATTGCTTTAAGTTACCCAGGGCATTTTTTTTAAAAAAAATTATCTCACTTAATCTTGTGAGGTAGGCAAGGATCTAAGACCCAGAAGAAGAAGATCAACGCAGCTAGTCAGTGGTGGGCCAGCTCTCCAGCATGTCTTCTGGCTTCTGACTGGACCACGTGGTTTCTCTCTTCGTCCTTTTGCCTTTGTTTTGACAAAGAAAACAAATTAGGAAAATGCGTAATGTGTAACTTTTCATAAATGTGACACAGCACAGAAAGCTTGCTGAAAAAAAAAAAGAAATAGTCACATTCCTGAGATGTGAATCCTGGCAACCTCCCGACTCTGGTCCCGTTCAGGGACGACATTCTGTGGGCCTCCGTCAGGAAGGCCCTGTCAGGCCGGGTCTGAGGAGAAAGTGTTGTCAGTCGTGCCTGCGCCACACCAGGGCCTGCTGGTGACCTGGCTTGAGCGGAAAGTCTTCCCACTTGGTCTCTGTGGTGTCAGAGCTTTCCGAAATCTCACAGAAAGCAGCTCCCTCCAGTCCCCACGACATTCTCACGTCTTTGCTCCCGCAAGGAGATCAGCACAGATGTTTCCCATGACTGCGAGCTGTGAGAAGTTGTCAGGGCCTTTCAATCACTCTAACGGCCTATAAAAGCTTGCTGTATTTTCAGTTTTACTAAATATTTCTATAATTCAAAAATTATGGAAATGGATAATGTTTCTGTTCTCTGGGAGTATACTTAACAGCTGTGTGCATACCAGATGCAAATGAATATAGAGAAATAAATTGTGCATTTTATAGACTACACTTCATGTTCCCTGCCTCCCCCTTTAGACACCTCCAGCTCTCCTCTGGCCAGAATGGCGAAGGTGTCAGAGCGCTTTGCAGACTAGTCGGTTCTTAGTTCTACCGAAAGAAGAGCTGAGGTTCCCTCCGGCCTAAGCTGAGAAGCAGCTTGCTCAAGGTGATTGGGACGTTAGACGCCCTATGAAGTGGTTTCGGTCACTAACCTTCCCTAGTTCCAGTTGCCACAATTGTGAAACGGGGATATTAGCGGGGATATTGATCCAACAGAGTTTACTCGGGATTACGTGTGGTGAGTTCGGTTCCCAATAAACCGATTGGTAATTGTGTGGTGGAGAACTGGAACACTTTTTCGACTCCGAATTGGTGGCTGGAAAGGCCAGTCTCCGCTCTTCCTCACCTCTGGCCAATCCCAGTTCTGCCACTCACCAGCAGTGAGACTTGGGAGCAAATTACTAAGATCTCAGTGTCCCGGTTTGCACATCTGTGAAATGGGGATAATAACCGCACCTACTTCACAAAGGTGCTGTGGAGATCAGAGATGTCAGAGCATCTCGGGTGCTTAGATCAGGGCCCGGCACAGCACAGGAACTCAATAGATGGTGGCTGTTACCATCGCGAATTGCCCGTTGCCGAATAAATGAGGCTTACAGCCTGAGGATACTGCTTAAAGTAACTGAAGTTATGATGACGGTAACTGAGTTACGAGAATCGCTAACTTACATAATAGCCAGCATCTTACAAAGAAGTTTTTTACAGAGAGCAGTGGTTAATTAAGAGCATCCATCTTTTTTTTTTTTTTAAGATTTCATTTTTTCTTTATTTGACAGACAGAAAGAGAGATCAGTAGGCAGAGAGGCAGGTAGAGAGAGGGTGTGGGGAAGCAGGCTCCCCTCTGAGCAGAGAGCCCAATGCAGGGCTCTATCCCAGGACCCTGAGATCATGACCCGAGCGAAGGCAGAGGCTTTAACCCATTGAGCCACTCAGGCGCCCAAGAGCATCAGTCTTGACATCAGATGCACTTGGGTTCAAATCTTCATCTGTCACTTCATAGGCAGGTGAACGTGGGCCCCAGGTTACACATCTATGATATAGGGGTTAATAATACCTACTTCTTGGGTCTAGTTTGAGAATTAAATTATGTAATACACACAAAGAGTGTAGCTCAGTTTCTGACACATGGAAAACATGCTATAAACAATTATCATTTTCACAATGATAACTCCTCCAAGATCATATGACCCCTAAAAAGGCAGAGGAA
Source organism: Nasua narica (assembly GCA_028533885.1). Taxonomy (NCBI): domain Eukaryota; kingdom Metazoa; phylum Chordata; class Mammalia; order Carnivora; family Procyonidae; genus Nasua; species Nasua narica. The sequence continues at coordinate 116,717,178 of CM052800.1, read as the reverse complement.
GGACCTCAAATTCCACATTTTCCACCAAAATATATTTAGCCCTCCAAAAATGCTCTGTGATCCGCATGCTATTGTGATTTCCATTTTTGGTGGATGAATTGTTGGGATCTATCTAATTTTCTTAACCAAGGAAGGGACTTTCAGTGATCCTCAAAATTATTCCAGCATTGTTTCTATCTCTAGTTGTGCCCTTTTAATACTTCAGTTCAGGAGATCCCAATTTAGGTTATTGAGGGTGAAGAGAACAGAAGCTAATCCACGTTCATACCAAAGAAAGGACAGCCTTCATCCAAAACTGCGTTTTGTCAAATTCAGGTGATTATCCTCTCTGGCCTTGGTTTTTGATACATTTTACGGAATACACCCTTGTCACTTTCCCACCCTTATTTATGTTAAACAGGATAATTTCAAGCCTGGACATGTGTCAGTTTCCAGAGTGAAGAGCCATGGTTTCAGAACCTTAAATTAAAAACAGGGAGAGAATGTCCCATTCCGTTCCTCAGAAAGAACTCCATCTTTCTCAAGCTCACTTTCCCGTATTGCAGCCCTGCTTTCTCTCTGAATGGACTTGACAGAAAAATTATTTGGATGTGCTATGTGCTGTCAGCTCAAGCCAACAAACTGATGGTTTAATACAAAATGACATGACAGCCCAGGAATTTCTTACTGAAACCTACCTCACGCTCAAGTTGCGGGGAACAAGTCTTCCCACCTGGGAATTTTAAGTAACAGTTTGACATGCCCTAATCTTCTGGTTGTCGATTTCTTAGGAAAGGAACAAGCCCCAGAAAGGAGGGTGTGTGGGGCGGGGGAGAGGCAACAGGAAATATATTCTCATGTCCCTAAAGACAAGGTTATTTCTACCCAAGGAAGGGAAATCTTCTCCCAACGTCTCCAGTGGAAACAAATTTCTCTGTCTGTTCCTCTGTCTCTCTCCGCCCCCTCCCTCCTTGTTCCCTCTCTCAACCCACAAGAATGCTCAAAAGAGCTTGAAACATCCAACAACTCAAAAACAATGTCAGGAGTCAATTTATTATTCAGCTTTCAGGATTACTAGTTTGCCAAGTGAAATTGTCCAATATTGAGTAATTGAGTAGTTATGGCACAGCTGGTTGGCAGAAAGCCTCTTGCCTGGGACGGTGGGACTAGCTCCTGACAACTGTGAGACTGTGAGCCGGTCATTCGACCTCTCCGGGCCTCAGTTTCTTCATCTGGGAAAATAGGTGGTGGGTGGTAGGGACGGGTTTGATAATTTAATATTTAATGATGCGCATGTTTTATAGACCTCAGCTGGGGAAATTCTGGCTGTTCCTCTAGAACAAGAATTAATAAGGAATTGTTCTAGTAGTCTTCTCTCAGAAATAATATAACTATTAGTTTATAAGTAGAAACTGTGTTAGAATGAGGGATCTGCATACACGGCAAATAAAAAGGTAAAAAAATAAGGTCCCAAGTAAACTTAGAGCCGGAAGGGCTCATAGGAATCCTCTGTCTATCCCCTCCTTCTACAAAGATGTGGCCAGAAGTCCAAAGCGGCCGAGAGTCAGAAACCCCCAACCCCTATCTCCCAGCACCCTTCTCCATACACAGGAGGCCTGCTGCTGTCCCCCAACCATTGGGGTAAGAATTACTCAGCCTGTGAACTCTTGTTCTGTTCTCTTTTTGGCAAACAGAATTTTAGGACCAGAATGATGGATGGAGTCCCGTCATTGCCTTTGAGATGTTAGGATTCTCTCACGCATCTCTGTGGGTACAGAGGGAGAAACAAAGAGAGAGATCCACTGGGTGTTCCTTTGAGGGAAACGGCCCTGATAATGAGTCAGTGCTTTTACAGAAGAACAGGCCTAGGGAAATTACTTGCTCACTTTATGTGAAGTATTCTGCCTTTACCTAGAAACTTGTCATTTATATGTGAACTTATCCCTTATATAGGGCACGTTTTTTCTTCAAAGTCAGAAAAAAACATTTGTGTCACATGGAGTTTCATGTAATAATTATTTCTCCCATTACAAGTAAAATTAATATGCTGAGACATAAATATGCTCATCTTTCCAGCTGCTGACCTGATTCTGTTGTCAGCTCTGAGTTTATCAACTTAAAGTCATGACAACTCTTACGTGTCAACATTAACTAGCCTTAATTACCTTTTTATACATAACTAAACTGTTTAACTGGTGGCTGCATTGCTCACTAGGAGTGCTTATATTTAAAAGCGAGTTAAAAAATCAATAAAGCACCTTATGAGCTAAACCACAATACAATCCTGAGATGATATTTTGCCAGATTTGACTGATACAGTGCCCCGAAGGCTGCTTAGAGCCATCAGTTAAATAAATCATCTTTGTACATTGACGGCAAACAGAGAAAGGAAAGTTCTACTGCATTTGACATAAGAAGAAAACCAAATCCACAGCTGAGAGTGGGAGAAAGGTAGAAAAATCAGTGTGCTAACTCTTCCAGAAGCTAACTATACCTTTTCTGTGGGGTTGGAAAGGAGCCAAATTATCAGCTAAATCACAGGCAACATATTTGAATCACATAAACCTTTAGACAACAGTTATTAAAAAAACATTTGGGAGGATAAAGATTTAATTCTTTCTTCCTCGTTTTTAGCAGAAGGATGTTAGATCATTTTAAACTCTACCCCTTTGGTGTACTATTTTAATAAAGGACCGAATTTATCCAAGTACCTAGCTTTAAAAAATGTGGTTCCGTGTATTTTGAAAACCAAGCCAAGAAACACAAGACCCATAAAATCCAAGCATATTAAATGACGGTTCCTTTTTCCTTAATCCACCACCACAAATATCAATTAAATGTAATTATATTAAATAGGTTTCCCCCCGAGAGCAAATAAAGATCTGCCAGGACACAAATTGCTACCCAGGTGAACAATATATAATTTTCTTGAGTACACAGGCAAATACAGATGGTATACACCAGAATGTAATGTAACAAATGTGTGTTTACTGTAACGTATACATTTATTTATTTATTTATTTTAGCTACCAAATGGCAGAGGGCCAAAAAGTACTAATAAAATATATGAGTTTTTCTTTCTCTTTCCTTGGATGAGAGGATAAATATTGCATTTTATACTAATAACTGCTAATTAAAAGGCTATTAATCTAAGACAATAATAAATACACAGACTCAACTAGAAGCAAATGCCAGAAATGAACTTGCAAGTTTGGGTTAAAAAAAAAAAAGTTAAACTGATTTAAACAACTATTTTTCTTATTAAAAACAAATGTTTTACGGAGCTTGCTAGGAGAGGAAGGAATGAATCCATAAATAGGAAAGGAAAACAGGTAGGATAGAATGTATTTTGTTAGCTCTTTTAGGGACTAATTATTCCACTCTTGTGGAAATAAAAGTGCAGAGAGAGAAGTGGGATGGGCGAGTAAAGGGACAAAACAACTTTCTCAATTATGAAAATGAGCTGCCCAACAGATGTGGAAATTCAAAGATCTCAAGGAACATTTCTCCAGAAAGGTTTTTTCTCCTCCTTCTGCAGGAAAAATGAGCAAATGTCGTGCCCAGGTTCTTTTTCATTATATGATACGTAAGGTCTGAATTTCTTGTCAGATGTTTTCAGGGATGGAAATTTAATTCATTCTCGGTGTTGTATGGAAAACCCTGAAAAATTTAAGATTGACTATGCTGATATGTCAAGTATTTTTAGTCTCTGCCCTTTTAAAAGTAATACAAATAATTATCTCCAAACAGAATCTTGGAAGCAAAGGCATTTTCCTTGTGCTATTGCTCACTCTCTTCAGGTCGGAATGCCCCCCCCCATCCCCGCACTGACTTCCATAATAAGAATATTCCACTTTCAGATCTAGGAAGTGCTATTATAGAAAGGCAGAAGTTGGAGCTTTTGAACCTATTCATCCTCAACTTTCTCAGCTAGAAAACATCAGAAGTGACCACTAAGCACCCTTAAGTGATTCTATGATTTCCTATACAATGTCAAATAATATGACCCTGACATAGGACTGATACCGATGAATTAGATGTTGCTAAATAAGTAGCTGTGTGCTCTTCTCTCTTCAGGGCCCAGGGTAACCCTAGGGTCTCACTTTTACCTGATGATGGGCTTGAGGGGCTCTCCTCCCTTCTATGGATGTCCCTCTAGGTGCCTAGAGACACTCCTTAGGGGTTGGAGTGGCCCAGCTCTACTGAGCTAGTACTGGGACAGTATGAGGACCAGAAAAGTCACAATCGTCCACCTTCTCCACAGGCCAGACTCTTCTCCAGAAGGGGTGGGCAGATGGACCCCACAAGGATCCCTTTTCCCTTCCTCACTTAGGTCTTTCCGTCGCATCCCTTGCCCCCCATCATCAATACCCAAACCTCCTTATTCCTCCTCTTCTTTACCCTGTTAGGTATTACTAAACCCCAAGCTTCCTGTTCTGCCTTGTAAATCTTTTTTTTTTTTTTTTAAGATTTTATTCATCTATTTGAGAGACAGAGAAAGTGAGAGAGAGCATGAGAGGAGAGAAGGTTAGAGGAAGAAGCAGACTCCCCGTGGAGCTGGAAGCCCGATGTGGGATTCGATCCTGGAACTCAAGGATCATGACCTGAGCTAAGGCAGTTGCTCAACCAACTGAGCCACCCAGGCACCCGTCTGCCTTGTAAATCTTAACCGCCTCCTGGAGTTGGTGAGTTTTAGCTGCCCTCTCTCTTGCCAGCCTCCGTAGGCTGGTGGGAACCGGAGAGGAGCTTCTGTCCTAGGAGAGCACGGAGGGAATTTACAGCTGGGTTCAGCCCTCCTTCCTTCCTTTCCACCCTTCCCACTTCAGTCTACCTCCCTGCACTCTCTTGCGTTTCCCCATCCCCTCCCTTCCTTCCCTCCCTCTCTTCCTTCCTCTCCTCCTTCTTTTCTTCTTTTTGTTCTTCTTTTTCTAGAGATGTTACTTAATCTTAAAAATATTACTTAATCACAGTGAAGTTCATGGCATGTTATGTACACCAGTCCAAGAAAGGCTCCTCCCTTGTGTTCGTTCCTTCGTTCCTTCGTCCTCCCTTTTTTCCTCCCATTCCCTTCTCCTTTTGCCCTACCCACACCAGGAAATCATTGTAATGTTCACTACAAATCCTCTTGTTTGTATATGCGCTTTTAAGATTCAGAAGCTACTTTTCTATACATGTCTTTTAATTTATCTGAGTGGTATTACATTATACATCTCATAATATTTCTTATAAATTGTCACTCGGCCTCCGATGCGCAATACCTCGCCCATGGCTTCTACCAGCTACATGGCATTTCCTGACAGATATTCAACACATGTCTCCTGAGTGGTGATTGCCTCAACCAACCTTCCACCTCAAATGGCACTGTAATGGACATCCTCGCACATTTCTCTTTATTGACACTTGTGAAAATTTATCTGGGACAACTACCCAGGAATGGAATGCCTTAACTTGGCCCGCTCCTGCCAGGTTATTCTCCAGATGGGGCCATGCCAAGTTTCACACCCACCTGTGGTGTGTAAATGTTCCTCTATCCCCACATCCCCAACAGCATCTGGTCCCTGGAAGCAATTTAATGAAGAACGACTATCACAGTTCATAAAGTGGCTGGAATCTTCTCTACATTCTCTGGTTCGTTGCTTCCAAAATTCTTCCTCAGTTTCAAAAAGAATGATGTCATACATCTGGGTATATACCAGAGAGTTTATTTTTAGAAAGCATGTGACAATATTATTATCAAATTGCAAAAAGAACGGAAAGAAAACTGCATTACCTTGGTCTAAGAAGTTCCCAAATGTCCTACGCTAGGAAAACATAATTGATGAGCGAGGCTCCAGAAGAAATATATTAGGGTCTGCTGGTCAGTTTGAAGACAAAGCTGAAAAGTGGTCTCATCTGGTAATGCTTTTACCTATTAGATCTTAGTCTAGTTTCACCTGGAAAGCTACTCCTAACCCTCAAGGTTGGATAGGTGCACCTTCTGAGCATTAGGCCTGTTTGCTTGTCTGTCTTCCGCCCTAGGCTCTGTTGGGCAAGCATGAGAGCTGTGCCTCTTGTCTTGTTCGTTGCTGAACTCTAGTGCCTAAAAGAGTGGCAGACACATACTGGTCATGAAACAAATATTTGTTGAATAAATGAACGCATAAATAGGTAAGATGATTTTGGATTGCCAAAGCCTAACACAGTGCTTGATCTGGACCTTGGGTTAAATAAATGGATAAATTCACGAACGAATGTCCGTGTCTATCCCTGTTCCTCCAACTCCTCTTCTCCCCTTTGGGCTTCCCCATCATCTATTCCTCCTTGAGTTTTTGCTAGATGGGCAGCAACCAGCAGAGCCTTAGCTCATGCTACTGTCAGCGGTCCCTTTCTCACTCCAGGATGTAAGGTGTTGGGGAAACTAGAAATGACTCATGCTCATGGAAAAGGTGTGAGACTCAGGGAAGGAGTGAGAATAGCCAAGAGGTAATACTCCAGTTGGGTGTGCATGAGCACATCCACACCTTCCCCTGCCCTCCCTTCCTCTGCCCCCGCAACTTATCCCCTTCTTCCTCTACCCCTTCTAGGCTTTATCCTGCATGACATTCTAATGAAGGGCTGGTTTGGAGGTGGAGGTCCCCTGATTATACACAGATCTATACGTGTGCATACCAAAGAGAAAATGCATATAATCATATTAAGACCATTTGTTTTCATATCTATACATTTTATAGTGATCTAAAGTTGACAGTTTCTAGGCATAGTTTTCCCTAAATAAGCCCTCCATATTTTTCCTGGATGTGAAAGACCGTTTTCGCAGCCAGAAAAGAGCACTTGAGAAATTCTTAGGGACTGAATGGCGCTTCAGGCCATCTTCTTTGGTTAACAAGCACTGAATAACTCATCTTCAACTGTGTTTCTACCTAATTAAAATCAGCAGAAGAGCCTTTTGAATCAAAGCCATCCCACCCAAACTATTTGGACTGGAGAACTCGGACATTTGATAGCTCTAGCCCAAGCCAGTTACATTCCAAATATGATAAGACATTTGCTTATGCAATAGACTCTGCTCCGTGTCTGACTGAAGGGCTCTCACCTCTCTGCATCAACCTTGGCTTTCACACAGAGATTGCAATGGGACCTTGACAGCACAAATTATGGGGCCCTGCCACAGCCTTCACTTAGCGATTACTTTAAAAGAGAGCATTTATGCTAAATTTATGTTCCTTGAGGACACGGCCCATAACTTACAGCTTTTAGCATAGGGTCTTACTGATAAAGTAAGATATCAAGATTGGTTGACTTATTGATAAAAATTTTAAAACTCAAATTAGTCCTATTGTTCATGTGGTTCCTCCTTCTTAGGTTGAGGACAGTCCCACTGTCCTGCCCTACCTCTGACACAGTCCGGGTCTAAGAGCCCCACCTCCTCTGGCATGAGATCATCTTGGGCTCCATAGAAGAAAAGGGCCATTTTAGGCCAAAAAAAAATAGCCTCTATTTTCAATAAACCAAGTTACCTAGGCCAGCCAAGAGAATTTCTTTTTAAAAAGGAAAAAAATATATATTGGACAAGCAGATTTTTAAGAAGATCTCCATCCTTGGAAAAGAAATAGGGTTTTGTTTCCATGCCATGGAATTTTCTCTGAATGACCTGAGCCAGAGGGCAATTTTGCCTATAATTAAACATTATGAAAACCCTCAATAGAATGAGAGTGTTCACCTGCGCGGACACTGCCTTCTAGATACTCGGACTTTTTGGAGAATAAATGGAAGAGTTGGTTTGGGCCAAGTGACTTGGGTACATTGTGATGACTCATGGGATCTGTCTGTAGATGATTGTAGATGTCTTATGGAAATGTATCCTGCAAGCCAGGACATAAATTCTGTCAGGAATTATTTCTGGAACAAAGCAGGGAATGCATACACACTACATTCTAGATCTCCATATGCTAGACCCCAATAAAAGGAAGACCTGAATGCCTAGAACCTCAGTCTGACTGAAAATAATGCCTAACATTTATTTGGCTGTTATCACTGTTTTATGGCCCCGTTCTAAGCACTTTGGATATATTAACCCATTTCATACTATTACTATCCCCATTTTACTGATGAGGAAACTGAGGCACAGAGAAATTAAGCAACTTACTCAAAGTTACACAGTTCAATCAAGGCAATTTGGTTCCAGGGTCTTTTTTTTAAAGAGGATTCTATATGACTTGCCTGGTAGACAGCCTAGGCTCCAAGAGGGCCAACAGAAGAAGCACAAAGCCCAGTTTCTGCCTACAAGGACTGCATCGTCTTGGGAAGAAAAGATTATGGTGGAGCTTCTGGACAATACAAGTGTTCGGTGTACATCCAGCAGGCTAAATCCCCTGGAATAAAGGGGAAGAGATTCCCACCATTGGGAGAATGCCTCTGTGGTTGTTATTTTGGCATTTCTCCATGATTTTACTGAGAAATTGCCCTGACTTAGATGCCTTACCTAATGAAGACCACCCCACCTGCCTCTGGAACCTTCTCTGGGGTGCCAACACAATCCCATTGAGAGCAAGGCCTACATCCAACTACCTGCCCCTTTCTTCTTCCCAGCTCCTCTTCTAAAAGAAAGTCTGAATTTGTTTCAAGAATTTCAAAGTGAATGTTTTCAATCTACCAGAGCCTGCTTACAAATATGAAGCTATTCTATATTTTTCCCTCACTTAAAGTATGCTTGTGACAACACATGATGACCGGGACTTACACAAAAGATATGTCAAAAGATGAATATTGACATATTTACTCTACAAAAATACAGTTAATTCCTCTATAGAGTGAGCTTCCTTAGCGAGTTTAAAAATATGATTCAAACTCCAACCCCTCCCCTTAGCTCCACCATATACTCTCCATCTTGTTTCATTTTAAGTGATTTTTTTTTTCCCCAGAAACACATTTATTGTGTGTTTACTATGTATGCTTATCTGGGAGCTTATCAGCAGAATTCTCCCCAACACCTAAAAATATGTAGAACTAATCTAAAGTTGAATACAAGTGGTTCTATAAACATTGGAGCCCCATCCCCCCTTATTCTTGGCACTCTGAATAACCAAGTCCACAGCTCCCTTGGGGTCTGGATGAGTGCATGAGCTTACTGCTGAAAAGAAGAAACTGCTGTTCCAATTACAGATCAGGGCTGGAATGAGCATCCTGAGTCATAGCTACAAGCCACAGAAGAATATTGGCTCCAAGGAGGCGCATCAGAACTGACAGTTACCTCAAGGTAAACAATTTGACTATAAAGTACAGTTTTATGGCCCCGGTAAGTGATTTCCACTCTGCCTCACAGGTGTTATGTGCACATTTTTTTTCTTTGTTAAGGAAATTGTAATATCCTACTCTTAGCACCACAGAATCCCCTCTCCCAGAGAGCGTATTAAATGACTTTCCAGTTTCCAAGGCTTAGTTAAGAGCTCTGTAAAAACAACGACATATTTTATTTTACACAGGCCGTTGCTAAGCATGTTGACTGATTCTCTCCCTGACAGCTGTTTTCAGCTAGGAACCCATTCAATTTCACGTGAAAGGACTTTAAAAAGACTGCTCTTTTCTTCCTTTCCTTTTTGCTTGAATTTGTTTTGTTTTTTGTTTTGTTTTGCTAGAACATCTTATTGAAAGCCCCCAAATAATGGATGATCATTAGCCAGCATGCTGGGAGTACAGAGACCTCTAAAATAACGCACATGCCTTTCCCGCCAAATGCTTGTGTTGATAGCCCAGGATCTGGCTTATTCAAATGTGGTAAGATGTTCCTGAGAAGCCACACTTCTATCTCTAAGCATCCTCTTTGGTTTATTCTCTACAGTTTGGCCAGATGAGCCTCAAGAAAGGAAAGAACTTCCTCTACTCCCCGATGGAGCAATAGAGAGGCAAGTTCAAGTACTCATGATGGGCTGTGAGTCAGACAATCCAAATTCTGGCTTTGTCTGGGTCTCAGTCAGTCTGGGCTGCTGTACTAGGATGCCACTAGACTGGGTGCCTTAGACAAACGTTGATTTCTCACAGTTCCGGAGGCTGGGAAATCTGAGATCAAGGCACAAACACATCCCATGTCGGGTGACTTCCCAAGTCGATCTCACTCCCCAGCTTGCAGGTATCTACCTTCTCGCTGTATCTTCACATGGCAGAGAGATTGAGTTCTGGTCCCTTTATCTTTTTATAAAGACACTAATCCTCATAAGGGCTCTGCCTTCATGACTCACATATCTCCTCAAAGCCCCACCTCCTAATACCATCCCATTGAGGGTTAAGGTTTCAACATATGAATTCGAGGGGCACACAAATGTCTAGTCCTTAGCAGTGTATTATCTTCCACTAACTATCCTTAATGATATGTACTACTTCTCAGTAAATTTACTCCTTCTCTATAACAGGGCAGGATGCAAATCAGGTCTTTTCGTGGTCTTGTATTTTCAGCCTGGCACAACGCTGGTATAATAGGTGTTCAATATTATTTGAATGAATGGATGAATGTTTAATGACTCAGATGGGAGGAAGAGAAGATTTTCCCAACTGATGTTTAAGAAAGCAGTCAGCCCCTAGATAGGCAGCATCTCTATTATAACCATTTTCACTAAAGGGATGTCGTGGCCCCTCCTTTTTCCTCCTCCGTGATCGGAAGGTCCTTGATTTCTATTCTCACTCTTGGGAGGAGGAAAAGCAGAAAGAGAAGGAGGAGATTGAAGAGGCTCCTCCTTTCCAAACACTCACAATAAATTTTCTCAATGACAGCTTTAACTACATAAAGGCTATAATTGCTTTCCTCAAAGTATGGTGGACAGAATTATTCTGAAACCTTTGCTCACTAGGGAGAATTTATCGAGTGGGAAAAGAACAACAATCCAAATTTTTCTGGATGTTTGTCAAACAAATGAGTCTTAAAAGTTAATCCAAAGGGGAGCCTGGGTGGCTCAGTTGATTTGAGTGTCTGACTCTTGATTTTGGCTCAGGTCATGATCTTGGGGTCGTGATATCAAGCCCCATGTTGGGCTCTGTGCTCAGTGGGGAGTCTGCTTGAGATTCTCTCTCCCTCTCACTCTGCCCTTCCCCCTGCTCACACGTGCACAAGAGCTCTCTCTCTAAAATAAAGAAATAGGGGCGCCTGGGTGGCTCAGTGGGTTAAGCCTCTGCCTTTGGCTCAAGTCATGGTCTCAGGGTCCTGGGATCGATCCCCATATCAGGCTCTCTGCTCAACAGGGAGCCTGCTTCCCTCTCTCTCTCCACCTGCCTCCCTACCTACTTGTGATCTTTCTCTCGCTGTCAAATAAATAAAATAAAATCTTAAAAAAATTTTTTTAAATAAAAAATAAAATAAAGAAATAACTCTTAAAAAGCAAACAAACTAACAAAACAATTAACCCAGGATTCCTCTTAAAGACCAAAAAAGCAAACACATTTTTTATTAATTAAATATGCTTCTTGTTGCTAGCATATTTCTTTTAAATAGGTCACATTTTAGATATATACTGAGCCTTAGCTTATTTACTTCCCATTTAGATAAGCAAACTCCATACCCCTCTGGTTAGAGTCAGCATTTGTCTACATTTCCACTCATTTGGAAAGGAAGACTGTGGAGTCCTTAGGTCCTCTGATTTAGCTCCTTCACTTTGAGACTTGGTTTTCTCATCTTAAGTTGCCAGAATGGGCTAAACTCCCCAGGGCTTCAGGAGTGGGGTGGGAGGAGTAGAAAAAGCACAAAATACCTAATCATTTTAGTGGTTAGGTACCATTTTAATCTGAGTTGATACTAGTTCACTCTATAAGATTTTCTCTGAACAAAAAGGAGGTTTGACATTAAAAAAAAAAAAAAAGGTCTGCAAACCCCTGGCTTAAATGAATAATGCTTAAGGTTCCTTGGGGTTCCAGATTCCTGTGGTAGAGATTAGCTTTATCATTTTTCCCCTTAACTAAAATTTGCAATAAAGTTGTTGAATCTTCATTTTTAAAAGCAAGAAATAGCCATGCCGTCTCTGAGGTTGAGCTTGTGGTAAGGAATGCAATACTCTCATTTATAACGGTTTTTCTGGAAAGCACTGGATCCCCATATAGAAGACCTGCTTTGTGTAAGGATCCCAGAAGGGGCAAAGCCGAGGCAAAGAACCAGGGACCGTACCTCTGCCACTGAGAGGGGAGGTGGTTTAGGGTAAGAAGACAGGGGCAGTGCGAGAATTTCAGTGAGGGAAGTTGTGGAAGAGAATGGCTCTGGGAAGAAGGCAGGCAGTGTGGAAGGGGGAAATGGTTCCAAAGTATCTACTTAGCTTGGAAAGAAGAAAAGACATGTGAGGGGCCTTCCCCTGGCAGGACCCTGCAAAGTCATAGCCGGGAGAGGGAGGAGGAAACAAGAAGAGGGAGAGAAGTGACAGCACAAAATTAGGAGAACATGGTGACAGCTTGGCAGCCTTTCTAAACAGTGCTTGCCAGGGGTGCCTGGGTGGTTCAGCCAGTTGCACTGAGTGTCCAATCCTTGGTTTCAGCTCAGGTCAGGATCTCGTAGGTTGTGGGATTGAGCCTGGCATCTGACTCCTCATTCAACAGGGAGTCTGCTTGAAGATTCTCTCCCTCTCCATCTCCCCCTCTCACACACGCATGTGCGCTCTCGCGCGCTCTCTCTCTCTCTCTCTCAAATAAATAAATAAATATTTTTTTAAAAATCAAAAGTGCTTGCCAGTGGAAGAGAAATAAAAGGTTAAGATCCAAAGAAAATCAAACACAAATTTCACAACAAAAGGAAGGAACAAATAGGAACACATACATACCCCAAGAATGGAAAATGAGAAGAAAAGTTGAACTGGGAGGATTTGGCCCAGGAAGGGTCCATTCTAAACCACATGGGAAAAAGATGCACCTTGGTGGAAGTTAACAGTCCTAAAGATTCACTTCCGGGTCAAACGATCACTGAAGGGTCTTAAAACTGCCTCCATAAATGGCCATATTCATTTCATGGCACTCAAAGGGCTCAGAACACACTCTTAAAACATCTTAGAGCGAAAATCTGAGGGCTAACTAACACCAGCTTTTATTCCCAACGCTTCCCTACGTACCAGCTGCACAATATTTATTTCTCTTCACTTCCTCTTTCTGTTAGATTTTTATCAAAGCTTTAAGAAGTCTTTGAGGAAAACAAGGAAGATGCAGATTTCCACAGAGAAAGAAAAAAAAAAAACCTAGTTGAAAGAAGTAATTCTGTTGAGGATCTAGGGAACCATGTTTTGCAAATCTAAAAGGTTTAGTGATTTAAATATTAGAACTCGTTTCTGTGGAAAGTTAAACCAAGTCTATTTTTAGTCCTTATTCACTGTGAACTCTCCATACCTACTTAGGCGAGAGTCTGTGAGAGGCGACAAGCCGAGAAGGTCATGTTCCCTTCAGGTTTGAATCTTTCCATGAAAATTCTACTGAGTCTGCCCTGAAATTTGTCGCTGTCGCTCATTTTTAAAAGTGACACCTAGTACCCTTTATTGATACTAGGAGTAATTATTTATTTACTTATTTATTTGCCTTAGTCACAAGAGTAAGAACACTCTATGGTTAAGAAGGAAAGGTGATCTTAGGGGCACCAAGGTGGCTCAGTCTATGAGCGACTGACTCTAGGTTTTGGCTCAGGTAGTGATCTTGGGGTCATGGGATCAGGCTCCATGCTCAGCAGGGAGTCTGCTTGGGTTTCTCTCTCTCCCTCTACCCCTCCTCCCCTCCAATAAATAAATAAATCTTTAAAAAACAAGAAGGAGAGGTGATCTTAGACAGTTTCCTGGAGCCAAGTGCCCACATCCCCAAAACGACATTAGATGTTTAATGCAAATGACAAATTTATAAAGACCTTGTTTTGTGCTAAACCCATGATGGAGAACTTCTGAGGTGGTTTCCTCCTTGACGGGAAAGGACACGGCTATACCATCTTTCTTTTCCGGAATGTGACTAACTGAGATGATTTGGAAACCTTGCTCTGCAGAAATCCCTCTCCTTGAGGGGCAGGTTGCTTCCTTTCTTGCATGTTATGGAAGGAACAAAACAAAAACAAAAACAAGCCCAGGAGGGAGCATTGCTGGAAGGCTGGAGAAGCACCGTGTCCCTGTGGCGGCCAAAGCCGAGGAAGCCTTTGGATCTCTGCACCTCCTCTCACTAAAGCATGAATGTGCCGAACCAGGACTCCCAGGCCCCACCCCGGTACCCCCCCTCCCTTGGCCCTGCCTCCCCACTTCAGCAGGCCCAGGGCCCCTAAACCAGTGCATGACCTCTCACCTTTATTTTGCTTTCCCTCTGCGGCTCATTTTGTCCCTGGACACAGTGAAAACCCCCCTCCTCTGCACTCTTCCGATCTGCCGGGTCACTCACCTCTTCCCTCTCTAGATTCCTTCCATGCCCAAAGTCTGACCTGAGAACCCGGTATTAAATCTCCAAGTACCCTTTCTTTTTCTCTAGATCAAGCACATTTAGTTTGCAATCCCATTCAAATGGTGAACTGAAAGACAGGCAGGCCTCTCCTCACTTTTGTTGTCCTCAAGGTCTTTGCCTGAGCCTCACTCTGGAATTCTCTGCTGAGGTGACTATTCCACCTGGAGGACAAGGACGAAGAGGTCACAAAAGCAAATACTCTCCAGAGATAGGTCAGAATTGTTTCTTTTCCTTAAGCACGCAAAGGGCGTGACAGACTTCCCCACCAAAGTCCCTCTCTTCTCGTTGTTGGAGTCAAGTGATAGCATCTGAGCAAGGGAGAAGTATTGTGGGGGGAGGGTGGGAATAGAGTTTTAAGTGTGTATTCTTTTCCCCCTAATGGAGGCTTTCCCTCTCTCCTTGGTATTTCCCAATTTTAAAAATCATGTCTGATTTTAAATTAAAAGAATGTGTGGTTTATTAAAGCCAGTTTCTAAGCCTTAGAAATCTATTTTTTCTTTTTATTCCATCATCAGGTATCTATTAAAAATGTTTCTTTATCGAGGGGCACCGCTGTCTGCTACAGTAGGGTGCACACTGATAAAGAAAACATGCACAGCTATTACCCTCACGGAGCTTGCTCTCTCTCCTAAACGAGGCAGATTCTGAGCAATCACTTAAACATATAAGCAAAATACTCATGGGTAGACTGTAGGATGTGTGAATTACATCTCAATAAGACCCTTACCAAGAAGTAAAGACGACTGAGAGAGGCCTTTATAAGCAGGTCTCCAGGGAGACCTCTCTGCCGTGTACTCACTGAGCATGTGCTCACAGTAATTACCGTCTATACGTGCTCACATGGTACCCGATGCCCACTAGGTGCTTCTCGAAACATCTATGGCCCAGACAAAGCATGATGAGCCAGGATTGGACCTTTCCTCATTGAAGATTATGGAGAACAGAAGGAAACACACAACATCTGGCTACCACCTCCTGTCACAAACATTCTGGTCCCATTTTAACTTGGCTAATTGGGTCGGCCATTCCTGTGGCCACTCCCCTCGCCCCCTCTTTGGGGGGATAACTTTAATCTCCAACTGCTTCATTTTCCACTTTGGTGAGTCACCGGGCAGAGGATGGAGAATGTAAGTCATTACTTTCCTCATCTTTGCAGGTAATTTGATACTGTACATGGTCCTTTAGAATGTTTCTTCTGTATTTAAATCTTGGCAAGGGCATGCTACATTGTTTGCAATTCTTCTATTCTCACTGCCAGCTTTTTCTGGAAAAATCATAGAAAATAAGATGCAGGATACATCAAGCCACAACCACTTGGCTCCCTGGTGTTTTAGGGTTTTTCTCATTCCCTTGTGCCCCTCATTGGTTTCTAGCGCTTGCTCTCTCATGCTCGCTCTTCCTCTCTCTCTGTCTCTCTCCCCTTCTCTGTCACCAGCCCCCACCCCCCACACTAATTCTTCTGAAGAGACCCTCTGGAGACTCTCCTGAGACCCCTGGTTGTACTCAGGGGCTCCTTGAGAACATGTTAATCCCCTTCCTCTTTCACACCCTGAAAATTAAACATTCCAAAAATACTCTTCTTCCAGGTGACATTGACTGGCTTAATCTCTAACAGGTTTTCTACTTTCATTGACACGAGAGGCAGAGAAAAATTAGGTGTTCTCCAATGGGCTCTCTAGGAATACAATGCAAGGAAGCTCCTAATCTAAACCAGCCCAGAATTCCAATGTTTTGGACATGTCCTACAATCTACAAATTGTTAGAGCTAGCTCCTTTAATAACAGCAGGAACTTGTTGGACTTCCAAAAGATAAATTAAGTTACTATTTGCTGCCCAGGGCCACATTCAGGGAAGTCTCCTCTTCTGGGCCAAACCAATGGTTACAAGCATGAGAGTGTTCCTTTGGTGAACAGAGATGAAAACTGAGAGTTATTTACCATCGTTCATCACTAACTACATTAAAATATAAGCCTTGGCCCTTGAGTCAGAGTAAAACACTGTTTTCTTGAAATTTGAGTTTGAATGTTTTCAATATATTAAACCAGACTCTGCAGTAAAACACCGACTCTGTATTTGTTAGCTTTATGTCGGTCACGTGTCCGAAGGATTTCTTTTAAATCAGTAGCTCCACCCAGATTTATTTGTGGGTGGTATTGGATCTTTATTACCCAATGCATCTACTGAGGATCAGCTGCTGGGGGGACAACCCCAAGTAGAAGTGACTGGTTTGTTGTGAATAGACAACAAAATAAGGAATTTGGACCATGCCCAAATAGAAGAGCATATCTGATTCAGTTCTTGCAAAAAGGGGGCCATCGACAATTCAAAGATTCCGTCGCCGGTTTGGCCAAGAATGTGAAAATGCTCAATTCCTTATACAGTATCAGCAGAGCCAAAGGATGTATCATTTAAGTATAGATGTAAGACAACCCTGCAATTATATCGATATAAGCACTGGAGAGTGCCATCGGGGGGCTGAGCACACAGGTAGATTTTTTTTCCCCCTCTAAATTTTGGAATTTGACAAAGTAATCAATTAGATGATTAGTTCTATTAGGTAAGTGTGTCTCCTTGGTTCTTCTTTACACTCAGCCCCACGAACATGGTGCTGCTATGTGTTGTCACTGGATTGAAAGCTAATTTTGCAGGTAGCAAAATTGCAAAAGCCAATTTTGTTGCCTGAAAGGTTGCCTTATATTTCTGAAAACCAACTATGCAAGTAGCTGTGAGAGTTGGGCAAACACACACTTCTCTGTGGCTTCCAGTCTCCGGTCAATGGCACATCCACCCTTGCTCACCTGCAGGTCAGAGCAAGCCAAGAAAGGACGGAGCCACAGGGGCTGAGATATACGTGGAGTCTACAGCAGACGCAGTCGTTGCTCTCAGGGATTTGGATCTTTTTTCCGTTGAACAGAACTTGGGTCTTATTATTTTCTCTGTGAAAATACCGAGCTGTGTTGTGGGTTGAATTATGTCTCCCAGAAAGACATACTGAAGTGCTAACCACTGGTATCTGGGAATGGGTCCTCATCTGGAGATGCAATCTCATGAAGAGGAGGACATCCTGGACAACGGTGAACCGTCATCCAATTACTGGTATTCTAATAAAGGGAGGGAACTCCAGACACACGGACGCACGGAGGATGAGGCCATGTAACAGGGAAGCAGACTCCAAACTGAGGGACCTACAAGCCAAGTGATGCCAACAATTAGGAGCAACCACCAGAAGAAGCTAACAGACGCAAGGAAGGATCTTAGCGACTTCAAAGAGGGTATGACCCTGCTGACACCTTGATTTTGGCCTTCCAGCCCCCAGAACTGTGAAAGAATAAATTCCTTTTGGTATAAGCCACACATTGGGCAAGGGAACTAATACAGATGGATGTTCATTTTTTTTCTTCCATTTTAGTTACTTAATCTTTAAATCTATTTTTAACTCGTACGGTGTTTGCCCATCAAGATTTGCAGGTTACATCTTTATTTAAAAATCCGTTTCTGGAAATGGCATTTTTTGTTGCCGACTTTGCAATGGAATGCTTGCATATCAAGGGAAAAGAAAGGAAATGCTTATTTGTGTGTTTAAGTACAGTGCTCTTGCCAAAATAAAACGAACATCTATCCATAATATGACAGCTAAATGGGGATTAATTCTGCAGCAGAAAATCTGCAGAGAATGAGCTTTCCAGCAGCATTGCTCCCATGGGTAGGGGGACACAATTCTATCTAAAACGGGGGCCCACCAATGGGCTTCTCTGTAATGTTTACACCGTTAAGTGCAGATGGAGTGATGAACAGACAAGATTTAAATCCTCCTCCATAAAGCACGGCTGTCGTTTAGAGTGGCAGTGAGGATTCAAGGGTATATAGCCTACTCCCTGCTACGCCCTGAAGGCCCAATGAAGAGAAATCACTGTCATTAATATTACCTGTAAGAATCCTGAATATTTTCTTACTGCAAATCACTCTGGATCCTTTATGAAAGGAAGAAAACTCCAGAAAAACAGGTGAAATATATTCAGGAGTTAAAATTTGCTAGCTCTTTTTCCAGAACACTTGCAAATCCTTGATTCCCCAGATTCTCTCATTTCTATATCCTGGCTACAAATCTGCTCCCCCCACACCCCCCTCTCCCCACCGCCACATACGCACCCCCCAAACAACAGCAGCTAATATTCACCCTAGCTTACACAGATACGTTCAACGTTAGCACTTGACGTGGACAGTGATCTGGACTGCAAATATTGTGTCTCCACAACAATAACCAGTGAATTGGTAAATACTTTATTGCAGAGTCGAAGGTCAAGCCAATACTACATTTCAGCTATGCGCATTGTTTTTGATCCAGAATAACCCTCAAGTTTGTTGGTACCTCTAGATGCTAAATTTTAAGTAAGGCCATTTAATTTTGTGGAAAACAGTAGTTAAAGTTAAGGCACAAAGGCAACGTTTGAGTAGGACTAGGTTTAGAGATAACATCTGCAAGGATTGGTGGGTCCTGTGTCCATGTGTGACTTTCACCAGATAAATGCCTATTCGCCTTTGCCAAGATAGCACCCAGCTGGGGCTCGATGCAGAAACCCCCAGAGTCCTCTCTCTGGAGAACCCGTGCCCTTTGTGATTGCTGTTGCAACCTCCTGTCACGATTGCTGAGCCTTCCCTGACTTGGCAAGTTAGACCCACACTCCTCAGGGGCCCACAGACCACAAGAGGGTGCTCCCACCTCTACCATCAGCCGCCATGCCCTGCGCTCCTGAGAACCTCTCCCTCCCCTGGGATGGGACCTTCTCCTCCCTCACTGCAGGGTTGGGGAGGCTACGGTGCCAAGGATGCTTGCTCTTGTTTTACTTACACGAGATGAGTGGGCAATCTTAGTAGAACAACCGCAAGTTAGTAAGAGACTCCTTGCCCTGGCAGTACGCATCGGGCAGAGAGTGGCCAGTAGGTTCAGATAGAAAGCAAGGGTGGGAGACTATGGAGTTTCCCAAGTTGTTTGTTGACATCAAATTTAATCAGGTTTATTCCTATAAGTATTTTTGTAACTTTTTATTTTAAAATGATTTGAAACTTAGGTTGTAAAAACAACACAAGGTACACCTCATATACCCTTTACCCTGTTAACAGTTGTTTATTCTGGGGCGCCTGGGTGGCTCAGTCGTTAAGTGTCTGCCTTCAGCTCAGGTCATGATCCCAGGGTCCTGGGATCAAGCCCTGCATTGGGCTCCCTGCTTGGGGCGGGAAGCCTGCTTCTCCCTCTCCCACTTCCCCTGCTTGTGTTCCCTCTCTCACTGTGTCTCTTTCTGTCAAATAAATATATAAATAAAATCTTTAAAAAAACCCAATAGTTTATTCCATGTCCTTTATCATTCTGTCTTTTTTTAAACATTTTATCTATTTATCAGAGAGAGAGAGCACACAAGCAGGGGGAACAGCAGGCAGAGGGAGAAGCAGACTCCCTGCTGAGCAAGGGGCCTGATGCGGGACTCGATTCCAGAACCCTGGGATCATGACCTGAGCTGAAGGCAGACACTTAACCTACTGAGCCACCCAGGCGTCCCAGTCATTTTCTCTTTTGATAGGTCAAAAGATAGATATGTGTATATGTGTGTGCATGTATAAATATATGCACATATGTGTGTATATGTCTATATATATGTACAAATGCGTGTATATGTATATACACATATATATGCATATCATTTTTTGAACCATTTGAGAGTAACCTGAAGACATCATGTACCTTTATCCCTTATGGCTTCAGTGTATATTTCTTAGGAACAAGCACATTGTTACAAAACCACAGTGTAAGTTTCAAAATAAGGATATTTAATTTTGATGTAATTCTATAATCTATAATATCTATATTATGTTATATAAATTATATCTATATCTATTATCCACAGCCGTTTTTCAAAGTGTGTCAAAGGTCCCCCAAATGTACTTTGATAGCCAGCTGTCTGTCGTTCCAGGATTCACTCTAGAAACACACAGTGCATTTGGTGGTCACGTCTCCGTAGTCACCTTCAATCACTCCTCTAGCCTTTGTTTTTATAGACCTGTTCACTGTCAAAGACTACAGGCCAGTTATTTTACTGAATGTTCTTCACCTTGGGTTTGAATGATGTTTGCATCTGCATTTTTGGCAGAAATATCCCAGAGAGATGCTGTGCCCTTCTCAGCGCACCACATTAGGAAGCACATGCTATTAGTTTGTCCCATTATTAGTGACATTGACTTTGCTCACCTGGATAAGGTGATGTCCCCCAGATTTCTCCTCTGTAAAGTGACTATTTTCCCCTACGCAATTAATAAGTAATTTCTGAGGCGACACTTTGAGATCATGAAAACATCTTATTTCTCATAATATTTCCACTTGCTAGCTTTAGCATCAATTGTTAATTTTCTGTCCATCCTTCTTTCTGTATTTATTACATGGCATTCTATTTTATTGTTTTTGATTGTTTGGGTTCTATAATTATTAATATGTATTTTCTCTTATTTGTTATTTTTACTTGTGTCAATAAGAACTCACATTTTTATTTTACTCAATGTGTTGTAATCCATTATTATCATTATTTACCCTGGTGCTTAAATTAACTCATATCATTCAGTAGGAGCCCTTTCAAGCTGGCTTTTTGACATGTCTCCATTCATCTTTGAGCCCTCACTTACTTTCCAGCAAAATAAGAGGCTTAGGGGCACTTTTAACAAAATAATTACATGTTTGCATTAGCTATAGCCACAAAAAATACCACTGAAGTCAGCCTTCCTCTTGCATGTCTTGCCCTGGAAGGTCTGCATTCAGAAGGAAGAAGCTATACCGTGCAAGGAGGCCAACCCTGGCACCTTGTGCCCTCAAGACTATATACAGATAAACATGTGGGGACAGAAGCTTCCGTATGGGCTCGTGGTTTGGGAGCCACAGAGTAGAAGGAAAACGTGTGCTTATTCCATTTATTTCTTATTCAAGCATCTTTGGGTGTCCTTCGTCACGGTCTCACGACAATTTCTCTGGTCCTGGTATGCAGGAGGGTTGCACAAGAGGAAAATGATCAGATTCAAAGAGAGTAAAGGATCATAGACACACAGTGCCCATGCGTTGGCCACCAGTATGCACGAACTATATTTACGTCAGGCATCTTTGTATCAGGAGGCAAGAGCCAGAAGCAGCAACACAGCGCGTGGGTGGGTTACTGAGCGGACTGCGCATGTGGCCTCGGACACTTCTCAGCTGGCCCACCCATGTGTCATGGGATGGAGAGACATGAATCCTGAAGCCGCCGTAGAGGGAGGTTCATATTTCATGCTTCGACCTCAGTTCCCATCCCCCCATCATAAAAAAAGAATGTTGAAAGATTTATTTTAATCACTAATCCCTCCTCAGGCCTTAAAAGAAGATTAATGGAGTGAGCGAAGGATCTAATTCATTGCAAATTTGGTCTTAAGACCACATTTGCCTAGCAGGTTACATGATTACAGAGTATTAATCATAATACAGACAAATTACACTCTCTTGTTGGGAGGCAACAACACAACTGGGAGTTTTTCAGTCCTGGAAAGCTGAGTTCTCCATAATGCTTACTGAAAGGAAAAGGGAGTAGTAAGTTAGTCGCAGTTTCAGCTAGAAAATCAAATTCTGCAAAACTGTAAACAAATTGCCTCAGGGACTTTTCATAGATGGCCTTAAATCTGTGTTTGCCAGATATAAACCTTATCCCTGAAAGTGAGAAAACACAACATCCCAAATCTACACGCATGATGACAGACTTGAAAGAGAAATACATTATACTCATAATAGCCTTGATTTAATCTTTTGGGCATGGTTAGATGGAGCCCACGAAGTAAGGCCAAAACATGTCCTCACATACCTCATAACAAAGTAAGCCCTTTTAAATGTCTTTTGCAATAGATATTAATTTTATGCTTTGGTTAGGCACCATCACGCTCACCTCTCTGCTAAGAGAAGAATTTCCCCTCAACTCAAATCCAGAGAAGAGGGGTGGAGGATGGGGAGAGAAGCGAGGCCATAAGAACCAAGTGGTCTAAAGGCACTACGCTTTACCTTCTGTTATTTGGAAATATGGTGACTTTAAAAACGATTTAGAAATAAATGTGTTAGCATGTGGAAAGTTAGCTTTAACAGAATGTATAAGGGGTCTCTTGGCACGCAAAAGGTGTCTGATAAAGTGTGTTCCAGACCAAAGCTCCAAATTAAGTACTTGAGAATGTCATCCAAAAGGGGTGGGGGGGGAGCCAAATAGTTGGCAAAAACACAGCTGAATCGTGAAACTGTACACCGGGCTGCCAAGTCTCAAAGAATACTCTTAGGTACAATTTACTAAACCAACTAAATAAGAGGCAGTCATAAATTACAGATGAATGCAGATGTTGGTAGACTCTAGAGTCACCTCTAAGCCTATTAAAACTTTAAACACTCTGGTGCCTGATAGCCTGAAAGGCTGAAAATGGTGCAGTGGTGAACTGCTTACAGAAGATTGTGTGCGTATGTGTGAGAGAGAAACAGAGGCCGACAGACAGACACGGAGACAGACGGAGAGGTCTCCCGCTGGGCGCCCATTCTCCCCTGCCAGTTCGGCCTGGTACCTCAGAAAATAAAAGAAAATGCCTGTGGAAACAATCACATGGTGCCAATGGAAAATGAAAACTGCTCCAAGAAGAAAGGTGCCAACAGAGCTATGGAAGTCACAGAGTTTTCGCTGATTTTTCGAAACAGAATGCCTTCGTTGGGGACTTATTTTCAATACAATTTCATTGAGATGATGCATAAGGAAGAACAAGCGTGAATGTTACATTAGGAAACCAGCTCTTACACTTCCACCCAAGGAAATGAGACTCCGTCAAAGGGCCAAGTCGGGGGGACACTGTTTCCATAGCTTGGGGTCTCCTCAGACTCAGCGGCACAGCCCTATTTCCTGGAGGGATTCTGTTTGCTTCAGAATAGCAAGGATGATTTTAACCCCTATTTGTGCTTATGCTTTATAATTTATCATATCCACCTAAACCTCTCAAGACCCAACTCTCCTAAAATGTTGACTATCTTTCATTCCGAAATATGTGCTTAGGGAAACCAAAATATGATTCCTAAAACGTTGCCTAAAATTTTGTCCAGTAGCGAAATTATGGGATCTTACTTAGCTTCGAGATAATGATCAGAGAAGGAAAATGGTCAAGAAGTAGACAGCCTGAATTACTAACTGCCTTTACTGCGAGCACCATTCATGCAACTGCCCTAAACTCTTCCAAAAGTCTAGGCCGGGACTCTACATGTCACATTCACCAGATGGGCAGATTCAGCTTACTCAAAACTGACAACTGAAAACATAAATAATCCGGAAAAAAAATAAAATAAAACATGTATGAAAAAGACTGATAAACAACTCTGAATACATTATAAATGGCATGTATTTAATCTCATGGTGAAAATATATACCCAGGAGTCAGACAGAATCTCAACTGTACACTTACTAGTACTGATGACTTTGGGCAAGTTATCTAACTTCCCTATGCCCCAGTTGTCACATCTGTTAAATAGAATAATCATGAAAATACACACTGGTATCAGTTAGGGTTCACCAGAGAAACAGAACTAATAAGACATGTATAAATCCTACTTCTATATATAGAAAGAGATTCTAAGGAATTGACTCATGCAGTTATGGAGGCTGGCAAATCCCAACTCTGCAGAGTGGGCCAGCAGGCTGGAGACTCAGGGAAGAGCTGGTGGTGCAATTCATGTCTGAAGACCATCTGCTGACAGAATTCTCCCTGGCTCAGGGGAGGTCAGACTTTTGTTCTATTCAGGTCTTCAACTGATTGGATGAGGCCCACCCAGTTGTGGAGAGCAATCTGTTTTATTCAAAGTCCACTGATTTAAATGTTAATTTCATGAGTAACACCCTCACAAAAACATCCAGGGTGATGTTTCACCACTTCTCTGGGCACCCTCCCCCAGCCAAGTTGACACATAAAATTAACCACCAGGGGCGCCTGAGAGGCTCAGTTGGTTAAGCATCTGCCTTTGGCTCAGGTCATGATACTAGGGTCCTAGGATTGAGCCCCGCATTGGGCTCCTTGCTCGGTAAGGAGTCTGTTTCTCCCTCTGCCTGTCGCTCTGCCTACTTGTGTGCTCGCTTTCTCTCTCTCTGTCAAATGAATAAATAAAATTTAAAAAATAATAATAACCATCAAACCATGTCAAAAGATTGTGGCCAAAATTAAATCAGTTATCTTACCTAAAATGCTTAGGGCTGTAATGGGCACACAAGTGCTATGTAAGTGTTAGCTATTGCCATTATCACTACTATTATTGCTATTACCACTATTATTATCATTCTTATCAGGTAAGAAGTAATGAGTGGCAGAGAAGCCACTTTGATGATTTTCCAGGAGAGAGAGCCATTCTTTCCCCAAGCAGTTGGGAAAACCCTCATAAAAAGATGGGGTTTCTAGAAGTGTGGGAAGAAGAAAACAGTGGCTGCAACACTGAGACTAGGTGTACCTTGAGGGAAATCAGACTCAAAGCAGAGGGAATTGTGCAGAATAAGAGGAAAAGGCTTAGCCTTCAGAACAGAAGGTAAGACCCTCAGGCCTCCTTTGCAGAGCCGCTGGAAGCCTCTCTAAGGCCTCTGGGTGGGGGCAAATGAACTGAGTCAGGGGTGCGATTATTAGAGGAGGGAAGCTGGAGGAATTTGTGAGCCGGAGATGGGGGCTTCCAAGAAGAAAAGACCACAACCCCCCAAATAATGAATGAAGAATGATAATTCTCTCCACTGCCTCTAAGATCAGAAATGAGGAGAAAAGCATATAATGGAGTTGAAAATATGACCAGTTTTCTTGCTTAGGATATTGAAAACTGCCTGCAGATAGATCCTGGTAAGGAGGAAGCTTGGCCCAGTGGGAGAGTGGCAGAAAATTAAGCAACTTCTTTCAACAAGTGGTATTTTCATCCAGTCTTTTCCCTTACTATGCAGCTTACCTCTCACTTTAAATAAACCTACTCTTCTGAACCTGTACTATTAGTACAACAAGACACTAATTTATTCTGCTCAGTCAGAGGCTCAGACATAACACTGCATGTTAGACAGGGACAAATTGTGTTATTGCAGCCTGACTCCATGAGACATTAGTGCTCAAAAGAAAATGAGAGGAAGAAAGTTAAATGATGGGATCAGGGCACCAATAAATCCTCAAGCATGGGAGACTAAGAGGGGGCCACTCAGAACCAGGAACTAAGAACAGGCTGCAAAATTAATTGGTCAAGGCCAAGAACACTCTCCCTCTATGCACATCACTTCAACCCCCTCGTGTCTACAGTTTTTTGGCTCAAAGACTTTTCCCTTGTGAAAATTACACATGTTTTAGAATAGGTGCTAGTAAAGAAATCAAATTCCTCTTATATAATTTTATAATTAACTTTGCTTGAATTAATCTTTTGCATCCATCTTATTCTCTCCACGTCTTAGTGGTTTAAAAAAGTGAACCATGATCTTAGCCCATCTTTTTCATCTGAAAAAGATGAAGGCAAATGAAAGAACTGATGACCTGACATCCCAGATGTCAGCATTTACACACTACATTTACAGTAGTGGTTAGCATCCTCTGACTTGTATTGATTTTGCTGTACACCTGCCTAACCTACCTTGAAAATTCTCAAGTGCCCAAACTAGAAAGCAAAGAGGAAAAGCCATAGGGAGAAAGGCAGCCACAGTTTTTCTTTCCATCTCTCTGGAAAAAGAAAAAAGAACAAGGTCCAGTTTACTCCCATTTAATGTGGACTTATCGAACATCTATTACTGAAAGGCTAGACATTGTGCAGAATCTAACCGTTGAATACCTTCTATGGGATAGTCACTTTTTATCCATCAATTCAAGAAGGAACAAGATCTTTTTCTTAAAGAAACCTGGTATAAAGATACTAGATCCCCCTCCCACAAAAAAAAATGGTTAAGTAATATAAAACATATTAGATAGTCATCTGAACAAGCAGCAGAGATAGCATGTCCAATAGGGTTTCTGAAGACAGGAGATGGATGAGTTTTGGGTGCCTACAGAGCTGAGAAAAGGCTTAAGTCTTCAGCTGACTTCCAAAGATGGGTAAGATCTAAATTGACATTGAGTCTTGGTGGAGGGAGGGAAGTAACAGAAGCTTTGATAGCAACGTTGAGCATGGGGAGTCTGGGATTTTTCCAGAATCCACCAAGAGATGAAGCTTCCTGAGCAGAGGATGTATGTTACAAAGGTGGAGAGGTCATAGGGTCACGCTGTGTCAGACTGCTCTCTGGGGAAACCCATATTTGCTTTCCTCCCTTGCTAAGATCAGAGTCCAGCTGAATCACTTTGGTGACTTAGAAGAACTGCTCAGCACATATTATGTGCTCAACTAAGGTTTGCTGAGTGAATGACCCATCTGCTTTGCTGATGTCCATTTCACCTATCATGGTGACCCATTCTGCAGCCATTCTGACTATGTACATGAAATGAAGAGGTGGGTCAGACCCCTGAAAGCATCTCACTTGCCTAGGCTACCAGACACTGGTAGTTTGGGTTGAATGTGGGAGATAACCACATGCCAACCAAGGTTTTGTAGTAGGTGATGATGACAGAGTGTGAATCTTTCATTTTTCTTTCCTTAAGGATTTCAGAAAATCAGGTATTTTGGAAAACAGTATGTTGAAAATGAATGAGGAGAGATAAACTTTGAGAAAATAAAATATGTCCTCCTCTCACTGGTGCCAAAATCCCTTGTGAGAATAAAAAGGGCCCTCGTTTAATGATGGGGGGAAAAAATCATCATTAGCTTATCATTTCTACCATGCTTTCTCCAAAACCCAACTCAAGAAAAAGATGACTATAAAACTA
This sequence comes from Nasua narica, assembly GCA_028533885.1. NCBI lineage: Eukaryota > Metazoa > Chordata > Mammalia > Carnivora > Procyonidae > Nasua > Nasua narica. The sequence continues at coordinate 116,689,920 of CM052800.1, read as the reverse complement.
AGAAAAATCACATCTAGAAAAGAAGACTCAGAACTTAATGAAACAGTTCAGCCTCAGAAAACTGTCCTGGTGTTACTTCAGTGGAAGCTTAAGAACCAGTGCATAATTTAGCACATTCCCTTCCCCCAACAGTGGTGAACATGGAAGCACATAAAGATGGAGCCTCCATCTTGGGTTTCTGAGAAACTGATGTACAGTAAGCCTCTTCCAATTCACACAGGACTTATCATGTGTATGAACATTAAACTTGCATTGTGTGAAGTCAATGAGATTTCTGGGTTATTAATAGAGCAACGACCAACGACTAGGCTGTACCAAGACAGAAACCTAGAATAAAAAATGGAAAGATGGAAAGGAAAATGACAGTCTTCAAAATATGTAATAAGCATTAAATCCTAATATCTACAATAAATTATTTTGTGTAGGAAACAATAGTGTATCAATATCTGGTTCATTTCCCTTTACTCTAACATATTTTCCCATAGTAACCTTAAAACAAATAAGGCAAGATATTAGGATTCTCATGAAAAGATATTATATATTAAAGAACTTGAGCATGCATGACATAAACATAAAAATATATGAGATATATAGATATGTGAGATAAAGATAAAAATATTTTCTGTATGCATTCCATTAGCCTACCCTGGAAATAGATAAGAACAATAGCTAATATATTAAACATTTAATATGTGCCAAGTACTTTGCTAAGTGCTTTACATACATTATTTCGTCTAAATCTCATGACAACTCTAACATTCCCATTTAAATGGTGAGGGAACTAGCTCAGAGAAGATAAATTAATTGTTCAAGCTCACACAGCTGATAAGTAGTAGAGTAGAGAAGAATCCAGGGTTTGGTCTTACAGCCGACCTGCTTAAGCAAAATGCTATATAGTTTCTTCATTTTTCCCCAAGTTCAGGGGGATTAAAGAGTTCTCCCAAGGTCATAAAATTAGCTAGCAGCAGCAGCAGAACCTCTAATTTTTTTTCTTCCTCCTCACTACCCTGTCTCACCCCAGCCTCTTCTGGTTGTCTTCATCTTCTCTTCTCTGACTGTTCCCCTGCCGCTATCCAGGACTCCCTGTTAGAATCCTGGGTGTTTCCTAGCTGGGGAGGAAGGATGTTACTTAATAAAACTTCCTTCCCTATTAAAAAAAAAAATGGCAGTGGCACAGAGACATCAGCTAATTGAATGAAGCCAGGTCATACTGCCAGCCATCTCCAGGTCCATCACTTGCTGTTGGTATAGATGCATTTGTAGGATTACTTAAGCTTCCCAGATGGACCGTCAGAATAGGGAGCACTTCCCAAAAGAAAGGTGAACACTGAGGAATGAACATCAGTTCACGTCCCCCTCCTGGGGAGAGGCTGTTGGCACACCACCAGCAGTGGGGGATCCTGCTGGACTTCCTCTGGGGAAGGTGGTTCTCAGCGAGCCCAGCTTCCACTTCGTGGCGGTGATGGCGCCACCGTCGCAGGAGTTGGAGGAGACCACAGTTGGATGGGTGGAGCCCAGAATTGCTCGAGGAGCTGGAAGTCCTTCCTTCAGATTGAGATGGGGAAGATGGTGAGTTATTCCCCATTGAGAAGTTTAACTAGTGAAGGAAAGCCCAGGAGGATTCCACATATCCTGTACCTGGGTGTGTGTGTGTGTGTGTGTGTGTGTGTGTGTGTGTGTGTGTGTGCTGTTTTCTTCACCTTTGAGACACAGAAAACTTGGATGGGGTTGAGGAAGGATCAAGGATTCAAGATCTCCATTTACAAAAGAAACCTAGATCCTGAGAAGGCGGCTCTGGAGGGGTGCTGATGACACCCCACCTCGGTGACCAGGCTCCGGGACTGGCTGGGCGCTCCCACTGGGGCCCAGAAACTGAGAACCTGCCTGGAACCCGCCCTGCGTGGCTCCATGAGGAAGAAACAAGACGGCCGCCACCAGCGCCGTTGGGGCTCGCGCGCTGACGGGAAATCCGCAAGCTTCAGAGCAAAATTACTCATGGGGCTCTGGAAATGATGGGTGGGGGTAAGTAAGAAAAAGTGGGTTAAAAAAGAAAACAACCAATGGTTTCAACGGCTTTGACCCCTTGCCTCCACATTTATGAACTAGTACCCTGGGGATTCCTAACAGACAGACTTTCTACCACTATAGCTCTTTTTTTTCCCCCCTCTTGAAAGTTAGTAGATCTTAGCCAAGTTTTCTCTCTTCTTTCCCTGGAGAAAACTGAAAAAAGGCCTATGTCCTGCATTTTAAAACATCTGGTGGGGCCATCAGGAGGAAAAAACGCAAAGGCTATATATAATTTAACTTACCTTTTGGGATAGTATTTATTGCATTTACTTTCTTGGATACACAAAAAAGTTTGGCATTTCCCCCATTACTTAATGGGTTCGGAATTTTATTAATCAATGTCTAAATGTTCATAAAATAATGCCACCTTTTAAAACCAGGGGCAAGGACCATTTCCAAATGCTTCCAGTCAGAAGGAATAATATTAAAATGCAGGTTGCATATGTGCTAAAACCAGTCTTTGGGGAGTGGGGCATAAGCTCTCAATTATCTCAACCACCTCCAGAACCAGAGATCAAGGCCAGAAATGTACCCCAGGCCTGAGGACGGGGCTGCAGGGCCCTCAGCCAGCCAAGCTGAACTCCTCACTTCCTCCATCCAAACCCCATTCAAACCCACTGAGGACAGTGGGTCACCATTTGCCTCTAGGAAGTATGTCGATGCTCAGGCCTGTGGTTCTCCCTAGAGATTACATGCTGCCCTCTGGGTGTTGGCAAAGTTTAAAGTGTATCTTACATCTTCTTTTTTTTCAGAGTACTTATTTCCTCTATCATTCAGTGTGACTATGTTAAATTCCACTGGTTGGTAAAATCAGTGGGAGCAGGGACCATGTTCGTTTTGCTCACATTTAATATCAAGCACCCAGCACAGACCCTGGTATAAAGTAGATGCTTAATAAATAGTTAACAACTCCCCAGTGATTCCACTCATAGGTAAACACCAAAGAAAAACGAGTGCATTTGTCCTTCAGATATCATGGATGCAAATGTTCACAACAGATCTGTTCTTAATAGCCCCAAACTGAAAACAACCCAAATGACTACCAGTAGTAGAAAGGATACACAGAATGTGGGGTGTTTGTATAGTGAAATACCCAGGAATAAAAAATAAAAAAAAAAGAGCCTACTACTCTATTCAACAACACAGTATTGATCAAAATAAGCCCCCACAATGTGTGCTTGTTTGTATACTAAAGTGCAAAACAAACAACAAATCTACAGTGACAGAAATGAGACTAGTAGTTACTTCTGCAGGGGGGTGGGTGAAGTCCAGAATTGCTCAAGGAGCTGAAAGTCCTTCGTTCAGATTGAGGTGGAACAGATGGTGAATTATTACCCATTAAGAAGGATAACTAGTGAAGGAAAGTTACAGTTTAGGGCTCTGCCTAAGAATTTGGCCTAATTAATTGCCCTTTACAAAGGAAAAGCTCCAGGAAAGCTCTGTCGTTCATCCTGAATTCCAGCACCTAGAATAGGACCCATCAGAGAAGGAAAATATTTTGGAATGAAGTCAAATTTTGAACCCTCCCATGTTGCATGCCCATGATTTCTCTCCCTTAGGCTCCCATCCAGTGCCCTGTCATGCTCACTTAACAGTCTCCCCACCCATGAGAACCTGCTGGGCCTGGAGAGCCAGCTGCTACCTCCAGCCAATGTGTCTGAATGACATACCTCGGATTCCTACCTTCAGCTAGTTCTTTCTGCTAGGCTTCATCTTTCTCTTCCGTGCTCTCCACTCACCCAGACTTGATGCTTCAGCCATCTTCAACATTGCCATCTCCCTCACATACCAATCTACTCTGTAGCCAAGAGCCCATCTACATCTATTCACTCTTTTCAGTTCCTACCACTAGCATCCTGGCTCAGGCCTTGGTTATTTCAAGAAATATCCCCCAGGAACCTCCAGTCCATCATTCCCACTAGGTTGATCTTTCTTGAGCATACTTTGAGTCCTGGCACTCCGCCATTCACAAATTTTCAAAGTCTCCCCACTGCCTGTTGGATAAAATACCATATTCCTTGGCCTGGCACTGGAGTTCTTTTAAAAATAGGTCTCCCTGGGATGCAAGGGTGGTTCAACATTCGCAAATCGATCCATGTGATAGAACAAATCAACAAGAGAAGAGAGAAGAACCACATGATCCTGTCAATAGATGCAGAAAAAGCATTGGACAAAATTCAGCATCCGTTCCTGAT
>CM052800.1:116654341-116685158 GCA_028533885.1 Nasua narica | reverse complement strand
CTGGGCAGCCTCTCTGGGAGCCATGCCTGGGATAGCGAACAGAAATCTGACCCCCTGCATTAGAATATGAGGAGACTGGGAGTTTCCTGTAGCTTACAGAGGATTTATATTGGACTTCGATTAAGTTGACTACTACCCATATTTAGCTTTTCACAAAAAGCTGAAATTTTCTTTTTTTTTTAAGATTTTATTTATTTATTTGACAGAGAGAGACACAGTGAGAGAGGGTACACAAGCAAGAGGAGGGAGAGAGGGAGAAGCAGGCTTTCCATGGAGCAGAGAGCCTGATGCGGGGCTCGATCCCAGGACCCTGGGAATCATGACCTGAGCCAAAGGCAGATGCTTAACGACTGAGCCACCCAGGGGCCCCTGAAATTTTCTTATTATAAAACATCTCCATATCTATGTGGAAAGGCTATGATTTTTTTTTCCAGCTATAACGACTTCTACAACACAGTGCAGAGAAAAAAGGTGACTTCAGGATAGGTCTGGGTTTGCACTAGGAAGATACATCTGGATTCCATGGTACACCTGCTGTCATTAATCATAAAGCTCACATGTGTTACGTGGCACTGTCTCCAGGAACATCTCTGAGCCCTTCACCTGAAATAGGTCATTTACTCCTCCAAGTTAACTCCGCAAGTGTAGTAGGTCCTGTCCCTATCGTCGTTTTACACAGGAGGTTGGGTCCCTTGCCTAGTCACACAGCTAGGAAGTGGTAAGCAAGATTGAACTCTTCCGGTACCAGATCCTGGGATTGAAACCACTATGCCAACTTCTTTCCAAAATGAACGAGATTGGTTCTGCCTTTGAAAGAAAGTACTATCAGGTGGAGGAAGGAGGAGCAAACCTGATCACGTACAGTGTGGGGAGTGGGGCAACACCGACTGGCTCAGTGGAGTACAGGCCATCACAGTTCTGAACTTTAGCATTTGCACTGCAGGGCGGCATAAAAACAGTGACTAACACAGCATCTATTTGGTTCTGGGAACTGAATAGAAAGTCGAATATTTTACCTACGTGCCTTGCTTATTTCATGCATTCTTTCATTGCAGTATTTATATCTCTAGTTACAATTGCATCAAACCTGGCAAAATTTGGCTTATCTTTGAGTCAGTTTTCCAGAATGGAAACTGCCCGTCAGAGAGCAGCTCTAAAATGAGATAGTTTCCGTCTGAGTGAAGCAGGTCCTACTAAAAGAGCGTGGCCAACCTAAGATAAAGCCAAAGGCTTGCTGTGCAGGCTGGTAAATACGTATGGTGTATTGGCAACCTGCAGCTTCCCTTTGGCCAGCCAAATTTTCCTTGGTGACAAAGCAAGATCAAACCCTCAAGACTAGAGTGTCATCCAAAAATGTGGGAGGGAATCGAGAACAAGTTCAGAGTTTTCTTCCTTCTCTCTTTTTGTTTGCACATTAAGGTACTAATTACATAAACTTTATCCTTTTTAGGTATACAGTTCTGTGAATTTTGCCAATGGTCTCCAGTCATGTAACCAGCATCACCATCAAGAAACCAAATATTTCTGTTACCCTTAAAGCCCTTTTGTATTCAATCTCCTCCCAACACCTTCAACTCCTAAAAATCACTGGTAATTTCTTTGTGCCTTTCCTCAGAATATCATATAAACAGAATCCTACAGTATGTAGCCTTTTGTGCCTTACTTCATACATTTATAATGCTTTTGAGATTCATTCATATAGTTGCATTTATCACTAACTTATTCCTCAGAGTGCTGAGTAGTATTCCATTGCATAGATGTTACGACCATTTGTATATCCATTCACACACAGGTTTACGTGAAAATGTATCTTTTCATTTCTCTTGGGTAAATATCCAGGAATGGGATTGCTGGGTCATATGGTAAGTGTGCTTAATTTTATAGAAAACTTAATAAGTTGTTTTCAAAGTAGCTGTAACATTTTGCATTCCTATTAGTTGCTCTGCTTCCTTGCCAGTGCCTGGCATTGTATTTTTTTTTTTGAGCCATTCTAATAGGTGTGAAATGGTACACCTTAGTTTTTCAATTTGTATTCTACTAATGATGACTGATATTTAACATCTGTTCATGTGCGTATTTGGCCTTTCATATTTCTTTCTTAATAAAGCATCTGTTTACATCTTTTGTCCATTTTTTATATTGGATTGATTTCTTTTCAGGTGAGAGTCTTTTCATAGATTCTGGATATCACTCCTCTTTCTATTATGTTTTTTGCAAAATTTTTTCTTTCCATTTTCTTAGTAATGTCTTTTACTAAGAAGTTTTCAGTTCTGTTAAATCCAGTTTATCCATATTTCTTTTTAAGGTTTGTGCTTTTTATATCCTGTCTGAAAAAATATTTGCTTAGTTTAAAGTCACAAAGAGGGGCACCTGGGTGGCTCAGTCAGTTAAGTGTCTGCCTTTGGCTCAGGTCGTGATCCCAGGGTCCTGGGATCGAGCCCCGCATTGGGCTCCCTGCTCAGTGGGAAGCCTGCTTCTCCCTCTCCCACTTTCCCTGCTTCTGTTCCCTCTCTCGCTGTGTCTCTGTCAAATAAATAGAATCTTAAAAAAATATTTTTTTTAAATAAAGTCACAAAGATTTTCTTCTTTATGTTTGTCTAGATGTTTTATAGCTTTGTGTTTTACATTAGTTCTATGATGTGTTTGACATCAATTCTATATATAAAATGAGATATGGATCAAAGTTCATTTTTTTCCTGCATACGGCTACTCAATTTTCCTGGCATCATTTGTTAGAGACTACCCTTTCCCAATGAATTGTCTTCGTTTCTTTGTCAAAAATTGATTAATCATATATATGTAGATCTATTTCTAGACTCTACTGCATTCCATTAAGCCATGTGTCTATAATTTTGCCAATACCATAATCCTGGTTACTGTATCTTTATAGTAATTCAAGTATCCTGAATCCTACATTTTGTCTTGACTTCTCAACCTTTTTATTTTCCTCATACACTTTAGAACCAACCTGTCGATTTCTAGGAAAAACTTGTTGACGTTTTTATTGAGATGATACTGTATCTATAAACTAATTTGGGTAGATAATTGACATCTCGACAGTACTGAGTCATCCAATTCATGAATCCATATATATTTCTGCATTTATTTAGGCCTTTTTGTACTTTTTTTGTTGGAATTGTCCCTGAAAGTATTTAATTTCATGATTTATGTTGTTATCGTTAATGTCATTTGAGGTGCTATTACAAATTACACTGTTTTTTCCTTCAATTTCTAATTATTCACTACTAGTATATAAAAGCACAGTTGATTTTAGTATGATGGATTTGTATCCCAAAACTTAGTTAAATTCACTTATTGGATATAATATCATTTTTCTACATCATTTGAGACTTTATATGTAAACAATTATGTCATCTGAGAATGAAGCATTTCATTGCTTCCTTTCTGGTATGAATTCCTTTTATTTCCTTTTCCTGTTGCACTGAGGAGTATCTCTAGTACAAGACTGAATACAAGTGGTGAGAGCAGGCATCCCTGCCTTGACAATCTTGAGTGAGAATATTCAGTCTTTTATTTTAAGTACCATGTTAGTCATAGAATTTTTACAGGTGCTTTTTACCAGGTTGGGGAAGTGCCTTTCTATTTCCGATTTGCTGAAACTATTTATCATGAATAAATGTTGAATTTCATTAAATTCCTTTCCTGTATCTATCAAGATCGTTACATGTTTCTTGTTTTCTATGTTGTTGAAGTACATTAATTTTCAAACATCAAACCAATCTTGCATTTCTGAGATGAAACACATTTAGTCATGATGGATTATCATTTTTATAGATTATTGGATTCAATTTATTATTTTTTTAAAAATCCTTGTTTTTATATTTGTGAGAGATATTGGTCTGTGTTTTTCTTATAATATCTTTCTCTGGCTTTTGGCATTAGAGTAATGCTGGCTTCACATAATAAGCCCAGAGAGTCAGTTCCAAGTAGATTTTCAATATTATCAGAGATCTGAGAAGGAATTAATCTGACCTGACCTGTTTGCCTTTCCTCCAGTTCTCTTATTCGCAGATCTGACCCTGAACTGTTTGCCCTTCCTCCAGTTCACTTATTAGCAGTTCTAGAGTTGGAAAAACTGTCATATCTGTTTGGTAGAATTCTGCAATTGAAGAGAAATGAAGGTTGATTTTCAAATGACCATTAGGAGGCAAGGAAATAAAATGTTCCAGTCATAGGATCTTTTCTTCTAAGTCATAAGAAGACTATGACATTTACACAAGGGCAGGTATAATTCTTTACTGACCAAGGTGGTTTTGTTCAGGGTCTTGGTTACCATAACTAAGGATCATGAGAGAAGCAGTCCTTATTCAATGATTTCCATCCTCCAAAAGAGAAATTGAAATGAGTGCCAATATGCTCATTAAATTTTCATTTTGTCTGGGTATTTAGATGAGAGTGTGCTATCCCCATGCTAAGAAAATGCATTTCAAAGATTCACATTTCGGTAAGCCTAGGTGATCTATTGGTTGGTTAAGCGATCATGATCCCAGGGTCCTGGGATCGAGTCCCACATCAGCCTCCCAGCTCAGCAGGGAGCTTGCTTCTCCCTCTGCTTGCTGCTCTCCCTACTTGGGTTCACTCTCTCTTTCTCTCTGTCTGACAAATAAATAAATAAAATCTTAAAAAAAAAATTCACATTTTTCTACAGATGAGATTATAGATCATTGCTATCCAAAAGGATTTTCTATGATGATGGAAATGCTCCATAATTGTGATATTCAATAAAGTATTCACTAGCCATATATGGCTACTGAGCATCTGAAACTGATTAGCGTGACCAAGAAACAAATTTTAATTGTATTTAATTTTTTAAAGTGTAAATATAAATAACCACATGTAGCCAGTGACTACTAAATTGGACCATGCAATTGTAGAACGCCAACTTTGACTCTTGAAAACTTTTAGGAACAAGTTCTCACAGAAGAAAGGATGAGAAGGACTTGAGAACAAGTTGTATGGCTAGAGATGTAAGGTTTAGTGAGCAGCCTGCAGGTAAAACTTACATCAAATTGCAGACTAAAGAGTCTAAATTCTTCTTAAATCAATTCTATTCTGATTCACTTTGGTATTATTGCCAGGCTGAAAAAAGTACAAGGTTGACAGTGGATAGCAACATGATTGGTTTTATTTGGAAATAGATGATCTGAGAGTATTCTGTATTTTTTTATATATACTCTGTAGGAGGCATCAAAGTGGATATTCAATATGACTTCTCTGAGGTTTGATTCCTACACATTGAATAAATGTTTTGGCTCTTAGGGGATGGTAGCATGAATTTCGGAGCTTTATATCACCTATAGAAGACTCAAAAAGGAATTAAACTTAATTTTTGTTTTTGTTTCTTGCAATTTAATTTTAATTCCTTCCTTCCTTCCTTTATTTCCTTCCTTCCTTCCTTCCTTCCTTCCTTCCTTCCTTCCTTCCTTCCTTTCTTCCTTCTTAATTACAACTTGCTCGATGTATTATTTTTATTTATTTTTTACTTGAGTATAGTTGACACACAATGTTACATTAGTTTCAGATATACGACATATTGGTTCAACAACTCTGTAGGCTATGCTGTGCTCACCTCGAGTGTAATAACTAAGATAGATGAGGGAAACATTTAAAAACTGCTTTGGAGTAGCATTGAGCTTGACTCCATTTCTATGCATTTCTCTCAAAGGACCTTTTATGTTAAATCACTTACTTGCTATCAGAGATACTCACAGTGAACACAACTTAGAGATTCATCAAAATGACAAAACTGAGAGTCTCCAGGGCAGGAAAAGGTCACCAGACTCTGTACAGGCTTGATCTCTTTGAGTCCTTAACAAATGCTCTCAGGATGGTGATGCCTTTGTTCTGCTCTATTCTGGTGGAAATGATTTAGTGAATGCTCTGCACCTTTCTCTCCCTTCAATGCCACCCTTGACCCCTCACCCCCACCCTTTCACATTAGATCTTTTTGCTTCACTGGCCTTTCCCGATGAGGAAGAGTCTCACCAGATCAAGAATGCACCTTTTCAGAAGAGGTCAATTAGTCCTGGGGAGTAATGAGGACTAAGCTGCCCTCTCCACTTTGACCATTGATTTAAACACTATTCACAGGCTCCAGGGTGCTAGCGAGGCAATGCTCTGGAAACTGATGCGGGACTCCATCTCCATTCCCATAACCCATGCCCAGTCACCCCAGAGAATCAGCCACCAGCCAAAGCTCCCTCCCACCCAGCTACATGGTAACCAAAACAAGCCCCTTCTGTGTACACTTTCTGTAGCGTGTAATTGCCAACTGGTGAAAAGATGAATAGAAAGGAAATGTATTGAGGGAGCTTTGACAGAATTATCGTAACAAGGCCCCAACCCTATATGCCAAGAGACAAACTTTATGGCATGGCCCATGTCTGGAGGCTGAACAGTGCCAGGATATGTTCCATACAGAAACTGGCACCTTCATCAAGGCCACATACACCACACAGGTCAGCATGGGCTTCCTGAAGCCAGAGATGCTCAGAGTCAGAAGACCTTGTAGATTCTTGGAGTTTTACCCTTTCTCAGCATGAAGATTCCCTCTTCAAATCCTCTACCAGTGGCCACCACAAAGACACCATTTATTTCCCCCAAAATACATCCAAATTGAACCAAATAATGCTTGAGCTATTACACTCTCCTTGATTGTATCATTTATGCTCCAAGTTAAATTTCCCTGGTTCTCTCAATTGTGCTTCAAAAGGCTTCATTGAGGTTATTCCCCATTCTGGTCACACTTATAGTCAAGGCCGGTAAAGACATTGAAGCTCAATTACATCTATACAGATGTCTTCATTGGCTTCGAAATGTTTTATTTGAGTTTAGCAGAGTGGGGTCAGAGGTATGTGAAGAGTGGAGAGGTAGGAGGTCAGGGAAAGAGGAAGTGGAAGTAGCTTTAATCTATCTGTGAAGCAGCACTGGGTTAGGGTAGGACTTCATGGAGACAAGAACAAGGTTTTTCACTGCAAAAGAACTTCTATCTTAGAAATAATCATAGAATTTTGAGCCCGTATAAGGAACCATACCAGGTATTTCACATACAATAATCCTAACAAGAAAGTAAGCTTTATTATTCCCATTTTGTAATGAAAGTATGAGGCTAATAGATATTAAATGATTTGCCAAAAGTCATATAGCTAATAAGTGGCAAATACAAGAATATTATTCCAAAACTTCTCACTTATAATTGTTTCTCTTGGGCCAAAGCCACATCCTAGAATTACACAACCTCTTGGGGTCCAGATGTTTTCTGTTTCAACCTTTCAGATCTGTCCAGTCACCCCTGTTTCGGTCTGACTTTACTGAGCTCAGCCCGTTACCTGCTATGACCTTCAATTCCCTCCTGATCCCTTCAGACTTGCCTGCTCTGAACTTGGATATCTTCCTGATCCCACAAATTAGCCTGCGTGCCTAGTTCTCCCCTCACTGTTATGTGTGCACATACCCTTGAGCTCCCCCAAGAGAAAGGGGGATTCCAGTTTCCTGAATCACTGAGTCCACAAGTTCTCTTCCTGGCAAGTTCTGAGAAATGATACTCTTGGTGAACAAAGAAAAAGGTTAGCTCTTTAGACGTAGGCCTCCAAATGCCATTAGATAAGTTTTAAATTCTTCAAATCTTCCTAAATCTTGCTAAATGCTCACATCTTCCTTTTTTTGTGTGATATTTCCCAAAGAATCCATTGTCCCATGGATGCTTCCTGAATTATCAGAGAAGGAAAAATGAACAAGTATCCAGTTGTTTAAAGGCTCAGTAAGTTGGGTTTCAGCTTAGCTTATACCAAATGACATAGCTTGAGTCAAATCTCTAGAGACCTTTTTAAAGCTATTCTGCTTGTAATGCAATTCAATTGCCTGAGAGCCATTGGAAAGTTCACATCAGAAATCCACTGAGGCTGAACATGGACATGGTATTCTTACTGAAGAAGTCCATTCTCATGAACCAGAGAGAACTTTGTACTTTTAACAGTTGTTTATGAAATGGAACCCCACATGGTACAGTCTCTGCAGGGTATGGCATTCAAGTAAATAGCATTCAACAACTATAAGTAATTAAAAGCAATTCCCATGCTTTCCTGAATATCTTAAAGGATGTCAGAGAGAATCTATTTATAACCCACAGTGGCGCTGCTCTTATTTTCCCTTTCAAGATCAGTCATATTTCCAACTTTCCCAAAGCATCTCCTCATATATTTGATTCTCAAACTCCAGTCCCAAAATCTACCCCTAAAATCAAGTTGGCATGGATTTCCTCTTCTCTCTTGGTATCCACCTCCCCAGAGCTCTTCGGGGAACTCATAGGAATCAGCTCTGCCTTCATATACGTGCAGTCCCACAGTGCAAGGTTAACACCCTATGGGCAAAACTTGACTGATAGGGAATAGGAGCTGATTGATAAATGTTCCCTTGTTTCTTCCTCTGGGCATTTCATAACCATGACACATGGGCCAAGAGAGGTAATTTGTGAGATACTTAGTATCCTTTAATAAATTCTTTTGTTTTTGCTTGAAGTAGTCACAGTAAATTATGTTGTTTGCAACCAAGAATCAGGTCTAATAAAGATTCCAATATATTAGAGTTCCATTTTTCCTGGGTCCTTGATAATACTGATTATTATCAATTAAAATAAGCAAATAAAATGAAACAAAAATAATTCCTTAGGTTCTATACTTATGGGACAAGAAAAGCAAATAAATTTCTACAGAGTACCCACGGTTGAGCTAGCTCCTAACTCTATGAGCTACAAACTGGGTTTAGGATTCATATAAACCAGAGATGATAGGAATTTAGCTGGAAAGCTATTTCTGTCCTTTTATTACTTTGATTATGTCATGTTGTGACCCTAGGTTTCATGTGATGCTTGGTGGAAAACATGTTTTGTTAGGCATGTCTGTTTCTGATTGGGCAACTAGAGGATGAATGTTTATGACCTGCTAAAGGTTATCATGGATTCCTTCTCAAGTGAGGACCAGATTCCCAAAGCATTTATCCAAAACGCCTTGCCTCACAGCAGCTCCTCAAACTTGTTCTCTAAATTACCCCTCTGGGATTTGATAGCAGGGTAAGTGGCACAAATTGAATTTAAAATGTCTTTGAAAAGATTAAAGTTTTACATTATATTCTCTAAAATGTCAATGACCACTTTTATGTGAAAATAATAAATAGAATTACTTACTAAGAAGACTTACAATTAAATAAAAGAGATGGGAACTATGCGTTAACCTCTGCTCCATACCACAGTTCCCCTAAAAATAATTTTAAGTGATAAAAAAAGTACAAAGACAAAGAGATCATGACAGAAAATGATACCGAAAAAGAGGGGCAGCCAACTATGGAAGATGCAAAACACATTGATTAATTCTAACTGACTTAGCAGAGTAAAGAAAGTGACAACCTTTAATGACCATGATGGGGAACACCAAGCAACACACAAAAATCCTGAAGATTTGGGCTGCAGAATTCTAGGCATGGCCAGGAATTTATGCACCAAAATCTCCAAAGAAAACAGAATTGAGGATTGAGACTGAAAACAGAGGAAATTGGTTGAAAGTCTATTTAGGGAGCACACAGATCTTCCTTCCTATACTTCCAGATGACTATGGCCCCCAAGCTCCCATCCTAGGAGCAGACAGAAAGTTTCTGTTTTCTGAAAAAAACGAAGCCAAGGAAGCTGGGTAAGAGAACTCCAAGAGTGTGGGAAGGAAGTCTCTTACAGAAGACAAGATTGGGTGAGTCTATCAAACATGAGTACCCGGCCTTCTTCTCTCAGCCAGTTCCCAAAATGCTGGCCCATACACCCATAGGAGGAACTGACTGGCCCTAGGAAAAAGGCCTAAGAAATTGTCCTCTGTGGAACACCGGCTAAAACCCCAGCCCCCTGCACCAGTTGGGTAGCAAGGGGGCAGGCTGGGAGCTGTCAGCCCAGGGTGTAATAAGAGATTGCCTGTAGAGAGAATTTAGAACCACCAATTAAATCGCCTAAAAGTTGGTTTGCTTTTTATCGTTTATTTTATGCACAATTGTGCAGCAATTTTTAAAAACCTTAGTGACAAAACTTCTTCTCCCCAAAAACTCCTTTCTACATCTAAGTTCCAAACAATTGCTCTGGCTACTGTGGAATAGCAATAATACGTCTAGAAGCTACAAATTAGCACATTTTTATTCTCTACCTGGAATTAATTTGGAAAACTCCCTATCATGGAGTTAGTTCTTCCACTCACACAAACTGAGCTGTGTATGTCCCTTTTGAGAGTACATTCAAAGGTTCAACTTCCCCACGTTGGCTTCAGCAGTTTGTGTCCAATCCCTGTGACACTAAATATTCCTGTGCTTAAACAGCAGATTCCAAAAGTAAACAATGACACCATAGAAATTGTAAAGACAGAAGAAAACTCTGAATTACTGAGTTTTGCCATTCCACATAACCACTCAGAGTTTGCATTTAAACTTACTTTAAGGAGTGACACGGAGACATATGAAGAATGAGTTTTGTTTGGTAACTGTAAAATTTAGTATGTGCATGAAATACTTAATTTGATTAATTTTTTTAAAATTAAAATTCATTAGGGGTATGTCTGGGTGGCTCAGTCAGTTAAGTATCTGCCTTTGGCTCAGGTCATGATCCCAGAGTCCTGGGACCAAGCCCCATGTCAGGCTCCCAGCTCTGTGGGGAGCCTGCTTCTCCCTCTAACTCTCCCTCTATCCTCTCCCCCCCCCCTCTCTTTTTCAGATAAATAAAATCTTTAAAAAAATTTTTTTAATTTAATTTTTAAAAAAAACTTTTTAATTAAAAAAATTTTTTTAATGTAAAAAAAATTAAAATTCATTCCTTTTAAATTGTTTTCAACTGAATAATCATGAAAATAATTACTATGACAGACTTCTGTCATCACTGTTGAAAATAATTTTGGCTATCCATGTATGGTAATCCATGTATGATCATGTATGAATTGATCTGACCCAAGTCAGATCAAATAAATAAATAAAGTCCTTAAAAAACAAAACGAGACAGGAGCACCTGTGTGGCTCAGTAGGTTAAAGCCTCTGCCTTTGGCTCAGGTCATGATCTCAGGGTCCTGGGATCGAGCCCCACATCGGGCTCTCTGCTCAGCAGGGAGCCTGCTTCCCCCCCACTACCCGGCTCTCTGCCTGCTGCCTGCTTGTGATCTCTCCCTCTCTCTCTGTCAAACAAATAAATAAAATCTTTAAAAAAAAAAAACAAACAAGACAAACAAACCAAAAAGATGAAGCACAGACCAAGCTGAGACAGAATCCTCAGGTAAAAGAAAATATCGCCTCCATGAATAGAAATAACAAGAAGATAATGTATTTCTAAAAGAAAAGAAAGAAACTTTCAGAGAACGAGAAAGACCTCATAAGAATATAAATGCAAAATAAAAAATTAATAGGAAAAAAGAAGGTAAAGTTGAGAAAATCTTAAGTAGAACAACAACAACAAAAAACAAACTGGAAAATAAGAGAAAAAAATTTTTTTTTTAATTTTTTTTAAAAATTTTTTTTAAAGTAGAGGATCAATTCAGAAGGTCTGACCTCTGACTAATAGAAGTTCCAGAAAGAACACCAAGTAAACAGATGGAAGTAAAAAATCAGATAATATAAGAAACTTTCCCAGAACTAAAGGCCATGAGTTTCCAAGTTGAAATAGCCCACCAAGTACACAGGACAATAAATGAAAAACAAACCACACCAAAGCAAACCACTGTGAAATTTTTGAATATTGGGAATAAAGAAAAAAGCCCTAAGAAATCCCAGACAGGAAACACAGGGCAAATAGCAAGGGCCAGGAATCAGCACGGCATTGGATTTTCTAAAAGCGCTCGAACTCTAGAACATGCTAGAGCAATACTATCAGTATCCTAAATTTAAAAAATAGTTGTAATCCAGAATTTCATAGGCTGCCAAACTATAAATCAATATAAGTGTACAGTAAAAGTTTTCTGACACACAAGGTCCCAAAAAGTTTACTTTCTATGTACCCTATGTTAGAAAGCTACTGGAAGGTGTGTTCCAGAGAAACAAGAGAATAAACGAGATAAAAGAATGCCAGACACCCAGAAAATGAGGAATGTGTGAAGAGAATTCCTTGAATAACAATAAATGGAACATGCAGGTCAGCAGCTGTCCCGCAGGCCTTGGAAGTCTTCAAGTTCAGATTGGAGCAGGAAAATTACTGCAGAAACATCTCCAAGAAAGGGAAAAAAAAAAAAAAAAAGGAACCAATTCCTGAAGTCATGTTTAAGACAACTTGAACTCTAGGGAAAAAAAAGAAAGGAAATGTAATCATAGAGCGGTGTGAGCGATATTGACATTGTCCTAAACATGCAAACCCTGGGTAATAATTTAACAAATCATGATGATTACACTGCACTGGAAAGATGGGGGCTGGAGAGAAGTATGTTTGTGGAACAGGGATCAACTTCCGTCTTTCATAAGAAAGGTCAATAATCGTAGTGAGAAATAGCAGTATTGCTATATTATTTAGAAATACAGATGTTAAATGCTAAGGAATAAGGTTAAAAGAAATGGAAGCAGCTGCTTCTGAGGTGTAGGACTTGTGATGGGAAGGCTGGGGACTGCTATTTTGTTTTAAATCTCATGCTACTCTTTTATTGTTTAAAATTATGGACACACCTACTACTTTTGGCAGAACTATTTAAAGGAGAGAAGCAGGAAATCAGAATTTTATTGGAAACCCCCAGGTTTAAAGTGTTGCAGTTACAACATAAAATGGTAGTTCCAACACCATTCAGGTCCAACAAAACATGCCCTAATCTCTCCTTGATAGATCAAGCCTCTGGGCCATGGGAAGGCTCTGAAGCAAAACACAATGAACATTTCTTCCGCAGCTCCTGCACGCTAGTACCATTGTACAAAACTGTCAGAGATCTTTGTGACTGACCCTCACCACGCCCCTCAGGAATCGGGGAAGTGATTTCCGGATAAGACACTAAGTCCCTCAGGGATGAAGACCTTGATTGCAGGTATTTGTTTATATTTCCAAGTGTGAGCCCCAGGCTGTCTATAGACAGGTTATCATCACAACTTTGGAAGATAGGTGAAACCATTTTACAGATGAGAAAACAGAGTCTTGGCAAAGTCAAGTGGCTTAACCACGTCAGCCTCCAGTAGAAGTCCGCACTCTCTGAACCTTTGGAGAACAGACAGTCTCCTCCCTGTTTGTACCCCCAGCACCAAGCACGCCATGCCCGGCACAGAGGAAATGCTCAGCCAAAGTCCCCTGTCTAAAGCAGGCAAGGCCTTGGAAAAGTATCACTTGGTTTATCAGCCCAGGAGAACTTCCAGCAGAACCAAGTCCCCCATTGCCTCCCCCTTCGACCTGCCAGGCATGTGACCTCCACAAGGGCTGTCTGGATACAGTTTCTGCAGGGACAGGGTCCCTCATCAAAACAAGAGGGAACCATTTAGCTCTCCTTCAAGTGACCCAAGGAGTCCATTTACAGCTCTAGGACATAGGCTTTCATACTGAAATGTCACACACTTTAAATTACAGGACAGTACCAATGTCGGTCTTTAAAAATAGAAAAATCAGACCCTTAATGCAAAAGCAAATGAAATTGTGGAAACAATTTGGAGCCCACCGGACTTTGGAAAATGACATTAACAAACTGTGAAGTCAGGGAGATAACAATCAGATACCCCGAGGGGGAACAGCAGTGCCCCCAGTCCAACCGCTCAGCCTGAGTCATGGAGAACCCAGTTTCCATTCTACAGATCCAGGAAGCAGGGGGTACAGAGCTAATGCATGTCTCCTGCTCCACACTGGCTCCCAGGGTGGCGGCATTTGGAAAACACTGAATGAGTGAGCAAACTCTCCAACAGTGACATTGGACCTGCTGGAGATTAAGAGGATAATACATGGAAACCGGCCCCCTGGGAGAAGGCCTGGGAGGCAGAGAGGAGCTCTTCAAA
Source organism: Nasua narica (assembly GCA_028533885.1). Taxonomy (NCBI): domain Eukaryota; kingdom Metazoa; phylum Chordata; class Mammalia; order Carnivora; family Procyonidae; genus Nasua; species Nasua narica. Next base: position 116,671,181 of record CM052800.1, on the reverse strand, counting down.
GAATCTTGGAGACGTGCATTCATTCTCCAGGCTTCCCTTCGCTGATTCCACATGTCTGAGACTCAGAATTATAGAACCTATCTTCAGGGCTTCCACAATAATAAATTTAAAATTATTCTCAGGGGAAAAGCACTTGTTGTAAAGTGCTATAGAGCCTCCACGGAGAGCAGGGTAGAAGACAAAATATTTTCAAAAGATCCTCTTTGTTCTCTAAGAACTTTACAGTCATGCTAACATGAGCAGAATTTATGTTCTGCTCTTGAACAACAAAAAAATCACAGTTAGCTATCTTTATTACTCACAGACACTTTACAGAACTAGAGAGGTGATGCAAGAATATCCAGAGAAGTGTGTCTGATCCTTGCAGGTTAGTAGCCTATCTAAATTCCCTGCCACGGGTGTCAGGTTCAAGAGAAAGGGAGCCCGAAGGGAGGGAGAAGAGAGGGAAGGCCCCAGAATGGTCTCTGAGCCCATGTAGAAGGTGCACGGGTCTGCAGGGGCTGTATCCGGGAGCCCTGAAAATACAGAGCTAATGCCCCCTTCATCCTCAGGAAAAATCATACTCAAGTCCCCCAGAAAAGAATTCAAGGATAAGAAACCTAGGAATATTGCCTTGGAAGTTCACACCCGAGGCCACACAGATCCAGCGTTTCCGGGCCTGCTGCCCCATGCCTGTTTTGCTTTCCTGATCACTGGCTCACCGGAATTCCTGAAGAACTTAATTCCAGCCCTCTGGAATATCACGTTGTCAGGCTCTTCTCTCCGAACACAGTGTTGCAGAAAATTGCCAGAGTAGAAGAGCGCTTGTAATCCCAACCCTGGCTGTTACACATTTTGGAGGCATCTGCCCCAATAGCAGGGGCCTGCTAGCCTTCCCTGGAGCCAGCCTCCTAGGGCAGGGTAACCCGCCTCCATTCCCACTTCTGTCGGATGTCCACTAAAGACCAACAGATATCATACATCTTTCTTTAAATCATTCATTCTCTCATTTTAACAGCATAGAAGGGAAATTATTGGACAGTGAGGGCCAACCTATCCCAGGGAAAGGCAAATCGGCGAGACTGAACGGCCTATCCTTATCTTCAGGAATACCGTCCAATCATCTTTGCTCCAGGAATCCTTGAAACCCTGCGGTATTTCCTAGGAAGCTCCATTTCCTCCTGACCCAAATGCATGTGGGAGTAGCCAGGCCACGTTCGGGCAGAAACACAGGCTTTACACCATGATTTGTCTTATCATCTTTTTGCCCAATGGTAGGAAGAAGCACGGCTGCTCTGTGACTTGGCTTTTAGCTCTGCCACTACTCTGCAAATCAGTAATCCCAAAGTGTACTTATGCTTCCAATCAAAACGGTCTCCATCACACACTTACCATCGCCCAAACATTTTATGCGCTGCTGAATATATTTCACTTTTCTTGTGTGCTACTCAATTTCAGTAAATGAAATCCTGCTCTCTGCCTCCAGAGCCTTTCTGTATATAAAACACAAGGCTTACGATAAATGTCTCATCTTTGGTGGTGGGATCAAAATCAGCACAGCTGCTCTGCTGTTGTGTACGATAATAAAACCCCCAACAGGAACACACCTGAAGTCATAACTTGGTTTCCAACAACTTACCTGTGGTTATATTTAAGGGTGTTCTTAAAGACGTTTGTGCCAGTCATTTTTATAATTCAAAAAAGGTTGAAATTAGCCTGAAGGTCTAGGAATAAAACAATGTTTCAATTAATAGTTCAATTAATTATTCAATTAATTAATGCATCCATTCACCATGCAAAGATCCATTGTGTGCCACCAGTGAGAATAATGTCATGAAAGTCTATGTACTGACAGAAAAAAAATCACACAATCTAAAACAGAATGCTAAAGTGGGCACACAAAACAATGTACAACATGATAAAGTTTGTAACATATATGTGGATACATATATATCGGTTCAAAGGTCACCGAAGCCTTTCGGCAGAAGATGCCAATGACCGAAAGGAACAAGGGTGGCAGTTATGGAGTTGTTGAGAAGTAGTTAAATTCTGGCTATATATTAAAGGTAGAATCACCACATCTATCTGTGATATTGGATTTGGCCTGAGGTAGAAGGAGGAGTGAGAAAGACAGCCGTGAAGTTCTAAGCCTGAATACATTTTTAAAAAACCAGACTGCCATTTGCTGAGTTAGGAAATCTTGAAGGAGAAACAGTTGGGAGGAGAAATCAAAGAATATATACCCAAGTCTATGATACTGATCACAGCTAACACTCACAGTCGGGCTTGCTCTGGGCCAGGCGTCGTCACTGATTAATATTTACCGCCACTTGTTTAATTATCACAATAACTCCTTGAGATAGGTTACTATTACTGCATTTGGGAACACAGTTTACTTCCTTTTTTTTCCCCCCCAAATATGTTTATTTTATTTTTTCAGTGTTACAAGAATGATTGTTCATGCACCACACCCAGTGCTCCATGCAGTACTTCTATATTTATCGAAATATGCTAATCTTGGGGTGCCTGGGTGGCTCAGTGGGTTAAAGCCTCTGCCTTCGGCTTAGGTTATGATCCTAGCATCCTGGGATCGAGTCCCACATCAGGCTCTCTGCTCCGTAGGGAGCCGGCTTCCCCCTCTCTCTCTGCCTGCCTCTTTGCCTACTTGTGATCTCTCTCTGTCAAATAAATAAATAAGAACTTTTAAAAAATATATGCTAATCTTATTTGCAATGAACATGTGCATGTTACATAATAAAGGAAATTGAGTGTGTGCCATAATCTCAGTGAGAAAAGAATTATATCTTTATCAATTTTCATTCTTGGCGAGTCCCTGGGGATTGCTCAACGTAGGTTGATGTGAGACTGTGTCACAGCCTTTCAGCTCAGCAGATTTTCTACTTTTTTTCCGGCCAGGTCGGATAAGTTCAGATGCGAGACACAGTCTCCTGACACTCCCAGAATAACACACAGATCCCTGTACCTTAATTTTAATTCAACCCTGTTCACCCTTGACTTTAGAAACACTGGAATGCAATGAGAGAGAAATAAATATTAAAGGAATAACCTTGAATCTGTCTTCATTTTTTATGTGAAATTTTGCAAACGGATTACTTTGAAATATTACATTTAATACAACCTCATATATTATTTTCAACAAATCCCAAATGGATAGAGACTCGCCAGTGGGCCCCCACACCAAGCTGAGGGCCTCTGGTTTAGATGATTATATATGAATCAGATTGCTGGAGGACACTGATTTTTTTTTTTTTATTTCAACATTTCATAAATGAGAGCTCTCATCTAGTGTTGTCTTTCTTTTCGATCCCTAGTATTTAACCACAAATTTTGTTTTCTCCGACAAATTCCACTGATACGAATGTATTCACTGAAGTACAGAGAGTGGGGTGATTGTAGCTCTCTCCGCTGGATGAAGAGGGGCACATGTGGGGCAGGGGTCCCACTGTGGTTACCATAGTGACACTCTCTTCACTGGAGAATTGTGCAACACTACCTGCTATGGGAATAACTGATTTCCATGGAATTCTGACTGTATTTCGTTGTTATTTGATACTTTCAGGGAACGTAAGTGCTTCGAAGACGAACCAATCATCTCCAATTTAAAATGAAAAGTCAGATTAGGCCCTCAGCTCATTCTGCTCCTCCATTAATGCTTAGTAAGCTCCCAGATGCTGGAATTATACCTAAAGCAGTCACATTTAATTACTGTAACTCCAAAACAAATATCTATTTTTATTTTCTTTCGAGAATGTAGAGAAGAATCCCATCATAACATGAGTCTTATTAAATGAAATTGATATGCCTTGGATCAAATTGAGTCTCCTGAATCACGAACGTTGGAACTGGAAAGGAATTAGAGATTGCATGGTCCAACCTTGTCGCTTAATAGATAAGGAAAAAGATGCTCAGAGAAATTAAACGATCTTCTCAGGACCACACAGAATGAGAACCAGAACCCAGCTGACCTTGTCCTGAGCACAGTGTTCTTTCCACCCGCTAGCCCGTGCTAGTCTTTCTTGTACACAAGCACCTGCCAAAGCCACTGCTGGTGGCCTCAGCAGGAACACGGCCCTGCAATGGTTCCAGGACAGGATTTGGGAACTGCCTCCCACACCCGCACCACATGTCTCATGTCTCCTACAGCAGGAGAGCTGGGCCATCCAGGAACGTGGGAAGCCCACCCGGGCAGCGGAACCGACGCTACAACGTCTCATGGTTGGAAGCCCTGTGAGCATTTGGCCCTACCCTGAATTCCAACCTAGATACTGTAAAAGGAAATTTGGAAGGACTAAGGAAAAGAGAAAAGGAGACAAGGATGGAAGGAAATCAAAGAATACTCATGGATGCGTAGGAAAAGAAGGAAACATGGTTCAGAAGCATTTCAGAACCAAGCCTTTACCTTTTAAAAGCCACAAATATTATCAGAGAATTTCTACCTTCCTTACGAACGTTTGTTCAAGTTCCGAACAAGATAGAACTCAGATCACGATTATTTTCTTGATTTACACCTCCTCCTTCACCGCGGCTGTATTCCCTTTGGCATACCAGCTAGTAACAAGATCCCGGCTTGCGCTGTGGCCAAGAGCCAAGAAGCTTGTGATAGGAATAGTCTTAAAGATTAAAAGTTGGCAGTGCGATCAGCTCCGCAGCAATCACGAGCCACGCGTTATTAGCTCTGAGAATACATGAAGGTGTGGAAATACGATCTAGACTTGGTGCCGACTGTACAAAGAGCATTTTCCTGCCTATAACTATTTGTCACAAGCAAGTAACCAACCACTGACTTTTACGTACACTGCAGGGTACTAGAAACAGGCTGGGTTTACCTAATGACATACTTTACCCTCTGTTCTGACGACAGGCGTGACAATTCCCAGATGGCCGTTCTTTGCCAAGAGTTCCTCACGGTAGTGTCGCCTCAGGCTGCCCTGTCAGCTCCGTAGCTGACATTGGAGGGTCGGGCCCATAGGAGCAGGCTGGCTTACTGTTAAATTGTCCCTGCTGGCGCGGACCCCTGGCTAGCTGTCCCTTGGGTTTACTGATTCAATGGAGCATGCAAATAATGCTAACATGTCACATGCCAATCAATTCACAGAGAAAAACTGTCTCTCTGCTTTAATATTAATAACGATGGGGGGGAAATAAGGACTGGCAATCTTTCAGGACACAGGCTAGATCCTCTTCCTGATACTGCCGTTGGCTGCACCACCTTGGACCGGTTCTTGCCTTCTGGAACTCTGCTCTTTGATCTCTAAAATAAAGCTGAGGTGAAGAGGCTCAAGCATTCTGTGATTTGGTTTCGGAAGAAAGCATCTATTCTATGCAGGGTCAGTACCAGAAAAACAACCCGCCTTGGGAAGTTGCAATCGTGAGCCAAGGCAATCCTGTCCTCGTGAGAAGGCAGGTGCCAGCCTGGCCTAGCGGAGAGAGGCTGTTCATTTGGATGTTTAGATGAAGGTCTGCAGAAGCATTAACATCCAAACGCACATTTCTGTTCTACCTTTCCCTTGGAGGATACTGAGATCTTTACACATACGTAACCGAGAGCTGGTGTTCCTTCACAAATCATCTCCAGATCATGCTTAATTCTAGGACATAGGACACAGTCAACCTCATCCTCCAAGGGATTCAGAAAGTGTCCGTTGTGCAGACACAGATTTCATTAACGTAACCTAATTCTTAATACCTACTCATTAGGGTCCAGCTCCTTTACTCTTTTGGAATCCTGATACTTTATGATTTCTGAAGCTCTGCAGACTGTCCCCAGAGTCAGCTGCCTTTGTGAGTCTAAGGCAACAGGTGTGCCCTGGTTAGGGTACCAGGTATGGTACATACTTAACACTTCTGAGCCCCAACTTTTCAAATAATCGTCGCCAGAAAATATTACCGAGAGACAAGGTGATTGCAGTGATAAACACTCCGCAAAAGCCACATCCCAGGCTACTACTGGATTTATGTGGAGAATTCTACAGCAAATAACAATCAGAGAAACCACCTTATTTTAATTCTGTGTAGATTTACCTTACTTGAAGCAATCTTTGTCTACAAATGTGTGGCGATATTAAGTCTGTAAATTATAGAGTAGTTGCTTTACAAAATGTTTAAAATGAAATTCATTCAAACATCTGTATCTGAAATGCCAAAGGAAAGAAGTCTTAGGCATTTACAAAAAGGATCCAGAATAGCACTACACCTAGGAAATACCTGCTACAGGCTAAGTGTTATTTCAGGTGCTTTAGCACTATTAACTCTTCTACTGAGCCTCAGAACGCTTCTGCGAGATAGGCTTATTAGCATCTCTCTGAGACTGACAGATTAAGTTTGCAAATATCATACGCTAAGTGGAGGACCCAGATCTGGGCGCTCTGAACCACTCCATGCTTCGAACCTGTGATCTTGTCATTTTAAAATGTTGATTTTAATTAGTACATATACCAAAAGATACCAATTTTGTATCTTTTTCGATCTTAGTTTTAATAGACCCTTTTTTTAAAATTTTATTTATTTGACAGAGAGAGATCACAAGTAGGCAGAGAGGCAGGCAGACGGACAGGGAAGCAGGCTCCCTGCTGAACGGAGAGTTCGATGCGGGGCTGGATCCCAGGACCCTGAGATCACGACCTGAGCTGAAGGCAGAGGCTTTAACCCACTGAGCCACCCAGGCACCCCAGGTACCCCTTCAATCTTAGTTTTAAAACCAAAGTACTTTGACAGCTCAGAGTCACAGCCAGGTCCAAGAACACCGCTTCTCATGGATTTTGAAGGAGACACATATATTTGTCACACATCTCTCAGTTGCAATGACAGAAGCCCACCTCAAGTTTAAGCAAAAGAAAGGCTTATTTTAGATCTAACACTAACATAGGGTAGAGTTGGCCTCAAGAACCCCAAAGGACTCAAGATACGACATAGGAACTCATTCTCTTACTCTATTTCTCAGTTCAGACTTCCTCTATTGGCCATATTCTCTTCTGTTCTTTTACTGAAGATGGGCCTTTTCTCAATCTCTCAATGCGCGTGTGTGTGTGCATGTGTGTGTTGTTAAGGAAGCAGGGGGCATGGCTACGAGAGCCCCTGGCTTACCTGACTCCAGGGTAGCAGCCCCAGTGCAAGTGAGGACTTCTTGCCCAATGTACTTAGATACACTCCACCCAAAGGCCTAGCTCTGAGCCAGTCATACGATCAGAGGGCTTCCTGACCATCAATGGCCCAATCAGGGCTGTAAGACAGTTCCACTGGCGTTCGCTTTTTTTTTTTTTTTCTTTTCATTCATGGGTTCTGTTGAAAACATTTCCCCGTCAACAAGTTGCAAGAATGTAGTTGACATATATTGGTTTGGTCTGCCCAGTGTTCTGTGTCCCCTCCTTTTACTAGCACCACTTGTTTCTTGGAGAACCACTCCTCTTCCGCTATATTTGGTACCGGGGCTGGGGGACAGTGGGCTATGAGTCACAGCATTCTGCCTCTCTGCCCGTAGTGAGAGTTGGGAAGAACAGGCTTTGCAGATAGTGATCATGTTCAGAAAACAAGCAACTCTTGGTTTGGGAAACATCTATACATGTGGGCAGTACCTGAAATAACTGTTAATGCAGAGCTAGGAGTGCAGGTCATCCCCAATATCTGGTCTCCCTTTTCCAGAGTATTAGAAACCCAACTTGTAAGCTGGACATACCCCAACCTTTCTTGTGCCATCAGGTGCCTAAGTTCTGGACAATGAATAGTAAGATGAAAGTGTTTTGATGTTTTGTGAAAAGGTAGTAGGAAGAGGTCTTTGCCCACTTTTTCCTTTATTCTTCCTTCATTTCTGTTAGCCAGAATGGAGACGTGATAGCGATAGCTGGAGCTAGAGCAGCCATTATGGATCACAAAGTAACTTGGAAAGAAAGACACATGATGGAGGAACAAAAGGAAGTTTGGCTCAGTCCCTGATGAGCAGAACAGCCTTCTGCTCTATCTTTGGATGTCTACTGCAGAGAAATACATTCTGATCTCGTTTAGGCTGCTACTATTTGGGGCCTCTACTACTTATAGTCAAACCAAATCTTAACTGATAGAAATAAAGGAATATTTAAGCACACTGTGACATAGGAACCTAGACAGACAAATGGGACTGCTGAAGGGTTAGGGGATGCTCACTTGGTTAGCATGAAGCTGTTGGTCTTCATAAAGAGGACCTCCCTGGATCCAGGAACCACACCAGGCTTCTGGCCCATGTTACCTCATTTAATCTGCAAGCATCAACCCTCTAAATTCTCTGTAATTATCTTCATTTTCGAGTTGAGGAAAAAGACAGCCAGCCGGGTTCCATCTTTCCCCTAGGATCACAGTGCCAGTAAGGAAGGAAGGAACAATTTGTGTCCACATGGGACTGTCTCCATAGCATCTGGTGTCTCCACTATTTGGAGCCCTGTCTCTTTGCTCCCTGGTCCGGGCGCTTCACTGTGGGTAAACCCAACATATGGAAACATAAACCAAATGTTAGTTTCAAGTTGCCAATGTATTCAAAAGCTAGTTCAGTTTTACAGTGGAATAGTACTCAGCCATAAGTAGAAGGAAATCCTTGGGACGCCTGGGTGGCTCAGTTGGTTAAGCAGCTGCCTTCAGCTCAGGTCATGATCCCAGCATCCTGGGATCGAGTCCCACATCGGGCTCCTTGCTTGGCGGGGAGCCTGCTCCTCTCTCTGCCTCTGCCTGCCTCTCTGCCTGCTTGTGTTCTCTCTCTGTTAAAATAAATAAATAAAATCTTTAAAAAAAAATAGAAGGAAATCCTGCCATTGTTAACAACACAGATGACCTCGAGGGCATGATGCTGACTGAAATGAGTCAGAGAGAGGCAAATACCACATGATTTCACTTGTATGTGGAATCTAAAAGAAGCCAAACTTAGAAACAGAGAATAGGATGGTGGTTGCCAGGGACTGTGGTGTGGGGAAAACGGGGGAGATGTTGATCAGAGCTATAAGATGAATAAGTTCTGGCGATGTGATGTACGACATGTTCAAGTAGTTAACAATATCGTGCTGTATATATACTGAAAGTTGCTAAGAGAACTGATCTCAAATGCTCTCACCACACACACACATACACACACACACACACACACACAAGGTAACTGTCTGAGGTGATGGATGTATTAACAGACCTTGTGGTAATCACTTCACAATATACATATATTAAATCATCACATCGTATGCCTTAAACGTACATAATGCTATATGTCAATCATATCTCAATAAAGCGAGGAGGGGAAAAGGCTTCATTCAATTTTTAAAGTTAGCTTACACCCAACTTTCAGGGACACATCATTCAAACTACTCCACTGGGGGTATTCTCATGGTGAGATAAGCCCCGTCTCCCCTGGGTTGGGGAGAGAGCAGTTTTGCTTTGTAAAATACCCTAACCAATAAATGAAGTTCAGAGATGAACACTTTCTGCCCTGACTGCAGAAGACATTAGCAGCCCTAGTCAGACTTAGATCATCTTGCACCAGAGTTGCTCCCTTATAAGACTCTCCTCCTCTCTGAAAGTCCTCTGGCTCTGCAGAAATCTTACAAGAGTCCAATGCCAGAGTTTCATCAACCACTATTACGGAGCTGACAGATTCTTGGCTCGTCTACATTTTCTCTTCTTCTTCTTTTTCTTCTTTTCTTTTCTTTTATGTTTTTTTTGAGTGCATAAGTAGATCTAGTTAGGTTTATTATAGGAACAAAAGTTCCTCTGGAAAGCTAATTCTTTCGAATGGTTGAAATGAAAAATAATACCCCCTCCCCACCCTTCGGAGCCCACTCTGATTTAAGCAGATGAAAACGTTAGCATTTCTAAACCCAAGGCTTTATTTCGGACATAGAATACAAAGTGCCTTTTCTAGCCGTTCTGACAGGAAAGGAATGCACAGGTTTCTCAAGAGCAGATTGTAGGGCCCATGCTGATCTAATTTATGTATCTTCCTGCCAGGAATAAAACCTCATGGTTGTGGCACGTATTCAATGATTATTTGATATTTTATGTAGTCAATGAATATATGGAAATATTTTTAAGTTGGGTTTTTAAACTACCTATTAAAAAAAAAAAAGTAGTTTCCCCCCTAAACTTCTGGACAGCCACATTGAAAAGTATTCCTTACATGAAGAAGGAGATTAATGACTATAGGACAACACATGAAAATGAGACGATAACTAAGACCAGACAGATTATAACATTAGTCAATGAGAGACTCGAGGTACCGAGCCTGGTATTGGTCTTTGACATTAGCAACAATCATTTGGAATATCTTTCTTAGCAAACTAGCCACCTCTTATTTTTGCCCTTTCTTTCTCTTAGGTGGTAGAGGAACAATGAAAGTCAAACTCTGACTGGAGTGTATGCACACATACTAGCAGATGTGTGTTCACTACGAAAGAGGGAAGACTATATGACAATGACCAAGGCACTAGTCAAAGAAAAAAAGCTCTAAATGCAAAAAAAAAAAAAAAAAATCTGTTTCGTAAGGTGATATTTGAAAGTCTTTCAATTGAGGGACACCTGGGTGGCTCAGTCAATTAAGCATCTGCCTTCAGCTCAGGTCATGATCTCAGGGTCCTGGGATCGATTCCCACAGAGTCAGGCTTGTCCCTCTCCCTCTGCCCCTCCCCCTGCTTGTGGGCTCTCTCTCTCAGAAATAAATTTTTTTTTAAAAAATCTTAAAATCTTTCAGTTGAGCTGCTCATTTTCTCAAATGGTGGCCCATTTAGAAGACATATTATTAGCAGGACTTCAGGGAGGAAAAGAAACTATAAGGAAACAAAATATTTGAAATATTTTAAAAATGTTTCATCGGTTCTAAGGATGTGTTTTCTTTATCTTGACATCACACAGTTGTGTCAGTTTCCTAGGGCTCCTGTAAAAAACTACCACAAATTGGGTAATTTGAAACAACAGATATTTATTCTCCCACAATTCTGGGACCAGAAGTCTGAAATTAAATAGTCAGCAGGGTTGGCTCCTTCTGGAGGCTCTGAGCAAGAATTGGTTCCATGTCGCTCTCCTCTCTTCTGCCCACAACTCCTGGTGTTTCTTGGCTGGTACGTGCGTCACTTGAATTCCTGCCTCCTGCGTGTGGCCTTCCCCTCTGTGCCATCCATCTTCGTCTCTTCCATCTTAGGGCCCACTCTGATCTGGATTGATCTCATCACAAGAATCTTACCTCAGTTACATTAGTAAAGGCCCATATGCCAAATAAGGTCACATTCACAGGTTCTGGATGCAAATGTTTTGAGGGGGACATTATTCAACACATCGCGGCAGTAATGGTTCCTTCTGCTGGTAATCCTTGAGATTCATAATCTCGCTTTCATCTCTAATCTCTTTCCCTTTCTCTTTATTTTGTTCCACTTTCTACTTCCCTTCTCCTGTAATACACAAAACAAAGTTTGTAACTTGATGACTCCTACTCCATCACAGCGGTGGACAAACTGGAGGAAGGTATAGAAACCCATAAAAGACTCCCAGTGTTGAATTTAACCATTTTTAATCTTATTTAATATGTGCACAACACAGAACTAGGTTCAAAGTTCCTTGGCATAAGGTTCTCAGTCAATCATGAAACAAGAACAAACCTATAAATTAATACGACAAAAGTACAAAACCAATAAAATTTAAATTTAAGCATTCCAAAGGTTTTTATTGAGTGCCTATTATGTATTAGGCACTGTAAGAGGTGCTGGAGACACAGCAATAAACGAAACTGGCAAAAATACCTGCCCTGGTGGATGACATTTCGGTTATATTAGCAACTGAATGAAGAACCAGGTATCAGTCATATGCCAAAACCATATTCTGTTCACAACGTGACTATAGTTGACTAATTGCTACAGGGTGACATCATTTGAGTCCAGCATCTCTGCTACTGTTTACCATGTGTTGACTCAGTTCTACAATCTCTTTCCTCTATTTTATCAATTACGAACATTTCCTCCTTAGAGTGAACTCCTACATCATTTGGCAGAATTGCGTCATCTACATATTAAACCTACCTTTTTCTTTCCTCACTGGCCTCAACAATTAAACAGTACTTATTCTATTCCACACCATTCCACTTTCTTGTGTCCCAAGTCAACATGTTAATATATTAAACAATTTAAGAAACCAAAATCTTGCCCTATGGAAGCTCCATTCAAGTGCAAATTTCACTGCAAACACGTAATTTTGTCTTGGAATGGAGTAAAATAATTTGACATTCATAGTCTGGGATGGGTTTTGTTTTGTTCTGTTTTTTGGGGTTTTTTTGTTTGTTTGTTTGTTTGTTTGGTATGTCCAGACATATAGCTTGAATGAGATTCCCTACATTTCTAGAGCCTTAAATCCAAAAGCATACTAGCATGGAGAAACACTTGCTCCACCCCAGTGTTTCATGAATGCATCCTCTTGTTCTTTCGTTTCAATATTTACATTAAGAAATGGGATACGTAAAACATATTTGTCCAAGTTCGACTTAATAATTTAAATTTAACACTTTGGCTCAGTTGTTTCCTGCCAAAACATGAACACCCAGAACCACCACAATTCCATCTTATTAGCAAGGGGGAAAGAGAGAGAAGGAGGGAGGGAGGGAGGGAGAACAAGATGATCCCACAGTGACCATTTATGGCCATTCACATATCCTTTTTGCCCTGTGCTACACGGGCCTCTGAATTCTCAGGGCCATTCACCAGAGCAAGCACACTAGAGCTAATCATTCTTTATTGCCATAGAGATTTTTTTTTACCATTATTTTAAAATCATTTAGAACAATTTTATTCTTTGGGCACTTCCAGTGTTTAGACTCCTGGACAAACAAAACTTCTGAAAAGCAGTAAGTGAGGAATGGTTATTGGGATTTTCACATTAGAAGTTGCCAACCTAATAGCATTCAGACATGCTTACCAGCATATTTAAAACTTAAATGCTATCATTTTGGTAATTATGTGGTGCCAACATTCAACCACAAATGCAAAGAAAACAGAACACCTAAATCACACGGCAGGGTTCAGTTACAATGTGGTCATCCAGATGATCAAAAAGAAAAGGCAGCGTTTTCAAATCTTCAGTGAGAGCTTGTTGACTCTAAGAATATGTCTGTAGACCTGACTGCAAAACAGAGATCTACAACATGCCTGGTACTTTTTTTGTCCATTCCCATTACCTGGGTCATGCCCACTCTTGACTCTTATCTCCTGCTCATGGCCACATCTTCCCTCCTGTCTTCATTCTCATCCATTCCAACCTGCCTCCTACATGACAGCCTGGCTGACTGCCCTCAGTTCAACCAATATTTCTGAAACCTACTATGTGTCAGGTGCTTTGCAAAGTCAGAATTACAAAAGTGAAATATACATGATTTCGGTAGCAAGAAACTCACAACTTATATCCCCTCAAAGGATTCCTCTTTTCCAACAGGTATGTTGGAAACAAAGTAAACATTTTGTTTACTCTTTTCTTCTTCCCAGACTCATCCCTCCAGATGTCACTTCCAATAACATGTTCAATATCTCTTCTAGCTATGAGATAACTCTCTCTCAGAGCTCCATGCAAGCTCATAGTTATATCTGTATCTACGTATACTTGTACACACACACACACACACACACGTTTTTCTTGGAGTTTGTGCTCCCTTTTCTTCAGACTGTGAGCTCCTCAGAAGTCAAGACTTTGGGCCGTAGATTCATTCTTTAAATAAATATTCCTGGTGCCCATCGTTATTTCCCAGGAGGCAAACATTTTTCTTCTTTGCTCTTAAAAGGAACTCTTTACTACCCAATTCAATCTGAAAATCAACCCAAGACCTTTTCAAAGGACAAAGGTCTTTGCTTCTGGAACATATAACATTTGAGACAAGCCCAGGGAGTCTGGAATTTTAGAACTTTAGAAGCCAGCAGTCTAAGAGAGCTAGGCTGGGCCTTCAGTGCACCTGAAACCCCACATTGCTAGACCAAGGCCACCCCGCAGAGGCCCCTGTTCTTCCCAGAGTCTGAATCTAGGACTCCAGGCACAGCAGTCTGTGTGCTCTCTTTTACATTTGGTCAAACTTGGGGCTCCCACATGAACCACATCTTCCATTAGCTCTGCTTGGCTCCTTCTGTTTTGTTTATATTTTATCACCTGATAGGTAAAATGGGCCAAGTTTTACACCACGGCTGCCTGGGGTGATTCAAAAGCTTTGTAACTCCCATAGTGTCCAGAATATAACAAAGTCAAAACCATCTCAACTGCTAACAAAGTAATGCATAAAATAACCCAGGACTCCAAGGAAGGCAATTTGCAATGATAGAGGCAATTTGCACTCACTTTAGTTCATTACATCCTGGAAATCATTCTCCAAGATTCTAGCCATGGCACAGGAGCATTGCACTCACACTCATGTATTCACACACGCAATAATAGCAGCAAACACTCTTCTAAGACCCTTCTGTATCATACCTCGCTTAACGTCTTTATGAGGTAGGTACTATTATTATTCACATCTTGATGGACATGAAGATGTATCACCAAGATTCCTCTTCGAAAGAGTCAAGATGTCCTTCACCAGATAAATGGATAAAGAAGACATGGTCCATCTACAATGGACTATTATGCCTCCATCAGAAAGGATGATTACCCAACTTTTGTATCAACATGGACGAGGCTGGAGGAGATTATGCTGAGTGAAATAAGTCAAGCAGAGAGAGTCAGTTATCATACGGTTTCAGTTACATGTGGAGCATAAGGAAAAAGATGGAGGACACTGGGAGAAGGAAAGGAAGGGTGAATTGGGAGAAATCAGAGGGGGAGACAAAACATGAGAGACTGTGGACTCTGAGCAACAAACTGAGAGTTTTGGAGGGGAGAGCGGTGGAGGGTTGGGTGAGCCTGGTGGTGAGTATTGAAGAGGGCACATACTGCATGGAGCACTGGGTGTGGTGCATGAACAATGAATCTTGGAACACTGAAAAAATATAATAAAAGTTTATAGAAAAAAAAGAAAAGATACAGCAAAAAAAAAAATTCCTCTTCAAGGAACGACTTACTTCTCAACCACAGGGAAGAGTGGTCCATCAGCTGCAGAGATGATGTCTATGGCTGTGCTCTTCTCCCAGGCAGCCTATGCCAGGGGTGAGTCAGAAAAGAAAGGCCAGCCACATCAGCCTGCCGTGGGATACCTCTGGCGGACATTATTCCCTCCGGGCCTCCTCATTGGGTCAGCCTTCACATTGTCAGACTTGTTTCACTGTTTGAGCTCTCCCTTTGCCCAGTATACTTCCTCCCTCTTCTTTTTACAGGTGTTGACCTCTAACCAATGGCCTGCACTTCAAAGTCTTCCTCTTCTGCTTCTGCAGATCCCAACCCAGGACAGGCTGCCCGGAGATTCCTTTCTTTCCACTTCTCTAGGTTAAACCTTCAACATTCAGCCCACATCTCCCCTCCTCCAAGAAGCTGTTTCCAATTCTACTGACCTTGAGCAACCTGTCTTCTGAAGCCCACCAACCTTACATTCCACAGTCCTAATTTACACCCTGTCCCCTCTTTATCTGCATGTCCTGACTCCTAGCTAAAATGAAGGCACCTTCAGCATAGGAAACAGTGTCTTCCATAAATATTCTTTTTTTATCATATTTTTAGAAATTTAAAAAATACAAAGCATTATGGTCATATCACTCAGAATTAACAAATATCCCCCTTTAGAGAAATTGCTTCCAGACTCTTACCACCACCCCATCCCATAACCCTCCCCATGGACCAGGAAGCTCCATTCTCATGAGGCTGGTATGTCTCTTACACACATGCACCATCGTATAAATGTTATGTGGTATTTTATGACTGAATAATAGCATTTCACATAGGAAGCATCATATTCTCTTACTGTTCTGGAGCTTGCTTTTTCTACTCGCCATTATGATTTTTCCACTGCTAACTAACTGCATTCCTTTTTTTTTTTTAAGATTTTATTTATTTATTTGACAGAGAGAGAGAGATCACAAGTAGGCAGAGTGGCAGGCAGAGAGAGGGGGGAAGCAGTCTCCCTGCTGAGCAGAGAGCCCGATGTGGGGCTTGATCCCAGGACCCTGAGATCATGACCTGAGCCGAAGGCAGAGGCTTTAACCCACTGAGCCACCCAGGTGCCCCTAACTGCATTCCTAATACACATATTAAACACCCAAAAATGTTATTGCTAATAATGATGATGGTGAAAAACACACTGTGTCAGGAGAGTCAGGTGAGTAACTAGTACTCACAACGGGGAGTGAGTACTAGTTCTATAGTAACTAGAAACTCATGACCTTAAATTTTGAATGACCTTAAGAACCAAGAGCTAAATGTAGACTATATACATCCCATGTTCTCAACTTACTGGCTGTGTAATCTAAGGCAAGTTACTTAACTGACCTATGTCTCAGTTTTCTCATCTTCGAAATGGAAAATGCCAGTAGCTCCTTCACACAGTGGTAAGTAATTTAGTTAATGCATTTTAGGTTCTTAGAAAAGTATGTGGCATGCAGTAGGCATTCAAAACATTGTATTTAAGATCATACTAATGTATTTAAGATCATACATTAGTAATCATACTAATCATACTAATTATACTAATCATATTATCATAGCACACCAAGGACATTGGCTCAAGAAATTTGAATCATCCAGATTTTGAACCTTAGGAAAATAGAAAAGAGAAAAAAGTCATTAAGAAGTTTATTATATTATAGGAGGGGGCAAGATGGCGGAGAAGTAAGAGATCCTGCAGCAACCGGTCCCCAAAACTGAGCTGGAAATCTACCAGAACACGCTGAACACCCATGAAATCACCCTGAGGAAAAAGATTTCTAACCCCGGGATCTCTTCGAGAGCAGAA
>CM052800.1:116621480-116653841 GCA_028533885.1 Nasua narica | reverse complement strand
GATTATGCGGAGTGAAATAAGTCAAGCGGAGAGAGGCAATTATCTTATGGTCTCACTTACGTGTGGAGTATAAAGAAAATCATGGAGGGCATCGTGAGAAGGAAGGGAAGGGCGAATGGGGGGAAATCGGAGGGGGTGATGAACCAGGAGAGACTGTGGACTCTGAGCAACAAACTGAGGGTTTTGGAGGGGAGGGGGTTGGGGGGGGCGAGCCTGGTGGTGGGTATCGAGAAGGGCACGTACTGCATGGAGCACTGGGTGTGGTGCATGAACAATCAATCTTGTAACACTGAAAAATTAAAATAAACATATTTGGGGAGAAAAAAAAAGGGATACAACAGAATGCTAAGAAATAATGATCCAAAGTGGTGCAATTGCTATTGATTTTATTTCTAGTCACTGTATTTTTTATCTTTCCTAACTTCTGTAATATATGTAAATTATTTTGGAGTCACAAAAATAAAGTGGTATTGATATTAAACACTTTTTATAAATAAAATTAAAGTTTAAAAAATAATGTATTGCAGCACCTGTGTGGCTCAATTACTTAAGCATCTGACTCTTGATTTTGGCTCAGGTCATGATCTCAGGGTCGTGATCTCAGGGTCGTGAGATCAAGAACCACATGGGGTCTGCCTTGGGCAAGATTCTTCCACTCCCTCTGCCCAACCTCCTCACTCATATGCTGTCTCCGTCTCCAAAAACTAAATTATTTATTTAAATTTAAATTTATTTAAAACAAAAATTTTTTAAATGTATTAATAGGGAGATATTGTGCTTAGCATTTTAGAGGATACAAAGATATATGAGAGAGTCCCTCTTTGGAAGGATTCTGGACTCTGGTAAAGCAAAATAAGACAAGTAAACAACCATTTTAATGTAAGGAAAGTGTGAACGGCACTGAGCCTCAAACCACGTGCTATGAGATTGTAGCGCAGGAGCTGCACATTCATTCAGAAGGATGAGGAAGAGTTTATACTGAGAGAACTGTCATAGATTTTTAATTAAGAATAGGATGAGAGGGTGGGGAATAAGGGAAGAGGGCGGGTTCAGTGGGAGAAACAGTTGAGTGATTGCTCTAGATTAGTACAAAGCATGGAGACAGAAATGCCCAGAATATTTAGTGGGTAGTGACTGTCCCGTTCTACTTGAGGGTTAGTCCGATAGAGGGAGATGAGGCTAGAAAGATGGATTTTGTGGCAGTCCTGAGCGTCAGACTGAGTAATCTCATTTCTTAGTAATGGGGAGTCCTTGATGCCGTTCTGAGCAGAAATAAACTTTAAAGGTGTTGCACTTTGGGAAGATTGATCTAGAGGGTAAACGATAAGATTATTAATGTCTCTATAGCAATGATTCAGATAAGAGGTAGGAATGGTGTCAGTGAAAATAAAAGGAGAAGATATCCATTCATTAAATACATATTTATTAAGCATCTGTTATCTATTTTGTTCCAGGTCTTGTGCTAAGTGCTGGGTCTATAGTGGTGAATGAAAGAAGCACAATCTGCTCGGTACATCATGGAAAATAGACAAGTAAACAATTACCTCCCCAAAATGGCACTTTAAATAAAAACAACTAGGTGATGTATGAGAAAATATGAAACTGTGCTGGAGGGGGGAATACAGTCTAGGAAAGGCATCGCTGAAGGGGTGACATTTAAGCTGAGATATAAAGATGGGGAGTTCGCTGTACCCAGAATGGGAGAGGAAGCAGAAGAGCTGGCACAGGAGAACCCTACAGGAGGAAAAGCCTAGTTTATTTGAGGAGCTAAACGGAGGCCTACAGTGCTGACATACTGACCGGTGGTAGCGTATTGACTGGTGGTGGCGTGAGATGTGGTTGGACACATAAGGAGATGTCTGGTCATATAGGGCCTCGAATGGCCAAACTCAGGAATATGAGATGACACTCTAAGGAAACACCTAGGCTGTATAGGAGTACAGGAAGTGCAAATGAACAAAGGAATGCTTAGAAAATGCCGGTATAATTTTGGATTCTCCAGGAAGCAGATGCCATGACCCAATCAGAAGAGAAAGAGCTTTGTTGCAGGGAATTCCCTGAGAAAAGTAAAGGGGGGAGGAAGCGGGAGGAGTTGGGAAAATCCTTAGGACATGGCACAGGTCTCACACCTACGACAGGAGAGGGGAAGTGAAACAGGATTGGGAAGGAGGCGTGTGAGACGGCTGTGCGTCTCTGAGAAAGCTTCCGGTCCCTGGGGAACCCAGAGCCAAGATGGCCTAGAAAAGGAGCGCACGTCAGGCAGAAGTATGTGGCCCTCGTGCTCCTCCTGAGCTTAGCCACTGGCTGGGGAGCAGGGCTCCAGTGTGACCACCGCGGTGGATACCGAAGGTGCAGCAAACGGACGCTCTCAGCTGACGACCCTCCGTGCAGTAAGTTCTCACTGAAAGGATGGACATCTGAGTGGGAAACCTCCATGGCTCCCACACTGAGCAACTTGAAATAATCTATTTTAGGGAGTTATGAGCCTAGGTTTTGCCAAAATATCAAAAAACAGTCACATTGAAGATGGGAAGACGGAGTTTGGGTTAAAGTGTTTTATGATTCTACCTTCTTTCAGAAGAGGATGGAGACAGGCATTAATGCTGGGGGGCCGACAGTATGCACATTAATACATTTTAAGGGTCACCACTAGAAAGAATATAAAGTCTAAGTGATTACGCTTCAAATCAGTAGAGGGACCCAAAGAAGAAAGAAAATGTGATCCCTCTAAAGAAGGCAGGAAGAAAAGAGGGAAAGAATGAAAGGGAAAGCAGAAGAGTAGAAAGCAAGGCAGAGCTCAGGGAAGTAAGCTGGAGGGGATAAAGTGGAGAGAGTACAGGCGTGCTCTCCTCCTGGTCCGTTGTATCATCTACAGTTGCTGACATATCTGTGGGGGGTAGGATTTTATAAAGGTGAGCGCTAGAAAAACTACAAATAATATAACAAGAAAATGTGGAGGGAAGTATAAATAAGCTAATTCCTCTTCTTTCATGGTGAGGAAAAGCAGATGTTATCTAAAGGTAACAAATCAACTCACAGAGCTATAAATAGCGTACAGAGGTAAAGCAAAAGAGTTAAAAAATACAAATGGTTAAAAATAATTGAGTCTAAGGAAATCCTGAGGATGTGAGAGTAAGGGAAATGTTCACAGTCGTTTTTTTTTTTTTTTAATGTCCATGTCTTACCGTTTTCAGCCAAGTGAATGCATTACCTTCCTAATAAAATAATAACTACCTGAGAATGGATGAGAGCACCTAGAAAAGGTAGACGAGGGAGCCGAGTTCTGCCCGTTAGAGGCTTGGGCAGAGGTGGAAGCATCAGGAGTGGAGACCAAGAGGCATGGTCTGCGGGAAAGGGAAGAGCCAGGAGAGGGTGGCGCTGTGAAAATTGAGGGCTGAGGGTGTCCCGGAGACAGGGGCCTTCAACACCAGCGTTAAATCGGGCTGAGAGAGGGCTAACGTTGACACCAAACCATTTGCAAACCATGGATGTTAAAAGCCCACAGAGGAGAATTCACAGATGACTCCATGCCAAGGGACCAAAGAATGAGAAGTACTGCCGGGGACCAGCCCAGGCAGTCCAGGGGTTCCCTGAAGGATGGACGGTGTCGGCGAAAGGAATGAGAGAGCCAGAGGATTCTTTCAGTCACGTGTGCAAACCCGCCGTGTCCTCGCCGCGACTGTGTCAAGTGGCAAGGCTTCTGCGGCTCTCGGAAAAGTACCTTTAAGAACAACAGAAAAGCCAGCGGGAGTGGGTGTGGATTGTGGAAGGAGATAGTTCTGTCCGACCTGTTCAATCGCTTCGCCCAGTTTCTGTTTACAAATGCATTCAGTGAAGAGTTCTTAAACTCACAGAAAGCAGAGGCACAAGTTCGAAGGCAGGCTAAGAGAGGTGGAAGCTATAGAAAGGTGGTTTGATTTCTATTCCATTTGCCTTGACAAAATATTTGTTAAAAGGTACTGGATTCCCCCAGCCCTCATGCTGGCAGGATCACTCACACTCAGTTAGCCTTTAGTTCTGAGACCCACGAAATTTCCAGAAGGAAGATTTAGAAATCTGCTTTGAATTACAGCACAGCAAGGCAGTATTCTTCCTAGCCAGTGAGGTTTTTCTCTTTATTGTGCTTCAGAACACATTGGAAGAGAAGGACATTGGAACACTGGAAGGGCAGGAGGTCTCTTAAATTCTCCTTTCCAAGTTTAATAACTTGAATATATTCTGGTTAAGTCATCTTTAATAACCTGTATCCATTTGACTGTGATTTTTATTTTCTGTAAAGCCATTTTCCGAATTTTAAACTCCTCATAACAGTGTGGTCCTCAGAACAAATTTAGAGTTTGTTATTGTCAGCGAGCCTTCTTCATCTCCCGGTGCCAACACCCCTCAGTTGGAAACACAGATTAACGTGTATTCCATGGAGCGCAGAAACGTTGGGAGGGCTACTTTGACCTTTGTCTTCAGTGGTGAAGAAAGTTGTTTACTCAGAAGTACTAAGTGAGTTGTAGGCTGTAAATAAATAAATGGATGGAAAGGCTTTAAAAAATGAGCATAGGAAACCATCAATCACATAGGAGTGACCAGTGATATGAAAGAGGCCAATGATCCAATGAAAAAGATATGTGACACAAAGTCTTGGACTTTGTGTCTTGGACTGCTTGGACTGAGTCTTAGAATGTGAGCTCCATGAGAATAGAAGGCTCTTCTGTCTTCTTATCTGTATGTCCCCCAAATCTAAAACATTACCTAGAGTTGGGACTCAAAGAACTAAAAAGCCAAATGGAAATGATCATCATTAGACACTTGAGGAGGGAAATATTAAGGAACAAACAAAAACAAAAACCCACCCTCCTAACTCACAAAATGGTATTTTCCCCTAAACCCAGAATGCTCAGGATTGTCTTTAACAAAAAGCAGAACTTTATAAAATTATGTTTTAGAACGGTAATAGTAAGTTCTGTGAACAGAAAGCAACAAGGCATCTCCTTAGCACGTTTCCTGCTCTGGGATTTACAGTCACTGTTTTATATCCAGTCCCCACCACGCTTCAGAGAAAGCCCCTTTGACTATCACATCTGTCATGAGCACGCTACAAAGGCGGACACACCGAGCTGTGTCTCTCCACAACGTCAGCTTTATTCAGTCATAAAGCAAAGTTAAATCACAATAAGAAAGCAGGTTCAGGATTCCAGACTCGGTGACATTTCACCATGGGACTAAACATGGCTTCTTCCATGGCACACAGGGCAGCACAGAACACACAATGCACAAGGTATCAGAGGGTGCGGGAAGTTAAGGAACCAAAGGGGAAGTCAGTGTCTAGGGACGCGCAGTGGAGATGAAGCCTCGGTCTGCTCCCGGCCAGCTCGCTGCACTTACTGCCTCCGATGCTCAAGCAGGGAAGTCTCTTGGTTCTGTTCAGAGATCCATCGGGCAGAGCGTTCCCTTGTTAAAGGGATTTCATCAGTTTTGGGTCCCCGCAGACCTCTTCTCGTTCTGCTCATTAGCAGTTCTGGGGAGCCAGCTGACATCGTCCCAGCGGTATCTCCTGGAAGCAGTACCTTAACTCCATTTTACCCTGTACAACATCCCTGACTCCTCCAGTCAGAAGGGTTTTAAGGCCCTGGAACACATTACCCAGGGCTTTTGAGATCTGCTTTTGCCAATTTCTATGAGAAGTCATCCTGAGATGCTGAATTTCAACTTGTATGCAATTCTCACGATTCTGTTTTCACTGTTCACTTTAATAACACAACAAACCACGGTGACCACACTCCTCCAAAGGGAAAAGGGTAAGGTTAAAACTCCTTTGCGACACAGATTCGCATTAATCTTAAGAATCGGACTCAGAAAATGTTCAAAGCAGGGAAATCTGAAAGTGTTTGCATCTCCCTGCTGGATTCCACATGTCAATATACACATTTTCCATACAACTATGAAGATATATACCAAAGTATGCTTCAAATCTAGCACTCTTTCTGTTGCCCGAGAAAACCAGAAGATATTTAGCCTAAGTGATAATGACTTGAAGATATGGGAGGAGCTGGTTAGGACCTATCAATCAAACACACGAAAAGGTCCACTGACACCCTTGGCCAAGGAGCCCTCTGGTTACAACTGACACAGCCTCAGGCTTTCATATGGAAAGTTCAATTAGTTTTTATCATCCCATTGTTTCTTTCTGCATAATAATAAAACAGGGGGCTCTGCAGAGACAAATAGTACCAGATGGCTCATCAAACCTGCACTTAACAACTCCAAGAAATGCAGATCAGTCCATCTAACTTCACAAATCCAGCCAGTGGCTATATATATTTCTGCACATTGCTTTTCATTGCGGAACCCCAGGCACTTTTTTCCCATTGTTTAGTATATGTGCTGCCGAAGCGAGCACTCCCATTGTTTAAATATTCGTATTTGTTACTTTTTTAAAGATTTGATAAAATTTCTTTGCATTAAGTCTGATTTGCATTTCATCCTGTATATCTAAAATATCTTGCTTCAGGAACCTGGCTTTTTAAGGGACACGAAAAGAAAAACATTTATTGAGTACCTATGATTTCCAGGCACCTTATAAAAGTTTCATATTTATACTTTTGAGAAGTCTACATAATAGATACTGTTGTCTCTGTTATACAGATGAAGACAATGAAAGGAATAGAAATTAAATGATTCGCTCAAAATATTACATAATTGGCAAGTGGTGATTCGTGGATATGAACAGAGATCTATCTTGCACCAAAGCCAGAGGTCATTCCACTCCACTGCACTGCCTCATCACAGATCTGGTTACATGGGGAGTAAAAGAAACATAATAAGCCTGCAAAGTGATCCATACACTAAATATCATCATTGAAGTGGGATTCCAGGGCACCTGGGTGGCTCAGTTGGTTAACTGTCCGACTCTTGATTTTGGCTCAGGTCATAATCTCAGGGATCTGAGATCCAACTCCATGGCAGGCTCAGCGCTGGGTGGAGCCTGCTTAAGATTTTCTCCCTCTCATGTGGAGAAAGGGGAACCTTCCTACACTGTTGGTGGGAATGCAAGCTGGTACAGCCACTCTGGAAAACAGTATGGAAGTTCCTCAAAATGTTGAAAATAGAGCTACCCTACGACCCAGCAATCGCACTACTGAGTATTTACCCTCAAGATACAAATGTAGTGATCCGAAGGGGCACGTGCACCCGAATGTTTATAGCAGCAATGTCCACAATAGCCAAACTATGGAAAGAACCTAGATGTCCATCAACAGATGAATGGATAAAGATGTGGTATATATATACAATGGAATACTATGCAGCCATCAAGAGAAATGAAATCTTGCCATTTGCAACAACGTGGAAGGAACTAGAGGGTATTATGCTAAGTGAAATAAGTCAGTCAGAGAAAGACAATTATCACATGATCACTCTGATATGAAGAATTTGAGAGGTAGGGTGGGGGGTCGTAGAAGGGTGGGGGAAAGAAATGAAACAAGATGGGATGGGGAAGGAGACAAACCATAAGAGACTCCTAAACTCACGAAACAAACTGAGGGTTGCTGGGAGGTAGGGGTGGGGTAGGGGTAGGGTGGCTGGATTATAGACATTGGGGAGGGTATGTGCTATGGTGAGTGCTGTGAAATGTGTAAGCCTGACGATTCACAGACATGTATCCTGGGGCAAATAATACCTTATATGTTAATAAAAAAAAAAAAAGATTTTCTCCCTCTCTCTCCCTCTGTTCCTCCCCCACCCTCAAAAAAATTAAGTGGGATTCCACATAATATTTATAACAAGAAGAATCAGGGTCCTCCCTTATATTTTTTTTCCCCAAACATGCACAAATACCATTGTCTCAATGTCTTCAGGATTAAACGTGAGATTATTTAAGTTAACAAACTAGCTACATTATTAAATTATGTAGAGAGATACCATTGTGTACGTTCATTGCAACTGGGTCAAATGACCCGCATAAAGACTCAGCTTCTCTATTTAATATCTGTGTTTACTAATTACTAAGATTTTCCTATTTATAAAACTGTGTGTGAGAGAATGGCAGAGCTCTCCGGAGACACTTCCCAATCCCCCTGCCATGAGGTTGAGGCCATCTGACTACTTCAAGCCAATGAAACATGAAAGCATGTGACCTGGGTCATCCTAGGTCAAGGCAGGTATAAACCAATGTAACCCCTCCATCTCTCCCTCTCTTAGCTGAAGCAACCTCAGAGGCCATATGTTCCAGATGTTCAATCTGGGATAGCTGCAAGATTGAGAGAGAGGGGTGACCCGGTTGCCATCAGACTCTTCTTAAGGGAGAAAGAAATCTGTGCTGTTAAACCACTGAGATTTTAGAGTTTACTTGGTATAGCAACTAAAGTTAAATAACCCTAACTAGCGTGAGGAAATACAGGCATACCTCACCTTGTTGCCCTTCACTTTGTTGTACTTCAAAGATAATGCTTTTCTTTCTTTCTTTCTTTCTTTCTTTCTTTCTTTCTTTCTTTCTTTCTTTTTTTTTTACATAAATTGAAGGTCTGTGGCAAGCGTGCATCAAGCGAGTCTATTGCCACCGTTTTCCAACAGCATTTGCTCACTTTGTGGCCCTGTGTCACATTTTGGTAATTCTGGCAATATTTCAGACCTTTTTCATTATTATTATATTTGAGTTTCTACAATCTCATAATAAAACTTTAACAGATGAGGAGTTGCTTCTTCTGCGTGAGCAAAGAAAGGAGTGTCTTGAGATGGAATCTAGTCCTGGTGAAGATATTGTAAAGATTTGTTAAAGTGAAAACAAGAAGTTAGAATATTCCCTAAGCTTAGTTGATAAAGCAGCAGCAGAGTTTGAGAGGACTGACTCCTACTTTAAAAGAAGTTCCACTATGGGTAAAATGCCATCAAACGGCATCACACGCTCCAGAGAAATCATTCATGAAAGGAAGAGTCAATCAATGTGGCCAACTGCATTACCATCTTGTTTTAACAAACTGTCTTCACCCCAGTTTTCAGCAGCCACTGCCCTGGCATCAAGCATCAAGCCTCAGGATCAAGCCAAG
Source organism: Nasua narica (assembly GCA_028533885.1). Classification (NCBI taxonomy): domain Eukaryota; kingdom Metazoa; phylum Chordata; class Mammalia; order Carnivora; family Procyonidae; genus Nasua; species Nasua narica. Next base: position 116,644,806 of record CM052800.1, on the reverse strand, counting down.
ACCGTCCACCAGAAAAAAATTACAACTCACTGAAAGCTCAGGTGAGAGTTAGCATTTTTTAGCAATAAAGGTATTTTTTTTAAAAGATTTTATTTATTCATTTAACAGAGAGAGAACACAAGCAGGCAGAGAGGCAGGCAGAGGCAGAGAGAGAGGAGCAGGCTCCCTGCCGAGCAAGGAGCCCGATGCGGGACTTGATCCCAGGACGCTGGGATCATGACGTGAGCCGAAGGCAGCTGCTCAACCAACTGAGCCACCCAGGCGTCCCAATAAAAGTATTTTTTTTTAAAGATTTTATTTATTTATTTATTAGGAAAGAGAGAGTGAGAGAGAGCATGAGAAGGGAGAAGGTCAGAGTGAGAAGCGGACTCCCCATGGAGCTGGGAGCCCGATGTGGGACTCGATCTCGGAACTCCGGGATCATGACCTGAGCCAAAGGCAGTCGCTCAACCAACTGCGCCACCCAGGCACCCAAAAGTATTTTTTAATTAAGGTATATACATTGTGTTTTAGACATAATCCCATTGCACACATAATAGACTATATATTATAGTGTAAACATAATTTTATACACACTAGGAAACCAATAAATTCATTTGACTGGCTTCACTTTATCACAATGGTCTGAAACTGAGCCCAAAATATGAGATATGCCTAATAACTTCTGCCATACTGTGAGATTCAAATAAGAATATCGAAATAAATATTTGTTAGCCCTATGCTTACAAAGATGTAAGGCTTCTTATTCTTATTACCCATTTTTTAAAGAAATTCGATTTTACGACTCCAAAGTTTTTATAGTGTCACAATTTTGTAAAAATTGTTATAGTTATCATGACAATTACTTACAAGAGAAAGGATGCTTCGATCTACTTAAAATGTTTTAAGTAAAATGAATGTTTCACCTTGGATACACTATTTATTTTAACAAGTTTCCATAGATAGTAAAAATATAACCTTAACTGAATTCTAATTGAACAAATTGCAAATATCAAACTACTCCTTTTTTAATGAGGCTTTATTGGCTTTTAGTTTCTAGGAAATTTCTCTCTTTTTTCTGATCATGTACACAGTAGAAGAAAGAAAAACTGGTACAAACACTGGCTTTCATCGCCATCCACGTTAACATGGTGGTGTGCCTGGCTTTCAACCCCCCTTAACTACTGGCCTTCCTTGAACAAACCCAACTCATTTACTAGGTACCAGAAAAATCAGCATTCCAGAAAGGGCAAATGAACATTGTCATGGCCCCTTTCTCTCCATCCCCAGAGAAAGTGAGAGTGGAACTAGAGTCAGAGACCAGAGTATGACAATGATCTAAATTCACACACAAAAAGATGCTACTTAGAGCTATAAAATGGGCTGGCCTGGAGGCATAGTAGGGAGGGAGAGGGAGAGAGAGAAGGTGTGTTTTGAGAGTGAAGATAGGATATAAAAAATGCCTATAAAAGTGTCCATCAATGGATAAATGGATAAAGAAAATGTGGTAAATATATACAATGGACTATCACTCAGCCATTTAAAAAAAAGAAGAAAACCCTGCCATTTGCAACAACACAGATGGACCTTGAGGGTATCGTGCTAAGTGAAATAAATCAGAGAAAGAAAAATACCATATAATTTCACTTATATGTGGAATTAAAAAAAAAAAAAAACTGAACTCCTAGATACAAAGGAGGATACAAACTCCTAGATACAACTCCTAGATACTCCTAGATTGGCTGTCACCAGAGGCAGGCGGTTGAGGGCGGGGGTGAAATGGGTCAAGGTGGTCAAAAGGTACAAACTTCAGTTATATAATAAATACCTTCTGGTGATATAAAAAAAAAGGTGTGTATCAAACACCCCGATGAAACTTCTCTTGAAAGCAGCCTTGTTTCATTCTGTAGCGGAGGACTCCAATCTCAAGCAATGAAACCACCTTTCAGAGATGAAATTTGTTTCTTTCCCAGATTTCAGGTATTCGTTCATATAAGTGGTCAAGTGAGGGAGGGAACACACTTAGGAGACTATGATGCTATTCACACACTTACACACACACACACAGAATACAAACTATAAGCTTGTTTTTAGTCAAACTGTAAGTTTGGTTAAGCTTTAATATTATCAAGGCGCCTGGGTGGCTCATTCAGTTTAGTGTCCATGTTCAGCTCAGGTCATGGTCCCAGGATCCTGGGATTGAGCCCCGAATGGGGCTCCCTACTCAGTGGGGAGTCTACATCTCCCTGTACGCGCACGCTCTCTCTCGCTCTCTCTCTCTCTCAAATAAATAAATAAAATTTTTTAAAAAAAAGCTTTAGTATTATCAAGAACCATGCTAAGTCACAATGAAAAGTGGCAGAACTTTTGAGAACTGAATCAGAGAAAGGACAGCGGGGATGGGAAGAGGAGGGCAAGAGGAAGAAGGAAGGGAAGGGGATCAGGGGAGGGAAAGGGAAATTGCACCAAACACAGGTTAGGCTTCTGCCCTTACAGGGGGCTTCACACGTCTGTAGTCAAACCACAGCCTCACTGCGTATAGAGTTAATATGAAGGTAAGAAGGTAAAAGGTTATCTTGGAAACCATGTGTTCTCTTAAAAACAATATATGAATTAGGAATAAAAACATTCTCCATTTCCCAGCATATTTTACAATTAAAAAAGTCTTTTATAAGTCTGCCGGCAAGCTAGCTGAAGAAGATCCAAAATGTCAACGTTTCTTTTTTTTCCCCTGAATTATTACGTGCATGTAGTTTTTTTTTAGAAAAATAAGGCAATCATTAAAAGGATTTTTAAATGTTGGTAGAAGAAACATTTCATTGTTATATAAAAAAAAAAACTCTGTTGAGAAATGCTTTATAAAGTGGGAGCTAAGGCAGCTAAAAATTGGTGTTCAAAGTGGTTTGGTTTTGTTCTAACCCACAAGCCGACTCTCTCGCAACCCCGGGCTTTCCTGCTTTCCAATGTCCGAGCCTGGCCAGAGAAGCTGTCCCAGGGAGACAGGGTCCCTGGGGTCCCACAGGGTCACTCTCGGCAGTGACAGAGAGAGACTGGTGCAAGACAGGGTTAAAAGCTCTGGTTCTCCCGACGATTAGTGAGTGATCAGCCAGGAGAGAAGAAAGCAGCCCACAGATAACCAATAGGGCTTATGTCTGAATCAGTCACCCTTGCTGCTGACCCAGTGCTGATCACTCACATCTACAAGCAGCTAGTGTCCCCCAGCCGCTCCTAAATAAGACCTCTGGAAAAGTTGTAACAGAATATGCGAACACAGGAGAAGACAGAGCATCTTCATCTGGATTGTAAAACTCACTGCTGTCTTCAGTTAGCTAACAGAGTAGGGAGCTTCCCTAATGGAGTCCTCTTTGGCTCCCTAATTCTTGAGCAATCTGTCTGGTTTTCCCTCTGCCACCCACAGATCCTTAGACTATATCCAAACCTTGCATCGGAAAGGAAGACTATAAGCAGTACTCCAAGACCCTCTCCTTACCGTTAGGTGTGATTTCTCAGTATATACATAACCACTGAAGCTTGCCTTCTGCTCCAGTCCTGTCCTGCTCTCTATACTGCCAAGTCTAGATGGTGGAGTGTGACATGTGATTCCAATGCTTGACTGGTCTCTGACCAGTCCTATCTTGGACGTAAAGTAGTGATCGCAAATAGATTTCCTCTTGTGGGACCATTCTGATCAGTCTATTGTGCCTAAAAATCTGTGTTAAGAAGGATTCTGAGGATATGTCTGCATTCAGGGAGAGAATGAAAAATAGGAGGAAATATATCAGCCTGCAGCTGCAATTTCATAAAGAAGTATCAAGTCAAAACCGAAAAGCAGGTGAACCAGCTAGAGGTCAAATAAAGGAAAGATCAGGATTATGTGGCTGGTGGAGATGTCACTTTATGTAGATTTTTCTGGAAGGCAATTTGAAAATATACATTAAAAAACCTTAGCAGTTTTCATGTTCTCTGGCTCAACATTTTTATTTCTAGGAATTTATACTAAGGAAATCAATATGGATGCATTCAAAGACTTGGCTCTAAATATTTACAGAAGCATTGTTTTTAATAGCTGAAACTAAAATCTATATAAATGTCTAAAAAGTATTTTCTCAATCATGTAACTTACATGCAATAAAATAATCAGTCTTTAAAATTATATGGAAGATATGGAAAAATGTTCACAGTATACTGTCATATGAAAAATCTTCCAAAATAGTATGCATAGTACAATCCAAATTCATTTTAAAATACAGAATATAGGGCTACCTGGATGGCTTAGATGGTTGAGCTCATTCAACTCTTGATTCCGGCTCAGGTCATGACCTCAGGGTCATGAGATCAAGCCCTGTGTCAGACTCCACACTCAATGCAAAGTCAGCTTGAGATTCTCTCTCTCCCTCTGCCCCTCCCCCACTCATGCTTGCTCCCTCTTTCTCTTGCAAATAATCTTTTAAAAATTAATAAAATAAAATATAGGGGTGCCTGGGTGGCTCAGTGGGTTAAAGCCTCTGCCTTCAGCTCAGGTCATGATCTCAAGGTTCTGGGATCGAGCCCTACATTGGGCTCTCTGCTCAGGGGGGAGCCTGCTTTCTTCTCTCTCTCTGCCTACCTATGATTTCTCTCTCTCTCTCTGTCAAATAAATAAATAAATAATCTTTAAATAAAATAAAATAAAATATAGAGTATATATATATATATATATATGTGCTCCAAAATGTTAACTCTGAATATCCTAAATCCTCTACAATGACTAGGTGTTTTTTTGTGTGGTAATAATTATAAAAAGTTACTTGTTTTTAGAGACAATAATGGACTATCTCTAAAGAAGTCCTGCATGTGACCATCCAATTTCATTGCCCCAAAGTTGTAACTTAGGTGAAAATGTAACTTAGGATAGAAAGTGAAAAATGTTCTACAAAATAGCCATACTTGTGGTGAGCACACCGTAATGTATGGAATTGGTGAGTCACTAAGTTGTATACCTGAAACTAATGTAACATTGTGCATCGACTATACCCGAAAACAAACGAACGAACAAACAACACTTTGGTAGCTGCTCCCAATAAATAAACAAATACATACTTACATACATACATAAATACATAAATAAGGGGGGAAAGGTAAGTTATTTAACATATAAATAGAAAAACATTAAAGTCTGCCAGAGGCATATTCGCTGTCCAAACGGCTACGTCAGGATTTGGGAGCAGATGAGCTGACCATGTGCCTTGCCCTACATGCGCAATATGAGTCTTTTTTTTCTGGTTGGTGCTGAAATGTCTGATACAACCACCATAACACACTTGGAATTATGGCTTTATCAGGACCACCACTAAGTGATTTAATAAAAAATAAACCGGCCATCGTGCCAAGGGACTCAGCACACGCTGCTTGGAAATGGTCACACAATCACCCAAAGGTGAACCATAAGGTCTTCTTTGAGAAGAACGTATCCTGCTTTTTTTTTTTTAAGCAAGTGAAAGGACAACTCATAGGTCAACCGACGTGCAGCACGGCTCACCATATAAGCCCAAGATGGGGAATTTGCATCTCATTTTTTTTAAATTTTATTTATTTATTTGAGATAGAGACAGTGAGAGAGAGCATGAGAGGGGAGAAGGTCAGAGGGAGAAGCAGACTCCCCATGGAGCTGGGAGCCGGACGTGGGACTCGATCTCAGGACTCCGGGATCATGACCTGAGCTGAAGGCAGTCACTTAACCAACTGAGCCACCCAGGCACCCTTGCATCTCATTTTGAGCATGACTGTACCCCAAGAAGTTTGGTTGCATGCTATCTCTCCTTTAGCTCTCGTCTTTCTATCCTGAAAGTAGGCTGAATAATCATCAACTCATTTTACCCCGAAGGAATGAATATCATTGACAGCCTGTCTGGAAAAACGCTCTTTGGAAGTCTGTAAACAATGTCTCTTTGTGAGTCAGAAAATTCTCTTTTCCTCCTGTTGTCATTTGTACAAAAGTCCAATGAAGGAAATTTGTGTTCTAACTTACTCATTTCCAGAAAAACCTACCCCTTAAATAGTTGAGGTAAGTAACCTGGTACACAGTGATTCAAAGTTGTATTCAGTCTGTTTACCAAGGAAGCACAAGTTATTTAATCTTTACTTTCCCAAGTGGAGAGAAAAAAGCAGCCACCTTGCTGATTTGCAATCAGATTTCCACTAGACTGTTTCTAAATGAGTGACCAGTACAAGCATTTGCCCTTGTGGTTAAAGCAGACAATCATTAAAAAGAAAAGAAAAGGAAAAAAATTACCCAGCTATCCAAAATGAAGAAAGGTAAATTAAAGAGGAAGGCTTTTGAATCCCAGAATCCCAATTAGCAGGAGCAAAATGAAATTTCCAATTTTAAAGAAATACAAAGACATAAATCCTTAGAATGGAGAACTTGAAGATGAAATAAATGAAGTTAGCTTTGCTGGCTAGCAATTCATTCTCTGTAAAGTAAGATATCTTGAGCGACCTATCCATAATAGACTTTTTAAAGGTAATAGTTTATTTGAAAAGAACTTTCTAGAGAAGAAAACTGTAGCCCCAAACCCTAAAACTTGTTTTCATGCATCCTGACAGGAAAGAAACTTCAAGGACCAACGAGTGCTTATTTCTCCTTCCAGTGACCCAGAGCTTACTGCTAAGTGTCTCTGAGATGAGGCTCCCACAGCCCTGTCTGTATATTCACTTCCACAGTCTTTACTGGAGGAGGTTCTTCTGCCCCCAAGTTTGTTGGATACATTAAATGAGGTTGTTTATGCTTGATACCAGACTGCTTGGAATAAACAGCTTAATGCTATAGGAGGGAACAGTCCGTAATATTTGGGAACAGAGGTGTTACCTAGGATTTAAGCTACACATAACATTTTGCTTCTGTATCTGGCACCAGCTTATACCATTCAAATATTTTAAAAGCTTCTTTTCTCTAATAATAGGTAGTATGGGATTTTCATGCTTGTACCCACATACACAGATATCGTGATTTTATACTTTAGCTGCATTAGTTACCTTGTGATCATGCTTCTGTTTTGTTTTAAAACAGTGCTGATCGTTTTTAAATACTTGACATTTGCTTCTTCCAAAACTATTTCCCCTACCTTCCTTTAAAAATATGAAACACGAGTGTAACAGACAAAAATAACAGAATGTATGTGCAACTGACAAGGAACCACGTACGTGTGTTGTATGTGTGTGTTTTTGTAAGTTGATTAGTGCGCGGATGTGAATGAGAGAGAACTGCAGTATAGAGAACTACACTTCAGATAGGTATCTAAGCACAGGGTTTGCTCTGAAGGAGCTCAGCTGGGAAACTTAGACAACAGCGTGTTGTATGTCTCCACACGCCGGCAGTAGAATTCTATTGCTGTTATGGAAAAGCAGCTAAGTCCGTGTTGCTTGGTCTTCATGCAAAATAACAGGCATGGCTACTACTCAGAAGAACTTCAAAGAGAACCTTAAGAGACATTCAATTCTCCTTTTGAGAGACAAATCTCATGAAAGCGATATTGTAGTTTGCCAGTGCTGCTGCTTACTCCGATCGAGAAGCAGCCATTACCTCGGCAGAGACCCAGCCATCCCTAAAAGTGAATAAATCAGAAGGCACAGGTCTTTTCTCTTTGGGCAGCCTGACCCTTGACCCCCCTTTCCTTCTCCCAGGCAGGAGCCTTTTAAAATTTCTTTTCATTTTTGTTCTGGATCACTGCTTCCATTTCTTCTGACTCCGGAGTGGCTGAGCTCGTCGCCAACTCCAACAGCTCCAGGAAAAAGCCTGAAGCTTCTCTAGACCCAGAGGGTTTCACCACAGCCTTCTTTGTAAGGCAACAGGCTCTTCAGAATCTTTTCTCATAGAGGTGTTTTATAGCCTATTGTTTTATTTGGAGACAATAAAAATTCTAAGAATTCCAAAGAAACAGCTCATAAGAGGTGGCAAATACAGTTCCATGATAGAAGAAAATACAAAGTTCTTCTAAATTGAAAAAAATCTCCCCCCACACACACTCACACATGCATCGTAAAAAATTTATCTGTTTCCATCAAAATGCTAGCAGAAGCTTCTTAATCTGATGGAATTTGGGAGATCAATGCATTTTAATTTAATTTGAAATTAATCTTTATTTTCACTATTTTCTACCTGAAACCTAGCATTTTCCTTCATTATTACAGTTTCTTTGGCGTGGTCACCAAAAAAAAAAAAAAAAGCACAGGTATTTTCATATTTCTCAATATTTACCTTTTGCTCACCACTACTTCAAAATTATGCTTATTGTTAGACCCATTGCTAAATATTGCTATCTGATGCCCTTAACAAAGAAGTAAAAATGTTAGCATGACTCATATTTGCTTTTTTAATACTTTGATAATTTCCTTTCAGTACAATTTGTTTCTTTTTAAATTTATGTATATTTTTAGTATGCATTTTTAAATGTCATTCTGAGGAAGCTTCCTTCCATAGGCTTCACCAGGCTGCCAAAAGGTCCATGGCTCTTTTTTAATAAGCAAGGAACCCTGGCAGTAAAGGCTTTAGACCGGAGTTTGCTCATTGTCTAAATGGATGCTGATATGGTTGGGAGAGCGCATTACTTTCACTTAACTTCTTTTTCTTTAAGCGGTGTTCAGTATTGTCAAATTAAGGTTTCGTTTTTCTATTCAGACCTACATTTTCTGTCTTTTTCTGGTGAGCCACAGAAGCAAAAGGAAAACTATGCTTCCTGAGTTTGGAGTGAGAAATAGTTTCCCCAAAACAAATGCTTCTCAAGGTTCACCTGAAAAACATTGCCCCAGCCTTCACTGTTCCTTTAAATAATGTCCCTTTCTCTGTGCCTCTCTGAGGACAGAACTCATGTGTCCTCATGGTCCTTTTCAGTTCCCCTGGTCCAGGGTCATGTTGAGAGGCTTTCTTCTGCACAGTGTCACACAAAGATGGCTAGATTTGCCCTCCATGAGGGAAAAGACCCTATCTTTATTTACATGGTCAGGCGTCACAATAAGACCCTCGCCTCACCTGTGCTACCATACTTCATGGTAACTTCTGGGTTACATTCACTGTTACCATGTTCCTTTACAGGCTTATCTATGTGATAGGCATGGATTTTCTTCTACAACACTTGGACATAGGAAATTTCACATTCATTTATTTCTCTAAATCATTAATCCTCCCCCCAGGGAAGCCAGTGGCAAACTCTAGTACTAAGTATCTAGTACTCAGTACTAAGAATCTCTCTCCATCCTCGAGGGAATCGTACTCAAATCCAGGGCTCTCCCAGGGCCAGGAAACCAAGTGAGGTATCAGTTTTGGACCTGCTATCAGTCCACTGTCCTTTCTCCTAGTTGATGCCTCTTCGTTCCCAGGAAATGCAAAGATGTCCTCTCAGTGGGCACTGGTCCTCAGAGAGCCTCACTGCAGCTTTCAAGGCTGAAGAGCACAGTCCACCCTTTACAGGTCTCCCAATTCCCCGCAGGGGGGCTCCTGCACCAAACTCGAACAGCCTCCAGCCGAACCCTACCCTTGCTCAGCTCAGCGACTCTAACCTCCCCCTGGTTTGCCTACAATGGCTTCCACCTCTTGAAATACTCTCCTCTGTCTTCTCCTCACTGAGGATCCAACATCTTTTCTTTCAATAAGCCCAGGCTTTCAGAAGTCAATAATGAGACAGGCATTTGCCTTGTGGATGCCTAGAAATTTCTCCTCTTGACCTGTAACTCCAAAGTCCCTGAGCTAAGGGAACATAAATGCCTCACTACATTTATGGTGATAAAAGCAAAACCCCACATCAACAGAAATGAAACACAAATTAATATTTTTAAAGATTTATTTATTTATTTATGTGAGAGAGAGCGAGAGGGAGAGAGCCTGTGAGCACAACTAGGGGGAGGGGCAGAGAGAGACTCTTCAAGCAGACTCCTTGCTGCCTGTGGAACCCATCGTGGAGCTTCATCTTGCGGCTCATGAGACCATGAACTGAGCTGAAACCAAGAGTCAGACCATCAAGGGATTGAGCCACCCGGGTGCCCCAACACAAATTAATATTCTGATCAAATATCCTGCCTGTAAAAGTAAGCATATCTGCTAGAGATACATTTCTAAAGAAAATAGATTAGTTTAGGTATTAATGTATATTTATAGAAGTGGAGTTGTTTTATTATGTGGCAACTATAAATGACATTTTTGGAGTTACTTGATCCTTCATGAGTTAACTGCCCCTCTCTACCCCTGCCATGATATGGTTTAGCCTTCCCACACCAATCTCAGAGTAGAGGACAAATGAGAGCCACTTATCAGGCAAAAGTTACCACCATTTTCAGCGAAGCCTGCTGGAGATTCTACATAACTCGTGACCAGGATATCACATCAAGGAACACTACAGCTGCTTTAAAGATAAAAGCAATGACAACCGTCGTGGAGCCACATGACCTGTTCCACAGGTCTCTGCTATTCTGGCAAGGCCACGTTGAACTTCTAACTGCATTCCCACTCACGGAGGAAAAATATTCCAATTCTCATGGTCATTACTCACTCTTAAAAGATTAATTTAACAAAAATGAATACCCACCACAGTAATGAATGTAATTCACTGGGAGAGTGGTTTAAGAAAGCTAGCCACACTGGAAAACATTACTTCTTAAATTAATGACAGAACTGAAGATTATTTTCAGATTTGGTCAGCATTTTTGAAAAATAATGATTAACCAGGGTGGGAAAAATCCAGATTAGTATTAAGTGTTCGCATGTTATGAGGCAGAATAACCTAAATCCAAGGCTGGGACTTGTTGTTCAGCCTCTCACCAACCACTTGAGTAGCCAAAAGGGACATAGGAGGTCAGACTGTGCTGTACAATTTGGGGAACTAATAGAGCTGGTACATGAAGACCTTGGTTATATGGAGTCATCGAACAAAAACTAATAATAATAGCTAATATTCATTAAGTGCTTACTCTGCCAAGCCACCGGGAAAAACACTTTATATGTACTATTGCATTTATGCCACAAAACTACACACCAGGGGAAGTATTACTATTATTATTATTATCTTCACTTTACAAATAAGTGAGGCTCTTTAGGAACAGAGAGGTTGAGTAATTTGCCAGGGGTCACACAGCTGGTACACAGGGATCCAGAATCTGATTCCAAACAAGATAGCCACAGAGGCCACACCTTCAACTACTATTCAGTGCTACCGTAGGGCCAAAAAAATGCACACACCACACGTACAAACTTAAAACTTTCCCTACATTTGTGCAAGGTGATAAATCACTTTCACAGGCATTACCATAGTTAATCCTCATCCAATAGTAATAATAGCCAAACTTGACAGAGCCCGGGCGATGTTCAGCCTCTGTTCTTGCACTGTACATCTATTCACTTACTGTATTCTTAACCCTACAGGGTAAGTATTATCACCCCATTTTACATATGAGGAAACTGAGGCACAGAGAGGCTGCTATTTGTCCCAGGTCCCATAGCCAGGAAGTAGCAGAGCCAGAATCTGAACCCACTAGTATGTACTGACACTTCTACCAACCTGACGAAGAAGGTATTACTGTTTATTTTATAGATGAAGAAAAAAAATCATTAAAACTGGATGTGATTTGTCCTAGAAAGGTGTTGTTAATTTATTGTTAGTGTTCTTTAATTTCAGGATAGGTAACATACAGTGTTATATTAGCTTCAGGTGTACACTATTATGATTCAGCAATCCTACCCATTAACCAGTGCTCATCGTGGTAAGTGTGCTTTTAATCCCCTTCACCTATTTCACCCATTTTCCCCCCCTCTGGTTACCATCAGTTTGCTCTCCATAGTTAAGAGTCTGTTTTCTGATTTGTCTTTTTTTCTTTGTTCATTTCTTTTGCTTCTTAAATTCCATATATGAGTGAAAACATATGGTATTTGTCTTTCTCTGACTGACTTATTTCACTTAGCATTCATTATACCCTCTAGATCTACCCATGTTGCTGCAAATGGCAAGATTTCATTCTTTTTATGACTAAGTAATATTGCATTATTTATATGTTGCATGAAATATACATATTCATAAAAAACATATTTATATAAATACATATTTATATATAAACAAATGTATATATTTAAATTTATAAATTATATATTTACACATTTATATATTTATATATTTGTGTTGTTTACATTATAAATATTTACATTATAAATACTTATATTTATTTATATTCATATATTTATTATATATAAATTTATATATTGTTTTAAATTTATAATTTTATGTATTATAAATATTCATAGATATTTATTAAATTATTTTATTTCATGTATATGTATTTATTACATGTATATGTATTTTTATATATTTCATATATATGTGTATATACATATATATATATATACTCACACACATACATACACACACACACCATCTCTTCTTTATTCACTCATCTATCAATGCGCACTTAGGCTGCTTCCATAGTTTGGCTATTATAAATAATGCGGCTATAAACATGAGGGTGCATTTATCCCTTTGAATTAGTATTTTTGTATTCTCTGGGTAAGCACCCAGTAGTGGAATTACTGGATCCTATGGTAGTTCTCCTTTTAATTTTTTGAGAACCTCCATACTGTTTTCACAGTGGACACATCAGTTTGCATTCCCACAAAGAGTGCACTAAGGTTCTTTTTTCTCCACATCCTCGCCAGCACCTGTTGTTTCTTATGTTTTCTATTTTATCCATTCTGACAGGTGTGAGGTGATGTCTAATTGTGGTTTTGATCTGCATTTCCCCTATGATTAGTGATGCTGAGCATCTTTAATATGTCTGTTGGCCATCTGGGTGTCTTCTTTGGAGAACTGTCTGTTCATGTCTTCTGCCCGTTCTTAATTGAATTATTTGTTTTTTGTATGTTGAGTTGTGTAAGTTCTTTATGTATTTTAGATACTAACCCTTTATCAGATATGTCATTTGCAAATACCTTCTCCTATTCCATAGGTTGTCTTTAGTTTTGTTGATTGCTTTCTTTGCTGTGCAGAAGCTTTTTATTTTAATGTAGTTCCAATAGTTTATTTTTGTTTTTGTTTCCCTTGTCTCAGGGGGCATATGTAGAAAAATGTCACTACTGGCCAATGTCAGAGAAATTACTGCCTGTGCTCTCTTCTAGGATTTTGTTGGTTTCAGATCTCACATTTAGGTCCTTAATCTATTTTGAGTTTATTTTTGTGTGTGGTGTAAGAAAATGGTCCAGTTTCATTCTTTTGCATATAGCTGTCCAGTTCTCCCTCCATTTGTTGAAGAGACTGTATTTTTCTCATTGTATATTCTTGCCTCCTCTGTTGAAGATTAATTGACCATATAATCATTGGTTTATTTCTAGGCTTTCTATTCTGTTCCATTGATCTATATACCTATTTTTATGCCAGTACCACATTGTTTGGGTTATTAAAGCTTTGTAGCATATCTTGAAATTTGGGTTTGTAACATCTCCTGCTTTTTTCTTCAAGACTGCTTTGGTTAATCAGGGTCTTTTGCATTTCATAAAAATTTTAAATTTGCTCTAGTTCTGTGAAAAATGCTGTTCGTGTTTTTATAGGGATTGTATTAAATCTGTAGATTGTTTTGGGTAGTATGGACATTTTAACAATATTTGTTCTTACAAATCATGAGCATAGGATATCTTTCCCTTTGTCTGTTGTCTTCAATTTCTTTCATCAATGTTTTATAGTTTTCAGAGTACAGCTTTCATCTTGGTTAAGTTTATTCCTAGGTATTTTATCCTTTTTGATACAATTGTAAATGGGATTGCTTTCTTAATTTCTCTTTCTGCTGCTTCATTATTAGTATATAGAAATGCAACAGATTTCTATATGTTGATTTTATGTCCTGTAACTTTGGTGCATTCATTTATCAGTTCTAGAAGCTTTTTGGTAGAGTCTTTACAGTTCTCTACACAAAGTATCAGGTCATATGCAAATGTGAAAAATGAAAGTTTCACTTTATCCTTATCAATCTGGTTGCCTTTTATTTCCTTTTTCTGTCTGATTGCTGTAGCTAGGGCTTTCAATACTATGTTAGATAAAAGTATAAGAATTAACCTCCTTGTCTTGTTCCTGATCTTAGGGAAAACCTCACAGTTTTTCATCATTGAGTATGTTTGCTGTGGGTTTTTCATATATGCCCTTTATTTTTTGAGGTATGTTCGCTCTAAACCTACTTTTTGAGGGTTTTCTATGATGAATGGATGTTGTGCTTTGTCAAAGTTTTCTGCATTTATTGAAGTGATCATATGGTTCTTATCCTTTCTCTTATTGATGTGATGTATCATATTGATTGGTTTGTGAATATTGAACCACCCTTGTAACCTAAGAATAAATCCCACTTGATTGTGGTGAATGATTTTTTTTTTAATGTGTTGTTGGATTGAATTTGCTAATGTTTTGGGGTTTTTTTGTTTGTTTGTTTTGCATCTACATTCATCAGAGATATTGGCCTGTAGTTCTCTTCTTTTGTAGAGTCTCTATCTGGATTTTGTATCAGGGTAATGCTGGCCTTGTAGAATGAATTTGGAAGCTTTCCTTCCTCTTCTATTTTTGGTATAGTTTGAGAAGAATAGGTATTAACTCCTCTTTAAATGTTTGGTAGAATTCAACTGTGAAGCCATCTGGTACTGGACTTTGGTTTGTTGGGAGTTGATTACTGATTCAATTTCATTGCTGATAACCAGTCTGTTCAAATTTTCTATTGCTTCCTGATTCAGTTTTGGGAAGTTATATATTTATAGGAATTTATCCATTTCTTCTAGGTTGTCCAGTTTGTTGGCTTATAATTTTTCATAATATTCTCTTATAATCCTTTATATTTCTGTGGTGTCAGTTGTTCTTTCTCATCTTTCTTTTCTGATTTTGTTTGAGTTCTCTCTCTCTCTCTCTCTCTTTATGAATCTGGCTAAATATTTATCAATTTGGGGAATCTTTCCGAAGAACCAGCTCCTGGTTTCATTGACCTGTTCTATTGTTGGTTTTTTTATTTTTTTAGTTCCTATTTCATTTCTTTATGCTTTACTCTTTATTTTTTCCTTCTTTCTACTGGTTTGGGTTTTTTTTTAATGATTTTATTTATTTATTTATTTATTTATTTATTTATTTATTTATTTATTTATTTGAGAGAGAGAGAGAGAGCACAAGCAGGGGGAAGGGCGGGGGACAGGGAGAAGCATACTCCCCCACTGAGCAAGGAGCCTGGCATGGGGCTCAATCCCAGGACTCTGGAATCATGACCTGAACTGAAGGCAGATGCTTAACTGACTAAGCCACTCAGGGGCCCCCTGTCTGGGGTTTTGTTTGTTCTTCTTTTTCTAGCTCTTTCAGGTATAAGGATAGGTTGTCTATTTGAGACTTTTCATGTTTCTTGGGATAGGCCTGTATTGCTGTAAACTTTCCTCTTAGAACAGTTTGCTGCATCCCAAAGATTTTGGACCATAATGTTTTCATTTTCATTTATCTCAATGTATTTTTTTTATTTCCTCTTTGAGTTTATGGTTTACCCATTTGTTATTTAGTAGCATGTTATTTAACCTCCATGTATTTGGGCTCTTCCCAGATTTTTTCATGTGATTGATTTCTGGTTTCACAGTGGTGTGGTTGGAAAAGATGCATGGTATAACTTCAGTCCTTCCGAATTCGTTGAGACTTGTTTTGTGGCCTAATATCTGATCTATTCTGGAGAATGTTCCATGTGCACTTGAAAAGAATGTGTTTTGTGCTATTTTAGGATGAAATGTTCTGAATATATCTGTTAGATCTATCTGGTCCAATGTATCCATCAAAGCTTTTGTTTCCTTGTTGATTTTCTGTTTGGGATGTATCCATAGATGTAAGAGGGATGGTTAAAGTCCTCTCCTACTCTTTTTGTATGGCTATTAGTTGTTTCCTTTATGTTTGTTATTAGCTACTTTTTGTATTTGGGTATTCCCAAATGTGAGGTGCATAAATATTTACAATTGTTATATTTTCTTGTTGGATTGTTCCCTTTATGATTTTATAATGTCCCATTTTGTCTCTTGTTACTGTCTTTGTTTTAATCTATTTTGTCAGATGTAAGTATTGCTACTCAGGCTTTCTTTTCACTGTCATTTACATGATAAATGCTTTTTCATCCCTTCATTTTTAATCTATATGTGTCTTTAGGTCTGAAATGAGTCTTTTATAGGCAGCAAATAGTTGGTCTTGCTTTTTTTATCTATTCCATCACCCTATGTCTTTTGATTGGAGCCTTTAGTCTATTTACAGTCAAAGTAATTATTGATAGATATGCAGTTATTGCCATTTTGTTACTTGTTTTATGGTTATTTTTGTAGTTCTTCTCTTCCTTTCTTCTCTTGATCTCTTCTCTCACAGTTTGTTGGCTTTCTTTAGTGATATACTTGGATTCCTTTCTCTTTATTTTTTACATACATATCATTACCAGTTTTTTATTGTGGTCATGATTACATTTATATATAATATGTTATGCATATAGCAGTTCATATTAAATGGATGGTCACTTAAGTTTGAACCCATTCTTTACTCCTCTCTTCCCTACATTTTAGGTATGGTGTGATACTTTACATCCTTTTATTTTGTGAATCCCTTGACTGATTTTTAAAGGTATATTTAATTTTACTGCTTTTGTCCTTCCTACTTTTCTTACTCCTACCTATGGTGTTCCCTTTCCACTCAAAGAGTCCTCCTCTAACATTTCTCATAGGGCTGGTTTAGTAGTCATGAATTCCTTTAACGTTTGTTTGGGAAAACCTTTATCTCTCTTTATATTCTGAATGACCAGTGTATGGATGGAGTATTCCTGGTTGCAGGGTTTTTTTGTTTTGTTTTGTTTTTGTTTTTCCTTTAGGTACTTTGACTATATCATGCCACTATCTTCTGGTCTGCAAGGTTTCTGCTGAAAAATCAGCTGATAGCCTTATTGGGTTTCCTTTCTATGTGACTATTTTCTCTTGCTGCTTTAAAAATTGCCTTTATCACTACACTTCTACATTTTAATTACTATGTACATTACTGTGTGTCTTAGTATGGACCTCCTTGGGTTGACTGGGAGGAGAGGGAGTCTTTGTTTCTGGATCTGGATTGCTGTTTCCTTCCCCAGATTTGGGTGTATTTCAGCTATTATTTCTTCAAATAAATTATCTGCCCCCTTTTCTTTCTCTCCTTTTTCTGGAATCCCTATAATGCAAAGGTTATTATGCTTGATGTTGTTGCTAAGTTCCCTTAATCTATTTTCATTTTTTATTTTCTGTTTGATTACTTAACATTACTCTGTCCTCCAGGTCAGTGATCCATTCTTCTGCTTCTTCGAGTCTACTGTTTATTCTCTCTAGTGTATTTTTAATTTCAGTTATTGAGTTCTTTATCTATGATTCATTCTTTTTTATGTTTTCTCTCTCTTCCTCAAGGTTCTCACTGAGGTCCTCCACTCTTCCCAAGTCCAGTGAGTATCTTTATGACCATTTCTTTAAATTCTCTATCAGATATATTACTTTATTTCCATTTTGTTTAGCTCTCTTGCTGTGGTTTTGTCCTATTATTTCATTTGGGACATATCCCTCTGTCTCTTCATTTTGTCTGTCTCTCTATTTCTATGTGTTAGGAAACTCATTATATCTCCTACACTTGAAAGTAATGGTCTTATGAAGAGGAGGGAGGTCCTGTTGTGCCCATAGTGCAATGTCTCCTGTTCACCAGAACCTAATGCTTTAGTGGTACCTCCTGTGTGTTTTGTGTGCACTCTACTATTGTGCCTGGGCCACATTTGCCTTTGGTCTAGACATCTACAAAGGCCATCTCTGCCTGTTGTGGGCAGGGTTTGATCCTTGTGTTGTAAATGAGCCAGTCTGGGGCTGTTTGTGCCCTGAGTTGAGTCAGACTAGGCATTTGCTGAGATGCAGTCAAACCAAACCAAGGGCATATTGGGGTGGACAGGTTTGAAGGAGAAAGCGGGGACAAGGCACAAGGCACTACGTACATGATGCCAGCAAGGTCTGAGCCAGTCCACTGTGGGAGGGGACCTATAGCCACCTGGAAAATGCCTTCCCAAGCTAGAATGGACAGGAAGAGTCCTCAGGAGAACATGGGAGTAAGGCACACTGTTACCAAGGTCCCCATTGGTCTGCTGCAGGAAGAGTGCTGCAGCTGCCTGGGAAAACTGCTGAGGAGGGGGGGGTGTCTGCCAGAGAATGCAGGGGCAGGGTGCAAGTTGTCACCAAGCTAAGTGGAGAGTGTTAATGCTATGCTGGTTCCCACAGGTGTTTGTGTATCTAGGGTGATGTGTAAGAGAGGGAAATGGTACCCACCAGCTCTTTTGTTCTCGGAGAAGCCTCACAATGATCCCTGACTCTCCAGTACATGCTCTAAATTTAATAAATAGATCTCCTTCCCATACACCCCAGGCCTTTTTCAAAGTGCTGCTTCTCTGCTGTATTTCAGCAGGGCTGTTTGTTGTGCTGTCTCTTTAAGGGCAGGGACTCTGCCCTCCCAAAGCAGAGCCTGATGATTTTTAAAGTTCCAGGTGGTAAGCCTCGCCAATTGTTAGGCTCTTCTGGTTTTCAAAGCCAAACGGTATGAGTATTCATCTTCCCTATGCAGGTTGCCCTGGTATGGGGGTCTAGTCCTCTCCCCTCTCCCTGTCCACCAGTCCTTCCCTCCCACAGACAGTCCCACAGGTCTGTTTGACTCCTGGCCATATCTCTGGCCTTCCTCTCTTCTTTAATGTGCTCTATACTCTATATTTAGCTGTAGAGATTCTGTTCTGTCAGTCTGGGAGTTGTTTTCTGGGTTACTTGCACTGATATGAGTATTACCTAGTTGTATCTGTGGGACAAGGTGAGCTTAGTATCCTCCTACTTCACCACCTTCCCTGGAAATCTACTGTTAGTTTTTAAAAGTTACAAAACATTGAATAAACTAATATGCTATTTTGTAAATATGTATATGTGTGTATTCTTTATCTTTGTGGTAAGACCAAGCAGTGGTTAAGTGTATAGAGGAATACAACTCAAACATTTAAATAGATATATTCTTGAAACCTTGGCCTCCTTCCCACCTCTCTGCCACTGCTCACACTGTGCTTCTACCAAATCCTTAAGAGCTGGATCAAAATGCTCTTGCCTGCAGAAGCTGTGCCTAGTTGTGTGAGCTTTCCAGGATATATCCTTAACTCCACCCACCAAAATAATTATTGTGTCATGTGTATTAGAACTGTTTTACCAGCCTAACAAAAAAGTTCTTTAAGAGGAGTGACTTAAATGTTTTTTGAAACCTCCTCCCATCTCCTCTACACCCCCAGACACTGGCAGGCACATCCAAAGCTTGGTCCACAGAAGAGTCAGAAGCCCTTGGATTACAGATTTCAGGTTGTTTTATAAGTAGCACCAGGTTTGAAATTCATCAATCAGTCAGTCAGTGATTCAACAAGCAGTGAATGAACAGATCAAGTTCCTGACTGCATGAAGTCTGTAATAATTGCAGTGAGGAAAAAACATATAATAAGAAAACAAACAAGTAAATATATGTCATGACTGATAATAATAATACCTATGGGTAGAAACATAATTAAGAGGATAGGGAGATGGGGCACCTGGGTGGTACAGTCAATTAAGCATCCAACTTTTGGTTTTAGCTCAAGTCATGATCTCAGGGTCATGAGATGGAGCCTCATATTGGGCTCCATGCTCAGCAGAGAGTGCAGAGTCCACTTGAGAATCTTTCTACCTCTCCTTCTGCCCCCCCTGCTTGTTCTCTCTCTATATATATCTGTCTCTATCCCTCAAATAAATAAAGCGAAGAAGAAGAAGAAGAAGAAGAAGAAGAAGAAGAAGAAGAAGAAGAAGAAGAAGGAGAAGGAGAAGGAGAAGGAGAAGGAGAAGGAGAAGGAGAAGGAGAAGGAGAAGGAGTAGGAGTAGTAGGAGTAGTAGTAGTAATAGTAGTAATAGTAGTAATAGTAGATAGAGAGATGTAGGAGACAGACAGGGAGGGGATTGCTTTTTTATATAAGGAGCCAGAAAGGGTCTTTCTGGCAAGAAGATTGAGCAGAGATCTGAAAGAAGAACATGCAGATGAAACGCATTCAAATTCACAAAGTACTTAGAATAGACTTTGCCCATTGTGAGCACAGTATAAGTGCTATCTCTCCTTATGGGAAGAACATTCCCAACAGAGGAGTTAGCAGGTACAAAGACCCCAAGATAGGAATGTGCCCAACATCTTTAAGAAGCTACAAGGAAATCTGAATGGCTGGAGTTGAGTGACTGAAGACAAAGTAAGGAGAGTGATGTGTTCGGAGAAGTAATGAGTTCAGGGAGTAGGGGAGCAGATTATAGAACCTAAAAGCCAATAATAAGAACTCTGGCTTTTATTCTAAGTGAGGGAGTGGCTGGAGAGATCAATGTCATACCCTTAAGAAATTTGACTCATATTTTTAATGGATCACTCTACTAGCTGTATTAAGGTTAAAATGAAGGGGTGGGCAGTTGCAAATGCCACCAGATAGAAGCAGGGAAGTTAGGTGGCACTTGCAATAATCTGATGAGAGAAGATGGAGAATTTGGACCAGAGAGGTGATGGTGTTAAGAAGTGGTCAGATTCAGAATATATTTGGAAGGTGAATTCAATAGGATTTGCTTCTAGATTAGTTGAGCAGAATGAGAGAATGAGAGGATTCAAGGATGACTCTAAGGTTTTTTGTTTTATTTGTTTGTCATTTGCATGGACAATTGGAAGGATAGAGTAGCTTTCTGTGAGATACAGAAGACAATAGGAGAGCAAGATTTGGGTTTTTAGGGGATGGAAGTTGAAAATAAGGAATTCAGTTTAGGACATATTAAGTTCAAAGTGGCTACTAGACTTCCAAGTAGAGGTATTGAGTGTGCAATTGGATATTCAGTTAAGGATGGACAAGCAGTTTCCCCCTTTTTATGATGTCCTAATCTACAGGGAGAGATCCAAGAAAGACAGATGAACTGAGTTATTGTTAGCTTGTGGATTGTGTTTAGAAGCCATGAGACTAAATTACTTCACATAGGGAATAAGTATGGAGAGAAAACCAGAGCAGTTAAAGTCCTTGGACACCCTAATGCTTAGGAATAAGAAAATGAGGTAGAAAAGAAACTAGGAGAACAGGAAGTCAAGAGCTAATAAAAAAGCTAAAAGTTGTTTTGTAAAAAAAAAAAAACAAACAGGAAAGAAGAAGCAACTACTGGGAAATGAGGAATCAAGAAAGGATCAGGTTGTTTAAGGTGAGAGAAATTACAGTATGTTTGTAGGCTTGTATTGGTTTGCTAAGGTTACCATAATAAAGTACTGTAGACTAGGAGGCTTAAATGACAGAAATATATGTTCTCACAGCTCTGGGGAATAGAGTTCCAACATTTCAGCAGGATTGGTTTCCTTGAAGGCCTTTCTACTTGATTTGTAGATGGCCATTTTCTCCTTGTGTCGTCACACTGTCTTTCCTCTGTGTATGTCTGTGTCATACATCTCTCATTATAAAGACAACAGTCAACTTGGATTAGAGCCCACTCTAATCACCTTGTTTGAACTTGATTACCTCTTTACTGGTCCTATCTCTAAACACAGTCACATACTGGGATATTAGAGTGTGGTGGGGAACACCTAGTTCTCTTCTAATTTCTTCCAT
The DNA here is from genome assembly GCA_028533885.1 of Nasua narica. Taxonomy (NCBI): domain Eukaryota; kingdom Metazoa; phylum Chordata; class Mammalia; order Carnivora; family Procyonidae; genus Nasua; species Nasua narica. The sequence goes on along the minus strand of CM052800.1, from coordinate 116,623,176 downwards.
TTTCTTAGTGAGCTAGGTAGCAAGGTCATCACCAGAGCATATTGTTGGAAAAGAGGTGTTAGAAATTGAAAAAGATAACAGAAGGTGTAGTCATTTCACATAGTAGAAGCATGAGTGGACGTTAGGGAAATGTGGTATGGTAGCTGGGCATCACCACAGGCCCAGTTGAGTTTAGCCAACTTGGATTACAAGTGAGACAAGTAGGCATGGACGTATTTTGCTTTCATGGTGTTCTGCTGCAAAAGTTTAGGTCCAGAGTAGACAAAGAATTAAACTAAACCAGAATGGTAAGGAAGGGAAGAGGAAAAGTGAAATGCTTATAAAGTCTTGTTTAATATTAGCACTATGCTGGGAACATTTGTATACAACTCAGTCAATAGCTCACATCAGTAGGTACCTTTCATTAACCCAGAATTTCCTGTTCTCTCTGTTATGTTTTTCTCAAGTGGACCTCTATGGTGTTTACTTTCCAATCAGTCTGACTTTTTACTAGATGAAGTCTCAGTGAAATCTCAACAGACAACTCTAAAGATTTCTTTGACCACTCAGCAAAACAAACAAACAAACAAACAAACAAAACATGGCTGTACAGAGACATGGAGAAATCTAAGATGTCAACTATGTGCCAGATGGTGAATTATACATTGAAGAAGCCCTTCCAGAAGCATCAGGAAATCAGACAACTCTCCTTTCCATCTACAAATTTCCTTCTCTCTGTGTCAGACATCCTACTAACATTGCTGTGGTTCAACAAATAATTATTGAGTTCCTAATATGTTTCAGGCACTGTCCCAGGTACTAGGGAGGAGTAGGTACCAAGGCAAGTAAAAAATAGTGTCTGCCTATAGAAGATTTTAGTTTCACTAAAAGAAAGCATAAAGAACTAAGGTAAATTAACAAAAATTATAAAAAAACATAGAGTAGGAAAAGTGGCATAACATAAACACAAAATAGCATGAGGATGATGGAAAACTACTGGGACCAAAAGTGGGATTGGGAATTAAGAAAGGCTTTGTGAATGAGGTAATATTTGAGGCAGAACTTGAAGAATAAAGTGAATTTCAATGGCAGAAGTCTGTGTGTTTGCACAAGTCAAAACACAGAGGCTAAAATCTGTGGGGACATGTTTGAAGAATGACAAGTAATTTAATTTGCTTGGTGTCAGAAGAGCCTATATGCACATAACCCAGAGTATAATTAGAAACATCTGGTGGTTTTGAGAAGGTAGAAGACATGACGAGAAGATGATCACATGAAGAATATGCTGACAAAAGAACCTAAAATGAACTGGAATGGAAAGTTCAAGGGGCAGAAGGAAGAGTTGAGAGGTGTCCTTGTGATTTAGGCAGGGGTGGGTGTAGGGGATGGACAAGAGAGTACTGATTGCAGAATACTGGAGAACTGGATTCCATGTGACTTGATAATTTACTGGATGTGGGGGACAGTAAATGAGGAGTTCGAGAAGACACCAAGGTTCTGAACCTGAGGACTCAGAGAACATAGAAATATTCACAGATATAGGAAGGCCAAAGGGAGAAGCTAGTTTCAGTTCATTGTTTTGAACTTGCTGAATTAAAGATGACTGAGGATAGCCAAGTCAAGTGAACTAGCAATCAGAGTTGGAAATATGAGATCAGAGATCGGAAAAGTGGATAGGGCTAAAGAGTCAGAAATATAGGTCTTTTTTTTTTTTTTT
>CM052800.1:116582641-116620980 GCA_028533885.1 Nasua narica | reverse complement strand
AAAAGCATTCCATGCTCATGGATCGGAAGAATAAACATTGTGAAAATGTCTATACTGCCCAGAGCAATCTATACTTTCAATGCCATACCGATCAAAATTCCACCAGTGTTTTTCAAAGAGCTGGAACAAACAATCCTAAAATTTGTATGGAACCAGAAAAGATCCCGAATTGCTAAGGAAATGTTGAAAAAGAAAAACAAAGCTGGGGGCATCACATTGCCTGATTTCAAGCTTTACTACAAAGCTGTGATCACCAAGAGAGCATGATACTGGCACAAAAACAGACACATAGACCAATGGAACAGAATAGAGAACCCAGAGATGGACCCACAACTCTATGGTCAAATCATCTTAGACAAAACAGGCAAAAATACCCAGTGGAAAAAGACAGTCTCTTCAATAAAAGGTGCTGGGAAAACTGGACAGCTATATGTAGAAGAATGAAACTTGACCATTCTCTTACACCATACACGAAGATAAACTCGAAATGGAGAAAAGACCTCAACGTGAGGCAGGAATCTATCAAAACCCTGGAGGAGAACATAGGCAGTAACCTCTATGACATTAGCCACAGCAACTTCTTTCAGGACATGTCTCCAAAGGCAAAGGAAACAAAAATTAAAATGAACTTTTGGGACTTCATCAAGAAAATTTAGGTCTTTTTCACAGAGAAGCTGGCTAATATGGATAAAGTGTGATAACAGAACTTTAGTGAGAAAAGGCTTACGGAGAAAGAGATGGAAGAGTTGGTTTTAAAAGTCAGAGAGAAGGTTAAAGAAGGGAAGTGATTGAAGGAGGGGCTCTTAACAATGTCAAATGCTGAAAAGTTACAGATGCAAATGAGAACAGAAAACAAAGTGCTGAATTTGGCAGTTAGTGGAACAATGAGAAAACCTCCCAACATCAGGGAAACAGAGGATCCTGCACATCAACCAGAGCCTGTTTTGCTATATTTCAATGAAAAACTATCAACCTCTGATTAAGAGCATGGAATCTGATTAAGGGCACTGTTGTGTGCATTGAAATCCCTGCTTGGCCACTTAAAAGCTCTTTGCCAAGCAAGTCAGGCTTTCTTCTTTATAAAAGGAAGCTTTATATAAGACAAACCTTATCTTTGTCATCTGTAAGAAATGTAGGATTTCTTCAGTGATCTTAGGTATTATTTTTGATAATGTTCATTGTTCTGAATGGGTTGGACACTTAGACATTCAATATAGTTCACTGTACCATGATGATTATAATATAATCATAGAGAAGAACTATATAACACAAAGGGAACTCATACAGAAGAACTATGTAACACAAAGGGAACTCATACATATTTCTTATAGTTAGACACAAATTCTAGTCAATGTGTGTGACATCCTCTCATTCCTCCATTTGCTTTTATTCCAAAACCAAAAATTACCAAACCAAACCAAACCAAACTAAACCAAACAAAAACCCCCCAGAGTAGAAAGGCAAGAAATTCTTATTCAGTGGGGAAAAACTGGATCCTCTTTTTAAAAAGTTACAGGGTCGGGACTCCTGGGTAGTTCAGTCAGTTAAGTGTCTGCCTCCCACTTAAGTCATAAGCCCAGGGTCCTGGAATCAAGTCCCATGTCCAGCTCCCTGCTCAATGGGCAGCCTGCTTCTCCCTCTCCTCCCAGCTTGTGCTCTTTCTCTCTCCCTCTCTCTCACTATCTCTGTCTCTTTCTCTCAAATAAATTTAAAAAAAAATTTTTTTAAGTTATAGGGTCACATGGTTACTATGGAAACAAGTACAGTGCAGACCTATGAAGAAGATACTAACATAACTACAAATGAACATTTCAGAATATGGCAGGGAGGCAAATATATTTGTTCCTTTTCTATTTAAATAAGTGGGAAAGAACAAATATGCTCCAGTCATCAGCCAAACCTGGACAATGTATAACTTAATAAATCAGATAAAGATATTTGACATTCCTCTTCTACAGTAAACTAAAGTGGTCATAAAATGCAAAATACTTTATCCCAAATGTACTACAATTTTATAGGCTGAAGAGAAGGAGGAGAATGGAGTCCGTTTCCCTCTCATTCTTGCTTAATTGTATTTAATGACTAAAAGGCAAGTAATAGTCCAGACTGAGTTTAATAGATTTATGGGGGGGGGTGTTAAGAGAAGAGATCAGCCATTTTATTTTGCTTTTTAAGTAATTCTTACATCACATTTTTTTGCAGTTGCATAGTGTGCACAATTTCAATGTTTGTAAAATGCTGGTGGGGATTCAAAGTATTCTTGCAGGAGGATATTTTGAAGTCAGGAGGAGACAGAGGGCTTGCCTTGCACTACACCCTCTGATCTGTGAAACTACTTCAAAATATGTTGAAAAGATGAGCTTAGCATGTGCTGGGTTTTGGCCATGTTACGGTTTATAAATAATGGTTAGCTTGCCATCACGAATCACACGAACTGTTAAAATGGTAAGAAATAAGAAAGTATAACTAGTTTCTCAACCTCAGAAATGTTGACATTTGGGCTGATAAATGTTATCCTGTGAAAAGGGGAAAGAAGTTACACTGTTCATATTAAGCTGTTTAGCAGCATCCTTGGCTTCTATCCACTAGATGCCAGTAGCACACTTTTCCCCACCCCAAATTATGACAACCAAAAATGCCTCTTGACATTGCCAAATGTCCCCTGAGGGGAAAACTTGCTCCTGGTTAAGAACCACTATAATATAGAAATACAATCACGAATGATCCCTTGAAATTTTCCTTTGTTCAAAGTACTGTGCAAAATAATCATTTTTTTTACAATGAGGTTCATAAACTGTGAAAATTCAAATTTCTCAATATTCACCATATTGGAGAAAAGCTTTTTATGTTAGTCACCAAGTAGAAGCAAATAATCCTGCAAGATTTCCCATTCCTGGTATCATCAAGAGACTCGCACAGATCACTCCATAACAAAACCCAGACATTTTGTTAAGTTTTGAAATACTCTCCCTTAACGTCAGATGTCTATGATCAAAAGAACCCGAACAATACACACTTAAGATCTGAACTGTGGGATGAGAGTTACAGGGCAAGGGTTATAAAGAGGCATCTTATTAAGTTTACCTAATTCTGCAGAGTAATTGCTGAAGACATAACCTTGCACAGGGACGCCTGGGTGGCTCAGTTGGTTAAGCAGCTGCCTTTGGCTCAGGTCATGATCCCAGCGTCTTGGGATCAGGTCCCGCATCGGGCTCCTTGCTCCGCAGGGACCCTGCTCCTCTCTCTGCCTCTGCCTGCCTCTGCCTGCTTGTGTTCTTTCTCTCTGTTAAATAAATAAGTAAAATCTTTTAAAAAAAATAATCTTGCACAATTCTTTCAAAAGAAGAGCACAAGTATATTGAGTAGATAATCATTCTGCATTATTAGCCTTGAGATGCCATTAAATGTGTGTGGGATAATAGGGTTCCCAGAGATTATGAATTACTGGCAATTTTTTCTGTCTCAGAGTAATCAGCCTTTGGATTCATTCATAAAACAAAACAAAACAAGACAAATGAAAAAACCTTAATCAAACAGAACCTAAAATAATTTATAAAAGAAACCATGGGACTTCCTGGTTCTAGACTCACTTTATCTGGACTCAGTTTCTCATTAACTGTTGGAAGTTAGATTACCTTATCTCTATAGCCCCTTCCCAAATGAATACTGCATATATTTTATATTTAAAATCCAAGTCACCTAATAGAAAATATTGAGAATGGTAACAATTGGTGAGACTATATGTTCCACTTTAATACTCATATTCATATTCATATATGTATAGGTTTGTTTCAGACAAGACAACAAAAATATCTGTCTGGATGATTTATGTTACATAGCACCTGTCTTCTACTTAATACAGAGAGAATACCTCTTCTTTCATTACGACAGGGCCATGAGCTTGTTACTCTGAGAAGAAAGAGCTTAGTGTAGAGAAAGGGAAATCCCAAACCTCTGGCCTGAGCAACGGTGGAAAGAAAATGTGAGCTTGAGAAAGTTCAGTTTTTCCAAAGACCTTCTATTCCTCCAAGAAACTTCATTTGTTGTTTTTTTTGTTGTTGTCATTACATGTATAAGAATATGACATGCAACTGAATTTTCTGAAGGAGAGAGGAAAAGGAATACATACCTGATAATTCACCTTGGCACATGAGTTGGCACATAGAAAATTCTGACTCAGTAAAGAGGAAGCCTCCCAAACCAGAAAATCTAGAAGACTCCACCCAGTCTCCTTCTCGGGTGGTAAGCCTTTAGCAGGTTGTGCCAGTACCATTAGAAATACTCAGAATATGGCTATATTCAAACACAGATCCACAATATCACTTTGGCAATAATTTTGCCTAAAACCATTAGCTGCTGTCTTATTTTTTATAATGAAATGATTTTATGAAATTAAAAGAATTTATTATTCAAAGTTTTTTTCTCCTTGGGAACAGACCAGTTGAATTGCAGCAAATCTCTGCTGACAAGAATGAAAACACTTAAGAATGAAACGCTTAAAAAGGCAAAAACTGTGCTCGTCACTACAAGGCATTGCCCAAACTTCATTTTGATTTCCCTGTACAAGAATTTCATATATGCTTTACAATTGGGTCTACCAGCCCTTTATCTGTTATGTCATTTGCAAACATCTTCTTCTTTCATTCCGTAAGCTGCCTTTTGATTTTGTTGACTGTATCCTTTGCCATGCAGAAGCTTTTTATCCTGATGAAGTCCCAATAGTTAATTTTTGCTTTTGTTTCCCTTGCCTTTAGAGACATGACTTGCAAGAAGTTGCTGAAGCAGAGGTCAAAAAGAATACTTTCTGTGTTCTCCTCTAGGATTTTGATGGGTTCCTCTCACATTTAGGTCTTTCATCCATTTTGAGTTTATCTGTGTGTATGTTGTAAGAGAATGGTCCAGTTTCATTCTTCTGCATATGCTCTCCAGCTTTCTCCACACCATTTATTGAAGAGACTGGATTTTTTCCATGGGATATTCTTTCTTGCTTTGTCAAAATTTAGTTGACCACGGAGTTGAGGGTCCACTTCTGGGTTATCCGTTCTGTTCCATTGATCTACGTGTCCGTTTTTGTGCCAGTACCATGCTGTCTTGATGATCACAGCTTCATAATATAGCTTGAAATCAGACATTGTGATGTCCCCAGCTTTGTTTTTTTTTTTTTTTCAACATTCCTCTGGCTATTCAGGGTCTTTTCTGGTTCCATACAAATTTTAAGACTCTTTGTTCCAGCTCTGTGGAAAATGTCGATGGTATTTTGATGGGGATTGGATTGAATGCGTAGATTGCGGTGGGCAGCATAGACTTTTAACAATGTTAGTCTTCCAGTCCATGAGCATGGAACGTTTTTCCATTTCTTTGTGTCTTCCTCAATTTCTTTCATAAGTGTTCTGCAGTTTCTATAGTACAGATCCTTTTCCTCCTTGATTACGTTTGTTCCTATGTATCTTATAGGTTTTGGTGCAATTGTAAATGGGATCAACTTCTTACTTTCTCTTTATTCTGTCTCATTGTTAGTGTACAGAAATGAAACTGATTTCTGTGTCTTGATTTTGTATCCTGCAGTCCGAATTGCTGTATGAGTTCTAGCAATTTTGGGGCGGAGTCTTCTGGGTTTCCCATAAAGTATCATGTCATCTGCGAAGAGAGAAAGTTTGACCTCTTCTTAGCCAACTTGAATGCCTTTTATTTCTTTTTGTTGTCTGATTTCTGAGGCTAGGACTTCTAGTACTATGTTGAACAATAGTGATGAAAGTGGGCATCCCTGTTGTATTTCTGACCCTAAGGGAAAAGCTCTCAGTTTTCCCCATTGAGAATGATATCTGCTGTGGGCTTTTCATAGATGGCTTTTATGATATTGAGGTATGTTCCCTCTATCCCTATACCTTGAAGAGTTTTAATCAAGAAAGGATGCTGTATTTTGTCAAATGCTTTTTCTGCATCAACTGAGAGGATCACATAGTTCTTGTCTTTTCTTTTATTAACGTGCTCTCTCATGTTGATTGATTTGTGAATGTTGAACCACTCTTGCATCCCAAGAATAAATCCCACCTTGTGGTGGTGAATAATTCCTTTTATGTACTATTAGGTCCTATCGTCTAGTATCTTGGTGAGTATTTTGGCATCCATGTTTATCAGGGATATTGGTCTACAGTTCTCCTTTTTGATGGGGTCCTTGTCTGGTTTGGGGATAAGGTAATGCTGGCCTCATGGAATGTGATTAGAAGTTATCCTTCCATTTCTATCATCTGAAATAGCTTCAGTAGAATAGGTATTATTTCTTCTTTAAATGTTTGGTAGAATTCCCTTGGGAAGCCATCTGGCCCTGGACTCTTGTTTCTTGGGAAGTTTTTGATTGCTGTTTCAATTTCCCTGCTGGTTATCGGTCTATTCAGATTTTCTACCTCATCCTGTTTCAGCCTTAGTAATTTATAAGTTTCCAAGAATGCACCCATTTCTTCCAGACTATTATATTCCATAATGTTCTTAAATGTTCATAAATGTTCTTGAAATTGTCTGTATTTCCTTGGTTTTGGTCATGATCCCTTCCCTTTCGTTCATGATTTTATTTGTTTGGGTCCTTTCTCTTTTCTTTTGGATAAGTCTGGCCAGAGATCTTACTAATTCTTTCAGATAACCAGCTTCTAGTTTCATTGATCTATTTTACTGTTCTTCTGGTTTTTATTTCATTGATTTCTGCTCTAATCTTTATTGTTTCTCTTCTTCTGCTTGGTTTAGGCTTTATTTGTTGTTCTTTCTCCAGATCCTTTAGATGTGACATTAGCTTGTGTATTTGGGGGTTTTTCTAATTTTTTTGAGAGAGGCTTGTATTGCTATGTACTTCTCTCTTAGGACTGCCTTTACTGTATCCCAGTTTTTGAACCAATATATTTTCATTCTCATTGGTTTCCATGAATTGTTAAAGCTCTTCTTCAATTTCCTGGTTGATCCATCCATTCTTTAGCAGGATGCTCTTAAACCTCCAAGTGTTTGAGTTCCTTCTGAATTTCCTCTTGTGATTGAGTTCCAGTTTCAAAGCACTGTGGTCTGAAAATATGCAAGGAATAATCTCAGTCTTTTGGTATTGGTTGAGACCTGATTTGTGACTTAGTATGTGATCTATTCTGGAGGAAGTTCCATGTACATTTGAGAAGAATGAGTAATCTGCTGTTTTAGGATGGAATGTCCTATATATAAATCTGTGAAATACATCTGGTCCAGTGTGTCATTCAAAGCCCTTTGTTGATTTTCTGCATAGATGATCTGTCCATTGCTGGTATCCAAGATCTATAAAGAACGTATCAAACTCAACACCCAAAAAACAAATAATCCAGTCAATAAATGGGCAGAAGACATGAACAGACACTTCTCCAAAGAAAACATACAAATGGCCGACAGACACATGAAAAAATGCTCCACATCACTTGCCATCAGGGAAATACAAATCAAAAGCACAATGAGATACGACTTCACACCAGAAGTCAGAATGGCTAAAATTAATAAGAAAGGGAACAACAAATGTTGGCGAGGATGTGGAGAAAGGGGAACCCTCTTACACTGTTGGTAGGAATGCAAACTGGTACAGTGACTCTGGAAAACGGTTTGGAGTTTCTTCAAGAAGCTAAAAATAGAGCTACCCTATGACCCAGCAATTGCACTACTAGGTATTTGCCCCAATACAAATGTAGTGAATTTGTATTCACTACATCTGTATCTGCCCAGATACAGATGTAGTGAAAAAAAGGGGTACATGTACTCCAATGTTCATAGCAGCAATGTCCACATCAGCCAAACTGTGGAAGGAGCTAAGATGTCCTTCAACAGATGAATGGATAAAGAAGATGCAGTTCATATATATAATGGAATATGACTCAGTCATCAGAAAGGATGAATACCTACCATTTACATCGACATGGATGGAACTGGAGGGCATTATGCTAAGTGAAATAAGTCAATCAGAGAAAAACAATTCTCATATGGTTTCATTCATATGTGGAATATAAGGAATAGCATAGAGGATCATAGGGAAAGGGAGGGAAAAATTGAGTGGGAACCATGAGAGACTCTTGACTCCAGGAAACAAACTGAGGGTTGTGGAAAGGGAGGTGGGTGGGGGATGGGGTAACTGGGTGATGAAAATTTAGGAGGGCATTGATATGACGAGCACTGGGTGTTTTACACAACTAATGAATCATTGAACATTACATCAAAAACTAATAATGTATTATATATTGGCTAATTGAATTTAAATAGAAAAATAAATAAAATAAAGTAAATAGGTTTCACTCTCCAGTAGAGCATAAGGAATAACATGGAGGACATTAGGAGAAGGAAAGGAAAAGTAAAGTGGGGGGAAATTGGTGGGGGAGATGAACCATGAGAGACTGTGGACTCTGAGAAACAAACTGAAGGTTTTGGAGGGGAGAGGGATAGGGGGATGGGTGAGCCTGGTGGTGGGTATTAAGGAGGGCATGCTTGCATGGAGCATTGGGTGTGGTGCATAAACAATGAATCTTGGAAAACTGAAAAAATAAATTAAAATTTAAATTAAATAAATAAGACAAAATAAAATAAAATTAGGTCTTAGTGTATAGCAGATTGGCAAAAAAGTCTTACTACATGGAGTAGAATTCAGAGGCCCTGCCTTGAAGGTTTTTTCCTGAGGTTTTGAAAACTTCCTATCATTACCACAGAACCTTACTTTTTCTACCTTTTTATACCCTACTCCCACCCTTGCCAGATGTCCCACAGCTTTCAAAACATCCTGATAATTTTTTTATATAATACTACATATTTTTATTGCGATCTTTCGGTGTACTAGGTTTTGTTTAAAGCTCTTGGGTTTTCATTGTTTGGGTTGGGATTTTACTTTTATGAGGTGTTAGGGCAGAAGGGGGGTGTGTTTTGTTTTTATTTTGATTGCTGCATACTCTTCTAACCCTTCCCCTGGTGTTGACCTTCTGAAAAGATGATAATCTCATTTCCTGCATGCATCTTGAGAGAAATTCTTAACAGGTCAAGAATCTTATCAGGTTTAGACAGTTATTTCAAGCCTTCCTTTTCCTTCCCACTAACAGTAAGCCCAAGATTAGTAAAAATGTGATGTGTTCCATGATTTCTTTTAAAATATCCTTGTAATAAATAGGCACATGGTTTCTGTTCTGTTCTGAAATAATCCATTCCAAAGAAGTGCAGCTTTCTGCTCTTCCTTACTTGTCAGCATTGCATTTCTAGACAGTATACCAAAGAAAGCTTTTCACTGGGCATAATCTACAAAAAACTAAATTTAACCTGAAAGTAGATGACCTGAATCATGTATAAGAAACCTTAAAATCTTGCTCCCAAGACCCATGGGGAAAGAAAGGGATAAAGAAAAATATCATAAAAAGTATTGTCAAAGCTATTTGTTTCCATACCCAAAATGGGAATCTACTTATCTGACTCTGAAGCTGGAAAAAAGGATGAATTTAACTATGTAATCTTCTACCCTACCCTTCTACCTGAACCAGTGTGACACGTAAGAAGTCTCACAGGAGAGTAGAACAGTAGTTTTCTGTATTCTTGGAACACCTGTTAAGGGGTTATAGGGGGTTTTATATACAGCAAGTAGAACTCCGGTCTTCTCTCACTCTCAGTGTAAAAAAAAAAAGCCTCATTAAAACATATCCTTTGCCAAAGTTTCATTGCTCAAAAGAGTCAATGTAATTTTCAACCCTAAGGCATATTGCAAATTGTGGTTTAAACCCTTGCAAGAGCTGTCTTGTAAATTCTGAGCTTAAATATATTTCCCATCATTTTCTAGGCTATAGTTAATATCTATTTAACTACAACAGGGATTAAATAAGTTTTTTTTAATGAGCCGGCCTATTATACACACACTTTGCTATCACCATCTGTAAAAATAGCTATCTCATAAGTGCAACTGAAAGGTTAGCATAACAAAATGTTCAGGAAAGATAATAGGTAGCTAGAACATTTAAAATAGAATAAAGACATTACATATTCAGTTTTGGGAAACTTCCAATCCATTTGGTAGACTGAGTTGACACCCAGGATACTTCCATTCCATTTATAAACACACAGAAATGCTGAATTTAAAAATTATATTAAGTATAAAAGAAAATTAAGCTGAGAGTAAAAACAGGAAAGAAAGGTCGATATGCTGGAGGAAAAAGAGAGAACTCAAAACCAGAGTGATGCTCTGAAGACAAATGACCCACAAAGTCTCAGTCTCAGATATAGGTCAGGGTTTATGGTATTCAGGGAGGCACAATATAAGAACTCAGGTCCAAGAAAAATGGGGAGATTGAACTGAGCTTTCTGAATAAAGCTGGGAGCATGAAAGACTGCCCCATATGTGAGATAAAGGTTTTGGGAGGGAATAAAATACCTCGGTGCCCTAATCTCAGCTAGCTTTCAGAAACCTATCTTCTTCCTGAGGCAGAAGATAAAAGAAAAGTTATTCGTGAGTCATCAAAGCCTTAATCCCAACTCATGCTCAAATAGAGTCTAAATTCCACTCCCAAGTGGCACAGAGACCCAAGAGTAACACACCAACATAAATAATGGTCTGAAACTTTGAAATCTGTTAAGTCCTGACTGATACCAACCCCAAAATACTCTATTAGGATACGAAGGCCCAGGGCATGTAGGATCCTGGAAGCAACCTCTGCTGCATATGAGCTAACAATAAACGCGACAAATCATGAAAGGAACAAACCACCAAACAATCGGATAATTGGCACCTCAAGAATTAGAGAAAATAGATCCATGTGAAAAAGTATTTAAAATCAATGCTTACAATATTCAAAAATACAAAAAGAAGAAAAGAAACCACAGGCAACACTACTGTCTTCAGATTTTGAGCATGATTTTGTCCATCAAAGGACAGAGGAGAGGAAAGAGAACCCAGCTTCGAGGAAGGTGAATTACACGGTACTTGAGAAAAGTTCATTTGTCTGGCCTGAATAAGTAGCTTGCTTTCAGAGGCTAGAATACCCACTTCAGGCAATGCTGTTAGTTCATACAAGTGACATCACGAATTACGTAGTTCAATAGTCTATTTCCTTGCACTAGAGAAACTGCACTGACAAGGGCAATCCTTTTTGATTTTTTGGCAAACTTCATGCTGGTAGTTTCATTTGCCATGTACCAGCTTTCATCCTCTTCCAAAGGTGAGTTGAGGGGCCTTGGGAAGAGTTTTGATTCTCTGCTCTTCCTGTCTAGCAAAATTACTCATTTGTTGTAATTTTTTCCAGTACTGATAATCTCTATAAAGAAATTTTGTTTTCACATCATGATGACCAAATAGTTTCCTCTTTCCCTTGTTTCTGTATCTTCAAAGTAGAAAGAAAGTCCTCAAGTAGAGCCAGGATTGCTATGCCTGTATAAGTCATCCCATAAACCCAAATTACAATCTTAGTCTTGTTCCTAACTAGTTGCCTGATCTTGGACACATTATCATCAGTTTATTAAACTGTGACATACAGAAAAATAGAATTTTACCTAAAAAGGTTATTGGAAGAGTAAATGATACAATACAGTAGAAGATACATTCTAGGATCCTCTGTGGATGAAACCATGGATAGTATCAAACACTGTATATACTATTTTTTTCTGTACATACATACTTGTGATAAAATTTAATTTACAAATTAGGCACAGTAAGAGATTAACAACAACTAATAATTATAAAGACATACTGTAATAAAAGGTATGTTTATATGGTTTCTCTTTCTCTGTCTCTCAGAGTATCCTGTACCATACTCACCCTTCTTCCTGTGATGACGTGAGATGATAAAAAGCCTGTATGATGAGACAAAGTGAGGTGAATGACATAGGCATTGTGTTTTAGGGTTAGGCTACTAATGACCTTCCAACAATACATCAGAAGGGGGATCATCTGCTTCCAACCTCAGCTGACAGCAAGTAATTGAAACCACGGATAGTAAAACTACAGATAAGGTGGTACTACTGTAATCTCTGCAAATGCTGCTTTCCTGGCTGCCTGCCAGCTTTCAATCAATAATCTTGAATTACACTATCTTGGTTCATCTATGAATCATAAACACTTTTCATCTAAAAAATCATCAAAAATATATGATAGAGCACTTAAGTTTGCACAATCTCTTTGGACTACCTCAATCCTCAATTTCTTTTATTGACTGTTATGAAAATCTGGGTAATTTGTAGTTCAGCTATTGTTTAACCAGACATGCAGGAAGAATGGGCTTCCTGAAAAATCTTAAGTACCACGATATTAACTACTTCTAGAATAAAAATTGAGTATTGCCAGATGGTGGTTGATTTTTATTTCTCACAGATAAAATACAAATACGTAACTGAGAATTAAATTCATTGTACTGACCACCTAAGAGAATATCCATCCAACAAAAGTTTCTGTCCCTGTCATTATGAATCTAATCATTTTCTGGAATACAGAAGAGAATCTGACCCAGTACAGAGCCAAATATGAAATCTAGGTGGTAGTAATTAATATAAAGTCAGTATTTAGTATAACAGGTAATGTTGATAGAGACAGTAAATTAAGTAACTATTATGGTATTAGGTTATAAAGACAAATTTCCACTTAGGAAAAAAATTTTGAGGAAAGACAAAGCCTAATCATCATTATGAACTTATATACAGGAAGAATGAGGTGTCAAGAACCATGCATATTCAGTTGAAACTCAGAAAACTTGAGAAATAATAGTGCTTCAGATTTCTACCTAAAAATTTTCAGAAAATCACAGAGGAATCCTGGAATTAACAACCAAAGCAGAACAACAACAACAACAATAAAAACAATAGCATTATCACTGGAAGAAACTGTCCCTACTCACCTCTTTCAGGATTTAATACACCTCTCTCACCTCCATATAAAAAAATAATTTTACTTATGTAAAATAAGCATTTCTGTATTATTCCACTGGGAGATACACAGTATCATGTCATATATTTACCATGTAATATGTCATGCTAAGTCACCCCTAACACTAGAGGTCTAAAGTAATGACATAGCTATAGAAATTATTGGAGAATTCAGCCAAATTTCTATTACTGTACTTATTTGAGTAGTCATGCCACCTTGACAGACCCTCAAATCTTTCTTTGAAACTTTACTGAGAAAATAACAAAGAAATTCCATGCTCTTCAATGCACTAAGTAAGATTGATCAAAAGATGTATTGACTATGTAAAAATCCAAGAACAACAAGGCCTAAAATTTCTTCTGCTCAAAACTCTGAGAAGGCAGTGGAGAACAAGAAGAAGAAACCAAAAGAAGAAGACAAAGAAACTCATCAAAACCATTTACAAAAATGTCTACACCAATAGTTCTTAAATGATCAAGCTTTACCATCTGGAATCAATTGCTCTGTGATGGAGAAACAGATGTTCTATCAAGGTTGCTTTTGTGATCATGTGGGCCAAGAAGTAGGGCCAACTCCTGAAACATGCTGAGCTCTGTACAGAGATGAGAAAAAGTAAGGAAGATTAAAAAAAAAAAAAAAAGTAGATTTTCTTTAACCAAAAATAAAATGAACAAGATTAGAAATTACATTTTGACCCACTCATAAACCATCAATCCTATGGCAGGCCTAGAACTTAAGTCCTTAGAGGTCTGATATATAAAAGAAAGATAAGCATATTGTTACTGTATATAATCCCAATAGAAGATATATTCCATGAGGGAAGTGGCTTTCATCTATTTTGTACCTTGCATGAAATACTTAGCTATCTAGTGCTTGTATGCATGGATAAAGTTGCTTTCCATTGAACTGCACCCCTAATTTGGATGCCTCTCCCATCCCCTTATAGGTTGACACCGATCACATCCAAAACCTCTCAGATTCCAGAATCTTGATTTAGACAGGTGCCATGGAGGCCCGCCTTCTGCAGGCTGAGGATCTATGACACATGGAAAGCACAACTCTGTGGGTATCCACAACATAGATGTGAAATTTATTCCTGACCCAAGTTGAGGTCCAATTTTCCCCTAAAATGTGAGTTATTAGGACTTTTATCAATTTTATTGCTAAAAAAAATCAAGTCTGTTCTTTATGGGCAAATAACCTTAAACAGAGTTTTTAAGTTATGGAGCTTGCCTTTTTCTGTCCTCCTTCCTTTTAAAAAAAAAAAAATAGAGAAACATAAATTCAAATGTATGTAAAGAAAAGCAAAAGACCAATTTTGTATCTACTGAAACGATCATTTGCCTTTTTGATTTTGGTAAAAAGGTGAATTACATTCATTGATTTTGAAGAATTAAAGTAACCTTGCATTTCTGGGATAACTGCCACTTTGTTTTTATGTAGTATCTTCTTACATGTGATTGATTGGATTTAATATGCTGAAATTTTATTAAGGATTTGGCATTTATGTTCATAAGGGATATTGGTCTGCAATTTTCTTTGTTTTGCTTTTTTTGGTAATATTTTTGACACATTTTAGCATTGGTGTGGTGTTGGCCGCATAAAACAGGTTGGGAAGTGTTCCTATCCTCTCCATTTTCTGAAAGAGCTTGTATAACACTGGCATTTCTTCTTTAAATATTAGCTACAATTCCCCACTGAAACCATCTGAACCTAGAGTTTTCTCAGAGACAAAGACCAGTTTTAGTAACACATTTTATTCTGCTCCAATTCACCTGAAAGAATGTACAATAAATATTTTCTCCTGGTATCTCATTTAAAATGTTTGAGCTACTGTTATTCAATAGACAATGACAGTGACCATGAATAATAACTGATGGATTCCCAAGATCAAAAATTGACATGCTGTTCATAGAAAAAAATGTTCAGTTTCCTATTTTGGATGAAAGATGCCCTGGCTACACCAGAGAATTAGAAGTCTGGTTAGGTAATTCACACACAAATCCAGCAAGTCAAAGCTTGGGGACCAACGCTTCCAATGCTTTCCAGAGCATATTCAGTATAATTTGTCTTTTCTGTTCTTGGCACTCATGATTACCGCCCATGTTCCTAATTTCCAGCAAAAATAAAACATCACTGAGCCTGCCAAGGCATTAAAATAGGTTCAATGAAGTAAAAACTTCCAATAGAAGGCAGATCTGGATTATTATAAACATACTTAATTTTTGTTTTTAATCCCGCATTCCCAAATCCCAATTTCTGTCAGATTTTCAGGACCTTATTTCACTCGTGTACATAACCAATGTATGCAGGTAACTCCATTAAGAAAAGATATATATCTTTTGATTTGTCATTTTTGTATTTTTCCATTCTCTACTATAAGTTTCAATAAAGAATACATATATTCTACCATAAGGATTATAAAAAGGTCATAAACTGAATGTATCAAAAGCCATTCAAATGTGTTTCCGTCAAAAGACAACCCATGGCCATGAAAAAATAAGGCTAAATTGTAATGAATGAACTAAAACACTATTCATTTCCTCTGTTGGCTGCATACTTTTCCTAGTGAGTTTATATACTCAGTTTATATAAGGGATGCTTCTCTTAGAATTGCCTTCAGAAGCTACCCCATCCTCCTGACAGTCCTCAGTGGAGTGATTTGGATTACTGTTAACAGATGAAAGTCATTAATGGCTGTGCTGGATATTCTCCATTAGCTCCTCCAAAACTATTCTTCTCCATGCCTCTCCACTCCACTCTGTGTCCTGGGAGACTGATCTGTATGGGCTCTGTCCTAGCTCTCTGGCTTTCTCTCAAGTTTGGCCAAAGGGAAGCACCATCAGATATTTGAAAGCAAAGAGGAGAACGAGCTCAGCAATGTGGCTGTCTTCCTCCTTAAGGTCCCAGGTCCAGTGGGAGAGCTCTCACCTACATCTCTTTCTGCATTCTAATAGCAACCCCTCCTTTTATCCCTTTCAGGCCCAGGAAGCATGAGGACTCCCCCATTCCTTGTTGGTTTCTCATTTCTTACTCACATCTTCTGTAAATAGATCCTTTATTAAAAACTCCTCAATCTCTCTCTCTCTCTCTCTGTCTGACACACACACACACACGCAAACACTATGTGAGCCAGCAATCAGCTTCTTGCCTAACCCTGACTAATAAAGGAATCCAGTCTGCCAAACAAGATGGAAGATGAAGTTGGGCAATATGTATTTTAGCACAAAAGAAAGACTGTATAATCACGACAGTAATTTTTTGGCATTTCCCATTCATCGGTTCCATAGTACTTTCCAAAAGAAAAGTTCCAAAATTATGTAGAGCAGGGACATCATATTACAAACATTTAATCTCCAAAGGTGACTACTTCAATGGAAGCACTATTCACTTTGCTGTTCAAGTTCTGGGTACTTGTTTTTTTAAACATCTGATGACACTAATCATCACATTTTATTTTTTTAATTTTTAAAGATTTCATTTATTTATTTGACAGAGAGAGATCACAAGTAGGCAGAGAGGCCAGGCAGAGAGAGAGGAGGAAGCAGGCTCCCTGCTGAGAAGAGAGCCTGATGCGGGGCTCAATCCCAGGAGCCTGAGATCATGACCTGAACCGAAGGCAGAGGCCTTAACCCACTGAGCCACCCAGGTGCCCCTAATCATCACATTTTATATCTGTTCATTCCTTCACACACACACACACACAAATAGGGACCTTGGAATTGCTGAGTGCATAATTAAATTTGGGGGCTGTATAGGTCCAGATAGTAAAAACAGGAAATAGCTTATTACTTGGAAGAGAGAGAGAGATTGAGATAGATTTTTTTTTTAAGATTTTATTTATTTGACAGAGAGAGAGAGATCACAAATAGGCAGAGAGGCAAGCAGAGAGAGATCGGGAAGCAGGCTCCCTCCTGAGCAGAGAGCCTCATGCGGGGCTTGATCCCAGGACCCTAAGATCATGACCTGAGCCGAAGGCAGAGGCTTTAACCCACTGAGCCACCCAAGCACCCCGAGATAGAGAGATCTTGAGGAGAGACTGGACATCATGAGGTATTGAGAAAGAAATAAGATTGTTTCCAAAAAAAAACATATTTCATTAAGTAGACATATGTAATTTTCATGATGCGAGGGGCAAGTTTATGTAAAACAAGCATACACTGGAAGAATCACTGATTTCCTTGGGCTCTTTCAGAATTGGTTTTCTTTTTTAAAATATTAATATTTAAGACAAAAACTTGAAGCTTGACCAGGTGGCTAGTTCTCTATTTGGAACCAGTTAATTTCATAAAGCTGGTGTAAAGCTATTCTTTTTCTTTTCTCTGTACATAATGTACTACATTGAGTTGTTACTGCGGCTTAAAAATACACGACAAGCATATTGAATGTTCCCAATGTTTTTAATTTAGATTTGCACAATCATAGAAATTAGAGATGGAAAATCTAGGATTCTTCCTCTTAATATGAACCGTAGTCCTTGGTCCAAGCTTGATTCTCTTTTTCTGATTAACAAAGCTAAGACCAGAGGAAGTTGGGGGTGAAAAAAGCCCTCTGGGCAATTGCTCCCATTATCTCAGGATTTCTGGTCTAGCTTATCTCTTCACTGGAGCACTGTTACTTTAGTGATTTACCCTGGAGCCCAAACAAATAATGACCCTTTCTCTTGGTATTACACTTTAAACTTATTGCTTGACAGAAGTAGGGTTTCTGCCCCCTGTGATATATTTGAACCCTCAAGATGTCAATACAGCAATTAACTATAGGATCAAGACTGGCTTAGAAAAGGTAGCAGTGTGAAACTCTCTAGTCTCTTCTCTTTGGGGCTATGGAGACAACCAAATTCAGCCTTTTAGTCATATTTAATTCATATGATGGAATACTGGCACACATAGAATCCTATGTCAGTTATTCTGTTAACAGTGATCTATATATTTAACTCTAATATGCCCCATAACATGTTTTTTGTTTTTTTGTTTGTTTTTCACTCAAGAGGCAAAATGGTCTTTTAAATCCTATATTACTTTGGAGATTCTTCTAGCTTTGCTTTCCTCTCTCGGGCACAGCACCATATTAAACTGATACAGCCAGCAAAAGGAACTTCGTAAATTATCAGTAGCTTACCGCATTTTGCACACGAGGTAACTAAACCTAAAGAGTGACTCGCCATTATGCCATTCAAGGTTTCTCCTGATACTCACTAACAAGACATAATATACTGTACTTTTAAGAATAACATTTAAAGAAGAATATGACCTACTTTCCAAGAGTTTCAGCCAAATATTTTTTAAATCAATTTGAAATTCCACTAAAATGTCTTATTTGTTTTAAATCAATTATTTCAAAACCAAACTCATTTGATGAAACTGTCCCATTCCAATGTAAATAAACTGAGAGCAGATCAAGACTAATCTGGCCCTTATTAGATGCTATGTTAGCTAGCTATATTTTCATATAGCTCTCTTATCCTCTTTATCAGATTTTAAAATTTTTGTTCTTTCCTTCTCCCACCTTGCCTTGTCCTTTCCAAGTAATCAAGTAGACCGAGTCATAAAAGATACTGGCAACCCCAAATCCACAGCTCTTTATTCCAATTCATATAGTGATAATGCCAACATCAATCTTGGGGATAATAAATTAGTATTTATTTTGCTTTAAAAATACAAGAGCAATGAGTTTATTAGTCTTAGCAGAAAGAACACAACACATATCTGATGAAATTGTAACAGAGCCTAAAAGTAAACAGATTTTTGAACACTGGTATGCGAAAAACTCTGGTGATTCCCAACTATCCTCTTCGATTGGTTAGAATTGTTCTGTTGAGTGTCCAGCCTGAGGCTAGCACTTATGATCAATCGTACAATAAAGCAGGTAAGACACTTCCACTTCAACTTAACCTGTAAATTCACAAGGATTACCTATTTGCTCTCTTTGGGCTAGAAAAGCTACAAAAGGCTGGTTCTAATGGAATAGATTTTTTGTTCGTTATAAATGTATCCTATATTCTATAGAGTTCATTTGGTACTTACTTTTCTGCTTCTTTGTTTAAATAAATAGCAGTTTCCATCCTAAGAATCTCAATTTGTCTAAAATATTAATTAGTTAAACCCAAAAATGTTTCCTTTTGTATTTTGTCTGACATCCTTTGGAAAGAATTTTTAACCAATAGGAAAAAATTAAAGTTTATACTGGAGAACATTTTCATAAGTCCATTTGGCCAGGTCAGTAGGTTTGGAATTTGGCAGTGCCTGTAAATTTCATTTAATTTCACTTCACTTTGAAAGTTTGCTGAGTGAGTAGAAGTAACCAAGGGAATCAGAGAGTGATTGATTATATGTATTTTTTTTAATATTGCCTAAAATATGGAGGAAAAGACATCAAAGAGTGAGAGGGAGTTGAAGACAAGGGAACCATTCAGTGGATTAAACAGAATTTTAGAAAGACGGGTTCTAATTTACAGGATGAAAAGAGAGACTCAAGAAGAATTATTTAACTCCTCATGGATATAACTGATATTTTTTTCTATAGAACATAGTCAATATTTAGATGAGTTTTACTAAAGGAATATCTTAGTAATAAAAGTATAAATTAGAATTTAAAGAGTCTGAAATTTGGGGCACCTTGGTGGCTCAGTGGGTTAAAGCCTCTGCCTTCGGCTCAGGTCATGATCTCAGGGTCCTGGGAGCGAGCCCCGCATCGGGCTCTCTGCTCAGCAGGGAGCCTGCTTCTCCCTCTCTCTCTGCCTGCCTCTCTGCCTACTTGTGATCTCTCTCTCTGTGTCAAATAGATAAATAAGATCTTTAAAAAAAAAAGTCTGAAATGAAATGAGAAGTGAAATGAAATGAAATTCTCAGAAATAAGTCTGAAGGATTTGCAGGAAGTATTCCACGTTGTGACCACAAATGGATACAGCTTTTTGTGTTGTCTGCGGAAAGAGACCATTTCCTCTACTAATGGGCACCTTCATTTCCAAGGTTGTCTTTCCAGGGAAGTCATGAACCCCATAAATTTTCATAAACTGAGAATGTCTAAGAACAATGTGGCACATTGGAGAAAGGAGATCAAATATGGGAGTGTCAAGGGTCACATAAACACAGACTATGGTTCCCACATAGACCATGGTTCCCATATATAGTATATTATAATAAGAAGAGACTGACTTTAGGAGAATGATCAATTTTAATCTGAATTTTCCTTCCAGACATCCTTGGAGCAAGTACCTGCTACAGATCAAGGCTGGTTGGAGGAGTGGATTTATTTCCTCCAAATAAGTGTGGGAGACCTACAGTGTCAGACAACTTGGAGTTTCTCTTCATTTCCTTTCAATCACAGGCAAATAAAGTATGAGTCAGACACAAAGGTGAAGGATAAATATCCTTTCCATGGAAATTTTCTCCAGGCCTATTTATACAAGATAGGAGTCCTGTAGGTGGAGAGTGCAAAGTGAGAATGTGCCCTCATGAGAAAATCAGTCATAGCATAGTTTAAAATTTATCTCAATTTAGCTCAACAGACTTTTTTTAGTCCCTACTATGTAGCAAGCTGTGTAACACAATTTGAAGGGGTAAAAACTAAAGAAAAAAATTAAAAATTAAAAAAAAATGTAGGAAAGATAGTTTGCTCCTTAAAATGGAAATGAAGCAAGACAAATCATAGCCTGCACAGTTTCATTCTTCGAAGGAACGAAAACTGCTAAAAGTACAATGCTTTTGGCTTGAATAACCAGCTCAGAACTGCTTATTCTGCCCTTTGGCCAGGACCCCTGAGCCCAGACTTCAGCAATGATCTCCTAGTGATCACAAAACATGGTAGACCTCTTTAATAAGGTTCTTGAGACCAAGAACAGCTTTCTCAAAGCTGTGCCTAGAAACATCATGGAGAAAAAACAGGATAATATAAATGTGTAATAGGCAAAAGCAGGCATGAAATCAGCAATATTCTCTCAGACGTTATTGTAACTCTGGACTTGGGACTTTGATAACTTAAAACTCATGACATTTATTTGTCAGATTAATTCAGTATAGCCCAGGTATGAGTGTAGCCACAAAATAACCAATATGCAGGAAGAGGGGGAGAAAAATGTTTCCTACAAAGATGAAATAACAGCTCTTAGGGAGTCATATAATCCTAAGATTTGTTGGATTTGCTTTATGTCATAGGAGTTAGATGTCCTGACTTTGCCTAACTACCTACTGAGTATTTCTCCAAGGATCTACCTCAGGCATCTAAAATGCAACATGTCCAAAATCAAATCCATTATTTTAAGATTCCAATACAGAGTGAGATCATTAAGGTTAGTTCAAGGGTCTCTAGTCAGTCAAAGGGACAACTAACTATATTGTGGATGTCAAGGAAAGCTTCACAGAAAAGGCAAGCCTTGAGCCACATGTTAATGAATGAGTAAGTAGCTCACAAGGTGAACAAATGCTTAAAGAATATTCCAGGCAAAGAGCAGAGTACATAAAGGCAAGCAGGCAGGAAGAGCATGGGATATTTTAAGAACTTCATAGAATGTAGTTGGTTACAATCCTTTTCTACTCACAACACTACTGATATCAAATGTGTGGGGGGATTTTCCTCATATCAGCCAATTCTCTGACTCTCTGGACACCACCATTCAACTCTGACACTAACTACCCAGAGTTAGCACTGACCCCACAGATTAAGAGCCCTGTCCCACAAGACTATCCCCACTTCAGATGCCAATAGAAAGTCCTGGGCCTCCAGTACTTCAAATGGACTGGCTATAAATCAGAGTTCCCACAAACCCATCCTCATTTGCTAGAGTGGCTCACAAAACTCATGAAAACAATTTCTTTACTATTACCAGTTTATTATAAAGGACATTATGAAGGATGAATGAATAGCCATTTGAAAAGATACAAAGGGTAAGATCTGGAAGGGTACTGAGTGTAGGAGCTTCTGTCCCCATAGAATTGGGGTATGCTACCCTTCCCTCCTGGCAAATGGAGTGTTCACCAATCTAGAAGCTCTCTGTCATTTAGGGGATTTATGGAGTTTCCATTATGTAGACATGATTGACTAAACCACTGGGCATTGGTGATTAACTCCCCAGAGGTTGAGGGGTTGGAGTGAAATTTCCAAACCTCTAACCATATGGATGTTTCCCCTGGCAACAGTCTCCATCCTGAAGCTAGCCAGGACCCAGCCAGAGTCACCTCATTAGCATAAACTAGGTGTGGTTGAAGGGGGCTTATGGTGAATAACAAAAGTTGTTCCCTTCACCTCTATTACTGTGGAAATTCCAAGGGTTTTAGAAGCTCCTATGTTAGGAACCAGGGACAAAGACCAAATTTATTTCTTATTCCGTCACAATATCACACAGTTAAAAGGGGGGTGATGGAGATGAAACAGGAATGAAAGCAGTGGTCCAATAATAAAAGGACTTTATTAAATTTAAATTATACCCAGTAATCAAAGGAAAGTTTCTGAAAAATTCAAAGAAGGGAAATGATATGGTCATAAATGTGTGTTTTCAAGAGATCCTCCCAGAAGCAGTGTGGAGAATGAATTGGAGACATGCAAGTCATGACATTGAGCCAAATTCAGTGAGGACTGAAATAGAGCTATGGCAATGACATTAGAGAGACATGGTCAGATGGGGGAGACAGTACAAAAGTGAACTCTATGGAACGTTGTAGGCTATCTGACAAGGGCAGTAAAGGAGAGGATGGAATTAAGGATAACTCCGATTTCAAGTTTGAGTGCCTGAATGGACAATGGCCCAAGTAGCTAAGGACTGAAGAGGAAGAAGGAGGAGCCATTGGGTGGGGCAGGAGGCAATGTGAACTTTTTTGGACACGCAGAGATTCCAGCATGTCATTCTGGTAGAAATGTCAATGAGGAAACTAGAGTAACAGAACTGCTCAGAAGAAAGGTGACACAAGAGCTAAGGATCTGGAAGTTAGGGGCCTGGCTGCGATTAACCATGAGAATAATAAGTGCTTCTAAGTGAGGCTGAGGTTAAAAGAGGCTGAAGATAGAACTCAGAGGGCAAAAACGGATATGAGGCAGGATCATGAGACCTTGACATGAGGACAAGCCTTGAGAAAGCTCCATTTCTTCAGCTGTATGAAGCTAGCCTAATTAAAGGGAGAAAAGGGTACATGCGTGGGGTAAGACCCTCTCTTGACAAAGTTCTGTGAGTAAGGGAACAAGGGCCTGGATCTGCCTCCAGGAGTCTTTCAGCAACACAATCTTTAGGAAGTTGGGACACTGAAACAAATGGCTTCTATGGGAGTCTGCCGAAGGGCTGTCACCATAACTACACTGCCAATGCAGAGTGGAAAGTGCTCCAAGTAGAACCAGAATTGAAGGCTAGAAGTTCATGTTTGAGACTATAGTGTGTGGTGACATGTGCGAGCTTGTTGATACAACTGATCCTCATTATTCACAAATTCTCTATTGCAAATTCACCTAGTAAAATTTGTCTGTAACTCTAAAATCAATGCAGGACTGTTGTGGTCATTTTGGACATGCATGGAAGGGTGAAAAATTGGGAGTCCCCAACCTCCACATTCCCAGTTGAGGTCAAACAAGTCGACATTCTGCCTGTTTACTATAAGCAAGTTTCCTTTTTACAGTCTATTTAGTGTCTCGTGTTTTACACTTTTTGTGATTTTTGTTGGTTAAAATGGCCCCCGACCATAGTGCAGACGTGCTGTCTAGTGTTCCCACACACTAGAGAAGGTTGATGTGATATGCCTTACAGAGAAAATATGTTTTAGGTGAGCTTAGTTCAGGCGTGAGTTATAGTTCTGTTGGCCATGAGTTTAATGTTAATGAGTCAAAAATATATATTAAATAAGTTGTCTTAAACAGAAACACACATAAAACAAAGTAATGTATTGACTGGGTGATGAAAGTGTGACCAATCTCATAGGAACTCAAGCCTGTATTTCCCCAGAAATATGTTTCAGTGTTGGCTAATTCAATGCTCACAGTGACTTTATAGGACATAATTACTGCAAATAACAAGAATTAACTATTTATACAAAAGGCAGAATGAGCCTAGAATCGCATCAGTCCTAAGTGAAACTCCTAATTTACTCAAAATGGTTCATTATACAAGCACATAAGGTTCAGGGTAAGTATTGTTTTTGAGTTTTACTTAAGTTTCTGAGACCAGAAAAAAAAAAAGTCTTTGAACCACATGATCTTTCATTGCACTCCTATGAACTACAGAGGTTAATAAGCACGTCCTGAAGTCCAGGCCCTCAGCCCGCCATGTACCTGCTCTGGGACCTGGGACAAGCATTTGCCCTCTCTGAATCCTCATGCCTCACCAAAGAAAGGAGGCAATGACACCACATGACCCCTCAGAGCCCTCTCAGCTCTGACAGTCCCTGATTCTGCAGCTGGTCCCCAAGCAAGGAAAAGTGCCATGACTTGTGACTTTAGGACGACGCACCTCGCAAGGAAAGATTTGCTGGAGTGCACTTCCTGTATCTCCCAGAGCACCATGAGGACGAATTCGTTAGGTTATTCATTTAAATATCTGCAACTCTTGTCTAGTTTCAACTTCAAGGACAGGAATATATCCAAAGAAAAACTGCAAAATGACAGAATAAAATATCTTCAACTGTTTCAAACTTAATGGCATTAAAAATAGAAAGACACGGCACAAAGGAAAGAGGGTCTAATGGTTATTATTTAAAGCAAATGGCTTGAGTGATGGAGGCTGGATCCAAACGATGTGCACGCCAGGCTACCCCAAGTATCCTGCTCTCTTTTAGGTCTCTGCAGAGAACCCCAGCGTATCTTACCAGCAATTGCGTGCTCCATTAAGCACTTGGCAAAGGTCTGGATGGACATGTGTAACACAGACGTTTCCACGGAAGGTTAGGCCTCCCAGATGGAGTTCTCATTATAAGAATGTATGCAGGATTAAGATGTAATCCATTGTTTCAAGGAATACAATGATGCACAAAATAAATGTTCGAGTTTATTTTTCCTCCAAAGAATTTTTTAACTGTATAGGATGCACTAGTAAATGGAATCCAGTACTTTACAAAAGGCATCTCTCTTCCATTGTCAGAGAGTCACCCCAGGTAGTAAAGGGAAAAGTTGTAGTTAAAAATTAAACACACACATACACATACACACACACTCACACATTACCTCGCCTTACCTCTTTCTTTAGCCAAAGAAAAAATTGCCATAGCTACATGCAGGCTCATACCTGACATCTGCGGGTGTCCAAGCACCTCCAGCCCACACTGGGGGTCTTGTATGCATGGATAGAGACACCAGCACATAGTGACAGTCAACACTCAGAAAGACAGACCTATGGAAGAAGCCCTTGCAGCCTCTGGTAAGAGGCTTGAGGCCCCTCATCTGAGATTCTGGGGACTCAGGATGTGGTCTCGAAGTAGAGCACGGCCTCTGGGCGAGCATCTCTCTTTAATTCTTCAGGCTCTTTACCCCCACGGGGGAGGGATGCAGCTGAACTGGCGTGTGTGCATTCTCTCGTGATGCAATTTTACTCTTTCTCCACATTTGATAATGCACAGGGCTTTGCAGAGTTTTTCTAAACACCCTTCCAACTCTAAATGTCTCAGCGCATTAAAAGTTGTCCCGCTTGGAGGACGTAAAGCCTAATGGCGCATTGCAATGTGTGTAATACACATGTAAATGTGTGACCACACACTAGACTGAACTTCTGGGGAAAGAACAAAGACTCTCTTCCATGTGGAAGCAGCACAAGACTTAAAATAAGTAAAACTAAAATCAGTGTTTAATTGAGAAACAACTGTACACTCCTATTCACATTCATGAAACCTAAATGTGCATAATCACAGCTCCATCTCCATTTACTAAGCTCCTCTCGCAGTACCATGAAAGCCCTGTAACTATAGGAACCTTGTCTGTCTTTGGCACCTGGCCCGGTGCCTGGCATCTAATGAATGACCAAGCAGTGTTTGTTGAATAAATAAATTGAATTCACTCTTTGAATCTGCAGAACTTCAGCGCCTCTGCTCTAAACAATTGATTTAATTTCAAAAGCCGCATAATACAGTAGACCTGTGTTTCCTCTCGCGTGACTCTTTTTGTGGCTAGAGATGTTTTTCATCCTAGGAAATGCATGTAGCCACATGGTGTGGCATTGTTGGCTCAACTAGTCTTCGTCACAAGGACTCCATTTACTGGTACGGGGCTCTTCAAAAGGTTACGTGAGCTTTCAGCTCCTGGTTTGAGGCAACAGCCTGGGCCTGGCGGCAGCAGCTGTAAAACCACTCATGAGACAGAAGGGCAGCCGAGGGAGACGAGAGGAGGCCTTCACTATTCCAGGGCACCGCCATGACGCACCAGAGCGTCCCCGCAGCGGTGGTGAGGAGGCAACCGCGTTCCACAGCCTTTCAAGTTTCTTTACTTTGCTCTTGTCATCTCTTCCTTCCCAGATATCCTGGTTCTCAAGAGTCTACACAGCAAGCCAAGCAACTGCTAAAACAGAGGTAAGGATGCCATCAAAACTGCTAGGAGCTGAGGATGAGGAAAAGCAGGATCTTTGTGGCTTCTTTTCCAAGATAAGGAGGATTCAAAGCATATAGATATTTTTTCATTGATGCTTGTAGTGCCATAACTAAAGCAAATAAAAATATTTTTGAAATTACAAACTTGGGACGTCTGGGTAGCTGCATCAGTAAAGAGTTGGCCTTTGGCTCAGGTCATGATCCTGGGGTCCTGGGATTGAGACCCACATCGGCTCCTTGCTCAGCAGGGAGCCTGCTTCTCCCTCTGCCCATTCTGCCTGCTGCTGCTCCCCCTGTTTGTACGCTCTCCCTCTCGGGCAGGCGGCCAGTCAAGACATACTGGTGCTGCCCACATGGACCAGTGCTGACAGAGAGGTGTCGTCCCCGAGTGCCCCCCGCCGCACCATCCCCACTTTGGGGCCCCTCAAGCCCACCCCACCCTGCAACACAAAAAAGGTTACAATGGGCCAGTGCCCCTGATATATATAGGTCATTCCATTTTTTTAATATTTTCACTAAATACGAGCCTAATTTTTTAATTTTTATATATTTGCGTGTGTGAGAGAAAATACACCAAAATGCTTAGTAGTGATTATATTGACAGTTGGAATTGTGAGTGATTTTTCTTTTCTTCTTTATGTCTTTAGGATTCTCATAGGTTTCTACTTTCAGCCTAAATGACTTTTATGGCCAGAGTTAAGACGAATGAGAATATGATTTGTTGAAAGAGAGACTCCTAAAGGAAAATAAAATCACCTCACTATTCACTCATACCTAACTCATTCCTAGTAACACTAACTATGCACTAAATTCAATAACTGTGTCTAGAGTGCCCGCCATGAGCCGAGCAAAGGAGATACCAAGTAATATAAAACATGATCTCTGTCAAGGACAGAGATAAGATACACCACACACACACACACACACCACACACACACACACACACACACACACACACACACACACCCTTCTGACCTTTGCTCAAATATTATTCCAAGGAGGCCAACCTTGACCAACCTGTTTAATACTGCCGTTCACCTCCACTCCAGCACACTGGATTCTCTTTACTCAGCTCTAACCTTCTTTTTTCTACAGTTAGCACCTTCAAGAGCCCTGGGACAGCAGTGTGTTCGCAGCGCCCGTGGAAGCTGCAGGAACAGAAGAAGAGCAAGGAGCGGGGGCCCGACAGTTCCAAGGAAGCACTCTGGTGGGGTGGGACAGAAGGATGAGGAGGAACGGGAATGCCAGCCTGGAAAGGGTTAATTTTCCTCACCCTCAAGCACCTCTCTTTGGGAGAAATGAAAAACTCCAAATAGCAAACTGATTTTTTTAGTTGAAGGGCACTTTAGTCATCAGAGTAAGTAACTCACTTGTCATCACTATTTCGGGTGCAAGGAAATTTAATTCCTTAATTTTAGTGCTTACAAGCTAAGGTTTCCCAACCAGAAATAGATCTGAATTCAGGCTCCATGTGTGTTACCTCTGTGACCCTGAGCAAGTTATTCAACACCTCCAAGCCTCAGTTTCCCCATCTCTAAAGTGGGGAGAACAGCAGAGCCCACTGCAAGGAGCTGAATGAGAGCATGAAGGCAGAGCACCTCACCCCATGTCCAGAAGTGGTGAAGCCCCTGGTTCGGTCAGTGGTGGCTCTGCTGAGAGCAGAGAGAAGACCACAGATGGCTTCTTTCAAGTGCGGCCGGCCCACTAAGTCATCTCCCTCCTTTTGATGCCTCAAAGCACACCTGCCTTTTATCAGGTCTTCTGTGCATGTGCAAAACTGTAACTGCACACCAGGCAGAGACGTTCCCAACATCTGCTGCTCCTTAAGACATGCATCTTCACTGACACCCACCACGTCCCTCCCAGGAGAGCCGGCCCTTGGCCAGTGTCTGTACTCTGGCTGTGCGGGTTTGACAGATGCCAGCAGAACGATCGAAGAACCCTGAGTGGGCTCATGTGCTCAGGGAGGGAAGATGTCCTCAGGAACCCGGGGACGTGGAGAAATCCAATTGCAAACAGCTCTGCTCTCGTCCTACCCCATACTTTGAGGAATCCCTAGAACAGCTTCACCTATAGGGGACTACCCAGAGGGACAGTGCTCCCCCACAGCCATCAGGACACCTTCAGAACAGCCATTTTTCTCAGAAAGGGGAAAGTAAGGCTGCTTAGTCACGTCAAGGCCTGAGGGGTGTGTCTGGGATTGAGGGAGTTTCAAGTGCTCTTATGAAACCCCTTTAAGGAGGTCGTGGAAGAACGTGATCATCTTCTCAAGAAATCAGTTGGACCCTCCCACCCAGGCGTCACTGTTTTCCTGAGCAGGGCACCACTCTTCTTGGTAATCCTCAGAGAAATGAGAAGAACATATATTCTACGGATTTCTTGAATTCAGCTTTCCCTGTGTGGAACAACAGAGGTCAACGGTCTTCCTTGTCCCAAAGGAGATCAGTTGTTTATGGCGTCAGACCATGTGTGTCAGCACCGTCCCTGCCCTCCCTGTGCTTTGGCTATGGGACTGTCAGTTTGGGGAACATCTCTACCTCACAGCCCCCCAGCCAAGCACTAGAAATTCCACTTTACTTGCACACTCGTCCAGCTCTTCAAGTGACACCTCTCCTCGTCCCTATGGTTAACACATCCATCTCGTCGGTTTTCTCTCCCACTCAAGCAAAAATTCTAATTATATCATGAATTTCAAACTAGAGGAAACCATTCTGATTTTCTAGCCTCAGATCTGAACATATTTTTTAACTTATTTTTGGAGGTTCTTTTTTTATTTCAGAACTTTCCTGGATCTACCTAAAGCAAAACCAAATCTAGTTTTCTGATTATTCATCTGGAACTAAAACAGAATAAAAAAAATATTCTCTGAACCAAATGTGCCAAACCCAACTCTTCATGAATTTGAAGACAATCTTTGTGACACATCCCAGAGGGACATACTTTTTTGGAGTGGGGTGGGGTCAGAGGCCTGAAACAATCATATATTACCCAAGTGGAAATTGCAACAATGGTGGATGAGGGAACTTGAAGTCAAGGCCAAAGTTGAGTCAGTAGTCCAAAATAAATGAGACCAATATTAACATGCCCCAGTAAGGTAACATTAGAAATAGGTCATCAGTCAGCACAAAGTAAGCCCATCAGAGGCCAGACACAGGCAAGAGTAAGGATCAGCAAAAGTAATGGGCTGGGTAGGCAAGAAACAACCAGGCAGATCGTGCAGACGGCCAGCAGACGCAGGGTTCAAGGGTCTGGGTCAAATACGGGAGATTAGTAGGAAATGGGAGAAGAAAGCATAAAATGTAAAAAAATAAAAAAAAATTAAAAAATAAAATTTAAAAAAAATTAAAAAAATTAAAAAATTAAAAAAATAAAAAAATAAAAAATAAATAAATAAAAAAGCATAAAATGTAAGAAAGCAGAAAAAAAGAAGTAATGTCCAAAAAGATGTTGGTAACGGTGGAAAGTTCTCTGAAAATATGAGAGCCAAACTTAAGCTAAAAAGGCTAGGAAATGGCTACTACAGTTTCCTGAAGGCTAGCCTGACCAACAGGCTGGACTTAAGGAGCCCACGTCCTACATATGACCACGTGCTTGAAGCATGCTTTTTGAGTGAATGAATGAATGAAGTTCCCAACAATGCTTGCTATTTTTTCTTATATGTATGGTGTGTAGCCCACTCATACAAGAATAAGTTTTAAGCCAATAGTTTTTCCCCCTGTGAGCACTGGACTCTAGAACCAAATAATCAGGTAAATACAACTTAGTACATCTCTTTAACACTATCTAGAAGGGTTCTTCGGTTCCAAACTTAATAGAGGTGACCAAAGGATGTTTTAAGAACAATATGCAAGCTGCTCTTCATGCTTCTATAAATCCAAGCATAACACCTGTACGGAGGGGTCTGATACCAAGGCCCACCTCAGCCTCACTGAGAAGCAAATAAAGAAGCAATTCCGGTATCACTGGAATCTTTTTCTGGCTGTCTCATGTACTCCTGTCCCCAAAGCCTATTTGTCCTCCATGACTATTCTGGAGACACAGTTCAGATCAAAACTCTCACCAGCTCAAAAATAAATCAGTGTTACCCCACTGTCAGGTTAAATAAAATCCACATTCTGACATAACCTTTGAGTCTGATGTTCCCCCCTCCACATGTTGCTCCTACCAGCCCCACAGAGCTGGGGTTTTTACCAGAAAACTCTGTTTTCATCTGTGTCTCACACTTTCTCACCTGTGTGCTGTGCTCAGGCACTTCCTTGGCCTGCGATGTCCTTTTCCCAGTTCCATTCCCTGGGTATAAATCCCACCTGTCTCAGAGCAGGCTCCTCCGTGAGTTATTGCTACTTCCCAGAAGCTCGAGGGCTGTGAAATGAAGTCTTACTCCAGCAAATGCTCTGCACAGCCTACCTTTGGATCAGGTGATCATACACGACCCAATCCCATCTGGTTCTAGAGAAACTGTCAATTGCACAGCACTCTCAGGAAGACGTACTGAACAGATGAGCAAACTACCAAGATGAGAGAAAAAGAGAGAATGTACTTTTCCAATGAGCCAGAAGTAAAGACTTAAGGACGTGTGCTCGCCAACACACAACTCTGCAAAAAACTTTAAAAATAGTCTACTAGATGGAGTAAGGGTGTGACTACAAAGGGAGAGCATGAGGGGGTTTTTAGGGGTATGAAATTGTTCTGCAACCCGATGGTACTAGTGGTAACGCAGACATACAAATGTGTTACAAGTCATAAACCTGAACACCAAACAAAAGAAAAAGTCAGATTTACTATAGGATCTTTTTTAAATTTGTAAGTGTTCTTCCAAAGAAGTGAAGAATGCATTAATAATTAGTCATTATTTTTCTGAACCAGGGTCAAATTAATGACTTCCCTTTTACATTCACCCAGCTCTAAGTAGATAAACAGTATTAGTTTTGTGTTTAGGAGTGAGCAGAGGGGGCCAGGAAAAGAGATCGTTTATGCCAAACAATACTGAAAAGTCTGAAAACTTTGGCCTTTAGTACATGTAGCATCAGACCTAATCTGCAATTCCCTTTCTCACATACCCTTAAAAAAAACCTTAATACAAATACAGCATACAGATTTTATATACAGCTTTTCCTTACTTGACTTAGATGTTTATATTCGTGTTCATTCATTATTTCTTATCTAATTAGTTTAGTCATTTCAACTAAACCTGGTTTCAGGTGATGTAGGCAATTTGTTTCAGAGCCATAAAACTATGCATGTTTTTACTGTTACTATGGTTTTCCCAAGTATACATCAATTTAATCATTTCTGACACATTTTGTCAGGTTAACCATTCATTTCTATATTATTAGCAATTTGATGACTACCATAAAATCTAGATATGTGAATTATAAATTATCTAATGTGGTGTTTTTTCCATTGTTCCTTTACATTAATCTAATTTCCACCCTCATCTAATTCCATGGCAATCTTCACTGAAATCCACGAGGAGTAGTTAAAAATCAGGTTCAAGTGAGAAAGGATTTAAATGAGTCCTTAATGGGGGCCAGAAAGCTGCCAAATTTAAAAGCTGCCTAATTCCTAGCCAGGTTATAAAAGACGTTCACCAGTGAAAAGGTACAGCCAAATTCTCAGCAGATCTTACTGAGGGGCAACGATGACCAGGCCAAGTTTTAGTTTTTTTTGGTTTTGGGGTTTTTTTCCCCACAGAAAATGTAAAGACCAAACAAAATATAAAAGACTCTCCACTTATTAAAGTTCTAAAAAGCACTTTTACTTGGCTGGGTTATATACACTATATGTTTTATGGTGTGTATTTTGCATAAGAGCAACTGGGGTGTATAATCAACAACGAAAATGAAAACATGGGGTATGGAAAATTCTTCGCAAAGTATTCATGCTGAGTTAACTTCAAGGATGCATCAGCATAGACTGTACCCGTGTGTCTGGGATACCCAGACTGTACCCGTGAAGTCACTGGGTTTTAGAAAGGTAAATTTCAAGTATCAAAAAAAAAAAAAAAAAAAAGAGTTTCTGTTGAGGACAAAACTGTTACCTCAGTTTTCTGACTTGAGTGCTCAGTTAAAATTGCTCTAATAGAAGGCAATTTGGCCTAGGGAAAATAAATAGTGGCTGGGCTAAAACTAAAAGTCAATATACAAACAAGAAAAGGGAGGCAGTCTTTTCTAATATACCTCTACACTTTCACACCTTTAAAAATATTCAAACATCTTCTCTAATTTTGGCTTGCTACTTTTCTTCCTCCGGGAAAAATTCTAATGGTAAAGTACAAGAACCCTCTCCCTCACGACAAACAATGGTATCTTTCCCATATTCTTCTACCAATCTCTCACCAAAAAATTCTAGATCAAAAGTCTGAGGAATTCCTGCCCAGGAAGGAATAAAGCTCTGGAAACTTCAGAACTCACATTTTCACAGTATAACAAATAATCACCACACGCAAATAAGGGAGAACTTTCTGCAGTCGAGAAATTGCAGTAGCATAAAGCGTAAAATAAATCATTCCCATAAAATAGAGGTCACATTTTGGGCCTTTTTTCTGGTGCTGCTACACTGGAGGACTAGCAGATTGCTCTGTATTGGTATATGGGACTTGGTCATCATCAGTTCAGTAAACCAGCCATAAAACATGGTCCCATGTCCACTGCCTAGAAGAAATCAGGATGGGTATAAAGGAAAACAGGCAGGAGAATGAAGAAAAGCTGTCTCATTCTGCTTCCCTCTCCAGCCATCTGCAAGTGACTCTGTTACTGGGAGGAAGCCAAAGTGATTTCTCCTGGCAAACCCTCATGTTTTCTTAGCCTGGCAACAATGACCTCATCATTACTGATCCATCATAAGAAGGAGAAAGCCCACTTCAAACTGTTGTTTCCAACAGTGGCTAAGGATTTGTGCAGAGCCATCCATATTCTCCTGTGCTCACTTGTGACAAGCTGGTGGAGAAGGGGCACAGGCTATGGCCAAAGAACAGGGCAAAACAGCTGCGCTGTATGGAAATCAAACCCCAAGTCTCATTGGCACGCACTGCAACTAACCTCTCTGCGAGGTCTCAGAGAGCCGGGTACAAAACAACAGTCACAACAACAGGTTGTCAAGAGAAACAAGGAATTGGAGACATGAACGTAAATGGCTACGTGCTTAATATGAATGATAAAGTGTGCCTTTAGAGAACAACACAGATGTTAAATAAATAGACCATAAAATATTATAAAATGTATACTAGTTCTAGAAATGGTATGGTCTTTGTTTTCAAGAATAAGAATTAAACTAATTGTATAGCAATTTCAAATAAAATACACACAAATTCCCAAAATGCCTTTGCGTCAACCAACAGCAGATAGGAAACTTTTCTAATTACTTAACTAAGAAGGAATCTAAAACTTAACTTTTTAAGCTAAACTAGTAGAGATTTATGTATGTGTTCTTTAATGTTTGTATTTGAAACAAATGAGACTGCGGTCACTAATTTCCTTTTGGAATTGCCTCAGTCCTCTACTTTGTTATCTCAGCATAGTATTGGGGAAGGGGAATGTGGAGGCTGTTGACTTCGATCTCTTCCATTTGTAGAATGGAAAGACCTAGATGGCTATGCACTTTGATGAGGGAGAACCAAAAGCTTAACAGACCTAACTCCTGAGCTAACGCTCATTGCACTATTGCAAACCAACTGTGCCGATTTATAGCTTATCTAACAAAAGAGTGAAAAGAGGGGAATGGTATCCATCCTTTTGACTTGACTATCATGAGAATGTCATTGTTTTCTCTTACAGTTTTTGTGCCTAAGACCCCAGATAGATCCATCTGTGTCCACACAGCTTGAAATAAAGAATCTGTGGCACTCTATTTGAGTTTAATATAAGCAGCCTCAAAATAGACACGGGGAGTTTTTACTCTATAAGCATGTCTTGTTAAGTTAAAATTTGAATAATGGCTAGGGACCCACTACCCTCCAACTCAGCCACCTCCTTCAGTGTTTCTGAGAGCAATGCGTGAATCAGAGAGAAGGACCAGGCAAAGACACTCTTTTATTACCCAGAGGCCTTTGCCCCAAACGTCATGATAGCTTTTCTATTTATGTCAGGGCCAGAGAGAGGTCAAGTGGCCTCTGATCCCCAGCTCACCTCAAAGGCTTATGTTTACCCTATCTCTCTGTTGACAAGCAAACATTAGTTGAAGGAAATGTAGCAAGGGAAATGAAGGGAAAACAAGAATTTTCTTACAGGGCCTTAAGCCAGTCTGACTTCCTACCACAAGGCCTCTCTATGGCAGAACAAACTTCCTAGAAGAACAAACCCAAAATGAGACCACTGCAAGTCTAGACTTTAAACTCCTTCTCTAATTACACCAAAGCTCCACAGCCTTGTACTGTGGGCCAATAAATATCCTTGACCTTGATCCACTCTTATCAGAATCCCCCCCCCCATTAGTTGACTGCAGGAAAAGGAAAAGTAAACACAAAACCTTGCACTCCCACTGAAATCAAACTCCCCTATTTAACTGCGTGCAGTGAAGACTTAAATAGCCGTTCACATGGCAGACATCCAGCCAGCATCATCTCTCCTCTGGTTGTGATTGATAAGAATGATCCCTGTATCACCTTCAAATAGCCATAGCCATTTGCTTATGCTCAGGCACAGATAGGAAGAGCACCCACCAACTCTCCAAACATGTAATAAAATCCTATATGTGGTCCGGAAATCTTAAACTTTGCTCTAGCTCCCTAAGCCCCAGCATATTCATTTGGAAGTGGGGAAAGAAATATAGTACAAACCACTGGGGAAAAGAAATGTAGTCTAAACCACTAAGGGGAAAAAAAAAACCCAAAAAACAAAAACTCTTATTCCTTCTCTTGGATTGCAGTCCCTTATTTACTTTCAAGTGTCTTTTGTTAGCTTTAGTGCATCTTGGCTTGGCCCTCTCCCAGCAGAGTTCAAACTGTCTTGATACCATGATAAACCAAACACTGAGCAATAACCTACAGGGTCAAAGCACGCCAC
The DNA here is from genome assembly GCA_028533885.1 of Nasua narica. Classification (NCBI taxonomy): domain Eukaryota; kingdom Metazoa; phylum Chordata; class Mammalia; order Carnivora; family Procyonidae; genus Nasua; species Nasua narica. The sequence continues at coordinate 116,585,617 of CM052800.1, read as the reverse complement.
CCAGTCCAGCAGGGAATCTGGCCAGGTTTGTCTTCCCCTCTTACATAAGCCTACTCTGCTCTCTGAATGCTTTTTCCATTCATGCTAAGATCCATTTGGTGAAAATTTTCTGAGTAAAAACTGGAGAGCATCTTGTTAGGTCAGGTGGCTCTTTGCTTGGCAGGGAGGAAAGCCAACATGTGAATAGTCTCATGCTGCCAATTTTCTGTATAGAAAGTGATTTCTCCCTTGAAGAGTTCCAACACTTTAGAGTAAAACATGGTCTCGGTTCTGAGTGTTTGGGGGTCATGTTAGGTCTCTGGCCCACCAACAGACGCTGCCTCTGAGAGAAAGGACAACTTCACTGAAATGTGTTGTTACGAAATGAACAGATTTTGCATCTTGCGGACTCATGAAAGCAAAACAATTTTAACTATTTAGGTTTCACACGAATAGTAGATAGCCATTGAGTTGAGTATCAGATCATAACATATCATATAATCCAGATATTCTTTGGAAGATTTGAATCCAGTCTTTTCAACATAACGAATTGTCTATTTTCCTCTTTAATGCATTGGCTGTTGTTAACCCAACTATTAGGTCTCGGATTTTTGGTTTAACTAACTTCTTCCAGTCCTTGAGACATAAGTACATTAAAATCACCAAGATGTCACCCTTCTTAGGAGCTAAAACAGCTCTCTTCACCTCACTGGTAGACTATTTCAACCCTCTTCGATTTTGAGAAAACTTCTCCCTTGCTCTTTTCTAAGTGGTAGAGCTAAGAACAGGACCCCAATTTCCTGGCTCTTGTGCTTTTATCCACAGTTCCTCTTGGTTTTAGAATTACATATACACTTTTGGTGTGCCTCTTTGGCTCCAACTATGTTATTAAACTATTATTACCTAACAATACTCCCATTAATCACCATGACAGATGGAAACCAGCCCTGGTCATGTTCTCTGAACTCAACGTCAAACGGTCCCAATGCTAATGGAGATGACGCCAACCATGAATTAGCTCTAAAAGCTTCTGTTTATCCCCCCATACACACCCCCTTCCTATTACTCTTCATTGCAGTGCCTTTTTCTTGTCACAAGGCTCGTGCCTCTATATGGAGCAACTCCTTATGGAATTCTGGGAAATGGTTTTCGTTGACAGACACCATATAATGATGATAAACGATGGACAAGTCAGCAGTCCTAAAACTGTTATTCCCCTAGCAGCACACTTTCAAATACATGGAGTATTTCTATAGGCATAAGGCGGCAGAAAGCTGCAAACCTGGAAAAAATTCTCCATTCAACCTCCTTTCACAGGCTGAGGAAAAGAAGTGATACTAAACAGAAAATGTAAATCACCTGTGAGGTAATACACCCTGAATGATGCCTTGAAAGTGTTGAGGGTATATAAACAGTTTCTTTACAAAAGAGCTTTGTTCTGACTTAACTATGAATGGGGGTGTTGGTTCTCTTTGCTTTCCCTGAATAAATTACAGCTTGGAGTAAGAGTTCCATACAATAGTGAATGTCTTCCCCTGAAAAGATGCGTACATTTTTAAATTCAGTCCTGTAGTCAGGCTCTTTTAACTGAAAGATATCTTATCTCTTAAGAAGCTATTAGATGTACAACTCCATACAAGTAACAGGTTATTAACAGAAGGAAAACATATAATAAAAAGGCCAGCCCTCAAAAGTACAGGACAGCTAATAAACCTTTTGCTGCTGCTCCCACTGATAGATGTTAAAAATTGCATCCAAAAGATAGTTTTGTGTTGGCTTGTTAGATGAGGGTGTTCTCTCCCATTGAGAGGTAAAAAGAAAGTAACATAGAAAAGAACATTCCAAAAGTTGCTACTGCTCTTTTTTTTTTAATTTTATTTTTTTCAGTGTTCCAGAATTTATTGTTTATGCACCACACCCAGCACTCCATGCAATACGTGTCCTCCTTAATACCCACCACCAGGCTCGCCAACCCCCCCCATCCCCTCCCCTCCAAAACCCTCAGTTTGTTTCTCAGAGTCCACAGTCTCTCATGGTTCATCTCCCCCTTCGATTTCCCCCAATTCACTTTTCCTTTCCTTCTCCTAATGCCCTCCATGTTATTCCTTATGCTCCACACGTAAGTGAAACCATATGATAATTGACTTTCTCTGCTTGACTTATTTCACTCAGCATAATCTCCTCCAGTCCCATCCACGTTGATACAGAAGTTGGGTATTCATCCTTTTTGTTGAAGGTGTAATATTCCATTGTACATATGAACCATATCTTCTTTATCCATTCGTCTGTTGAAGGGCAACTTGGCTCTTTCCACAGTTTGGCGATTGTGGCCATTGCTGCTATGAACACTGGGGTACATATGGCCCTTCTTTTCACTGCATCTGTATCTTTGGAGTAAATACTCAGTAGTGCAATTGCAGGGTCATAGGGTAGCTCTATTTTTAATTCCTTAAGGAATCTCCACCCTGTTTTCCCAAGTGGCTGCACCAACTTGCATTTCCACCAACAGTGTAAGAGTGTTCCCCTTTCTCCACATCCTCTTAAATACTTGTTGTTTCTCGTCTTGTTAATTTTGGCCATTCTGACTGGTGTAAGGTGGTATCTCAATGTGGTTTTGATTTGAATTTCCCTGATAGCTAATGATGATGAACATTTTTTCATGTGTCTGTTAGCCATTTCTATGTCTTCTTTGGAGAAGTGTCTGTTCATGTCTTCTGCCCATTTTTTGACGTGATTATCTGCTTTTTGAGTGTTGAGTTTGAGGAGTTCTTTATAGATCTTAGATATCAGCTCTTTGTCTGTAGTGTCATTTGCAAATATCTTCTCCCATTCCGTGGGTTGCCTGTTTGTTTTGTTGACTATTTCCTTTGTGCTGTGCAGAAGCTTTTTATCTTGATGAAGTCCCAAAAGTTCATTTTCACTTTTGTTTCCTTTGCCTCTGGAGACATGTCTTGAAAGAAGTTGCTATGGCCGATGTTGAAGAGGTTACTGCCTATG